>JAEIFN010001072.1:7200000-7800000 GCA_018903675.1 Zaprionus capensis
GCGAGAGCTGATAAAACATCAACCAGCCCCCAGACTAAAGCAGACCCAGACACACTTAACTACATACGAATCATGCCACACATTGAATTTCTACATTTCATTTTCATTGTTAATTAAAAATTCGTATTTGGCAAGCGATAAGCAAAGCGCGTGCCCACAAATTCTACAGCGAACTCTCCTCTCTGTGCAAAAAAACAAGGCGTGGCTGCGCCGAATACGTTTTCAGCAGGTCACATGCGCTTATCAGCGAAGCGTGTGGAATGGTCTAGTGCGGGTCTCGATAGAGAGGGGAGGCAGGCCCGTCCATCAGTTCGATCAGTACTCGAATTTGTCGGAAAACACTTTACATTCGACATGGGGCAGACACACACAAGACAGATGTGTGTTACAGACATATATTGGAACCGGTTTGCATCGGTCAATTGCCGTTTTATGTTTACGGGGTATTTGAAAGTGCAGCGATTACAACACACACCAAACACAGACACACTCGCAGCAGTTTCAATTCAATTAGCTGCCAAGTTTTTTCTTCGAGTGTAGCTTTTCTTCTTCTATTTCTATTAGCTTTTGTTTTTGTTTTGCTTTCTGGCTTTCCATTCTCTTGAATTATACTTTTCTTTGCAATTTTTCTCTTTTTTTCAGCCTCGACCGCGCCGCTTTGGTTACGAAAATAGATTACATAAGTGCAAAAAAGTAACAGAAAGAGCAACAACAACAATGTGGGAAATTCGCGTGAGAGAATGTGAGACAGACGGATGGAATGAAGAGTGCTGTCATAATATTATTAGAATAATGACTGCTAATTATTATGGCTCATATGCCATACGTATACGTATGTATGTTATGCAGATAAAAAAGACTTTTCTTTCGTATTCACACTGCACTACAACAAACTCCACTCAATCTTATGCATAATTAAACACTTCTATTGGAATATCAAGGGGGAAAACGCACTGAATATATGTATATTACTCGTACTTGTTGTTGTTGTTGTCTCGCGTCGTATCTGACGGATACGCGGCCTAAGCGATTTGCTCGTGTTGAGTGCTGCGCGTCGACTGAACGTTGCGGCGCAGAGCAGCCGAAAGATTACCCCACCTCAGACCGTACAGTTGTGAGAGTGTGTGTGTGAGAGAGACAGTCTCTGTCCATGTATGTGTGTGTGTGCAGCCAAGAGAGCAAAATAATAAAAAACACAAAATTTTGTAGAAATCGAACGGTAGAAAAACAAAATGTGTGATAAAAAGCCACATGACAACGCAAATTGTATCTCATTAGATATAGAATATACATATGTGCTGGTATGTGTGTGTATGTACGTGTGTGTACTTAGGAAAAGGGGCCAAGCGCAAACTGATAAAAATCTTCTTATCTAAACAACATGTTGAGTGAGTGCGTGTGTGTGTATGTATATGTGTCTGGGAGACTGTGAACACTGTTTACAATCATTTCAAAGTCCGTAGGAAGCTCAAATAAAATAAATACCCGCAACATTTGTCACACACATCTTTCAACTAAGCCGCCCATTAGAAACAGATGGCAAGCAAAAAACAGTTGGGGAAAATGAATCAGTAACAAACAAAGGTATACAGGTATAGGTGTACATAGAATACATACACATACTGATGCATATTTGCAGTTGCTAATCAATAATACAATTTTCAAGTTCAAACACGCGCCGCGAACATTCAATCAGGTGCTCAATGGAAATGCAGAAGGCCAATTGGAATGAATCCAAAGACATTCCATAGCCAAGACACAAACCACAACATACTGCAAACTAGCTGCAGCAGCATGTGGAGAGCAGACGAGCCCCCTAAATGCAGTGGAGACTAAAATAAAGCGCATGCAAAAACAACTTCGCTTGAAGTGGACAACACACACACACTCTTGCGCAAAGACACAGAGAGAGAGACCTTCGTCTAGGAGACCGCGTGCATTCATTGAGGCGCAATGCGACAGAGCTGAGACTGTTACTTGGCCGTGACTTTGATGTGACTTGTGGCAACCTGTTGCACTCTCTCTCTTCACAGTGACAGGGAGAGTCTCTACATATAGTGCGCTCATCTCTCAACTTGTGAAACTTTCTTAATATAAAGTATGCTGACAATGCGGCCCACAACAACAGCAGCAACAACAACAACGTTTGCTCATGTTGAATGATTCACGCGGCACGGAAACGCACACGCGGCACTCACTCAAGAGAGAGAAAATTGCGTCATCATTGCAATATATCCCAACTAATTTACGAAAAACATGTGACGTCGTTGGACCGGCGGAGGCAGCGCCAGTAGCAGCAGCCAAGAAATTTCACTTTTCTATTTTTTCATTTCTTTTTTTTTTTTTTCTTTGTTTTTTTGGGCAGCGCAAGCGCATTGAGCAGACGCCCACTTGCATTATATAAGGCCCTTCGCATTTGGGGGCCAAGGAAAATTGCAATTAATAGCATTAACATTGCACTTCAGTTCAAGATTAATAGTTTTACTGATTAAGTTCAGGCTGCACAGCATATAAATAGCATTTTAATGTGTTACACTTTTCTATTTATTCCACGAATTTGACCCCAATTGCGTAGCTTATTAGATATGCGTATTAGATATGCGAGTCACTTGGGAACTTTCTATATAAAATAGTTATGCAACTTTTGTATTATATAATGCACTAATTAATCACTATTATTTTTACTATATTAATTATTAAAATTATTACTTTTTTCGTACGCTCCAATTCCAAACAACTCGCGTTTCCAACTCGCGGCCCAATGTGACCGTGAGCAGTTTGTGTAATTTTGACCACAGAAAAAAAAATATTGATTAAATACTAGCATAAACGGTCACACAGCGCTGAGCTTTGAACTGTGCGCGCGCTTTCCGTAGATCTGCACTGATGAGTTTCAATAAGAACAAATGACTATGGTATTATGCTTAAAATATTTAAATAATTATTAATTATATAATTCAAATTAAAATTTAAGAGTATTTATTAAGTTTGGACTCCTTAAACTTGCTGCACAATTTGCAATTTCTAATGTGGCGCCATCTGTGCGTAGCTTTATTAAGCACTTCCTGCAAACTTTATGCCAGCACTATAACTCGACTTTTACACGCTAGATGGCCTTAAGTGCGGTGCGTAGCTCTGCGTAATTAAAAGACTTAGGAATTTCTTGAATCAAATAAATAACGAACAGTTTTATTGCCAGCACCTCTCACTAGTATTTACTATATTCATCCAGGCAATAGCCCGTTATCTGATCAGATATGCAATCGAAGACATCAAACGCCAAATCGCAACTTTCCCCCTTCTTTGGCAGCTGCTTGCGATCCACACGATATTTATTGGTCATGGCACGCAGACAGAGATTCACGGATCGCAATGTGGCCATAAAGAACCCATGCTCGTGCACGCCCTCCGAGTAAAAGTCAACCAGTCCATCCAGTGTTGGCCAGCCTTTCTGGTCAATGGCATCGTTCCTCGCATAGACGCAGTGCAGCAGACACTGCAAGATAGAAGAAGAAGAAAGACAAAGAATACATCTAGTCAGTCTGTGGCATTCAATTTGCTGATGCATAAAAATCAGCTAATGTGTATTAAAAGTCAGCCATAAAATGCACTTTTCAGCCATAAAATCTCTGTGTGAACAGACAAGGTCCGACTCCGGCTCCAGCTCCGACTGCGACTGAGCTTTTCTTTCAATTGTCTAGCGAGAGAAACCCTGACTTTAGCGGGGGAGGAAGGTTGCACATTTAATTGCAGCGTGCAAATCGTTGCCACGTTGCCACTGCGAGCTGCCATTGAACTTAATTGCGCGCGCCGCAAACGGTTGCACGTTCATTAACGAGCGAGAGAGCGAAACCTTTGGAGGCGACATTAGAGAGAGGGAGCGAGAGAAAACCTAGACTTACGCCTGCAATGCGCTTATCCTCCATGGGCACAAGTGTTGGATGATAGATGCCTGCACTCGCCACGTCGAGGCGCTTCAGACTCCTCACCAGACGTGCCACACGGCGACGCGGCTCTGGCTCATCATAGACAATGTACTCATAGCTACTCAAGTTGTGCTGCGTGGGTGGCTGCCGCTCTAGCGTAGCGGGACTGTGCACTGCTGGCCAGGGCAGAGATTCTATGAACTCCACTTGATCGTCGTGTGGGTTGAGCGGTGGCTGCACTAGCGCCACCTTCTCCTTGAGTATCTCGTAGGCCTCTGCAAGTGGGAATGTGTTAGGATTAAGACCTCTCTCTCTCTTTACTGCCTCGTCTCACCATTGACCAAGTGATTCTTGACCTCCTCCTGGCAATCTCCAATGACAGACTCCACACGTCTAGCTGTGCGTGGTGGATTCAAGCAACGCGCCTTCTTCATCTCGTAGCGCACAATGTAGCTGAGGGCATCCACAGTTGCCATAATGCCGCACATGACGGTCAACAGTTGTGTAATCCTCCACATCCTTGGCTGGCAGAGATTAATGTCTTGCACTGCGATGAGCTTGAACCGCACACCTTGGCGAGTCGCTATCGATTGAATGCAGCAAATGAAAACGAAAGCATGAATGAAAATTCATTTTCACTTTCCATTGCCAGCTGGCAGGATTGCTATACCGATGCCGTTGCCGGCCTTCCTCGCCAGCTTCGGTGGCTGGCAGTGAAACGCAGCATATGAATTACCAGTTTTGCTCTATGGGTATGTGGTTCAATGGCAACTGCAATAACAGTAACAATAACAACAACTTACAACAACTGGTTGCACATTTCCCATGCGTGCAGTCGCCTCCAGTCGCAGTCACAAACTTGTCCTTAATGCCACACATAACTGTACAGTGGCGCAGTTGCCATTATGCCCAGCTGGCAACCCTAGACATTAGATTGGTAATACGATGAGCAGCTGCTCCAATTGACTGCACAATTAGTTGATAAATTCTTCCGCATTAGTTAATCTACATAAATCTCAACTTAGTTAAACCCCAACTAAATTTAAGTACCCCTAGAGTAGCGATACTATCAAATGCGGCAGTCATAAAGCACATGGGGGAACGAATTGTGTGGGTCAGTAAATCATGAGTCGACGACGCACAAAACGCAGCCATGCGTTCCACAAGTTTGTGCCTTAAGTCATTCATTGAGTATTTCGTTCTAGCTGCTGCGCCCTCTGTGGGCTTGAGTTTTAGAAGTTCTAAGTTAGAGATGAGCATTTGCTGCTAGTGATGAGCAAGTGAGGTTAGCGATGAACGGGGGATTTGTGGGATTAAATATATTAATAATGAATATTAATAATATATTTGATGTGTTAATTAATTAATTAGTAATATTAATGTAATTATTCATTAATTGTTTTCTATATAATTAAATATAATTTTAAATAATTAAATAAAAATAATTTATGAATAGAATTTAATTAAATTAGTAAATTTTAAATAATAATGAATATATTTATTTATTTATATTGCTATTGTATTTAATTTAATTTAATATTAGATAATGAAATTGAAGCCATTTAAATATTCATTAATTCACTTAAATGCTGCGACTCTCCTTATGTTCCACAATCTCCACAAACTCGCGCATTAAATCCATAAGTTCTGCGCCCTCTACAAGTCAATGTTCTTCTAGGTTCTTTGGCTAGTGATGAGCAGGTTTAATACAAATTAAGTTCGACTAGAATTTTGTTACGTCTCTGTCTCGTTTGACATATTTTCCGTCTGGGCCAAGAACAATGGCCAATAACTGTGCTGGAATCTGAGCTGCTGCTTCTTCTTCTACACTAATTATGCTCATCATAATTTTTGGCACATCCTAGGCGGAAATTGTGGCGGGTGGGTGTGTGTATATTGTAGATATCTAAAGATATCTGCCGACTTCTCTCAACTCTTCCTGCAACAGCGCCTCGTCGTCGTCGCGTAATTGGCCCGTAATTGCGGCCAAGACGAAGACGAAAATTGCAGCTAAGACACTGACCTAGACTCGGGGCGCAACAGATTTATAATGACGGGCAGTGAAATGGGCGTGGCATATTCGAAAATTGATCACGTTTACACGGCAGGAAAATGCAAAACCTGCTGAAAAAAATAACTAAGGAAATGCGCACAATTTCCTTTAGCTTTTTCTCGCAGTGTAAACAAACTCTACAGAGTTCAATGCACAACAGAAAATGTTTTGGCATAGATCACGCGCCTGAACTTTGGAGCTGGAGCTGTAGCTGGAGCTGATGCTGGAAAATTGTCAACAATGCGGCTGCAACAGGAAGCCAAACTCGACGACGATGGGCAACAGCAACAGCAGCAGCAACAACACGACAGAGCACAACTTCAACTAATTGACAGACAGCTGGAGCTGAAGCTGAAGCTGGACCGGGAGCTGCACCGGGAACTGGCCACGACTTGTGTCTCCTGTTCTGTGTTCTTGTGCTCTGTGTTGCAATTTACCGAACAAGGAGCCTCTTAACATTGTTAGCAATGCTTGCACAAACAACGGCAGCAGCAGCAATAGCAGCAACAGCAGCAACGACTGCTTTGGCTGCCAAGAACAACAAAAGTCACTTGCGTGTCCATCATTAGAACAAATTCTCTCACCTGCCTCAGCTCCCTGCCCCTGCCCCTTTTGGGGGGATTTCTTGTAACGCAATTTGCACACAAATGTTTTAGTTGTTGTTGTAGTTGCTGCTGTAGCTGCTGTTTTAAATCTTCTGCTGCCTCTCTGCTTCTCCTCCTCCTCTGCTTCATCTTCATCTTTGGTGGGTGGTCAGGTGAGACAAGTGGCAGCTGCCGTCGACGTCGTCGTCGTCGTCGTCGTTGCCTTCTCGTCTCCGTCTCAAGCACCCCGAGCTGCAATCCGCGAGCCGAAGTGAACCGCTGGCCACCGTTCGCTGAGTCGCCTGAGAATCGTATTTAAATACGAAGGTCTAACGCTCTGGCGCATTCAGTCGTCGACGTCGCGTTGTTCTTGCCGCAGCACACTTGCAACACACACACTAGTATTAAAACACACACACACACATCAAACGTATTTCCTTCTTGCCTGCCTGATCGTGTCGTTGTGCAGGATGCGTGTTTAATGCGATTTCATTAATTCAGTTTGCGTGGAAAACTTTGTGAAAATTCTATGGAAATGCTGCGCCCACTTTGGCTGTCGTTGTGCGCTCTGCTTGGCCTTCTCCTTCTTGCATATCCTGTGCTAGCTGATATCGAATATAATACCATTAATTCGGATGGATCGTATCAGTTTCGGTATAGCAAAAAAGTGTCGAATATGATGGAAATATGCCTGACCTTTTTCAGAGAGTGATGAAACATTTGAATGGTTTATTGAACAATACGAAATGATCTCGAAATGATCGTGAAATAATAAAATAATAAATGCATACTACATATTCTTGGAACTTAGTAAAAGGGTTACCAATATCGAGCAATGAATCAATAGAAAATATCCTAGAAATTTAGAGAATCAAATCACATTAGTTTCCTGTACCGTACAATAAATCAATGCTGAAGATTCTTCAAACTTTGTGAAATCAAAGGAACTTAAGTTTAGTTATTAAAGGACTCTCATTAAAATTGTTAAAAGAACTAACTCTAGAGTTTTCTGTTTGTAAAACAAAAACTTTATAAAGAGTAAATGATCATTAAATTGATCCTAAATAAATTTCCCAAAATTAGGTGTTGGCAAACTAGAAGATTAGATTGACAGAAATATCGTGCTGCGCATCGTTCTTAAATTAAACCATACAGCACCCAATGGTGCTGTACTCGTATTTAACCTCAATCTGCCTTGCATAGTTAGCACCTTTAGACAACTTAATCATATTTTCTTTGTTTACACCCTAGAAATGTCTAACAAATGGTTTGATCAATTGTCTTTAACACCTTCACATCACGCTTCGTCTGCTTTAGTGATGTTTTTAACACCTTTTTAACGCCGTTTTGCAATGGCAAATTAACCATAGCTTGCAGTAACTCTCTCTCTCTCCCTTTCTGTTCCTCACTACTACCTGTCTCTTTCACTCTTACGATTGCTGTAAAGTAACTGTCTTTCTCACTCTCTCTCCACGCATGGGCAACACGCAATTACATTTCGTATGTTCGGACGGACAGACATGCGAATGATGACATTGGGGGCTACTATCATAGCGCCTCGGGTACTCCAGACAACATCGTGCGAGGTCGTTATGGTTCGCGTAGTCCAGCGAGCGGCCAAATCGAAGAGACCGTTTATACAGCCGGACCACGTGGGTGAGTAATGCTAACACTATTTCAAATGCAGACCATAGAAGGTACCTTGAGTAGATACCCTGTAAAGTATGGAAAACATGTTGTCTCTAGACTGCTGTCATTTACTCAGCTAAGTCTGCTTAGCAGGCAAGCACACTGCTATAACTAGTTGCATATACCCCTCCACATTGTTTACAGGGTATTTGCTAGACAAACAGAAGACAGCTAAAGAAGCGCCAGCCAGCCACAGAGTTGAGTTGAGTAAAGTGCGGTAGCTAAGTGAGTTATCTGTTCGTCTCGTCTTCCGCAGCGAGCTCATATATTAGCGCTTAGACAGCCACCAGCGCCAGAGGGCGCCACTGAAGCGTGGCTCACAGTCAAAGTTGACTTCGAAACGGTTCTAACACATTGATGAAGGTAGCGAGACAGGCAAGGGAAGAGGGGGGGAGGTAAAAGCAGAGACCGCAACTGAAACTGTTTTTGTTTTCATTGTGGAGATTCAATTTTGGAGTTTACTTGACGTTGTTATTGTTGTAGTTGCTGTAGTTATTGTTGTTGTTGTTGCTTTGTTGTTGTTGCTGCAATCTCCGGTAGTTGGGAAAACAAAAAGCTGTTAACAAATTGCGCGTGTGTGTGTTTGTGGAAAATTCATGAACTGATGCACAGCGACAGATAAAAAGTAGTTTAATTTTGAATAGAATCGAAGGGGGAAAGAGTGGAAAGAAGAGAGGGGTGTAGGTGTAGGGGGAAGGAGGGTAGTTAGTTCTCGCAATGTGGCAACGCTTATCAAACTAATGACGTGCGAGATCATCAGATAGCATTCGAATTAGCAATGTGCCGAGCGATTTTCGTAGTCAGCTATATCCGCTTCTCCAGGGGGGATTACCCAATCTCATTCCCACAGCAATTAGACACTTGATCAACTCACTATCTACTTTTCCCTCTCTCTCTCTCGGACAGCTTTCGTGCCAACGGACCCAAAATACATCGCAAAATGGATCTGGCGCAGTATCCCGTGCGTCCACGTGGCAGTCCCGATGATCCGCTGGCCGATCCCTACGATGATCCCTCGTATAGCTTCAACTTTCGCACGCCAGATCAATCGCGCAGCGAGGAGAACGATGCCAGCAATCGCATAAGAGGTGAGCATGGCAAGAGATGCAACTCTGTACTTCATACTCACTTCCTTTCCAGGCCTCTACTCCTACTTGGATGATGTGGGCGAGCGACATAGCGTGCGCTATGCTGCAGGCGCTGGTACAGGCTTTGAGATCTCCAATGCTGTGCCTGATAATCCCGCCAATGTGGGCTACTCCAATCCGCTGTACAAGGCGCATCCCAAGACGCGTGGCAAGATGTCTGTGCAACGTGGTCCGGGCGGCACTTACAAACTCATTGCGGCGGGACCCGATCATCGACGTGCCGAGAGTCGCGCCTCGGATGGACTGGTGCGTGGCACGTACTCCTTCCTGGACGACAAGGGCGTGCAGCGCACTGTGGAGTACATTGCTGGAGCAGGAATTGGCTATCGCGTGGTCAACAATCGTGTGGGTCCTGGTACGCATATCAATCCCTCTGTGGCTGATTTTCGACTGAGCGATACGGACTTCCGTCTGGCCAATGACTTTGGCAGGGGTGCAGGAGGTGGACTAGGCACGGTAGGAGGAGCAGGAGGAAGTGGTGCTGGTACTGGACCCAGTGGAACGGGTGGAGGCGGCGCTAGAGCACGTCCTGGCAGTGGAGGAGGTAGTGGAACTGGAGGAGGCAGCAGGGGAGGCGGTGCTGCTGCTGGTAGAGGAGGAGGAGGAGCTGGAGCTGGTGGAACTGATACAGATTACCTAAAAGCAGCTGGTGATGGCAGCAGGGACGTGGGAGGCGGTGATGGTGGTGAAAATGATCAAGGCACAGATGACAATGGCTTAGACAACGGCGGAGATGAAGGCGGATTCAGTGGCAGCGCAGGTGGCAGCTCCACCGCAGCCAGAGGCAAGGAAGATCGACGTGGTTATGCAGCGGGCGGTGGCCAGCGAGGCAGCACCAGATACAATGGAGCAGGTGGAGGCGGAGGTGCAGGAGGAGGAGCAGGCGGCAGAGGTAGTGGAGAAGCGGGTAGTGGCAGCAGAGGAGGAGCAGCAGGCAGCAGAGGCAGTACAGGAGGTGGTGGTGGAGGCGGAGGCAATGGCTTCGGTGGCAGCAGAACTCGTGGTGGCGGCTCCAATACAAATCGCATCAATGGCAGCGGCACACGCAATCGAAACAGATACAGTGGAGGCGGAGGTGGAGGCGGCGGTTCTAGTGGTGTTGGTTCCTCGGAGAGCGGTTACCTGCCACCCACAGGTAGCTCCAGCTCCACCGCCAGCGCCAGCGGTCCTGAAGACAACTACAATCTCAATGATGACGATGTCGGAGGCTCACTACCTCCACTGGTAACAGCCAATCATCGCATACTCGAGATCGATCGGGATCGTGAGTGGGTACAGCGTCATCACGACTCCACCGTGATACGCAATGTGGGCAAGTGGTATGTGGGTTTGCCACCAGGACAGAGTGTGCGTGCCCATGTGCAGAACATTGACCTGGTGCCGCTGGGTGGCCGCGTTAGCTTGTCCCCATCGGAGGCACTGCGCCAGGACGAGATCGCTGAGCTGTCGGCCTCGAGGGAGCATTAGTTACGCAAGCTTAGTTCATAAGTTCTTAGACCTAAGTGCAAAGCGGGTTAACTGCGGTTAGACCGTGTCCAATTGTAACAGTATTTATGCCAAATACATGCGAGTTGTGTATTCCAAATGGAACATTCGATATTCAATTGTGGTGGTGGATGTAGCTATAAAAGATAACCAGCTGCTGGGGTGACTAGTTTAGTCTGCAAGATGAGTTGCTGACAGTTGTTGTTGCTGTGCCTCTGCTGGGTCTATCACGGTTATGCTGCGCGTGTTTACTCCCAGTTCAACAGGCAACACTATGTATAAAACACGGACAACAGTCTCAGAGCCAGCGCGGAGCTCTCCCCTAACTATGAGTGTCTAGTCACACAAGCCAAGTTCTTGGGTTAGATGAGTTGCTGGCAGCTATTATTGCTTTGCTTCTGATGGATCTGTTACGCTTATACTGCCCGAATTCAACGGGCATCCCTTCCCTAGCTATTAGTGGCTTCTCACACAAGCCAAGTCCTGGAATTGGCCACCATTTACACAGCTTGCTGGCTCATCCGTGTCCCTGCCAAGCTACAACATCTATCTGCAAACTCCTCAAATGACACACACGCAGCACACAGATGCAGTTGGTCTTGTGCATGGGCAGTACTTCTCATAGGATGAGGCCGGCTATCACGAGCTTAGCTACAAGGCTGGTGTTGGCATTGGTTTCGTGGTCATGGGCGGCAATTTGGCTAAGCCAACGCAGCAAACGCAGCTCGACACCTTGACTAGTTATCGATGATCTATGTAGAGGGAAATAAAACGGCAGTTCTTGACAAGTTTGCTACGTGCTGAACTTAAGCAAGTGTATTCAAACTGTACAAGAATATATATAAGATATATGTATATCTAACTAAACATATGAGCTAACTCGAGATAACAATACATACTATAGAACACTTTGAGAGACAGACGAACTAGGGTAAATCGAGGTTATTGGTCATTGTGTTCAAGAATAAATATGTTTATATATAGCAATTAGAGCTGATATGATAAGGTGTACCCTACAAGACTATATATGCTATATATGTTAGGTTCACATCTAACCATACACAACTTAGGATCACTCTTCTCCTTGCATTTCAAAGACAAACTCAAAGAGTGCTAAAAATGCATGCAAATGAGCAAGGAAATCGTTAGAGTCTCTCTTGACCATGTTAGCTGTGGTCAGGAAGATCATTGGCCCCCAGGATTGCCACATAAATCTTATTTCGACAAACATTACTCGTGGCATGGCTTATGGCGCGTGCTCTGGCCCAATAATTTGAACCATTTATACATTTTATAATGCCTAATTGATTTGCGGAACATTTAATGGACTCGACCAAAAAAAAACCATTTACAAATGACCAAATACTTTGTTATGCGGCCCCAGCAAGTGCATCCGAATTGTCATTGTTGCTGTTGTTATTGTTATTGTAGTTGTTGTTGTTTTTTCCGATATTGGGTGCGCGTACAAAATTTGAAATGTGTGCTGCGTGCGCGGAATCGGAGTTGGAATTGAACGGTTTAAGCCTTGGCGACACTCGCGTGGCCTAAATAAGAAAACGGACCACATGCAAAACCCGAAAAAAAACCAAAATATATACAAATAATAACAGCAACAACAATTACAACAGGGACAGAAATGCCCAAATATCAAAACAAAGCATTATTGCGCTTGCCATAAATAATATTTTTATGGCAAAAAAACAGAAAAAAGACAGTCAAACGATTGCAGCAACAACAGGTCAAATGAGTTTCACTCTCGGTCGTTAAAAAACCTTTTTTTTCGGCTATAAAAATGTAAGAAGTTTTCATTTACCAACAAGTTGTGGATGACAACTTTCTTTGCCAAATGGAATCAGCTACATATGAAGCTAAAGGAGAGCAGCGCACGCTCTTTAAAGTTCTACTATTTGTTGTACCTAGATCATATTCCATTTAACAGTAGAGCAGCGTACCTGCATCATGTGCCTATAACATTTAAGAGAAGCATCCCATAACGTGTAACATTAACCCAGTTTAAAATTGAAAGTCTGCACATAAAAGACGATCTATGTTTAAAGAGTGTTTTAATTGCTTTGGAAATGCACTGCAGTGTTTGACATGATTAGGCCCCCGTTCTCAGGGGCAAGTTCTCAGCGAAGAGAACCTGGGAATACCTGCATATAATTGGGTTGCCATAATTGCATACGTAATGCGCGTGTATTAAGCGCAAATAACCTTTATTAAAAGCGCAAAAGAACAGAAAACAATGAAGAAAAGCAGATAGAGAGAAGGAGGAAGAGGTTGTGAGAGAACAAGGGTTATGGAGAGATCCAGTTATGTGCGTAGAGCAACGGTTTCATGCCTGTTGCACTCAGTGAAGGTCACAGGCGTAGGCCGAGCCAGCACAAGAGACAGAGAGATAGAGAGAGAGAGAGACCGAGAGAGGCCCAGTTCCTCAGTCTGCGATGTCTACATAAAAATAGGTTTCAAGGTTTTCACTGCAATCGAACTGAGCTCTAGCGTAGTCCAAGCAGTAACTGACTTCCAAAGTGTGCCTGCCCCCAACAACGATTCGGAATTTTGCCGCGCACGCTTTGTATGCGTCCCTGTGCGCTTGAACCCATAAATCTTGTGGCTAGTCTTATTGATTTCTCAGTCTCGCATTCGAATTGGACTCGCTTGCTTATTTGTCTGCAATTACCAACGGACAAGACGGTAGCAACAGTTGAGGGGCTGACCAAGGGCCCTAAGTGGAGTTAATACCCGAATTAATTGGCCAGTCAAGTGAAGTAGGAGGAGGGAGGAGGTGTATAATATATGCAGGTATTGCCTACAGCAATTCCTTAACACAATCAATTCTGTGGCTGTCACTGCGCCGGAACTTTAAGAACGGGGATTAAGGGCGCCGCTGACTGACTGAGGACACGAAACTTTCTAAAGAGATTTCTAATTGAGCTAAATTTAAATATCATTTATGAGCTGTCAAATGGCCTGTTGAAAACGGCCTGTTCAAGCTTGTCAATTTCTATTCGTGTTCGTGTCGAGCAATTCTATTATTTTATCGGGGCTTATGTCTTGTTTCGTTTCGCTTCGCGCTGTTCTACTCTCACTACCCACACACGCGTTCGTGTCTTAAGTCTTTCGTTCTGCGCACTCCACGATGCGCACTTGTAATTGCCAAATTCTCTTTTCGCCAGCCCAATTAATTAATCAATGTCATGCCAGAGCAGGGGATAGCGGGAATGAGGCAACGCTGTCAGCAGTTCCCAAGCGACTGTGGCAAAAAAACGTGTTCGCGTTAGGGAGCAACTCATCTAATAGATACATGATTTTAATCAGTCAATGGATCCCTGTGCATGTCAATTTTTGGGTGGGATTTTGACAAAAACGAGAGAGAGATAAAGAAAGAGAGGGAGAGAGAGCGCGTGAAAGATGCCGCCAAGTGATAAGCGCCGTCAAGGTACGCCAAGGTACGTGCCCCCAAAGTCATACGTAGACACGCAGTCAGGTTTCTCTTAAGCACGCTCTTACACACTCTCACGCTACCTCTCTGTCTCTCTCTCTCTCTCTTTCTGTTTGGCAGTCAGCCCTGGGTCAGGTTGGACATTTCTTCGCTGCGTCGTCGCTTTGCATGGCTAATGGAAATGTTATAAAGACGTCGCAACGCGCACGCCAACAATTCAGTTCATCTTCAGTCGTCGCCTGCTCTGGTTGGGTTCTAGAGGTGTGTGTGTGTGTTTTACAGTGTGTGTGCGTATATGTGTATTGTAGTACTTGCTGTGCCTGCCTCGCTCCTGCGTGCTTTCATGTAGTGCAAAAGAAAGAACAGAAAAAAAACAGACATTTAATTTATAATTAAAGCACGAGGCAGGATTGAAGAATAAAGTATAAAGATTCCACGCGTGATAACACAAAAAGTGCATTCTGTCTCGTTCGCAGTTCAAGGATACATACTATATCTCCGCCCAAGGTCGCAACGCGTCTACGATAAATAAAGCTAAAAGTTACAGGCAACGCAATGCGTTTTATTGTTGTAAGTAAAGAAGAAATTCCAAAAAAAAAGAAGTTAAAATAAAAAAATGAAACGAAACTAGTTTAGTTTTCTACTTGCAATTAATCATTTATTGTCGCGGCGTTGAACTCATTAACAGGCACAAGTTCGTGTCTTAAGTCGTTTGTAGTTAACGCATTAACTGGCGCAAGTTCGTGCCTTAAGTCTTTTCATATTTAATTTGCCAAAACAAAAAACTAAACTGAACTGAACTTTCACTTGGTTCAACTTGGTTCGCTGCCAACTTGTTCTTAGCCTTAATTCTCCACCGTCTGCGATATATGCAAATCTCTCGTTCCTCCAGTCAACAGAAATCAATTTACCCGAAATTGGTTGAGCTAAAGAACTGAATAAATAAGTTCTAAGTTCTTTGAGCGCTTTGTAAGTTGGCGTTTATTGAGTCAACTTACAATCGAGCTATGATATACGATATGTTTCAATTGAAAGGAGGCACAACGATTCGATTGCTTCCAATGAAAAGTGAAAAATCTCTTGCATTATTCATACTTCATCAGCCTCGCCCTTAAAAGTGCGTCAAGTGCGTCAGCGCCAACCAAAATTAAAAGACCAAAAAATCCATAATTATGACTTCACTGTTTATGGCTAGGAATATAAAATTAAATATGCTGCAGACGTAGAGACGAGTCAAGCTAAGGCGCGTGTAGGCTCGTGATAAATGACCCTCGAGAAGAAATAAAGACATAAAGTTCTAGAGAGAGAGAATGAAAGACAATGAAAGTCAACAGAACAAGACAGCGTTTTGTCTCAGAAGATTACAACTATAGTATTTCGATTTGATTGCATATCGTAAATCAATAGACAGACAACACTATTTAGTACCGTAAGCAATATCGAGTTGCAGCTCGCTTAATTGGTTAACAAGTTGAGAGAACGACAGAACGAGACCTTCCCATTTGCATTTCGGACATTTTCTCGACTACATCGACTACATTAACCCAGTTCCAACTTGGGAGAGAGAACACACCCAGTAAATATAATATGTATAATTAATTAACAAGACAAAAGAAAGCTGAAGGAAATACATCTCGCGTTGCAGCCTCCGCTTGCAAATACCAGAAGCGTCGAATCACTCCAAGTTCGTTTCGACTCGAAGCTCAACTGAGCTGAGCTTGAGCTTAGACTCTGGTGACGGCGACGGGTCAATGACACACGCACAGTGCGGAGTCGAGTCGAGCTCAGTGACATTACGTTAGGAGGAGGCTGTTTAGCGGGTGCCGAGCAAGCTTGCTAACGGTGCCCAGTACCAGGTTTGATCAATATTGATTTTGCCAAAGAGACGAGTAAATATTTGCTCGCATTGGGTTCTTGCTCGGCTGCTCGGGTTCTGACTTGGCGAAAAACTGTCAGGTACTTGGGTTGGGCTCTCACTTTTCAGCACAGCAGAGTAGAAATTATGCAAATGAAGAAAGGTCTTCAATTAGCTGCTTGACCGCATTCTTAGACCTTGCCATCATACATGAGATTGAGATTGTCTTGGCTTATAAGGAAAACCTCTGATATCTTTCCGCTTAATTTAATTTGGTTCATTTTTGTTTTTCTGCCCCCTTTACTCATTCCCTTTCTCTCTCTCTCTCTTCTTCCACAGCTGTCTACATTCTTGCTGGCCTCACTGGCAGCTGGCCAAGCTCTGGATGGCATTGAGTGAGTACCCTTTTGTTTACCGTTATATTAACACCGCCCGCCCCCGTGTCCCTCTTGCCTGCCTGCCTGCCTCCACGTAGATGTTGCAGCGTTTAGAAATTTGTGACTAAAACCAAACCCAAACTCAAATTGTGACTAAGCCTCTCTCTTTCCCACACTATCTCTCTCTCACTTAATACATACTGCATTAATCTACTAATCGTATTACCAATGCCAAGAGACCAACAACAACAACAACAATCCTAACTCTCGTTTGCAGAATACAAAAGCAAAGGCTGATTAAGTTTCCCGAGGAGTTTGATCCGAATGCATCGTCAGCATCCACGCCTGCCAAGGTGGATGAGGCGCAGCGCATTCTCGACCAGATCGCCAAAGTGAATGAGGCATTTGGTTATGTGAAGAAGAAGCCCGAACAGCCCAAGCTGCCACCCATACTCGACTCCAGTCAGTATCTGTTCCCCAAGCCACCGCAGCAACCCTTCCACGCGCAGCAACATCACTTCGCCGGCAGCAACGGGCAGACACTGCTGGAGCCATCGATACGTGCCGTGAAGCTGACCAGGAATGCCTTTAGCACTGCTGCTGGTCAGAGTGGAGCATCTGGAGAGCGTCTCTACTTCCGTCCCAATCAGGTGCAGGTGCCACAGCCCGAGTCCGAGCAGGAGGCACAGCAGTTGCCCGCACACTTTGTGATACCCGTGCATCTGTACAAGCTCAACAAGGAGCAGTATCTGCGGGAGCACGCCCCGCACGAGTATCGCGTCAAGGGCTACAAGATCATTGGCGACGTGGACAGTTTCTACGGCAAGGCAAAGAAGCAGCAACAGAAGCAGGCCAAGAGCTCGCCCAAATATCATTTGTTCTTCCTGCCACGCGAGTTGGCCTTGAACGATGATGGCACCCCCAAACGCGGACCAGGCTTCACCAGCACCACCAAAGCCACTGGCACCAACATAGCCACCACCAAAGTGCCCACTAGAACACGCCCAGATTCGCATGAGAGGCCAGTGCATAAGCCACAAACTCAGGCGCAGGCACAGGCACAGGCCCAGCCACAGGCACTGCCACAAGCACAGCCACATTCCCAATCCCATCGCATTCCTGTCAACATTGCTTCCCCTCCAGAGTCCAACAATCTCATATCGGGCAATCGCAAGCGCATCTCCAGCACCACAAAGCCAGTGCGTGCCAAGGAAGGAGATCAAGCACTGCCCAACAATGTGCAGACCAGTTCGCCCAGCATCAAAGTGACCTCTGCCCCTCAGCACAGCAGCAACACAGATCAGCTCTCCACACTGCCTCCCTCGGGTGGCCTTCTGCCCAATCGCAATCGTCTGCAGGCATTCCGTGTGCCCAGCGTGAATCTGGCAGAGATGCAGAACCAGACATCGACTGCGATTAAAAACGCCTTCCAGAACATCTTCAAGTTGCCCTTCCGCACTCCCATTGCCGCCACAGGAGCCACTGCAGATGTCACTACTGTGCCCGGTGTGATGGTGGGTGCACCTCAAGCGCAGGACAGCAACTCCTCCATGGATGACTATAAGTGGGATGACGAGCGTGAGGGCGGCGGCGATGGCAGTGACTTTGATACAGTGGAACAGCTGGAGAACACAGCAGCCGAGCAGGCGGACAGCAGCTCGGAGAAGCATCTGTTCAAGCACAAGGCACACAAGGTGATGGCAACTATTGGTGCAGTGGCCACAGCGCATCATGGCACACAGAAGCAGGCGCTGCGCGAGGGAGGCATCATCATACAGCGTCTGAAGGTGCGGAAAGGAGGCATAGCCATTGCAGGCCCTGGGGGCGTGGCCACGGCAGGCAGTGGCGGGACAGCGATTGTCGGACCCGGTGGTTATGCACTGACACATCCACGTAGTCTGACCATAGCCGGACCAGGGGCCAAAGTCATATCCATACCAGCTGAGGTGGACTTGAAGGATGCACTGCAGCGCACCGATGTGGATGCAAAGAGTTTTCCACGTGAGGGCAAAGTGGTGGCCACGGGACCCACTGTATACTGGGCGCCGCCAACGGGCAATGAACAGGAGGAGGAAGTGGAGGAAGAGGAGCAGGAGCAGGACTTTTAGGCAGCCTTGCAGCTGTTTACAAATAGGAATAAATAATTTGGGAATTTGTGGCAAGCGCTGCGACCTGCCGGCGTTGCCAGACAGTTGACAGGGGCTGTAGTTTTCTATGTTCGATTCTAACCTAATTCACGACTGTTAGTATTTTTGTCTAGCGCCTAAGTATTGGTAATAAATGTTTGTATGTGTAATTGTTGTGCATTGCCTTCATCTACATAAGTATTGTAAATAGAGTTGCCATCTGTATATGTATAGAGTTGCCACGCTTTACTAACACACGCTTCGCTTGCACTAAATACCCTTCGACTAATCTCAATTTGAGCTGTACATATGTTTTACAACACTAACTTTGCTATCCTCCACTCTCTCACCTTTTCCCCACACACACACACACACCACTATATTTTAATACAAACTTACCCAGTGCGAACACGTACACGTGGCAGACCACCAGCCTAGAGAGTTGGCCACTGCGCAGTCCACTGCAGCCTTTGGCACAGCCTGCCGCGAAGCAGCTGCAGGTCAAGGAAGCTCCAGCTGCAGTGCAGACTCCGGAGAAGCTAACAGAGGCGAATCCAAGTCAAGTTCCACTGCAGACTCCTTATGGCGCATTCCTTGCTGCACAGCCGCAACCGGAGAAACTTAGAACTGCTCAAGTTCCTGTACATACTCCTTATGGCGCGTTCTTTGCCGCACAACCGCAACCGGAGAAACTAACGGCAGCAAATCCTAGTGAAGTTCAAGTTCAGACTCCTTATGGCGCGTATTTTCCAACACTAGCACAACCGGAGAAACTGACGGACGCAAATCCCGCTCAAGTTCCACTCCAAACTCCATATGGCGCATATTTGCAGGCGCAGCCGAAGCAAGTTCCACAAATTGCACACATTTCACAACACGTACCACAAGCACTGAGCGCATTTGGCGCACTGCAATCCACACAAACACATGGCAACCTTGTGCTGTTAAACTCACCATACTACGCTGCCTACAGTCTACCTCTCGCCTATGTGGCGCCATCTGTTGTGCCAGTGACGGCAACTGCAGCCAGTGTAACAACCACCACAGCTAAGCCAGCAACCGTGGAAGAAGTGGAACCTGTGGATGCTGAAGATGAATCGGATACAATTGAAACCTTGCAAAAGCTACAAGCGAAGACACAAACCACAGGGGATCTGAAAAGCGATAAACAACTGCGCGCTGCCGTAAGTCGCATCAATACGGATTATGTGATTGAGGAGATTGTCGCAGTGCCTGGCAAGCATGTCATCTCCACCAGCAGCAAGCAGGCGGTGTCCAAGAAGCCATCAGGTGCTGCCAAGTTGCGCAAGGCAAGCGGCAAACTGCGTCAGACTGCGCCCGTCAAAGTGGAGGCGACTGGACGCACCAGCAGCAGCTCGAAGAACTTCCCCCAGATACCCTTTGGCACCTACTTCCTGCCCTACAGACCCGAACAGGCCAAGGCGCTGCAGGGACGCAAGCAGGCAGCGCTGGTGCTGGAACCACATTCCAAGGCTGTGGTGGGTAATGGTGGCACTGCCATCTCCACGCCCATTTCGAGGGCGCTGCTCAAGAAGGGCGTGCCCACCAATGTGTACTTCAATCCCGAATCAGTGGCCATAGCCGGTGTGGGCGGCAAGGCGCATGCCACGGCTGACTTGGAGCTGGACTTGTTCAACTGAGGAGCAGCAGGAGAAGGTGGCGTCAAGTAGTTTGTAGTGTAGAGCTTAATGTGTTCCTAGAGGCCCCCCCTATGTCATTTATAGCTGTAAATAAAGTAAAGTTGTAGTTAAAATCTTTTTGGGGCTATCGCTTTGCTAATCCTCTGTAGAAATTTGGTTTTCCCCCCTCGCTTAATTTCCCACTTCACAACTGTACAGGCAAATATCCCCCACACACACCAGCGCACACACACACTTTAACCCCACTCTATGAAACTAGACACAGGTCAGGTCCTTTGATCTTCGAGGAGCAACTGCCCTACTACGGCGGCTGGAGCGGCCAACTGCTGCAGCTGCGCCCTCAACCCGATGGCACCGTACGCAGTCGCATTGTGCCCCAGCTGAGGCATGGCCTGCCCAGAGATGCAGATGATGCCATCACCATCTCCGCCGCCAGCATATCAGCCACAGCCGATGACAGCGGCCACAATGGTCCCACAATCTCCGCCAGTGGCAGCAACTTCAATCGCATACAGGAGGCTGCAGCGCGTCTGGTGGCCATACAGGAGCTGGCCAAGCGCAAGGGTTCCTTCAGTGAGGAGGACAACAAGATCTATGCCAACAGTTTGCTGGAGCTGGGACAGGCAGCCACAGCACTGGCGCTGCTCCAACAGACTGGGCAAATCAAGGATTTCAGCGTGCTACTGCAGCCGGAACTGTTTGGTGTGGGGCCACCACAGAAGCAGCCTTCGAATCTTGGTTTGGAGGCCAACAATCCAGCAGATCAGAAGATCGATGAACAGAAACTGGAGGAGGTCACTGAGCAGCAGCTCACGCCTGAGGAGTTTCTGCCACCCAATATGGAGGATCCCTACGAGGATGTGAATGATAGTGTAGCCATAATGGCGCCCAAAAAGGATGCAGCAGTGGCTGAGGCAAAGCCAGTGGGTGAGTAGAGTCTCTGGGGGCATCCATTGCAAGAAGAGGCACCTAATTCTGCTGCTTCTTCTCTTCCTTCTGCTCTCCCTCACAGGTCTCTCAATTGCCGGCGAAGGTGGCGTTGCCTCTTCCAAGCCCAATGCTGTGGCGCTCTCTGGACGCAATGGCCTGGCTGTGGCCTCACCCAAAGCCACCGCCATTGCAGGCGTATCGCCAGAGGAGGCTGCTGCCTTTAGCATTACGCTGCCCTCACGCAATCAGCTCGTTATCAAGACGCCCAACTCGGCTATGGAGCGACTGGGCAACGATGATTATGACTACAACGATCTGCCGCTGGCAATGGCCAATAACTTTCCCCACACCCGCGAGACGCCGCTGCGTCCAAGTGGCGCCGCTGTCGCTGCCGATGCCATCGTTGAGAAGTGGCGCACAGCCATCGCTGAAGAATATGCTGCACGCTCCAAGTCGAGGCAGCCGCAGCGGGCAACACAGCTGCAATCCACACCCAACATACGAGCTGCACCCAAGCGACGCCTCCATTATCAGTAGCCGCATCGAAGGCAGGCAGGACAAGAATAGCATCCGCTGGCCATTAACCATGTCCCTCTCTCTCTCTCTCTAGATGTAACCACAATTTGCCAATAAAATTTGCATTTCATCTTTAGTTCTTCGCTCGTTTTAATGTGCGCTAATTGCGCCTGCGTACACTTTTTATGGCGTGCGATTTTCCAGGTTGATAGCGATAACAATTTGCAGGGTCTCTTCTTTGTGGAGTAAGTGACAACTGGATGGGGAGGCTGATAGAGAGAATTGGCTGTTTAATTGTAGAGGGAAGATGGAGAGGAGTAAAGGGTGACAGATAAGAGAGAGAAGAGTAAGAGATGAGTAAGAAAGAGTAAGACTAGTAGAATAGTAGATTAGAGATAGAGATGTTGTTGATGATATAAGAAAAAAAAGAAAAACGTATTAATAGAAATCTGAAAAATGTTTTCCAGATTTTTGACGTTATTTTCTCTCACTATCCCATAAATCTTTAAGTTAGTTTGAATATTTGAAGTTTGTATTATATAAAAGTTCAAGCATTTTTAAGAAGCACTCAACTTCCTTCATTGATCTTCTTTCAATCTTCATAAAAGTCTGACAAGTTCTCTGTTAGATTTTTCATATTTTCAATACAATCTACTCACCATAACCTAATTAGCTTTATGAATCTTTAAGTTAATGATATGTTAGCACCCCGCCAAGTTCTGCCATAAAAATGAACAATAAAACTGCAACATGACGTGCCACAACAAAACATAGCAA
This sequence comes from Zaprionus capensis, assembly GCA_018903675.1. NCBI lineage: Eukaryota > Metazoa > Arthropoda > Insecta > Diptera > Drosophilidae > Zaprionus > Zaprionus capensis. The sequence goes on from JAEIFN010001072.1 coordinate 7,222,570, forward strand.
GCTTGCGTTTAACTATCGCTAAACTATCGTTTAACTATCGCATAAAGCGTTTGCGATTGCAATTGCTGCAGCCTGCCTTGAAGGAAGTGGCGGACATTGAACCCGCTGGCATTGCCACTGCCTGCTGGTGGTGCGTCCGTGATGCTGCCACGCTGCTGTTTATTTCCGATGTATTTATTAAATTTCTATAGCCTGCCAGCAGGCGCAGCAGGAGAAGGAGAAGGAGGAAGAGCATCACCAGAGGTAGAGCTATCTAAGCGCTGTGATTATATTTTATAACGAAATAAATTGTGCAAAAAGAAGCAAAAGACAAGGCGGATAGATGCCACGAGATACTTCTCTGTCTATATAGTAGAAGTGCGCAAGCATGTGCAAATCTTGATTAATCTTTTCCGCCGCAGCAGGCGGTGCAGGCAGGCAGCATAAAAATAAATCTAGCAGCAGGGGGAGAAAGAGAGGGGGGCAAAGAGGTAGTGAGAGAGGGTCTCTGCTGCTTGCAGAATGTATTCAATTTGCACCTGAACCAGTTTCGAGCTCGATCGAGCCCGGCTCGATCCCATGGTACCGATCGTGAGGGGCTGTCAATGTGGTCAGCTCAGTCGCAGCCGCAGCCGCAGCGCTTGACTTCTATTACAATGCAGGTTTAACAAACTTGGAACCTGAAGCCAAGAGGAACGAGCGAAGACATGTCCAACAACATCTACGTTGACCATCTGCCGTCGCGGCAAGCAGGAGAAGCTTGCAAGAGATACCAAGCATTCTCATTCCCGAAACCAGAACCCTCTGCAAGTGCAGCACAATTGTGTGTGTGTATATGTGTGTGGCAGTATGTGTGTGAGTACTCATGCATGGTTGTTGTCGCTTTTGCTTAGAGCCAACTTTGGTCATTTGCCGCCTGCTTTGCGTGTACTCCTTTTGGCTATCTCTGCCAGTCCCGCCCCTTGTCTCCCACCCCCCAGCCGTCCCTCTTGGAAGCTGCAGCATTGTTGTTGCTGCAGCCCGTTCTTCTGGTTCTTCAGCTCTTTCTTTGTTCTTGTGCTAGGTCAGTGTCGGAGTCGCACATTATAAAAGGCCCAACGCTGGCAGCATGGGCCACCAGTTTCCTTGAAGTGGTCGCCGTGTCAAGACTGAAGACTGAAGACTGCCAGCAGTAGCTTAGTGCCACAACTACCACCACCACCGTCGTCGTCATCATCATCATCATCATTATCACTGTCATTATCATTAGCAACTTAAACACCACCGAAGTAGCCAACATACATAGAAGAACCTCTCTCCAGTAGTAACGTAATTGTGCCATTGTGATCGTTTTTCCAAGTTTTTCTCTTGTGTTTTTTGCGGACTTAAGTGCGATTCTTGTTTGGAAAGTGAAGCAAGCGGAAATCTTACATTGAAGTGAACTAGAAGCATCCCCAGGTAAGTTCTTCAGTCTCTATTCTCCATTCTCTATTCTCGTTAACCTTTAACTGTGCTTGGCCACGTTTGATGTCAAGTTCGTGGGCAGTTTAGAAAGTTATCTCCAAGAATTTGGCACAGTAGGCGTAGAAAAGCGAAATGCAGATGCGGTTAGCTATTTAATCTCTTTATATGAGCCCATTAAAGCTAGAATTACGACTTGTGTGGCACAGCGATAAATGTAATTATATAGATTCTAATGGCGAGAGATCTGAGAAAACGTAAAAGAAAGGAATGGAAGATGTTCATAAAAAGATTCTCGTATAATTAAAAGAGAGATAAAGAGAATGATATTACAGATAGCTCTAAAATATAAATATTTAGAGCTCGTTCAGCCATTTAGCTCTAAAATATATTTAAGATTATAAAGCTTATACATTTATAGAAGACTCTTGTCGTAGTTAAAACTCGAAGATAAGTTCCTCAAATAAACTCTATGTGATATAATTTTATAAACATTTCGTAGATACATTTTAAAACTACTCTTCTAAGACACACTTCATAATAACACTTCGAAGAATCATTTCACAGATTCAATTCACAGATACGTTTTAAGGCAGTAAATCATGTTAGCAAAAGGCAATTCATAAGTTTCTTCTTCTCATTTTAATTATTCAACACAAAAGCCCATAAAAACTATGCCTAATTTGGTATTATGGCGTCAATGGCCCCCCTACGTACAATACCATTCAAAAACATATGAATGATAATGATTAAAGCTATTATCATAAAGCTTAATAGCTTCCATGCGGTTTTGATATTGTTGTAGGAAAAAAATATTGTTCTAACAAGTTTAAACCAGAGCATAATCAAATTAGTGTCTATACTAGATCTTGCGAGTTTTCTGTGGGAATGTTTTTTTATATATTCAGAAAATTATAACAAAACCTGAGAGGTTCTTTGCTAATTTAATAAAAAGACTAGTTAAAGTCCATTTTGGCAGAATCTTTTTAACTAAACTCTATTAAATTCTTAGATATCTCATTAAGTAGGGTTTTTAAATACATATTCTGTACAATATAAAATGAACCAAGTGCGTATTTGCAAATTTCATTACTGAAACAGTCAAAGTCAATTCTTCCTTCAAAATCGAAGATATCAAATAAAGTAAAATATCTATTCATATCTTTGAAGCATAAAAGTATCATTAAACTCTATGAAAACCTTCGCTATCCTATCTATCACACTTAGTTAGCAAGATATTGATATCTAGAGAACATGTTGAAAACATTCCTTAGTCAAAGCATTCGCGACATGCACTTCAAGTTGGAACCTTCACTCTGATCATGGTCAGTTCTATTCTAAATTTAGACACTTCGCATAGCATAAATAACGCTGAAGACAAGATGCCTTGAGCATGCCCAAAGTGGAGCTGGCTGCAAGTTCTGCATTAGCATTAACTGGAAATGGCCATGGTGAGAACGGCAGGGAAGGGGCAACTTAGGCCGAGGCAGAGATATGATCGGAAAAGAACATTCTCGCTGTTTAGGGGAGGGGAGCAAACCAGTTATTAGCCTCGGCAATCAAGAAGAGTGGCCCGGACTCAGGCCTGTAATCATAGTTGCATTGTGGCAAGAGTTGCAAGTTGCAAGAAGTTACAAGAGTTGCATGTTGCAAGTACTTAATGGGTATGTACACCAGAAGTGGCTGCAAGAGCCAATCAAACTGGCAAACCGGTTAATGGGCGCATCCTGTGCCACACACACACACACACATATTAATAGTGATAAATTTAGAATGGACTTTGGCTGTGGTCGCCTATAAATAGCTGCGACCAGTTTGCAGAGTGGACAACAAGTCTAAAGTGAATCTCCACCTCTTTCTCTTCCTTCTCTCTGGTGATCGTTCTTCCCCTTTAGGTAACATGCTGATCTTTGCGCTGTTCTGCCTGTTGGCAGTGGGCAGCCAGGCAAAGCCACTGGAGCCTGCCCAGCATATTGTCATCGTGACACCGCAGGCACAGGTGCATCTGGAGCCAGCAGTACGTTATGTGCATGGACTGTCGCCATTGGCGCGTGTCGCCGGACCGCATCATGAGGAGACCATTGTGTATGTGCCCGCAGGCACAGCTGCCTCGGTGGTGCCCACTGTAGCAGATACTGTGGGCACTGGCCGTTCTCGCTACGCGGTGCCCGAGGGCAAACAGATCGAGAACGTGCCGGCCGGCATTACCCAGATCCAGCAGCAGGCACAGCAGGGTGTTGAGATTGTCTCGGGTCAGTTTGGTGAAGCTGCCGCTGCCGCAGCTGCGGCCGGTGCCGGGTTCTTCCCCGCCTTCTTCCCCGGCGGCAGTGCCAAGGAGCAGGAGCAACAGCAACAGCAACTGAAGACTGAGAAGATCGAACTGATTGAGACGCCCGCCAACACACAGCCCCTGATAGCCACTGCCGAGGCACGTCACTTCTACAGCCTGCCACAGGTCTATCACACGCCCGTCGTTGATGTGGTGCACACACCCGTCTACACTTGGCCCATCTCCACCATTCGTGCACGTAGCATTCAAATCGAACCCAAGTCAGCAGAACCAGAGCCCGAGGCAGCACCAGCAGCAGCACCAGCGCCAGCAGCAGCACCAGCTGCGCCGCTAGCAGCAGAGGCAGCCGCGCCCGAGCTGCCCCCAGCTCAGCCACTGCTCAAGGAGCAGAAGCTAACGGAGCAAGCGGAGCAGCCATTGGAGCAACAACAGCAGACCATCATTCCTGCAGCCATCATCGAGGCCAGCGAATCGAAGGCCGAGATTGCCGGACGCCAACTGGAGGAGACCAATGCCATCAAGCAGGAGCAGACCATTGCCGAGATTCCCCAAGCCGTAAAGGAGTCGCTGAAGGATCCTCTCAAGGGACAGCCCATTAAGGAACTGTTGAAGGAGCTGCCCAAAGAGGAATTGCCAATCAAGGAGGAAGGTAAGTTGCAGAGGGATGTTCTGCTTAAGTTCCATTTAATCTCACGTCGTTCCTTACTCCACAGCCAAACAGCTGCAGCTGCAGGAGCCGGAGCAACAACAACTGCTGAAGGCAGCCCCTATTCCTGAGGCTCCCATTGCCGAGCCAGCAGCTCAGGCGCCGGCACAGCCCGAGGCGCTGCCTGCCAACGAGATCATTAAGCCGGCGCCAGAGGCCTAAGAGCCACAAGCCACAGAGCACACAGCACCGCAACCGCAACCGCAACCACAACCGCACAGATACCATATCACATCGCACACACACATAGACACATAGACACACACTCAATCACTCACTCACACATATACATATACTATGGGCTCATTTGGTACTCTAGAAACTCTGAAACTATTTAAGAGCCTGAGCTTCCCGCCGGGCCGTGGGTTATAATACATTTAGTTACTAACAACGTCACTTTTTCAACACTTTCCGACATTAATTAACAGCAGCATAAAAGGTGACAAGAAAACACACACACAAAAAAAATACACAAAAAAAGAAGAAGAACAAGAAAACAAAACAAAACAAAAGAAATGAAAAGAAAACAAAACAAAACAAAAGCAACATCTACATATACGTTCATTCATAGCAAAGCATCAGCGGGAAACGTTCATAATCATCATGCATCATCATTCATTATATTCATAACCATAACAATTGAAAATGTAAAACAGAACAATAAAAAAAGTGAATGTAAAATGTAAAAAACGAAGAGAATTTAGAATTTCGGGGGTGACTGAGGCAACGAACTTGCTTAAGACAAAGACTTAGGCGACAAACTTGAGAATGCAGTGAAATGTAAATGACTTAAGCGACAAACTCGACTAAGACAATGACTTAGGCAACGAACTGCACTGAATTAGGCGACAAACTTGCACTTGAGTTGTTAAGGAACAAAGACTTTGGCAACAAAATTGAGAATGAACAGAAAAGTAAGTGACTTAAGCGACAAACATGCTTAGTGCAAAGACTTAAGCAACGAACTGAGGAATGTTAGTGACTTAGACGACAAACTTGCTTAGTGCAAAGACTTAAGCAACGAACTGTTGCGGCTTAAACTGAAAACGAACATGGAAGATTCGTTATAGGGAAATATGATATGGAAAGACTTCACTCATAAATTGACAGCTCGTCGTAAGTATGAAAGAGATCATATTATTTCCGGGTAAAACAACAAATTTCTTTTCACATTGCCATGTGTTAATTAGATCATAAAAGTAACCTTGGGTAAGTACAATAGTATTCAGCAGAATCAGTTTTCCCCCTCTTGCCGAACTTGGTCAATAACCTGAGAGCCTAAAAACCTAAAAATGCCGGTTGCAATTATGCAATACGCCCCACAACTCTACGAAACGCGCCCCAGAAATTCCAGGCAGCATAAAAATATTGCACATATGAGCAAGAGTTGAACATAAATCGCGATAGGGTATATACAGTGATGCATACTAAATAGCCGGAGAGACGTGCCTAAGCATATGTTGTGGGGCACAGCAGAGGTCTCTCTCTCTCTCTCTCTTTCTTTCTCACGTTACAGTTACAATAATGAAAAGGTGTTGGCCTTTATTTATGCTCAGTCCAAAATGTCAAATAAATAAAAAATAACTTAGATATAACTTTATAGATTTTTAGGGCAGTTTTCTACTCGTTTTCGCCCACTGTAATCCACTTGTCTTCCACTTGTGGCTGCTGTGTTGTGAGCTTCTGTTCCTGCTCTTCACTTTCGCCCACTGTAATCCACTTGTCCTCTTCCTGCGGCTTTGGCTTTAGCTTCTGCTCCTTCTGCTTTTGTTCTCGCTGCTTCTGCTCCTTCTTCTTCTGCGCCTCCTCCTTCTGCTGCTGCTCCTTCTTCTTCTGTGCATCCTCCTTCTGCTTCTGTTCCTGCTCCTGCTGCTTTATAACCAAGTTCTCCGCTGTTTGCACTGTGCTCTCTGCAACAGGTTGCTCTGTGGTGGTCGTGATGCGCTCATCTGGGCGCAGCGGGCGACTGGTGTCCGTATAGCGATAGATGGAGAAATATGTCTGTATGCGTTGTATGATGTTCTCCACCACAGGCGGAAACTTGTGCTCCACACCATCGCCATAGATCTTGATGTTCAGCTTGCCCTCGCCCTGTCCGGGTGTCAGCTTCAGCGCTTGCAGCACGCTGCGCAGAAGCAGTAGATTCTGTAGATTTCCCGCTCCCGCATTCGATGCGCTGCTGAGTAACAGCGTGCCATTTGGCTTCAGTTCCAGATAACCCGTATCCGCATCTGCCTCTGCATCCGCTGCTTGTGGCAAGATGGCTGCCTGCAGTGGCAACACCAAGCACAACGATAAGAACGATATCTCTGCCGAGCTTAGCTGCATTTTCTTCTCTCTTTCTTTATTTCTTTTCGTTTCTTTCTTCTGCAGCTCCAAATCGAACCGCACGGGAAGTCGCCAGATATTGCACTGGTTTTGGCCACGCTTTGTCTCTCTTATTTCACGTATTTCACTGCGCTTTGAGCCCTCTGTGTGTAACCAATTGAGTGCTGTTTGCTTTGGCTTTTTCTCCAGTCTGTGCGTGTCTGTTTACCCACCTTGGGCACCTGGCCAACTTTTTCAGCTCAGCTCAGCTCCGACTCCAGCTCAGCTTGGATCACTCATCGCTCTCCCGTACAAATTTTGCTTAGTGTTTGAGTTACTTATTTGCATTGAAGTACGAGCTATTTGTCCGTTAGTCTGCCATGTCTACCATGTCCAAAATATGTTCGATTTTGCTAGTGCGTATACGTAATATTTTGATGCGAGCAGTGAAAGTGCTGGGGATTCTATTTGCAGTGGGTTAGCAGGTAAATGATTCTGCAAATTGCGTATCAACAGAAATAAAAGTACACTAGCGAACAAGGTTTAGCAATATTTTATTTAGACACTCAATTTGACAAAGAAAGTAATTGAAAATCAATTTGAATGCTCATGTGACGTGATTTATTTTTAAATACTGAAAACTAAAACTTTTATTTTCGAATATAATATAATATAGTAATATTGTCAAGCAGAATCAATCGATTTGTATGTGGGTATTGTGAGAATCGAAGGACAAAGATGAAATTTATTATATCTGGATACAGACTCAATCAACACTTTAAATAATAAATAAAATATCATTCCCGACTAAATTCCATTATTTCTTGCAAAGTAATGAGAGTTGAAAGTTGACAATCGAAAATTATAAAGCACAAAAAAATGCCATAATATTTGACAATATTATGAATGTTGGAAGTATGAAACTGCGTGCCGCGATGTCGCCCAGTGTCGTCATAAATAATTTAATAAAACAGCTTTATAATAATAAGATTATGAATATATTTTATAAAACGCACACAGACACTGAGTTAAGAATCAAAAACCGGCTCTTGAAAATTAGGTCTGCGTTTTTATTTAGATTTTGCATCATCTGCGAGGCACAAAACAACAACAACAGGAACAACAATAAAAATATTTACAATATGTTTCAGTTCGCAAAATGATTCAATGATCAGAACTGACATTTCAAAAATTCTTTTCGCTATTGTTTGTTTGTGCTTGTTATTCACGTAAATTCCAGAAATTGCAGAAATCCCACGAATTAGATTTATAAGAAAAAAAACTAATTAACAACGATTTGAATGCATAAAAATAAAAGACGATAAGCAAAACATAAATAAGTTTAGTCTGGCACAGCGGATGATAATGATGTTTATGTTGTTGCCAAGTAGCCGATGAAAATGTGTGTTAACCTGTTGGTGAATCATTATCGAGTATATCTAGAATCTATTTCCAATTCTTTTGTTTCTTTTTTCTATCTCTCCACCAAATTCGACGAACGCAACGCAAAAGCCACAAAGACGCCATTAGCGTGTGTGAAATACGATAAAAATAACCTGCTAGAAGCAAAAGCAAAAGATGTGATTTTAATATTCTGAATGGGGACTTAGAAATGAACGTCAGAGGGACGTGGCAAATACAAATTTGCTCCAACACTTGTAATCGATATCGTGTAACAGTTTCCCCACTCGGCACATCTTTGAAGCGTGCAACTTAAGCATTATTTAAATAGCAAATTCATTTTGTAATCGAAAAGTGGGAGGAATGAAACTGCGCAATACTCTCGGACCCTCGCACTCTCAACTTAAGGCTCGATCGGCCCTCGGCACGATCGACAATCGAAAATGCTTTTCATTTTCAAAAGACTTAGGCAACAAACTTGCGGAATTAACAACGCCAGCTTAATTTTCAACTCAATCAAGCTCTGACATTCGATAGTGTACCGAGAGATACGATTACCCATCCATACCATCTAATTATGCATAGCATCGACACGTCAAGTGCTCAGTGTTTCCGCCGATCGAACTGCGCCAGGCAGGAAACCCAGAGCCAAACTCGTACCCCTACCAACATTATCAACATTATGCATTAATTAGAAGTTCAAAACTGATGGAAGTGCTCATGTTTAATAGAATATAAATCATTGTCGGACAATCACAGCAAACTGTGTGAGCAGTCTAGAATACTCGACAAGCAGCTACCCAATTTCGATATGATAATACGATGATATTTCTCATTTCCGAAACTGAAATACTTGAGGTATGCAACAGGTTTCATTTGTGTGTGGTTGCCAAGTCAACTAGCTCCGTCTTCATTTTGGATATTATTAGCTGTTATTCCAGTTAAAATTCGCTTAACTTTCAACTTATGACTATTTGCCAAAAGTTATGAACATTTGGGGGTGATAAAATCTATGATAAAGCGTGTTATGTTAAGAACTTAACGATTAACTTTTAAATCTATCTTGTTATGCTGTGAGATATGTTTATATATTATTTTAAGCATGAAAAATGCAACATTTTAAGTAGTATATATCTCTTGAATTAAAATAGTAACTTTTTACTTTTAGTTTAAGGAAACTGAAGAATTTCTTTAAGAAATGTTTAATTATTATAATACTTCAGTATGGGAACTCAGGCATATTATAACTAAAGCTAACTTAACAATCAATATTCTAACAAAATTGTAAGTTTAACTGATTTTTAGACCTTACATAAAGCTCATACTCTGATCTCATGGCTCATAACGCTTTGTCAGCTTAGTTTATTACTTGTTTGGGTGCATAAATTCATAAAATTTTATTAGAGACGATAGAACTAGGGTATACAGTAGCAAATACAGATACACATTAAGGGTAGCTTAGGTTTGGCATATCTTTAAGTAACCACCAAGAATAATATATAAAATGCCACAAAATTGTAAAATATTGCATACCATATGCGAATTTCTAAAGTTAACTTCCTTGTCGCTATATACCTTTTACTACTAACCATTACAGGGTATTGCGAACTAGCTATGAAATAACTGACAGCGATGCTACTCAAAAGCACTTGCGGGTGCCTTGTAAGTGTACGAAATATATTCTACAAAAAAAGCAAAATAAATATTATTTAATAACTAATTGAGCATTCGAGTGCTCACACACACACACATGCACAGAAACTGTTATTCATACATAGAATTAATGATGCGAGCATCTTCGACGCGTGAGAAGTGTGAAGTGTGCTGATGATGATGAACTTCAAATTGTTATTGTTGTTTGGGATGCTGCCGCTGCTGCTGAGTAAGAAACCGGACAGAGAGATCCGACCCGGGGCGCGCACATCTTCATTCAGCGTCGTCTTGCTAATTTTATGCGAGAAAAACAAGAAGAGTTAGTATAAAAAGCGCTGCCTCTACTTATTTAGTTATTAGTACGGCCCCAGCAGCAGAACCGCGATCACAACTTAGACTATATACGAATCGAATACTATATACAATTTTTGTGTTTTTGTGATAAACAAGTTTCGACATGAAGTGTTTCATTTTCGTCGCTTTGTGCCTGGTTAGTAGCACCCAAAAAAAAAAACGAAAGAAAAAACTCTATAATAATATGATATGCATATGAACTGATGATTGGATAACGTCAACGACTATACGTCGTAGACAATTAGAAATCCGGGTTGTAAAAATGTCAAATGTGACTGACAAAGTGCAAACATGAATATAGTATATTGTAGTATCGCCATACCTTATAGAGATGTGCAAATTCGTTACACGTGCAGCGAGAATGACATCATTTCAATCAACCAAAAAATAAAACAGATTATAGTTTCGGGAACGCCGTGAAGCGTGGAAGAGACAAATACCCTATACTAGTACTCACCCACGCGTGTTTCTCTTCTTCCTCAGGTCAGTGTGGCCAGTGCCGAGAACATCTTCAAGATCAACATCACACCCGAGGAGGCGCAACAGTATCTGAACAGCGCGCAACTGCGTGGCGTCAATGAGATCGAGTATGCGCCCAAGACAGGAGAGAATCCTCTGCCAGAGGCACGCAACGAGAAAGGCGAGTTCGTGTACATGGGACGTGTGATTGAGCATCCTGAGGAATATGTTGAGGAACACTACGATGCGCATCAGTACCACGGACAGGATGGTCTGGGACAGTATGTGTATGGCTACAAGGACTGGAATCAGGGCAAGAACGAGAAGCGTGATGAGGCTGGCACTGTAAGTGGTTCATACAAATATGTGCAGCCACATGGACGCGACTTTGTGGCCACCTACTATGCCGACAAGAGTGGCTTCCATGTTGAGGACAATCGTCCAGCACATCTGAAGCAGCCAGCCACCAAGACACCTGCCGTGCTCAAGGCCGAGGAGGAGCACTTCAGGCTGTGGGGTGAACTTGCTGCCGCTGCAGGACACAATCCTGATCCCTATGCCGCTGAGTACCAGCAGGAGGGTCGCTACGAGCCCACTGAGGCAGAGACACGTGAATATGTGCACGAGGAAAAGCCCTACGTGCCCGGACCCGAAGAGACTGGCGAGCCCAAGGGCTTCTTCTATGCCTTCGACTATAATGTTCCTCTGCTGCGCAACAAGGCAGAGCGGGAGGAGCTCGAGCATCTGCGCTCCATCAACAACAAGGACGAATAAGAGAGACGTAGAATTATATATACTATATAGTATACTATAGATATATTGCATAACTCTAAATATTTATTCGACGTCATTAAATAAATACGCAACTTATTACATTTCTCAAATACGATTCTTTTATTTTGTTTTTTATTACATATATAAAATGTGGTTTGGTTTTTATTTTTATTTATAACCCGCCCACTTGTATAAGTTCTCATTAATCTTAACCATTTAGTTGTTGTTGTTGTTCTTCTTGTTATAGTTGTTTTACATTTATTTATACTCCTTTTTAATTTCTTCTTCTTTTTTTGCTGCTTTTCAAGTAAAATTATTGCTTTCGCTTTGCTCTTCAGTTGCAAACTTTAACTTAGATTAATTGTTTTAATTATAATTGTGATGGAGTTCCCGCCGATTCTATTCTCTCTCCTCCTCTACTAGCTGTTCCTCTCCCTCGCGTTCTCTTTCTATTCCTGTTCTTTCTGCTGTCGTGCACCTATTTCACTAATATACACGAGCATTTCATTTTCCATTTACAACCAGTTAAAACTAACATCGATTTTAATTTATCATTTAGCTTTTTTTTCAACTCACATAAAATGTTTAATTTAATTTTAATATGTACTAAATGAACTTAGTATTTTTGATTAGCGTTCGCTTCGGCCATTTTCTATGGCACTAAAATAATAAGGTAGGCACCTTGAGAAACAAATCTACCTGTTTTCAAAGTTCAAAGTTTTCTTCGCTAAATGCAATGACGTTGTTAGCCGTGTTAGCCAATACAACATGGGTTTGTGTCGTGGGATTACACTAAAGTGCAAGCAGGTTCGTGTCATGGCATTGCACTACAGGGCAAGCAGTTTGCTGCTTAAGGAACTTTGAAAACAGCTAGATTTGACGGGAAAAAATAAGCAGAGTTGCCTTGCAGAAAGAGTGCTGCCAATTTAGCTATTTTTCCCACTAGATCTAATTATCAATTGACAAATTTAAAATCAAGTGTTAAATAATAACAGCTAGCGGGAATTATAGCTTAAAACTGGCATAATTTCAGCTTATTAAAAGTATTATAATCTCATTGAATACTGTTTGCTTTGAAAATTATTCAAAGTCGACAGAAAACTGTCATAGAAAGTTGTTTTCGAAAAGTTTCTAACTTATTTGATGTCTGCAAGAGCAAGTTACGTTGAGTTTTTAGCAGTTTCTGTTCACATTTTAGCCGATAATATAAAATTAGATTTCGTTTTCGTATAAATTGCCTTCTTGTGTGTGTACTAAATGCAATATTGAAAATAGTTTTCGATGTTTTAAAATAAAATTTGATTTTCAAATGAATCACAATTGAATTTTCGTTAAATGAAAAAGCAAATGCACCCGAACACACACACACACGCATAAGAGACTGTGCGTGTGTGTTTGTATCGGTGTGTGTAAGTTATCTATATATGGCAGCTTAGTTCAGTCCAATATTGAGAGTTATCTTTTTGCACTTGATGCAGTGTTAGTTGCCTATGTGAGTGTGTGAGTGAGTATATGTAAAATGTATTGGAGTTTCGAAGCTGAAGACTCGCTCGGCAAAGGGAACGACACAGTTAATAAGAAATGAATAAATGAATAAACGAATAAACAATACAATAACAAATATTTAAAATGATTAGTATAAGATACTGAATTCTCAGAAAAGTTTCTTAATTTTGAAAAGGTTTTATTAGAAAGTTATTATCCTAAGAAATAATATTTTAATTATGAAAATTGTATTCGAATTTCAGCATGAATTTGTGAAAGGTTTTTAGAAAATAAGAAAATATCCGAACTTCAATTCGGAACAGTTCTACAATTATAAAGTTCAATAGGAAACCTTGAAAATAGCGTCTTATGGAGATATACCAAATTGGTATATCATAGGTTGCATAGGTTGTGTATACCAAGGTATAAAAAGGTACTTTATAGAGCCAGACCAATCGTCGTTCTACCGAGTCTCGCTCCTTCAGCTCGTTTGCAATTGGAGATCATTCGAGTGTGGTACTTGTGTTGGGCATGGGGAAAAATTGGTAATACTTTTTGCAAAAAGGAATTTTGTGGCATGGTGTATGTGTGTGAGTGAATTAAGTGTTCAGTTAGCTAGTTGCATAGAATCTATAGTTGTGTAAATCCAGTTAAAGATTAGTGCAGTTGCCAGTGCTGAGTTTCGTCTATTCTGATGATAATTTGGCGCATGAGTTACGGTTTCGATTGCCATTCGATAAGTTGATGATCTTATAAAGATTTTGCTTTAACTTCTTTGTATTTCTTATGGTTTTTGTTTTGTCTCTCTCTCTTGGTTTGTATATAAGGCAAACTGTATGCGAAACATACAAATATTGAACTATATAAATACTTTTTGTTTGTTTTATGTTACGTACGTATGCCGGGGAAGAATTCTGGAGAAACTGTATTGATATACGACAGAGCTGTGGCAAAGCTATTGCCAGAACTATCAGCCTCAGACGATAGTTTTGACGATAGTTTTGCCATTTATATCGTATGCTATTGTATACATATGTATATATGTGTGTGTGTGTGGAGCATGGCACAACTTGATCGGATAATTCGTTTCGTTCGAGAGTCTGTCGATTCATTCAAAATTGACTGATACAACTGTATATATTGTATATATCGTATATATATGTATATATAAACGTGTATATATATGTGTAAATCCTGTGTATATGCTAAACGTCCACGACTCTATACGCCTATATACGCCTAGGTGCTAGTTGAAGTGCTAGTTTTGGGTAGTACTCTTTCATTCCTCTTTCACTTACCACAAACTGATAATTTCTTTGCTTATCATATCTGCTATATCATCATTGTATTGTATATATACTTATTTACTTGGCCGCCGTTGCTGCTGCCGCTGGAGCTGACGCTGCACTGGGGGCCACTTTCAGCTTAATGAACATGTTGTTGTCGTTGTTACTGTTGTTCAGATCAAGCTTTTGCACCTCACACTCCAGATTATTGATGCAGTTCTTCTCGTACTGTGTGGTGCCATTATCGGACGTTGTCTGTGCATCACTGGGCGCCACCTTCTTCTCCTTACTCTTTTTCAGCGCATTGAGCAACGTCTTCTCTTTGCTCTTGCTCTCCTTGTGATTGCTACTGTCCTTATCCTTGTGCTTGTTGTTCTTGAAGCGCGGGAAAATGCAACCGTTGGGCAAGAAACCGCCAAGCTTTTCCTTCTTGACAGGCGCAGCTGGTGTGGGCGTTGTTGTAGTTGCAGGAGGATGAGCAGGAGGAGGAGTAGTTGCTGCCGGAGGGTGTACAAGAGCAGCAGCAGCAGCAGCGGCAGTAGGCGTGGGCGAAACTGGCGTTGTGGTGCTGCAACCATTGTTGGATGTGTTGGTTGTTGTTCCTGTTGCTGTTGCTGCTGGTTTTTCCCCTTGTGACTCCTGTGCGACTCCTTGCTCAGGCGTTGTTGTGTGCTCCATGGAGGCACCATTTGCACCATTTGTACTATTGAAAATACTACCCGCATCTGTCTGATCGATGGTGAACGAATCAACACTCTGCTGTGCTGCTTCACTCAGCTGTTGCTCCTTCTCCTGCTGCTGTTGCTCTTCCAATTGTTCACTGGCCACTTTATTATCCAGCTGTTGAGCAAACACGGCCAATGTAATGCCATTGCCATGCTCGGAGCCTGCCATTAGATCCGCATTGTAAGCGGGCGGCAAACCAATCTCGGCTCCAGACGTAGATTGTACCGAGCTCCCAGCTCGCGTCGCATCCGGGGACTTGGGAAACATCTGCTGTGTCGTAATGTTTTGATAATGTTGCTGCTGTCGCTGCTGCATCATTTGTTCCTCACGCTCGCGATCTCGTTGCGCTTGCACCGCATTCCAAACATCTTTCAGTTCACCCGAAATGTCACGATCCTTGAGTATAACGGCGTTTCTGTAAGGGATTCTAGATGAGTTTACTGCAATGAAGGAAAGTAAAGCACTCAACGTACCTGACTAGTTTGACGCCGGGATTCATAGCCTCCACAAAGTCACACATTAGCTCAACCATGGCACGTCGTTCCTCTGGATCTTTGCTATGACGTCCCGAATCTTTGAGCACCTCAGGATTAGCCATAACAGCAAAGACGATGGGTGGACTACGTGGACTGCCGGGTGGCACCTGTTGTGGGCAGATAGAATACATTATAGACAAAGGAGAAGGAGATAAACCAAACAAAACCTACGCGCATGCCACCATACAGTGGAATGGGATCACTGGGCTCCTGTGGTATGACAATCCGTGTCCAGCTGAGCACATTGATAAACAGCTCCTCGCCCGTCTCTGTGGTGGTGCGTATGCACATGTGCGGCTGTGGTGGGTTCTTGAAGTGCCGATAGGCGCGCGAGTGGCGATAACTGTGTGGCGGCGGTGATGATTGCATCAGTGAGATGCCACCCACACCCAGTTCACCCTGTTGATCCAATTGTTGCTGTTGTTGTTGCAGCTGTTGCTCTGCTGCTGCACTACTGTTGCTGTTGTTGTAATTATTGTTTGTGATAGTCTCAATGCTTTCATGAACATCCACATCGTATGTGTTGGTGTTGGTGCTGCTGCTACTGATGGCATCAGCATTGTTGGCAGTGCTGTTGTTGCTAGTATTGTGTTGTTGTTGTTGCTGCTGCTCCTGTGCGGAACTTTCAGCTTCAAGCTCCGCCGCTGACATGTTTGTATTGTATGTCGCAGTCGCTGTTGTTGTTATTATTTATTATTATTGTTCTTGATGGTGTTGTTGTTGTTGCGTGGCTTGTTAGCTTTTAGCAGTCTTTTGTTTTGCCGTTCTTCGTTCGTTGGTTTTTCACCCGGCACGCGCTGTACTCTTCTCTTCTCTTTGTTTCCTATGGTAGCATTTGCTCACCCTCTCTCGCTTGCTCTCTCTCACTCTGCTTTGAGCTTTCTTGCTTTATCGCCTGTCGCTAGTTCTTTTGCTCCTTTACAACATTGCGGCGCCTTCTTGGTCCTGTTTTCAACTTAACTTTTGACCTTTTGCGTTATTAATGTGTGTGCATTACGCGTCGCCTTCTTTGACATTTACATACACACACGAGCATACAATACATTCATATATTGTCCTCTTTATCGTGCACGCACAGACTTACAAGCGAAGAACGCACACACATAGGAACGTGCACACACACACACACTTGCAAACACCCCTCATCAATGCGCACCCCGCACAAGCACACATACAAGTGGGAGGAGTTGGTAGTTGTCGTTGTCTGTGAAAGAGGGGGAGGGGGGAAATCGAATAGGAATGGGAGCAGCGGCAATGAAATTATGAAAATCAAAGAAAACTTCAAAGCAATTGCCGAAAGCCTATTGCATTTTCAATATTGCACTTACACATTTCACTCGTTTTCATTAATAATAATCGTTTTCCAGTTTCAGTTTCATTGCACAATACACATACAAAAACAATGTACATACACACACACACACGAGCACTGAAACTGCGTTTCTTTTGCTTCTGCTTCTCTTGCTTCACATAATTTTTTCTCTCAATCCACACTGCGTCTGCTGCTGCTTGCTGAATGCACTTACAAAAACAATGCTTCAACAACAGACGGCCGCGCGCTGCGCTGATTTTTATATTTAGCTTTTTTAGCAGCTTTTCATTGCAGCGCACTGAGAAAACAGCCGAATTTTCCGACGACTTCCCAACATAAACAAAAAACTAATGTAAATGTGTACAAAGTGGCCAGGTAGCTGAAAAATCTCTCTCACTGCTCTCTCACAGAGTTGCCAGACTGCGTAAGCGACTACTGTTCTGCCGACTGTTTTCAGTGCAGTGTGTACACATTGTGCCCGGCATAATAGTGTATACACCCCATCACATATATTCTGCATTCTCCGCCGGCGTGAATTTTCGCAACCAAAAAGGCAGAATTTGTTAACTCGAAATTAATCATTTAAATAGCATTAATTAAACATAAATATCCAAAGTGATTGATTAAGAAAGGAAAGTGCGTGTGTGTTTAATTAATTCGACGTGCCCAACAAGAATTTGGCGCCGAAATTGTAAATTTTTCCTTACGAATTGTGCGCTGGCGGTGGAGTGTGTGTATAACAAAATGGCGTCCTCACAAGTCTCAAACAAATCGGGCTCCGGTTGGCCACGGCGGGGCAGCCAAGGCCAGGCTGATGCCAGTATTAGCAATAATGGAACGCAAAAATATGCACCCAATCAGGCATTGACAATAAATCGCACAATTAATCTGTAAGTCAGTAAAATAAACGTAGAGGCAATTCAATTAACCCTTGTCTCTGCAGCTACCCACTGACCAACTACACATTCGGCACCAAAGAGCCTCTCTTTGAGAAGGATCCATCGGTGCCCTCACGATTCCAACGAATGCGCGAAGAATTCGATCGCATTGGCATGCGTCGCTCTGTAGAGGGTGTTCTTCTGGTGCACGAACATGGCTTACCACATGTGCTGCTGCTGCAGCTTGGTACCACATTCTTTAAGCTGCCCGGAGGCGAACTGAATGCCGGGGAAGACGAGGTAGAAGGACTTAAACGTCTGCTCTCTGAGGTGCGTAGAAGCTAAGGCAATACAGCAAGAGATTGTCATTATAATTTCACTTCTATTACAGACGCTGGGCCGTCAGGATGGTGTTAAGCAGGACTGGATTGTCGAGGACACCATAGGCAATTGGTGGCGCCCCAATTTCGAGCCGCCACAATACCCATACATTCCACCTCACATAACCAAGCCAAAGGAGCACAAGCGACTCTTCTTGGTGCAATTACATGAAAAGGGTAAATATCTCTTCAATTCGCTATCGCAATCGTGTTCTCCTCTTCGCGTAGGTATTACAAAAAAGAAAAAGAAAAAAAGATGAACCTTTATATATACATATATATTTATCTATATGAATCTATATAACCTTGTAAAGTTATTGCCAAATTGATACGCTAACAAACCTCATGTCATATATCTTTTCAATGCTGTTTAGATACGGACAGGAACGCCAGTTACGATGTACCCTGAGCTGAGCTGTTCCATTAAGCGCCGTGTGTTCTATTGTGTAATCTCTCACGCATCCTGGCCATCTGCCCATACCAAACCAACCAAGCAAAAGAGCCTCAACGCTCTGCTCTAATCTCAAGTCGAGTGCACAAAAATCTGAACAAACTGAGAACCAAAACAAACTATAAAAAAAACAGAAACAGAAATGAAAAGAGAGTCCCGATCTATTACTTAGAGCTTGTCGATTCTAACTAACTGTACAAATGATATAACTTCTAACTGTATTTTTGTTGTTGCCGCTCTCAGAGTTCTTGTTGGCATATTTTTGTTTTTTTTGCGATGTGTCCCAAAATTATTCGATGATTGATGTTGTTCTTGTTTCCATGTATTAATTTTGTAAATATGTCGACATTTCTGTGAAACCCAGAGAGCGTAATTCTGTTTAAACAACAACAACAACTTGTGTATGTTGAGCCAACCGGGCAGGCAGTCACTGCAGCAATCTATCTAGTTAGTTAGTTACTTAGTTCAGTCAGACGTAGATCAGTTCAAGTGCATTGTAAATTGTTGTTCCCCCACTTGTTGCATGGTAATGTGCACAAATCTCGCGTGTTGTGCTGATTTGCGTGCATTGCAGGCACAATGTGGATAAGGCAGGAGAGGCAGTGTAGAGAAAGTATTCAAGCAGACAAAAAGAGAGAGATAATTTAAGCACTTGTGTTCTTTAATGTAACCAATCAAGAAATTATAATTCTGTTCTTCCCGTCATATTCTCATTGTGCACATAAACACAGACACTGACACGCACACACACACACACAAAGTCACATAGACCACATGTATAATGAATGAATGTTGCTAATGGTTAATCGAATATTGGAATTATTATGTTTAGACTCCTTCGCATTGATCCTAAAGACTTAATGTGATCCTGTCATTACGCGAAGTCAGTCCTAGTAATTTAGTCAACAACAAATAACTGTGTAACTGTAAAACAGAATACAACAAAAGAATACCTAATACAATTTATATATACTTACATATATATCTATATCTCTCTATATATAAATACCATACGTAACTTTACGGCAGCGAATCTTGAATTAATTTCTTTATTTTTATTTACTTTTCTCGATATATATATTTGTAAATTGTTTTGTATAACCGATTGTAATTGATATCTAGTTAATATCGAAGTGATATATTATATTATATACATTCCTACATCCATAAATGTCTCTGTCTCTATCGTTTTCTGATATCTAGCACTATTTGCTGTGCCCAAAAATTATAAGCTTGTTGCTGCGCCACTCTTCGAGCTATACGACAATTCACAAGGCTATGGACCCATTATATCATCTCTGCCGCAGGCGTTATGCAGGTAAGTAATGTGTTATATTCATAAGGGAACTCCGCTAATTCCAGTTTAATCTTTGCAGATTCAACTTCATCTATATGTAAGACGCACACTCACAGTTGTCCCTACTCCTTCCCCCTCAACGTAGATAGATTACCAGCTCTAATCAACGGCTCTAGATATAATTTCCATTTGATTTGTGTGTGTATTGGTGTGTGCGTGTAACAAATTAAATGGAAATATGGCAGACAAAAAAAACAACAAAATTGAATTGAAAGTTTACTTTATTTGTCGACTATTTATGCTTAACTAATTGTTACAGAGATTAGAGATACACATATGCATTTGGTATTGTATTGATATCATAAATGTTATTTTGGGGAGGGGTCCCACACTTTATAGCATATACTCGCTATAGATCTGCTGGTAATATTCGCGTTTGCTGCAATGGAAGATACGCACACAGTATTTAACTATTTTACTTTGATTATTATAAATATTATTTGTGAATTTGACTACAGACTTTCTTTACTGTTATTGTATTAAGTTGTTTAACTGCGCTATATATAAAATGTGCGTGTCGGTGTAACAAATGAACAAATCAACACAACTGACAAAGCGTTCAACAAAAATGTTAACTAAAAGCTGAGAGGAGGAACCGTTATGTCTGTCTTGTATATACCTTAGTTCTCTATATATTGTGTATGTCTATCTGCTTTATCTTCTGTTTATATATGTTAATGACACGTATAAAATATTAGCAAAATTGTTCGCTAGCTTATCGTTTGATATATCTCTCCCTCTAAGGGAACTGCCTTTAGTTTATGCCTTGGCAATGATGTTCCTTGACTATAAGTTGTATTTCCTTTACCACAACTTATTGTGATAGAACTTAAGATCGTTGTAACCCTGATCGGTTAGTCCGCCCGTCGATGAGACTGTGGACATGGCATCTGTGTTATCCTGCCCTGGGGAGGTAACTTCATTACCCAATGGACGATTGATCTTGACCACACCGAAATCCTCACGCTCCTGCTGATTGAACTCCATCTTGCTGCTGGGCATGACAGCCATGCCGACGCCAAAGGAGCGATTCTTCATGCCTGTGTGCTGCTTGCTCAGCTGGAAAGCAAGCGGCTTGCGATTATCACCGATAATGCTCTCGGGACGATCGGGCGAACGCACTGCAGGCGGTGTCGGAGTATGCGGCGATGATGGCGTGTGCACATCAACGGGTTCGGGCTCCGGCTCTGGTTCTGGCTGCGGTTCGGGTTCTGGCTCTGGTTCAACTTCGGGTTCGATGAAATCTACGCTATAATGCTGTGTGGCGGTGCGCAGCTGCTGCAGTTGCTCGGCAATTTCAGCAATATCGTTGCCGACGCTGTTTGGGGTAACAGAGAGTTAACAGAGGCTTTTAAATAACATAATGTACACAATAACAGGATTCGATTGTGTTTCTGATCTGATTTCTTTTTTTGTTTTATTGCACGACAAATGAAAATAAATTAGACAAAAAATCATGTGTTTGTTAAATAAAATAAACAGAGTATATCAATCACAATTTTCAGGTAGTCTGCGTGTGTGTGTATATGTGTGTGTGTTTAACGGTTCCGTGCCGTGGGTGGGTGTGTGTGTGTGTGACTTATGGGTGTGCGGCGAGTGCAGCTTCGCTTCTCTCTCTCCCTTCTCTTCGTCTCTTGCATCTCATTATATTAATTTATAAATTATAAATAATTGTCTATTAAAACAAAGCTTTGTACAACTCTTGAGTAAGTTTTCTTTTGATTTTCGATTTTGATTTTGTTTCCTGTGTGTGTGCGTTATTTCTATTTGATTCTGAAAGGACAAACAAAAGAAAAGAAATAAAACGAAAAGATGAAAACGACAAAGAAAATGATAAACACAATTTTGTACTGGGGTTAGTAATAGGAAGGGGGATATGCTGTACAATAATCTATGTGTAGTAAGGGGTGGCTTAGGGTGTATTACCTGCTTGATTCTGCGCTGCCTGCACCGCCGCCGCCCTTGCCAGGATTGGCACCACCAGCGTGAATTATCTGCACGAGGGTTGGCAAAGAGAGAGAGAGAGAGCAATAAGAATTAGTTAGAAAGATATTTCGTGTGGCATCTAGGTCATATTTACATATGACCATTAGGGGTGCTCAGGTTAGAAATATTGTTTAAGAAATATGCAAAAATTATTGATATACTACAATATATATTCCCACTATCAAGTAAAACATAAAGCATGTTTTTATTAATTTCAAATTTCACTTTGTTTTTCAGCTAGAGTGATTTTTTAGCTATTATCTGGTTTAAACAGCTGATGCACGTTTCGTCTTTTGTATCAGTGTCAAACATCTTCAGTTTGATCTATAATTTAACCATGAATCGTCTTACGAACAAACAACACTGGCAAATTATCTCATTTTATTATCAAAATGCGTGCTCTGTTAAGAAAGTTCATGAAAGTTCTACTTAAAATTTTCACTTTGTTTTTCAGCCCATAAGTAGTTCATACGCCCAATAGGGGTGTTCAGGAAAAAAATAAAAGTTTGTTTTATACTTATTCAAATGATACATTTTCTATTTTCATTTATGCCTATTTAATATGGTACTCCAGTTAAAAATAAAGTTTATAAGTATACGAACATTTCACATTCTATTTCAGTTTCCTTTAGAGGAACCTGTCACGAATTAGTATATTAATTGTCGTTAAATCTCGGGGGCTACTTAATTGTAGTGCTATATTTAGTTGTAGTTTAGTGTACACAGCCTAGTCTACGCCTCGAAACTAGCACAAGTGTCAAGCGAAGTTTTATTTTGCCCCACATGGGGTCGAGCACTGAAAACAGCCCCTTGGCACGCAGCCAAAAAACGGGGGTTGACTAGCCCAGAGAAGGGGGTCTTTCCAGGGGTTGACCCACTACGATTGCCCGCAAAGTGAAAGTGTATCACCACTGAAAGTTCTGTAGAATAAAATGGCTTTATATTTACAGTAAAATTTCAATTGAAAGCAAAGTTTTGCACCAAGTGCGAGCACTGTGAGGAGATAAAATCAAAGAGGGATTAGATACATTCCCCCCACTGATTTCTCCTCCATCCGCTTGGTTACGAAAATTTGGTTTAAGATATATAAAAATTTGGTATGATCGAAGCTCATTGTAAATTTGAAGGGTAAGGGAAGGATATCCCTCAATTGTAGCGGCATCTTTCGGTATCTGTGATTGTGCCTACTGCATGGGCATGCCGCCATCGCCGTTGCCCATCTCAGGAGAACGCACCAAGTAGATTGTTGTCTGGCAATTTGGACATGTGGTGCACATTTCGGCAGTTGGTGGCACACCTGTGGTGCTGCCAGTAGACGCTGGCTGATTGGCCTGGGGGGAGGCAGGAGGAAATTAGTCGGGGATCTCGCAAAACTCCTTCAATATTTACGTATCCCTGTTGCTGCTGCTGTTGCGCATATTTACGCGGCGAGAGCTGTGCCGGCGCTGCCTGTGGCGGCTGCTGTACCTGTGCCGGGGCCGCCTGTGCCTGAGCTTGTACCTCTAGCGGAGCCTGTTGCGGCGGCTGCTGTTGCTGCTGCTGTGGTTCATAGGTAGCCTGCGACTGACTCTGTGGAGGCAACGTTTGCTGCGTATGCGAATGATGTTGATGCTGATGTTGATGCTGCACATGCGCACGTCCGCCTTGGTAGGGATCATGACGTGTGGGTTGTCCTGCTGCCGGTGGCTGCACATATTGCTGCGGTTGCTGCTGCTGTGGTGGCAACGATTGCTGCTGTGCCGGCATGGCAACAGCTGCAGGCGGCAACTGTTGCTGTTGTGCAATGGGCTGTTGCTGTTGCACCACCGGTGCTGTTGCCTGTACGGGTGGCATTTGCATTTCCTGTCCGGATGCAACACGCAAGGGCGCAACGGCTGGAGCTGACACAGCGCTGCCCACTTCGCTGGCATTGCGTACACGTGCGGGACGAGCAAAGGCATTGACAGCCAAAAAGGTATCATCGACATCTTGCAGTCCCGAGCGACGCTGGAATGGATCGTTGGGACGATAATTGGTGCGACTCAGCGCATCCAAGGGGCTCTTGCGTGCCTGTCGAAGGGAGATGAAGACGATGATTCCAACAAAGGAACTCTACTCGCTTTGCTTAGCTTACATTGTCCACCATTCCACCCTGACGGGCCTGGCTAGGGGTCAGGCTAACCTCGCTGCCGTATTTGCGTCCCACATTCGGATTGGATGCCTGGCGTGACTACAGAAAGCACATTACACTGTCGAACACACACACACACAAACACGAATAACTCACGGCGATGCTTGACCTGGAGGCGGCTTGGCGTCCGGCAGCGGGCGCGTTAGCACGTTTCGGATCCATAGTACACACACTTCAGTTTCAAAATATATATATATAATACAATTTATATAGCTATTAATTTCCCGATAAAACACACGTAAATTCTTTTTTTTCTTTTCTTTTTTCGAGTAAGTAAGGAAAGTTCCTTTTGTTTTTTTTTTTTGGGTTTAGTCGCGTGATTAAACAGAAACGCACACAAAAATATTATGTATAAACAAAATTGAGTGTTTAATTCAACAGTAAAAAACAAAAAATATTTAAAGCCTTGTGAGCTGTGGGAGGTAGAAATCTTAACTGAAAATCAAGTTGGGTCCCAGACTGAGAAAGCCACAAAGAAACTTCTGTTGAAAGTCGCATCAAAGCCCACTTGGATCAACAATTTGTTTAACATATTTTGTATATGTATAGTTTTTTAGAGATACTCTATAATTCTTGCCACAATATATACATACACATGCATACAAATATGTATGTTGTGCTATTCTTTTGGTGGGGAGCGACGTATAATTGATGTCTGTGAATGATCAAATACCTCGGCCATGCTGCATGTGGGACGCCTTGCACCATATCTTCCATTGGGTGAGATCTGTGTTATTTGCTGCTGTTGCAGCGTCATCGGGATGTTGTTGCCGCTGTGGCGTCGACCACCGCCGCCGGCGCCGCTTGCACGTTTATTAGCCTCATCGCCCAAGTAAGTTGCACCAAAGAGTTGTGTGTTAGGACTTTATGAGCGTTGATTTAGGTCGATTTAGGTTGTTTTTAAGGTTCATTGATGTTGGTAGTTGGTTGTTGTTGGTTTTGTTACGTTAGTAGGCGCAAAGAGTGACATGTGGATGGAGAAGAGTTAAGATTAATCATATATAGAGTACTATACAACTATATTAAGCTCGTATATATGTAATTAGTGACGACAACACGTTGAGCTCAACCTGAGTAGGATTTTTAGGCCAGAGAGTCCGTTCAAGGTGTTTTAAAATAAGAATTTTGTATATATTAAAGGCGAAATTAGAAACAATGGATGTTTAAGCTAAACTAGTATATTATATTTATATATTTTATCGTTATCAATGCGGTACTCCTGCCTCTCTAGCTATACACAACTCAGTTAAGCACAACGTGTTGTTCGCATACATAAAACACATAGAATATACATTACATACATAGAAAACATTAGAGAGAGAAGCAACAAGCCAGCATTAATTAATCGCATGCAGTTTTCTTTAACTTTATTTATCGATAAGTGCGCTTCCGTAGTCGATCAATTTAAATCGCACTCGCCCACAGTGTAGAAGTAAAAACAATGAGAACGGGGCAGCAAACGACTTGCTCAGGATGTTTGCGTGTGCGATATGCAAATGTGTGGAGCCACAAACAAAGAAATGGGCAACTAAGCCAAGTGAAATGTTTCCTGCAACGGCGCAACGCCTTAATTAAAACTTGCCCCACATTATCACGCCCCCCACACAAGCGCAACTCTCACTCTCATTCCCTCACTACTTTCTCTCTTCTCCTCACCTGTTTGTAATGTGCATGCCATTGTTGCGCTGTGGCGACTCAGCGTGTCCATTGCGAGAGCCATTGGGTGTAGAGTTGACATCATTGAAGAATCCCTCGTAGAGCACAAAGTTGTTCGCCTGCGGTATGGTGCGCAACAGGCCGTAGTGCTTGCCCAGGAAGCCGAGCAGCTTATCCGATGGACGATCCACAGAGCACTTGAGTGGCGTCCATTGTTCCTCCTTTAACATGGTCTCGAACAGTTGCTTACCCAGTCCAGCACGTTGACGAGATTCGTGCACGTAAAAATCAAGTATCGATGGCGATTGCTCCATTTTGCGTGTCTGTCCGTGTTCGTCGAACAAATAGAGATCCTTGGTGCCCACCTTGAGCAGACCAATGACAGAACCGCTGTGAAGCAAAGGGGTTACAAAAGGATCTTGGAAACAGATGCCACAATGCTATCTTCAAGCTGTGGCATCGCTGTGCCACCACTATCTCGATAAGCCGTGCCATCTCTATCTCGATAGACTCTAGCGATAGTTATACTTACTTGTGACCCGCTTCGGGATCCGCCAGCAAATAGATGTTCTGATTCTCGGACATGCGCAGTCGCTGAGCGGTTGTCACCGGTTTGCTCAGACCTTGCGATATAGCCGATAACTGACCCAACTGATCAATTATCTCAGACATCTTAGTGGTGGCATCTCTGTGTTTGCGGATGCAAGGGAGTGTGGAAAGCGTGTAACGGTTAGTCGGATCAAACATCTCAATCAATATCTATATCGTATATCCGCGTACAGTTTCAATACTCACAAGCACTGACGCCGATCACCCCGGAAGGTGAGAGGCAAGAGATTCGAAGTCACCTTGATAATTGGCTGCGGAAATAGCGGTTTAATATCGAAACGGAAATCCACCATATTTGCTATTGATGCTAATGAAGAGAAGAAAGAGAAAGGAAGAGAATGAATATATATTTAGAATACAGTATAGATTGCAGATTAAATAGAGCATTGCGCAAAAAGGTGCGCTCAATTTGATTATCAGTTCGCGTTGCTGGGTGCGACACGACGTGGGAATCAGTGCACATGCAATTTACCTAATCGCTAAATGATTCAGCAATTGCTGGTGTAGGGAGGGGGCGTGAAGTGGGCGGGAAAAGCTTATGTGGGTGTGTTGACAGCAACAAATAGCATGCGAAAAATTGTAGCTCAGTGATGTCCGAGTTTTGTAAGAAAAGAAAAGCAAAAAAAGCTAAATTGTATAGTTGCAAAACAAAAAAGCTGCATTTATAGAGTTCGCTGAATGTAAAGTTAGCTATTTTCTAGCTGATTTACACCCATTGAAGATAGCAGTTTTGACGTGATAATGGCTGAGTTGGCAACACTTCTCTTCTTCTACTCTTCCCGTCAACTGTGCTCTCTTTAAAGTTAAATAGGCAACACTGTTTCTTAATGTGCTGCCACCAGTGTTGCTAACCATATCTTAGCTAGGTCACTGTGCAATCATCATTTCGAGCCTCGATGACGATACCGACAGTGTGTGCGTTATCGTGTCATTAAACTTGCCAACGGAACGAAACATGAACGGAACATGAACGGGAACAGGTGGGAACTGACGGCGACTGCGATTACGAAATGCTACGCTGCCGCCTACTTCGCCTTAGTTATTGTTAATTTGCGAGTGCAACGAACTGCCTGACGACGACTGCAGAAGGGGCGAAGAAGAGGGAAGAACGATAAGCGCTTTTGTAATTACATTTCAAAGGGGGCTTGGGATAGGGCTGGCCACAGGCGCAGGGGGCGTGGCCAATCATTTCGAGCACATGCAAAACTTTTTCCGTTGCTGTTTTGAGCAGTTTTGTCAGCGGAAAAGTTAAACACAGCAACGTTGACTGCGACTGAGACAGCGACAGCGACGTCAACAGCGCAGTTCGAATGTCACAATGTGCGATAGCAACAGTGCAGTGACGTGTTTACAGCATGGCAAGGCCCCCAGCAAAGGGGCTGCTGCATTGTTGTTGTTATTGCTCTCATTGTCCCGTCGTCGTCGTCGTTCCTGTTGTTGTTTATTTACCCAGAAGCAGCAGCAACAAACTGTTGACGTTGCTATACTACGGTGTAGAGCTGCTCTCACCATGCATGATATGCTGCTGCTGCTTTATAACTGTTTATAAAGCCAAAGCGCATGATCAAAAACACAAACAAACAACAACAACAATAATAATGTGAACAAGTTGAAGAACAAAAGGCAGCGAACCGCATAAGGAGAGCGGGGAATGGGAGCGAGACAAAAGCTGCAAGCTGCTGCACTTCTTCTTGTGCTCCCCTTTTTGGGCTCATCCGTCTCAATATCGAGTGTGCGTGTGTGTGTATGAGTAAATGCACATGTGTAAATGTGTCAAATGAGCACGCGCCTCTGTGTGCAAACGTGAGACTTAACGAAGGAGCTACGGAGGAGCCTGTGTGTGTGACTGCACATGTATAAATGTGTCAAATAAGCAGACGTCTGTATGTGTGTGTGCAAATGTGAGACTCGACGAAGGAGGTGAAATCGCGTGTATGCAGCAGGCGATAACGTGAGAGACAGAGAGAGAGGGAGGGCATGCTGAACAGTGTGTAGTGGTATCTCTGTCATACATGTGTGCATACGATCAACCTCCACTTAATTTAACTGTTAATCAGCAGAATGTAAAACTGCAGTTGGAAACAAAACACTTGACGACTTGCAAATTTCCATTGAACGCAAACAAATCAATTAACAGCAGACAGACAGGTCAACAATTAAAATATGCATGTAATCATGGACACACACACATAGTTAGTATGTATGATTATTTTTATTTTTCGCCTGCTCATGATGAAATAAATATAGAAATTGCACGGCCTCTCAAGTGTCTGATCTGATGCTTGTTTTTCTTTGTCTACCATCTGATTAAGCCGCGACTAGTGAAAAATAACAGGCCCCCATCGAAAGTTTCCCCTTTGGGAGTGCCCCTCTTTTATTAACGTCTAGTCATAGTTTTACACGTACACACATACATACATACATACACATGTACATATCAGATATGATTGTTTGCTTCAGGGCAGGAATCGTGGCTTATATTCCTCGATTTGTACTAATGTATGTACTAGTTGTGTGCTTCAATTGTTCTTTTTCCAATTTTCTGCCTGGTTGTATTTTTATCCTAATCCACATTTTGTGAATGGTATTTGGCAACCCTGGTTTGCTTCATTCGTTCTCTCATTACAAATTAAAGGGAAAGCTGTCAACGTCAATAGACATGCCTCACTAGAATCTCAAATGTCGTACTTAATTAGTATCGGGCGTATTCTATTATCGAACCTTGGCCAAACACACAACACGTGCCTAACCTCTCTGGGGCCTCCTCTCCTACTCTTCGGGGGTCACTCTTTCTCTATACGCCATCTAGTATTCATATATGGCTTAGCCGAGCCTAGTAAGTTCCTTTCTGTCACGAAAATCGTCGGACGGTTCCAAATTTATGCAGCAACAAGGTCAATCGATAAAATGTAAAGCAAGAGTTGCCAAGGTAAGGGAAAAACTTTGACGCCCAACAACCGGTGCAGGCAGGTCCTGAGTAGCGCAGCTGCTTTGTTGTCCAAGGCAACAACAACAACGTAGGGCAATTAAAACTAAATAGTTAACGATGCGCGATTCAATTGAAGCCATTAGGCATTTTTAGGCTTTCAATACGCACGCAACGGTGTTTATCGTGCGTTTATCGTTATCGATAGCCGTTAGAAGAGTATGAATTGCAAAACAAAGTGCATAAATGGCAATGAAATACTTTTGCGGTTCATTTTCTTGTTGTTGTCGTGTTGTTGTTTACAGCGCCGCCTCGCAACCGACCCGAACAATGATCAAAACAACTTGTTATTCCACAGAAAACAACAACAATAACAACAGCGAACGAAGCCAAAGACAGAAGCAGCTGCAATAAAAAACCACAGTACAGCACAGAGTGCAATTCCATTTTCTTTAATTTTGCCTTTGTTATTGCTGTTTACACGCGCCTCACGTTGGTTTATCTAAAGTGTGTGAAGAGAGCAGCGAGAGAGGGAGAGAGATCTAAGAGAAAAGAGCGCACAGTGCACGCAGAGAGTGACTGTTTGACAACGTTACGTTACGTTTTGACGTAAGCCTGACCGACTGCATTTCATCAGCCATCAAAACACGCGCTTAATCAAGCGTTGATTGATGAAAAAACATGCATAAACACGCATACACACAGATCTATGTATGCATGTGTGATCTACTCTCACGTAATCAAGATTTGGGTTATTTTCCACATCGCTGCACACTGGCAAAAAAAAAGAAAGTAAACGTGAATGTGCTTGACCATTCAAAATACAAAATACAATTATGTCTTGTTTGTCTACTGATAAAGCCACTATATACCGGTTTCCAGCTAAACAGCCAAAAACAAAAACTCCTGGGGCACGCAAGGTTCTTTTCTATACTAGATTAGCAATTGCTAGACAGAAAAACACAATTTTTTTGGCAAGTAATCGTCCGGATACGTTCTAATCAGTTATGCTTTATAATAATGGCAACCTTCTTTGATAAGCGACGACACCAATAGGTCGAGAAACTGGTTTAAAGCGGTTGCACAGGCGGCAAGTGGCATTTATGATTGAATTAATAAAAACTGTTATTTACGTTTATACTTAGCATTTCATGGAATTTCGAATACGTGATATAAAAATAGCCAATGATATTAGCAGAGATGCCAGACGTGTAAATTAGGTCACATTATTTGTAGACATTTTATTAATAGTAAATAAAAATAAAGTAAAATTCTACTTTTACAAGCAACAAAAGAAAACATTTATAGGTTTTATTAACCAGGCTGACGTTTGTTTATTAACTTTTCCCGCGCAGTGTTGTCAGCTTGTTTATAATAAGTTAAGTTGGTTGTGTTCATAATCAACTTTCGTGTGTTATTAATGAATTTGGTGTTTACACGCACACTTTTTGCACATTTCATGAAATGAATTCACGCAATGTGACTTCGTATAGACATTATTCTTCTCACTCGCTCGCGCAACAATCTGTCATGTGTAGCGGATGATGGAGTACAAAGGTTGTATCGATTAGTGTAGGCTCTGTGTAGGTGATTTGACAAGTCGCTGTGAAATCGATATCATTAGCAGCTGTTTATCGGCAGACAGCAAAGAGAGTAACAGACAAACACACGCACTCTTTACGTAGAGAGACAACATTGTAACTGGCTACTCAGCTGCTACTCATTATCGTATGATCGTCTCGCACACACACACACACACGTGCGTACGTCGCGACGTTTCGTCTGCTGTCGGTCAGCTGCACGAAGGAGAGAGAAAGAGAACGAGTCGTGCACTTGTATTTGTTTGCTCGACTTTTCTTATAAGGGCGAGCGAACAGTTGCTGGGAAATCAGTTGTAAAATTCCAGTCAACGCGTGCAGATCACCAGCGATCGTTGGTCCAGGCAGCAGTGAATTTATTAATTAATTATTCTCCACATACACACACAAAGCAATGTCAAGTTGACAGCAAAATCAACGTCTCGTGTTCAAAACAAAAACAATAAACAGCTGAGCAGCACGACACGCGCGTGTGCAAAAAAAGAGACACGAACAAAAAGTAGATATACAGACATACACACACACAGCCAAAACATTTACAACGGAAAATTTTAGTGTGAAACGTCAACGCATAACGTAAGCAACTTTACGTAATTTCGAGCAGCATTTTCTGAGAAGAAAACTAAATTTAAACGACAAACGATCAAGACAATTTTCTCGTGAGTTCAAATTGTAAAATGAGTTCTGTGCTGAGCATGGCTAGGCCCACTGCCACCACCACTACTAACGGTTGTGCAGCAGCAGCAGCAGGTACCACAGCGGCGACGGCAACAGCGACGCTGCTGGCCAAGCAACTGAATGCGGCATTGGCCAACGGCACCGGTGGCAGTACCAGCAAAACGGCGTCATCTCTATCAGCAGCGGCGGCATCGTCTCAGTCGCCGCCTAAGCAGCCGCAGCAGGCAGCACAAATAGTGAAAAAATCTAATGTGGTGTGCTTCGATGTGGATTCCACTGTGATCTGTGAGGAGGGCATCGATGAGCTGGCTGAATTCTGTGGCAAGGGCAGCGAGGTGGCACGCGTAACTAAGGAGGCCATGGGTGGTAGCATGTCCTTTCAGGACGCACTCAAGATACGCCTAAACATCATACGACCCACACAGCAGCAGGTCAACGAGTTCATCAAGCAGCGCCCCAGCACATTGAGTCGCAATGTGAAACGTTTTGTGGCACAACTCAAGGCAGATGGCAAGCAGGTGTTTCTCATCTCTGGCGGTTTCGATTGCCTGATAGCACCAGTGGCCACGGAGCTGGGAATTCCCCTCACGCATATGTATGCCAATAAAATGTTGTTCGACTATCAGGGCTACTATCATAGCTTTGATACCTCCCAACCCACATCACGTTCCGGCGGCAAGGCGGAGGCCATTTGTCAGATTAGGAAACGACTAAGCCAGTGCGATGCTCTGATTACAATGATTGGAGATGGTGCCACCGATTTGGAGGCTGTGCCGCCGGCAAACAACTTCATTGGTTATGGTGGCAATGTGGTGCGACCAGAGGTATATAGACGCGCCCAGTATTACGTAACGGATTTCGAACAGCTGTTGTAAAGAAGGAGCGAAGGAGGAAAGGAGTAGAAGGAGGAGACCGTTACCTCGGCGAATTTAGTATTGCAAATCGGCGTGTTATAGTTATAGTCTACATATAAATAAATATATATATATATATAAACACCTATAATATATTCATGTGTGCTAGTGTGCATTAGTTTATAATCACTTGCTAAACAATAATAAAAAAGCGATAGTAAAAATTGAAACAATAAGGGAGACTGTTAAATGGCGACGCAGAGATGTGAATAAGGCGGTATTTAGAGATGTGCAAGTATGCGATGTTTTCATTTCCTCTTCACCGTGTTTCGTCAAAAAGCAGTTATGAGAATAAGAGATGTGCAACTGCGCGATATTATTTAAATACTGCAGCTGTGCCTCGTCAAATAGTTGTTATTCTCTGCCCTCGTCAAGTGTATTTTAACAGCACTGTTAATGAGCAGCAGCGCAAAAGACTAATTAACAGTGTTAAGTGTTCTGGACAGAGATGGCACTTGTTCACGTTATCTTTTTATGAGCGTACACTGTGTGAAAGTTCATCGTGCTCTTTTTTATATGCCGAAATAAACTGCCAAACTGGCACAAGGGTCAAAACTTTCTAAGCCCAATTAAAGGCGGTATTTAGCCAAAACGAGCTAAGCTGAGTAATTAACAATTATTGTTTCAAACTGTATTTAGTCAAGCAAACAGGCCAGGCAAGACACGGCACGGCAAGGTCGTCGTGTGGGTGTTATCGATAGCAATAACGATGAACGGCGAGAACCGGCATGATGTTTTGTTGCTGCTGTTGCTGTTGTCGGTTAAGTATCAACGTCATTGGACATGATTGTCGGTCGGCTTTAGTTTTTTTAAGCCATATTAGGCGCGACGCGGCTGCTGTTCAAATCGTGAACATAGAGCAGAGGCGTGAATTAAGGTCTGGACCGTCTAGAACGGCAATTAGAGGAAGCACGGCATGAACAGACACGACGATGAGATCACCAACAACAAAACGTAATTATGTTTTAGCCATGTCTGTTGTGTGTGTGTGTTTGTTTGAGGATTGTAGCTGTGTGCGTATGTTTGTTTGTTTGCTGCTGCTACCGTTATGACGTTAGTCTTGCAAGTGTCTCATGCAAATGACTCACACACACACACTGGCATACACGCACTTTGGGCCGTTGTTAACCTGCAAATGACGTAAAAACTAAATTGGGTTTTATGCTCACTGAGCCACATCCGAAACGGCAACAAACTCACACACAGAGACACAACAAGAGAGAATGAAAGACTGGCACAAGATGGAAATAAGAAAACAGAAAGTTATAATAAAACTTACCGCAACAATAATAATAGATTGCAAAAATACGACGAGATGGAGATTTGATTTATATGAATGGTAGACACTCTATGAAGCTCTTCTCGGTCCGTTCCAATCCAAATGCAATCAGATTCCAATGCACACGGGCTGCTGCTGCGTTGGCGTAACTACTGCGTTTGTCAAGAAGGGGTGTGTGCCGCTGCTGTAAAGGGGGGTTGCAGACTTGCACGCGGGGGTGTAAGCAGAGATTTGATTTGTATGCTGTGTATATACGTATATGTATGTTTTTTTTCGTTTTTGATCTGACTGAAATTTTTTATTTCTTGCCAACAATATAAATAAATTCCAAAAGTTACACAGAGTGTAACACTCTGCACAATACAATGTTTGTATACTGTATTTATTGACTTGTATAAAGGTAATTATGATCTTTATTTGTTATTTATTTATGTATGCGGCGAGAGAACTCTCTGTGTGTACGTTTGTGTGTGTATGTATAATGTGCCCCGCTTGAAAACACACCGAGAAAAAAACCGACACGCGCGACGAAACGACCGAGACCTAACGTTGTTGTATGCACGACAGTCAAATTGGATATAAGCTTTTTGTTAGAGCTTTAACTTGCCACAAGCTTTATAACTAGCAACAAGCTAGGCCAAGCGTTACTCAAAGAAACAGCTGTTTTGCAGTATTTTTGGTGTGGCTTAATCGATATACAGTGGCGGTGGGTCGATAACACGCAGCCATGTGTGAAAAGAACTAGTACTGGTATACAAACCGTTCGCTCTTTGACACAACGGTCACAAAAAGCAATTTATAAAAAAAAACTCAAGAATTTCTAGACTGTTCAATATAAAAAAAAAATGCTAATTTAATCAAAGCAAGGAGCATGTTTCAAGTACAAACGAACTAAATGAACAGCTGCAGCGAAAGCAGGAACCAGGGCTTGTTCCATAGCTGAGTGAGTCATTCGATGATCAAAACTCATCATCGATAACTAATCAAAGAAGGACGCAAAGGACGCACACAAAATACGCATATACACAAAACGAAAGAGATGCCACGGAATGGTGGTGATGCCGGCAATAATGGTGGCTGCTCTGGATCGAGTGCAGCCACCTCAGATGGCTGCATATATCCCGATGATGTGATATTGGAAAAGGGCGTAACATTCAATGTGCGATACACGGGCTGCGTTGAGGTCAAGACCTCCATGAAGTCTCTGGACTTTGAGACGCGCACACAGCTTGCACGGTGAGTGATGGAAGAAAAAAAAAACGTTGTGTGTATCAGAAATATATAAAATGTATATTTTTTGTTGCAGTGAGTGTATCAATCGTGTCTGCGAGGCAGCTGGCTTGAAGTCTGCCAGCAAGCGGCGTCTGGACAAGAAGTTATACAACTTTATATCGGATCGTCCAAGCATGCAAAATGCTGGCACCAACATTACAATCAATGTCTCCAGTCGTGCATTGACCCTCAGCAATCTGGAGACGGGCGAAATTATTGCCAATCACAATATGCCACGGATTTCATTTGCATCCGGTGGCGATAACGACACCCTCGACTTTCTGGCCTACATAGCCAAGCGGGAGGGGGACGAGTGGCGCGCCTGCTATGTGCTCGAATGTGCTGGCGGACAGAGCGAGGATCTTATTGTGACCATTGGCAAAGCATTTGTGCTGCGTTTCAATGCATTGAGCAGGCTTCAAGATCATCCAGCTCCATCCACAGCGGATGCCATCAATCAGAGCTGCAAGGAGAATGTGAAGGAGTATTACAATGACTTACCCAACAAACTGCCACCGGATCTGCCCTGTGAGGAGCAGCAGCAGCAGCAGAGTCAACTTCCGCTGCATCCACATGCACCGCGTGTGGCACAATTGAATTTAAAGAAACCTCGCGATCGTCTGAGCAGCAATTTGATTGATCTTAATTCCCCGCCACCGGATCAGACCACAAACAAACTAGCCTTGGGCAACTTCGATCCACTGCAGGCAGCTGCCATCGCCGGTGGTGGTCATCCTGGTGGAATGACGCCACTTCCATCTTCAGTGCGTGATGTCTTCGACGGGCCGCAGTGTCCACTGACCGCTGAGATCTGGTTCCATGCGGCCATCTCTCGACCAATTGCCGAGCGCCTGCTGCAGCAGGATGGTGACTTCCTGGTGCGTGAATCTCAGGGCAAACGTGGCCAGTATGTACTGACCGGGCTGGAGGGGAAGACACCCAAGCATCTACTGCTCATTGACCCCGAGGGCGTGGTGCGCACCAAAGATCGCATATTCGACAGCATCAGCCATCTGATCAACTATCATTGGGTACATGCACTGCCTATCATTTCAGAGGATTCGGAGCTGGTCTTGCGTAATCCGGTGCGCAGACCCAACGCAGATCAGGCGGGATCAACGGATTAATTAATCGACATCAAACATTTCATACAACATACAAATATATACAATACATATATATAGGCATATATACACTTAGATTACATATATTGTGCACTTGTAGAGAATATCTTTTATATATCGTCGTAATCATTGTACTATATAAACAAACAAACCCATTTATTTATGGATCGAATGTATACATATTTATATTTATATATGTGCATGTCTACAGTATTTTTCATTAAAATGAAAAGAGAAATAAACCAAAACTCTGGCAGACTTCGACTTTGGTTACCGTTCAACACTTTCACACCATATATAAACAAGAAAACCGTTTGCATTTCACACACGAGATGTTTATTGTGCCTTATGCAAAGCATTCTTTTGTTTGTTTTAAATGTAGCAAAAAACAGGCATCCTCTCAAGCGTCGATGATCCTTATGATTAAAAAACCTTAATTGCGACGTCCAAAGTTGTTGGTGTTGGGCTGGGTCAGTTGGAGGCCACGAATGTTGTGGAAGTCCAACAGCTTCAACATCTCCTTGGTGTCGGCATCGACCTCAATGATGTCCTGCTCCAGGGCGGAAACGGCGGGCACGTAGTTGTCACGACGCTCACGCTCCTCCTCCTGCAGTTTGATGGAGATACCACGCACCTGGGAGTGACGCAGGCGGCCCATCAAGTGGGTAACATAACTGAAAATGGAAAATCAAAATTAACTCCTTGTTCCATTGTGAGAAATCATTGGGAACTTACCCGGCAATCTTGTTGCGGAGGGGCTTGGTGGGAATGATAGCGACCTCCTCGCAGATGCGCTTGTTGGTGTGGAAGTCCAACGTCAGGCGAGTGTAGTACTTCTCAATGATGACCTTAGCGGCCTTCTTGACTGTCTTGGTTCTGACGCGACCCTAGAGAGTTGAGAAAGTTGGAAGAGTTGAAAACAAAAATTAGCTTGGCGGCACATAAACAATCAATATTTTTCAGTAATCTGCGTACTGCGCTGAATGAAATTTCACTGCGTTCGCGCGCTGCACATATTTCTTAATATTTTCATTTCAATATTCGTGCTTTTAACGCTGTGATTGAAGTGTAAATTTAAGTTTCTTATTTAAGTTTTTTAATTCGGACACCCACCATTGCGAACGATGTTACCGGAAAAGAACAGAAAGAGGCAGCTGTCAAAATTACATATTCTGTGTGAATGCGGGCGCAGGGTTGCATGCGCTGTGTGCGATATCGAAATATTCACATCGTTGTGAATGGTAAATACAGCAGAAGCAACTGCTTCACGAAAGTAGAGGAAATCATTGCGAATTTATTATGATTGCAAACTTCTCATTTTGAAAAAATAAGGAAATCGGAGAAAAGGCTGCAATCGCTACGTGAGATATCGATAACAGTACTCTGTTTGTGGTGAATGGCAAATGTTGCAGAAGCAGCAGCGTCACCAAAGTAACGGAAAACATTGCGAATTTATTTTGATTGCGAAATTTTCATTTTCAAAAGTAGGTCAGTGAAAATGGAAAAATCCAACGATGAAGAAAGTGCTGCAGCAGCAGCATCATCATCTAATCCGAGTTTATCATCAGAGGAGCCTCAGGCGGGAAATTCGACAGGCGGCAATGATTTTCAAATCACTTTAAATGATTTCCTTGAATTTTTAAAACTTTCATGTCACGTTAACGATATGATAACAAAAGCAGATAGCAAGTCACACATACGAGAGCCTGTACCGCCGGCAGAGAGTGCTGCTGGCATTTCTTCAGTGAAACGAAATTTAAAAAAGGATGTCTTCGATTTCAATTCGCTGGTCGAGAATCCTCTCGTGAATCAGCTGCTTGGGCTGAAG
The DNA here is from genome assembly GCA_018903675.1 of Zaprionus capensis. Classification (NCBI taxonomy): domain Eukaryota; kingdom Metazoa; phylum Arthropoda; class Insecta; order Diptera; family Drosophilidae; genus Zaprionus; species Zaprionus capensis. Next base: position 7,260,384 of record JAEIFN010001072.1, read on the forward strand.
ATATCGCGTCATCGCAGTAATAGCCGCGAGAATAGCAGTCACTCCAATGTGCAGTTGACGGAACAAAAGTCCCTCACGCATCGCTCGGTTGCAGGACTTACGAAGACTACGCGTGGTCTGCATCCGAAACTGAACGAACAACTCGACTATGTGATCAACGAGGGTGTCCTCGACTCAGTGCTGTCCTTTATATGCCCACCGACATTGCCCAGTTCACTCACAACGGCGACTACAGCACGCAGCAAGGCAGGCGCTGGCAAGGCACAGACAAAGGGAAATGAGACTACTGCGCCTGCATCAGCAGCAGCGATAGCTTCTCCAGCAGCCAGCAAGTCTACGGCGCATAGCCATAGCTCGCCCAGCGTCAGTCCACCTAGAGAAAATGCCGAGGGCAGTGGCATGGTGCGTGTTAAGGATTCCAGTGGCAAGAGTGCACCCAATACATCGCGTCGCAAGTCCCTACTGCTGGCCAAGGATTGCAAGCATGCGCGGCAGGAAAAGAAGGAGTGGGTCGTAAAAGGGGCTTAACTACAACCGCAATCAACTAATCCCTTTCTCTTTGCAGACCCGAAGTCGTAATACACGTCTGCGATGAGGTGAAGAACACCTCGCGGGACTTCACCTGCCCGCAGAATTTGCTCATCAGCAAAATGGGCTACTTTGCGGATGTAACTGCAGGCCAGCGGCTAGAAGAGATGGATATATCGGTGCATTGCGACATACAGATCTTTGATTGGCTCATGAAATGGATCAAGCACAGTTCGCAAACGCAGGAGGTGCAGGTGCCCGGCGACAGATGTACCCCCGCTGGGCCCCAATTGGATGGCAACAATGTGGTGCCCATTCTAGTGTCTGCAAGCTTTCTGCAAATGGAACCATTGCTGCTGGAGTGCTTGTCCTTCTGCCACGCCCATCTCAGTGAGGTGGTGCGCACCTCAACGAATCTCTCATGTCTCAATGATGCCCTCGTCTGTCGACTGGCGGCAATGTTCACAAATCTGGAATTGGAAATGGTCAGGGATAAGAAGGAGCGCGTTACACCGCGTCTTTGGACAAAGCTTATACAGAGCCTTTGTGAACCGGATCCGGAAGTGCTACGCGGACATTTCTACAGCATTTCCGGTTTGTTTCGTTGCGTGCGCTGCTGCCGCTGTGTGACCAACACCATGAAGTCCTATGTAAACTGCATACCCAGCAATATAAGGCTCAACCGATGGGGTCAGCTGATTAGCAACCATGTGAGGGACACCAATTGGGATCTCAATGTGTATGTGATGCAGCTCTTTAAGGAACTCAAGTCGTGGCGTAAGGTCTATTGGAAATTGTGGGGTCATTGTCATTATCTCTTCTGTTGCTCGTGTGAGGCACACTTCCCTGTCTACCAGATGAACTGGTGTCGCTATCATCCCGAGCCACCGAATTTTCTGGGGCCCGAAATCGAGGGACGCATTGCTGGACCCGCTGGACGTTACGCTTGCTGCAATCAACAGGCGTTTCGCTTCGAAACGTTGCCGGGACCAAATGTGAGTAGAGAAGGTAGAGTCTAATGTCAGCTTAACCTCTTCCTCCTCTTCTTACAGGGCTGTCAGTTTCGAGAGCACAGCGTGCTGGTGGATACAGATCGCGAGCGCGCCATATTCACCATAGCGCAACTGGTGGCCGAGAACTATGGACTGTGTGAGCCGCCGCCTCAGCATATGCAGGAGTTGGCTGCCTCAGGCGAGATCAGTCCCAACTGGCTGGGCATCTCATTGACGCCGCAACGCTGCCGACAGGGATTACTGCCGCAGCTCTGCATGGATAGTGAGTAGACAAAAGGAGAGACTTCTCTGCTTTACTCCCCTCCTTTCTACTCCTTCCCTTGCAGTGACCAATCATCGCGTGAGTCGCCGCACGCGCTATGAGGCAGACACCAGCACCGAGTCGGAGACGACCTCCACTAGCTCTGAGGATGCACGCACTGTGCGCGTCAAAAATCCGCTCATCGATGATGATTACAGCTCCAGCAGCGATGGCTGCGAATCGGATCATCATCGACCGCCACCACGCAAAACGCCACGTGGCAAGAAAAAGCGCAAGCGGTAGGTTAACTTATCTCTCAAGATCTCTAGCTGATTAGCTAACGAATAAGTTCCCTTCATTAGCAGGCCAGCTGCCGTCTCGGGTCGCTTCTGGTCGGGTGAGCTGTCGGCGCGCAGTAATCAGGATCATCAGCGCGATTTTGAGGAGAAGATCATGAAGCAGGTGGCCACCTATGTGACCAAGAAGACCGGCTCCGATCAGATGCTGTCGCATAATACGCAGCCACTTGGAGGCACCTATGTGCGGCTGGAAACGGAGTGGAAGGAGATGCTGAAGCAGCGCCACAGTCAGCACAATATGCAAGCGAGCAACAACGCCATAAGCCTGGGCACATTCGCAGGCACTGGTACTGGTGGCCAATTGGGCAGCAGCAGTAGCAGCAATCAGAATTTCTATGGAGGAGGCACCTCCTCCATTGCCGGCGGGGCTGCGGCTGGAGCCGGTGCAGGCGGCATGGCATGTGGGCCGGGCATGATGGGCATGTCCAAGCAAAAGCACAAGTATTGATTTGTTTCATCTAGTGAAATTTCAATCAACACTCTCCTACACAACAAGAAAACCAAATTTAGCTGTAGAGAGAGAGAGAGGGAGAGAGGGACAACGATCTCAACTTTAAACTAAATTATTTATTGTATATGTAAGCAGAGTAAATACATAATCAGTCATCATATCGTGACAGACCACTTAGCTCAATAGATGCACAGCAATTGAAAAGGCTTAGATGATCAGTGCTTATGCTGAGTAGTGTAATTAGTCAGGCATACCATATAGAACTCAATATAATCCTAAGTATTACTGTTCCTTGTAGTTAAATCCATTTGATCCCCAAGATCTGAACTGTATAGTTGAAAACAGTTTCGTAGTATTGATGAAGCATAAATCATCAATAGTCGATATAGATTCCTGCTTCTTGTAGTCTCCAACCCTGCCGTGTAGTGTGGTTTAGCACTGAGAATAGCTCAATGCATTTCTAAATATATAGAAAATATAGAAATCAAAGGATTATATTACTAATAAGTAGTGTGATTAGTCAGGCATACTTCACAGGCAATGTAGAAGGAATATAAGGAGGATCGCTGATCTCTGTAATCTGTAGGAGGATGATCTCTGTATCTTAATAGAACACAGATGAAATAGAAGATCACTATTAATGCTGCGTGTAGTGGTTAGTGTGCTTTGGCTCAAGCATAGATCCTTAAAATCATAAATAAATAATGTAGTCAATATAAAACCCAAAGGATTAGAAGATCAACGCTAAAGTAGTGTGTTTAGTCAGGCATACATCGTGTAGTCCAAATAAAGGGTGATTTTTAAGAGCTATAGGAAAGTTTTTCAACAAAAAACACATAAAATTCAGAGAAATGCATGTTGAAAACAGGCTTGACAAAAAGATATTAGCTAAAAAATCACCCTTTAGTTTATATAGCAGCCCTATAATCCTTAACATAACTGCTGCCAGTAGTTCCTGTAGTTCAATCTAGTTGCATAGTGTTCTTTATAGTACATACATAGTACATATAGATCTTTAGAATGCACAATTATTATATTAGTAGAATTAATAGTACAATTCAAGGACTTTTAATCTCATTTCATCAAACAAAAATCCGGTTTCAATATGATTTCAGTTCATTAATCACAAGCATAGAATCCCTTTCTTAGTTCTTGTATTTTTTGTTTATTAATTAACTTAACGCAAATTTACAAAGATTTTTATCATAGACATTTTTGTTTGTTTAAAGTTTTAAAATTAATTTCCTCCTCTTCGTTCCACCTCCGTTCGTTCGTTCTCTCCGCGTTGCTCTGTTGCAGCACATTCAACCAAAAACCAGATCAGATCAGATAGTTTGCAATGATGATAATGTTAAATATGCTTTATCAAAGTGTGTGTGTTGAAAGTGTTTCTTTTATTATGTTGTTGTTGTTGTTTTTTCTTAACAATAAATGCGGATGCACAAACGGTACATATAACATAGTAAAATTTCAAGGAAGGGAAAGGAAAGCGGGACTTGTGGGGGGTGGGGTGTGGTTCTGTTTGCCTTAGGCTCAACCTTAAAGCAGGAAACGCAACACAATATACACAAATATCATATATATCATCTATCTCATATCATATCATATCATTTTCGCTCTATAAAAAGGTAAGTAAAGAAAACTGCTGCCTCCTTCCGGTGCTCAAAACTTGCAAGATCATTAAAGATTTATTATTAATTTTTCTGCATTTTGGAATTTGGAAAATTCTTGCAAAATGAGAACCGGAATAAAGCATGGCGAGGGGGGCCGGGCGTGAGTTGGGGGGGGGGGTGCACCAAGGACTTATAAATTACACAGCAAATGGATTTGGAAAAGAAAACGGCCAAGGGGCAAGGGGGGGAAGCTACTTTAAATATATTTGGGAACTTGGGTTCGTTTTGAATTGTTCTTGTTGTTGTAGCGGTGGCGGCAGCTTTACTAGAATTTTGCTGATTTTGTTAATTGTTGTTGTTGAATTTGTTACTGCTCTCGATGCTGTTGCTGTTGATGTTGCTTTGCTGCTGTTGTTGTTTCAGTTGATGTTGTTGTTGTCGCTGTCGTAGTCGTCGTGATCATTGTTGGGCCGCAAAGCTAACTAAATAGACACTCGGTCGCCTTCTCTAGATTCCAATTCTCTTTGGAGAGCACAGCCCTGGCATCATGCTCATCGATGCCCATATCCTTGAGCCGCTGTATTTTGGTATCACAATCGGGATACGTGTGCGGTCCACCAGCGTACGCGCATGTCCAGTGTTTGGCAGTGAGCAGAAAAAGTTCATGTTTATCCTTGAACTGATAGGCGACGACAGCATCCTGGGGATCATCGGGCTCGGCAGCGGACAGTAGAGCCTGCAGTGATAGCAGCACAGTGCGCAGTGTCATGGCAGCGGCCCAGTTATCCTTCAGTATGTCCAAACAAATGGCACCAGTGACAGACGAGATGTTCGGATGCCAAATGCGTGTGATAAAGCGTACCTAAAGTGATAAGGCAGTATAAATTATGATAAGAGACTTTTCCTTCTCCTCCTGTTTCTCACCTTGGGCGGATTAAAGGGATATGTTTCTGGCACTTTGATTTCCAGCACAAATCTGCCGCCCTCGTAGGGCGTGTCCGGTGGCCCGGCAATCTCACCTCGCAGCTCTGTCCAGCTGTCGTTGATTAGCTCAATCTTGATGGAACACTGAACAATCTGGAAGTAACATTGCCAAATCACCGTTAGTTTTCATTTGTTTACAAGCTACGCGCCAAAAAATGGAACTCAAAGTCCGTTCGGGGTCGTCCTTGAAACTCGTAGGAGGAGCGTGCGCGACGCAGCCAATGAAAATTTGCTTTGTTTTGTATGTTTCTTTTCTTTTTTTTTGTTATTACACTTTCTTTACTCACCTCCTCGCTGCGCATAACTTCTTTAAATTCGCGCTTGATACGTGATACTGCCATGTTCGCCATGATGCTTGTGTGTGTGTGTGCGTGTGTTTATTGTTGTTGTTATTATGTTTTGTCGCTGCTTCTTTTGCCTCTGCTCTGCTGCTGCGGAGGTGCTGCTGTTGCTGCTGCTACTGCTACTGCTGGTGCTCGTTGCTGATGCAGTTGTTGTTATTTTTGTTATATATTTTTATTATTTAAATATGCTATGGTTGCGTAAATAACGCTCTGTTCTACGTGACGTTCGATGAAATGATTTATATCTATGTATTGAAACTAGCCGACGGCAGCGCACAAAAACAATACGAAACGCTTTAATATTTCAATTATATTAAACTGACACTTTTCTCAATACACTTTGCACGATCGAGGGCTGCTAAAAACTATCGATAGACTGGTGGGGAATCAGCTGCTGTGCAGTGTTACCGTAGCTCGCAACAGTTTGCAAAACCAGGCAGACAACATTACAGTGTGGAGCTGCTGTTAAGTGGAGGAGCAGCAGCACACTGTGAACTGTGCTGTTAACCCTTACAGTACGCCGAATCACTAAGCAATGATATTACCACTAAGCAATGAACAATGTGTTCGATGCTTAGTGATATTACTATGCTAACAGTAATCTGTCCCACGACACGAGCCCATGTTGTATTTAGCTTATGCATGAACCACATAATTTCAGTGCAATATATTCATTTATTATTTTGTTTTAATAAATAAATTCGCCCTGTCTCCCCACCAATTACAATGTAAAATTTAATTTAATATACTACAATTGCAACACAATTAATCTAGTGCGAAAATAGCTAAATTGGAACTGAGTGATGTATTAGCGATAGAAAATGAGTTCGATTTTCTGCCGTCGGCCGTGTTTGTGGAAGTCCGGCTTTTACACTTTAAATAAGCTAGATTTGACACGGAAAAACTGTGTGGGCAGCACTGCACACTCCAACTATGCTACGACCTTCACTTAAGATCGATGGACCGCAAAATATCATTGACGTCCCCAAGGTAGTTTTCCATTACTCGTTCAAGGTCTCAAACTCAATCCCTCCAGACGTGAGGCGACTTCATTTGACCTCAGGTAGATGCTTCTATTACGCCTTGGCAACCCGCGCATACTTACATATCTATAATTTTGTATATACGCAATAATTCGAAACTCGTTTTGAGACTTATAAACAAAAAAAAAGCCGAACACAAGTATAGTTTACTATGGGGTGGGCCGCTGCTGCTTGGCAACACTGTTAAATTAGAAAGAAGCTTAAAGAGATCGCCAATTATGCGAATCTCACAGACAACACACACACAAGTTATTCGTTTCTTTTCCATTCACGTTTTGGTTAGTACACTACAAACAAAAACAAAGCACGCACAAAACGTGCACAAGTCGCCGCATAACCCAATGAACATCTTCCCAAGCACTTCACTTTATTATATGTGTATATTCTACTATTTGTGTGTGTATTTGTGAAGTAGATGTTATCAGGGTTTTGAATCTCTTATCAGAAAAATAAACATATTTTCTATATTGCTGCCTTTGGCGACTTCTTTAACAGTTTCTGTGTTTGCTTTAACGCTTCGTTTCGTTTTGTTTGTTGCGCACGTGTTTCCTTCTTCTTCTACTTCTTGGCGTTCGTACTGACTCAAGCTCCAAAAAGGCAAAGAGTTGCCGGTATGCTGTGGATAAGAGAGAAAGAGAGAGCGAGAGGGAGAGTAAGAGCGTCTTTCCATCTTGCGCTCGTGTCTTGTGCTCTTTTGATTTCTTGGCGTCGCAGTCAAACTTCATCGCATGAAATCATTCAGGTTTTGCATTTTCATTGAGGCGGCTGCAGTTTTGGAAGTGTGTTGTAAAAATAAACTAGAGTGAAACGTGAGTAATGTTTAATAACTGTTTAAAAGCGCTCCAATTTGTTGTTGTACTAAGCTGTTAAAGTTGTTGTTGTGCGAACTATTTTGCCGCTGCACATGTGCCAAGTAAGTTTAAAATTTCAATTAATTTTTCGTCAAAACGTGCTAGGGTGTGTGTGTGTGGCTGAGTAAGAGCAATGTGTATATGTGTGGGTGTGTGTTTGCGATTGTATGTTTGTTTGCATGTGTGTGCCTGTTGTTTATTTGTATATTGAGCATAGGAAACGTGCGTTCTCAGCATATTTGGAGTTGACACGTGGTTGCTTCCCTCCACTTCCCCCTCTCTCTTTTACTCTTATTCCTTTAATGCCTGCAACGACGCCATTTGCATTTACGTCAACAATAAACACACACACACACATGTACACATGCACAACATGATGCTCGCACAGTGTAAACACCTCGCGCACCCCGACTACGTCAGCATCCGATTGTGTTTCGGATTTAGCTTTATTTTTTTAGCACTTTTGCTATAGTTCATTTAAATTTAGCAACGCAAACAATTTGACAAATTTTCTTCGTGTCTCGTGTCATGTACACAAGGCGCAGGCAACAGCGCCAGCAGAGCAAGTACAGTTGTACAACAACAACATAATGACGAGCCCCTTTAACAGAGCAGCAGCATTACCAGAGAAAGAGAAAGATGAGAGGGGGGAGGGGGGAGACCATTACCTAAGGCCAGCCTAAATAAATTAGCCATGTAAATTAAAATGTACTGTGCGAAGTCAGTAAAACAGCTGTGCGAAAAAACAGAGAGAGAGCGACAGAGAGAGCGAGAGTGAGTGAATGTAAGAGAAAGCCAAGTGCAAAATAAAGTAAAAGCTTCTGGCAAATTTAGCTCTGCCAACGCAATACGCGCTCAGTTTCCATTGCTCATTCGCTGCTGACGCCGCGGCGCTGCGCTTTGTCTCAGTTCGCATTCTCTGCTAATATTTTGTGTATTTATGTAGATGTATTTGTGAATATCTGTATATGAACTGGCAATATATTATAGTATCTTTGCGCTCTTCTCTGTTAACCCGGCTGCCTTTGCTGCTGGCGGCATAACAAACCGTTTTTCATCAGTCGTGTATTACCGTTAGCACCTGCACAAGCTGCAATAGAACGTGTGTCGCGTTAATTACATTTATTAGTTACAGTTATGCCAGATACAAAATGCACAGCAAACGAACAAAATGGTACGTATTTCTTCTTCTCTTCTTCTTTTTCTTTTTTCGCCTTGTTTCGCAAGTATTTGTGCATTGTCAAGGTTCTTTGGGTGGCAGAAAAACCCCCCACCCAGGGCTAGGTAAACAGCTGTTCGGTTTGTGTCGTGACGAGAAAAGCTTTTTGCGGCACGCGCCTGTTTGCATGCCAGCAAAATTGATTGGTGCACTCGCAGCTCACGTGCAAGAGAGAGAGAGAGAGAGAGCGAGGGAGAAAGCACGCAAGACTTTATCAGGCAATTTGAGCTTTTTAACTATTCATCTCAGAGAACGCCACAGATAGTGTTGCCAGACTGCATGTTGAGCAAAGGATCATAGCAAAGTTGAAATGCAAATATGAAAACAAAATTTGTAGTACAGGTGTCAAATACAGCTAACTAACAGCCAATTAACAGCTTCTCTCGCTGTTAAATCCTTTACTAACTTGTTATTCATCATGTTATTTATTTGTTCTCCGCGATCTGGCCACAACACTCAACACTGATACGCACTCACTCGCTCACTCACACAGGTTGCGACAGCAATACGTCAAAAAATCACATGGCTGCTGCTTTGGGGTGGCTTTTTGTTGCTCTTGTGCTGCTCTCTCTCTCTGCCTCTCTTGTGCTGTCGTCGACGTCGCTGTCGTGTCGTTGTAGCCGCCTCTCACGCCACATACGCACACAAATACTGATAAGCTTTACGACAGTTGTATGAATGAATATTTGGTGTCAGTGTGAGAGAACTTCGCTACTGCTGCTGCTGTTTGTAGTTCTCTCTTACAATCTCTCTCTCTCTCTCAATACACATATACACGTAGCCACATTCGTGGCGCACTCTCTTTCTCTTACTCTCTCGTGTGCGGCGACGTCGCTGTCGCTGCCGCGCTGCTTTTGCAAAAAAATTTTTATAATAAAAACTTGTACTCGTAGATTGTGTGATGCCAGTACGTTCTGCTAATCCGATACGCGCTAGAAGTTTGATCCGAGACAATTTGGAGAAACAGGCTGGTTGTCTAAATCTAATACACTCCAGAATGCCAAACATTAAAGTGTTTTCGGGCACCTCGCATCCGGATCTGGCGCAGCGCATTGTCGATCGCCTTGGCATCGACCTGGGCAAGGTGGTAACCAAGAAGTTTAGCAATTTGGAAACATGGTGAGTACAAAAATTAACAACAATAGTAATAACAACAACAGTAAAGTGCTGTCGCGTGCACAAGTGGAGAACAACAACAACTGTGCTAAACGTTAAATAATGTGTGAAAAAGTGACAATATTAATGTGTGTGTGTGGGTGTCGCATGGTGCAACAAATCAAAAATAGCAAATTGCTTCCCCCTTGTGGTCCTTGACATTCGCTGAAGGTTGCACAGCTCCTGCTGCTGGCAAGTGCGTGAATTGTGCGGCTGTCTTTTTGCCCCACTGTGCAATGATTTTCTTAATTTACAATTGTTGTTTGCCAACGTTTTTTTCGGGTTTTGTTGCGTTTTCTTTTTATTTTTATTGATTTAACAAGTGGACTGTACACCGTAGTCGTGGTCGCCGTGTGCTTTGTGTGTGTGTGTAACACGCACACATACACTGAGAGCGCGCGCACACACTCACACACCAACATGTACCCTACACCAACGCTAGGCAGCACCAATACTTAGAGGCTCTGGCAACACCGTCAATGTCGCGTGCAATTTGAAAAAAAGAAAAGAAAACGAAAAAAGAATGAAAAGAAACTAGACAAAAAACAAAAATTTTATTTAAATTTTAATTAAATTAGCCCATGTGCTTTTTTTCGTCGTCGTCGTCGTCTCTCTCTCTCGCAATCGCGGCTTTGGCGCTGCTCTGCCGACTCACGCACACACTTACACTCGCACGAGGCAAGTCAGCTGCTCTACAACAACAATAGCAGCGCCAGCAACAGCAGCAGCAGCCGAAGCAGAGTCAAAGTAGCAACAACAGCAGCAACAACAGCAACAGTAAATAATAATAAAGTGTCTGTGGCGCTGGCGCCTTATCAGGGCGCACACAAAAACAGTTACACAAACAATTATATGCATATGTGTGTACACGCAAAATGAATTTCAATAAAATGAAATAAACGTGGAAAAACATACAAAGGAAATTAGCAAACAATTAGACAGTGTAAGGTAAAAGACGGAGCTAAAAAAGAAGAACAAGAAGAAGAAAATTAGAGGTTATAATATAAATAATGCGCGCTAAGCTTTTTGACATGATACGCGCTTGCCTAATGTATGTCTGTGTGTGTGTGAGTATGCCAGACATACACACATACATATGCAGGTGGGCATATGTGTGTTTGCATATATGTCATGCTCTCGCTCACGCACGCACTCACACACACACACACTGTTGCAGAGCAAAAGGTAAACTCCAAAACAGAATCAACGGCAGACGCAGACAGCAGTAAAAGTAAACCACAACAACACGACGCTGTCACGTTTTTTCGCCTTCCAAAGAGAGCAGCAACGCTAGAGAGAGAGAGAGCAAAGAAAGAAATGAGCGCGCTCATTTCATAAGTCAGCCGACGTCGACGTCAACGTCAACGTCAAAATGAGACGCCCCCACATGTTCACACAAACACACAGGCATACACACATATCGAGTGTGCTCACGCGTTTTACTCTTTCTCTCCCTCTCACTCTCTGCCTGATATGTGTGTCGACCCCCACGTGTGCAGACACAACAACACTGCGACTCACTGAGGTTCACTATATGTGTGTGTGTGTGAGAGTGAGATAGTGTGTTAATGGTTGTTGTTATTGCTGACTTGTCGCACTTGTCGGCTTGTTTTGGCTGTTTCTGGTTTGTTCTCGCCTGCCTGAGCAACAGTGTAACTAATATGTTGACAGTTAGGTTATTATTGCTCGCACTATGTATTGCTATTGTTGTTGTTGTTGTTGTTAGTTTTCTTGCACTTTGACTTGATTGAAGCCGCTGATGGGCATTGAAATCTAACGTAGTTGCCAAGCCACAATCACGATTCGCCTTGAAAGGGCGCTGTCACTACAGTTGACGTCACTATCTATGCATGAAACTATCAAATTGATTGGAAAATTATAGTCAATTTTCTTTCACTTTTATATGTAACAGTAACGCACAGTGGGAGGCGAGGGTATGACCTTGCTAAAAGGCAACACCAAACCGCCAAACCGCCGCCACTGCAATTTAAGCCCCACAATGACCATCGAAAGTGCGAAAGGTCACAGCACGCAGCAGTAAAAAAAAGAAAAGAAAACGAAAACAAGGCAACAATAGGAAAAAAAAACATATTTTGTAATTGAAAAGTTTGATCGATAAGAAATTTGCGTGTTGTGCGCGATTAAAACAGGCGCGTGGGGTGAGGTTGGCAGGAGGAGCGGAGGTAGGCTAGTAGGAATGGGAGCAAGGGCTACGTTCTACGAGCTGTACTGATAAGTACAGTGGGACGACGACGACGACACAAGGCGATTAAGATGCCAAGATAGGAGGCTTTAGAACCGGCAACTAAATGTCGATGTATTTGTCAGATTGTGCCGAAAAAACATTTAGCAAGATTAGGCACTATCACTCGACAACACACACACACAGACAGACACATGTGAGTTGTCTGGCAGCTAGTTAAAAATACATGCAAAATAAAAACAAAAGGTCCAAAGAAGGCAGAGAAAGAAGCTAATGAAAAACAGGCAAGAACTACAGCAACTACCAGCTGCTACTTGGCAGCAAACGCTCTACCGGCAACTAATACGACATTGCGACAGCTGTCGCCCAAAAGGGGGCGGGGCGGGGCTAAGATACTGAATGCTTGGCCCTGAGCCAATTGTGATCTCAAAGAGTTGCTCTCCCAGCCCCCAAAGCACTGGGCCTGGCATTTAGACAATGCCAGCGAAAGTGTTTTTCATCTATCGAAAGAAAAACTGCAAGAAAAACAACAAAAAATAGCAAAAAATAAAAAAAGACAAACTGCATTCATTTCATGCGACGTCAACTGCAACGACCAATGAAATTGAATTGTTTTTATTTATCTAGCAAATCTATACGACGTGCAATGCGGCGTATGCGTAATATTCAAGCCCAACTAATTTCGAAACTGTCAGAAATGTTTGCGCTGATAGTGCGCGCTGGCGCTAATGTCGCTTTGCAGCACATAAACAATTAATTATTGGTTTGAAATGTGAGAGAAGCAAAGAAAATGAAACGTATCGATTGAGGCAACATTCGATTTTACTGTGGGTGTCTCTCTCTCTCGACTCGTAATTCAATTAACCTTCACAAACATTGACCGAAAGATAGACAGAGAGAGTGGAAGAGAGAGAAGGGAAAGCAAATCAAAACGTAAACAAAACAATAAACGTCTGCACTAAGCGTCCTTTTTGTCAGCGATATGCGATATGTGCGAGATATAGTATCGTGTACACACGCACACACACATATGTCATATTTCTCTATTTCTCTTTGTCTCTCTGTTGATATTCTTGAAATGCAGCCAAAAAAGATATAAACGGATTCGTTTATAACATGAGTTTTAGTTTACAGGCCCCACAGATCAATCAATATGTGTATGACGCATAGGTGGGAAGGTATGCAGTCGTATAAAGGGTGATTGTTTAGCTATTATCTTTTTGGCAAGACTGGTTTAAACAGCTGACGCACGTTTCGTGTTTTGTCTCACTGTCAAACATCTTCAGTTTGGTCTATAATATTAGCATGAATAGTCTTACAAACGAACAAGGCTTGCAAGTTATTGAATTTTATTAACAAAATGCGTGCTCTGTTAAGAAAGTTCATCGCGCGCTTCTTCCATTTTATGGTTAGTTTAATTGATCCAACATTTGCATAAAATAAACTGCAAACATTTAATTATATGCACCGTACTATCGATTTATATAAACATTTCATGAATTTCTTTGAATTGTATGTGTTTTTTTTGGAAAAACTTTCCTATAGCTCTTAAAAAGTCACCCTTTATATGTGCAGAAGTTGCGCTTTTCCAAGGATTACTTGAGTCGCTTGCTGTTGTTGATTTTCGTTTCGTTTCCACTTTTATGAGGTACAATATTTGTTTATAAGCTCGATTACAACCCCAGTGTGAGTGTATATAAATAAATAACGGCATTTATGGGGGTTTTCTTATGTAAAGAAAGGTGAAACTTGGAACTATCGTACCACATCGTATCAGATCATATCGTGTTGTGTTATGTCTATAACTTGTATAATTTCGTTTGAAACTACTACTGTCAATTTGCCAATAAACATTTATTCAATTTCAGTGTGGAAATCGGCGAATCGGTGCGCGGCGAAGATGTTTACATTGTGCAGTCCGGTTCCGGTGAAATCAATGATAATTTAATGGAGCTGCTGATCATGATAAATGCATGCAAAATCGCATCAGCCTCTCGTGTTACAGCTGTGATTCCTTGCTTTCCATATGCCCGCCAAGACAAAAAAGATAAGGTAGGTTTGCCTTACATACATGAATCGAGCCCCTACCCAACCAACACCCCTACAATGCAACAACAAATCCCCTTGTTACCCACTCTGTCTCTCTCTCTGAAATGGATCTTTATCTTTATATCTATATCTAGTCTTGTATCTTTTACCCAAATATACATATACACGATTTTTGCGAATATTTTGCGGACTTTCGAGGGCAGTAAAGCATACAACTGCCCAAGAATATAATAACGTTGATAATCTTATATCACATACTATATATTATACATTGTACATATAACAATGCTATCTACCGATAATTATCTATATAATGTTCCTCTCTCTATCTCTGTGTGTATTTTTCTTTTCTTTGCATTTTGCATATATTATTTCGTTGATTTGAAATCATTTTTCTTTTGGTTGCAAGGAAGCTAAGCTGTAAAAAAACAATATATAAAAAATGTGGAAAATATCTTGAAATTGCTGAATTTATTGTAACTAAATTACTATACCAACTATCTATGTCTTTATATAAAAATATGTATCTAATTTTTTTTTCGGTGCAACTTTTGCTATTTTAATTCTTTATCTATATATCTATATCTTTGTCTATCTATGTATCTCTCTCTCCCCCCCTGCGTCAACGATACGATCTGTGTTTATTTCTATCTCTGCTCTACGCGTCTCTCACTCTCTAGTTGCCGGGCAGTGAGGAGAAAGAGGATGGCAAGAAACTTGCCAAGAAAAACTACGATTGGAAATTTAGGGTATTTACTCCGATTCCTTTCATAATAAACTCGGAAACTCACAACCACAACCACCAAATATAAACTCTAATTACACTTAATTAATTTCTCAATTTGTTTTGTTTACAATCGAATCAAAATCAACAACAACAACAACAAAAGGGCAATCTATAAAACTCATTCAAACTCATACCAAGAAAAACTCAACTTGCAACATGTTTCCGCAATAATCTTTGGTCTCTATGGGTCTCTCTTTCTCTCTCTATATATATAAAACCATGTCGGTAAAAATTTCCATTCGGCAAACAAAAAAACAGATCAAAATTTTAATAATAAATTGAAGTACAAGAACAATTTCATGGCTTAGCTTTAGTCGTTTTCTTTATTGTTTAATACACGTGCTGCATGTCAAACTAACTAAGAAAATCTGTGAATTTAACAAGAAAATGCAATGGAAAACGCGCAAATTATGTACAAAATTTGACAAGATTCGAGAAAATGCAAAATTTCCACATTTTTCAATTTAAATTTTCTTTTTCTTTTTGTGTTTCCTGTTGGCGGCGCTTCATTGCAACGAAAATGAAAAAAAGAATATAATTATTACCCTATATTAACAGCATAAAGTATATATTATTTCTAGTATATAATATGCACGTATATTGTATTTTGTCATGTGTCTTTGGTATTTAGTATATACTGTATATATATATACTACGTATGTATATTGTTTTCTGCACCCCCCGTATTTAGCACTTTTGTTTTCCACAATGTTTTCCGTAAACAACCTCAAACGGGTTCTCAACCTTAACGAGAAAGATAAGAAAGAGTCTTCTTCTGGTTGCCGTGGCAACAAATGTCATCAGTTTTCGATTTTCAATTTTTATTTACTTCACTTTAATGTACTTTCTATTGATAACCCATTTATGACGTCAGTATGGAGCGGGAATCTTAATAGATTGTCCGATTATCTCTGTGTATTTGAACCCGGGGGGAATCTACACAAATATTTTTCATCATTTACAAAACTGATTAACACACAGAACGAGATTAAACTGAGATCGAAGAAAAGTGCATTGCCAATGAACTCGTGAATGCGTTTCTTGACGTCGATTATTCGATTGCATCTATCGCACAATAATATTATGAAGGTTTGTCCGATTTGCGTTATCAGCATAAAAAAAACATTAATAAACAGTCTTTGTAATTATGATTTTTAATTTAAGTTTTAATTTCTTGAGTTATTTTGTTAATTCTTTAATGTTCCAAATTCGAAATTTTTAACCTTTCCGTCCCTATACTCGTACTTTGATACTAACTCGATGTATTAGCGAATGATGTGGCACAATCCCCTAAAACAACCAACAACCTATTCCGTAATCTTTCCTTACTCCTGAGCATTTTGTTTTTAATCTTAAACAAAGAAAACAATCTCTCAACTTTTTGTTTCTCTTCTTCTTTTTCTTTTCTTTATATCGAAAAACTATATCACAATACAAATACTATATAAAATGTGCTTAGGAGTTTTCAGCCAGACAATATACTGTGAGTAGTGTGCGTCTGTTCGGCCGGGTCTAAAATTACATTTAATTCTCTTTTTATAAAAAAGCTTCGGGGTGAAATATGTAAAGAATATGCTTAAATTAAAAAAAAGATTTGCAGTTTGTTGCGTGCGTGCATTTGTTTTCAGTTTATTTTCTATTCGGGTGGCAAAAAAGAATATCGTACACTAACCAAGTCGTTACTAACTCTGGTTTCTTGCATGACAGTCGAAATTCTATTTAAAAATTGGAGAAACATTAATTATGTTAAACCCTTTTTTATATGCACTTTCTCTAGTTCGTTCTCTTTTGCTTTAATATCTTTCTTATTTGGTGCGCACTCTCTCATTGGTTGTCACACTCAGCTCTTGCTCTCTTTGTCTATTTCTCTCTCTTTCTCTCTCTCTACTCTCAGTGTGGAGTTGCTCATCGGTGCACATATTGTTGTTGTCCTGTTGTCTCTGTTTAATCATTGGAACGTTTATGATTTTTATGTGTAATAAACTGTGTGTTGATTATAATTTTAATGATTAATACGATTATTTATAACTATATCCATTGATTACATAATATTCATAAGCTATATATATCAATCTAACGATCCATTTCCATTGTGGATCCATATGTATATCCATTTACTAACTACGCTAATGTTAAAGTATTTATTCTCTACTTTTTTCCTACGCTGGCCCATGCACAGAGCCGTGCGCCCATCTCGGCGAAACTGGTCGCCAACATGCTATCAGTAGCCGGTGCGGATCATATCATAACAATGGACCTACATGCCTCACAGATTCAGGTGAGTAACGCACTGTTATATAAAGATAGATAACAAATTATAAAAATAGGAACGTGTATTTATGCAATTATGCAAGTTATAAGTCAGATTCGACCTATTTCGACCTATTTCATGAATTTCTTTGCAATTAGAAGAGATGATATTACACAAAATAGTCGTAAATGTGCAAGATATAAGCATAATATAGGGTATACTGTTAGTTCAGCAAAAGATAATCTTGTCAAAAAGATAATAGCTAAAAAATCAACCGTTTTAGCTTGCTACAGGGTGTACTGTTAGTTCAGCAAACTAGTTATCTGTCACAGAAATTTCATTATAATCGCACAATTACAACCCAGTATATTGCCCAAACTTCTGAAGTTTCCCAGCGCATATTCCGCATACATAGGTAAAGGTGTAGTAATTAATATATAGAGAGATATCGCTTCCCCCTTCGCTTATCGCAAATCAATCAGAAACCAATTAAATGATAAACAATAGAATTCTTTTCGTTTTTTTGGTATAACATAACAATTTTGTTTTTATTTAAAAGGGTTATTTGTTTTCGTTGTTTGTATCTAAAAATGATAGAATTTATAAATGAAAATCGGAATAGGAACAGATAAATTTAAAACTAAAGCACCAATTTATAGCAATTCTGTTTTGACTGTTCCTCATATTGGATTGATTACTGTAGTTGTTCTCTCTTCTCTTTACTGTTTAAGATTGTTGCTTTTGATCTTTGCGTTCCAATTCAATGGCCATTATACGCGCAGTGAGTTTGGATAGATGTGTGAGCAGTTGATCGATGTGTTTATCCTTCTCTCGAAGTAGATCCTGAAAATATTGAATCTTCTGATTTAACGTATTAATAGTGGAACTATCATCAGAGTTGCGCTGCATTGTTGTCGGTATGAGATCTCCGCAATTGGCACGGGTATTTGAGAGAACTAGCGGATCATCTGTATATTCCAATTTCCCCTTTCCAGCATTCTTTGGTCGCGACTTCAGCTGCTGATACCGTTCGGGATCCGGTTGCGAACGTGCCCTGTTCGGAGACAGTAGCCCGGCGGTATCTACGTTCTCATTGATACCGTTTTTCTCCAAACGCATCAAATGAAAAAGTATATACCTCAGCGCATTTAACTCCCCAAGTGCCAGTTGCACCAGCGATGGTCGCCTTAATACAATTCCCGTTCGTCGTAATACCTTCAGATTGAATGCCTCCCAATTGATCAGTTTTAGATCGAAATTTCCGTGCGATGTATAGTTCTTTAGGTCGACAAATTTGCCTAGCACATTCTTATATAGTTGCGCAATATGCACCACATCCGATAGATAACGTCGTGTGCGATGATTCAGTTGAATCTGTTTATGATCTAACCACAAATCCAGTTCAACATGCTCCTCTGTAGTTAATTTGCGATTACTTACTGACATTATTGCTTGTACAATTAAAATATATCTATATATATGTACTGGGGTTTAGTAGTATGAATGAAGTCGTAAGAAAGATGAAATAATTTTGTTAGATTCTAGAAATTTCAGAGTTATGAAAACTAAAGGAACGCAAATGTTTTGAAGTGCAGTAAATTTCAAAGTCTATTTGTTTTTTTTGATTGTACAGGGCTTTTTTGATATACCAGTTGATAATCTCTATGCTGAGCCAGCGGTACTCAAGTGGATCAAAGAGAACATTCCCGAATGGAAAAATTCGATTATTGTGTCACCCGATGCTGGCGGCGCCAAGCGGTGAGTAAACAAAAAACAAATACTAAATGAATAGGCAAAAAAATATAAATAATTATGATCTCTATCTCTATATAGTGTCACTTCAATTGCGGATCGTTTGAATGTGGAGTTTGCGCTGATACACAAGGAGCGCAAGAAGGCCAATGAGGTTGCCTCAATGGTGTTGGTTGGTGATGTTAAGGATAAGATTGCCATATTGGTCGATGATATGGCTGATACCTGTGGCACCATTGTCCATGCTGCCGATCGTCTGGTGGAGGCGGGCGCCACTAAGGTAAGCAACAAAGAGAGAAACTTTCTTTGTGTTTACTCTACAAGTATATACGTTAGACTATATATGTGTATACAGTGTATACTGTAAACTTTACTTACTATATGCCTTTGGCTTATTTTCTCCCCCCTCGCAGGTCTATGCCATACTGACGCACGGTATTTTCTCGGGTCCGGCGATTTCGCGCATTAACAATGCCTGCTTTGAGGCTGTTGTTGTTACCAATACTATACCACAGGATGGTCATATGCGGGATTGTCCCAAAATACAGGTGAGTGTACTATATAATAAACATCTCTTTCTCTTTCTAAAGTATTTTTCTCTCTATGTTCACAGTGCATTGATGTCTCCATGATGTTCGCCGAGGCTGTCAGACGGACACACAATGGCGAGAGTGTCTCGTATCTCTTCTCAAATGTTCCATATTAAGCGTTAAATCAACTTGAACTACAACCAACAACAACAATAACAACAAACAAAAGCAACAACAACACCATTATAATAACAACAAGAAGAAGAAGAAATACCACATGTAATCTTCAGATAGCCCAACATATATATTCTTTGCCATCATCATCGTTATATATTTTTTATTACCTACCTAAATATGTGATTAAAACAACAACAACAAGAAGAACTAAATCGCTACAACATCATTATGTAATTATATAAAAGATAGCGTAAAGTACACTGCACTACATACACACAAAAAAACACTGCACAGTTAGTTGCCTTCTCTTTTATATTAATGGAATTTTTTGTTCATTTTTTCCCCAATACTTTTTTTCGGATCGCATTTTGTACAAGATTGTCAACTCTTAGAGAGATCGTTAGTTGTATAGATTATATAGTAAAAGATACACACGTATACACAAACACACATATGCACATAACACACAACACTCACACACACACTACACACACATAAAAGGATTGTAATTTTACACAGTGCAAAACGAAGCAACTTTTTGATGATTCTTAAAAATAAGTTTTGAAAACGAAATCAAGAGAATTCATTAATCAAAGGAAAACAAAAAACAACTAAAACTTTAGTAAAATTAAGTAAATAAGCAAACAAAAACTACAATTGAAAAGAAACTTAGCAACTTAGGTGTTTAAACAAACAAAAAACAAAACAAACAACAACAAAAAACAAAAATAATAAAAAAAAATTTAAAGAAAACTGAAAAATTACGCTGTAATTATTGACCATCTGTGTTTGTATTTGGTTTTTATTAAAGGTTACTTCTATAAGCAATATATGGAATGATATAGACTTAAAATCCCTAAGAAATATTTAGCTAGAGCTTTACAAATCTATCAAAACTCAAGTTCCTTAAAAAAACTGGAGAATTGAGGTGTGAAAATTAAAAATGCCTCTTTATATTTGACACTCTACTGATATTCTTTCATCTCTAACATTATTTTGTTCAGGCAATGATTTTAGACTTAACATCTGTACGAAAACAGTAGAACTTCCCACAATAACAGAGGCTCTTTAATTTCAAATAACATTTTATTCATGCAATGATAACAGATTCAACATTAATCTAGCTTGCTCTCTATATAATATGCTATAAATCTGCTCAGTACTCAAAGTCTTCGGCTGCCTCGCCCTCATCGTTGCTCAGTCCGATCTCATTGAAATCGTGCTCCAGTGCAGCGATATTCTCTCGTGCCTCATTGAACTCGCCCTCCTCCATGCCCTCGCCCACATACCAATGAACGAAGGCGCGTTTACGGTACATCAGATCGAACTTGTAGGCGAGATTGGAGAAGGCCACAGAGATGGCGGTGGTGTTGGACAACATGCAGCAGGCACGAGAAGTGGGTCCCAAATCTCCGTTGGGCACGAACGCGGGTCGCTCGAAATTGATGCCGATCTTGAAGCCGGTGGGACACCAATCTACAAACTGTATGTGCCGCTTGGACTTGATGGCCGACACGGCGGCGTTGACATCCTTGGGCACCACATCGCCGCGATAGAGCATGCAACAGGCCATGTATTTGCCGGCACGAGGATCACATTTCACCATCATGTTGGAGGCCTCAAAGCACGAGTTCGTAATGTCCGTGATGGCGTGTTGCTCGTGAGCGCAACGTTCGGCACACATGAGGGGGGCGTAGGCAACGAGGGGGAAGTGGATGCGTGGAAAGGGCACCAGATTCGTTTGGAACTCATTGAGATCGACATTCATGGAGCCACTGAAGCGCAACGAGGCTGTCGTGGAACTGACCACCTGGGCGACCAATCGATTGAGATTCAGATAAGCGGGTCGCTCTACGCCCAACTTGTTGTTGCAAATGTCGTAGATGGCTTCGTTGTCCACCATGAAGACACAGTCGGAATGCTCGATGGTCATGTGCGTGGTCAGGAGCGCATTGTATGGTTCCACCACTGCCGTGGATACTTTGGGCGACGGATAAACGGAGAAATCCAATTTGCACTTCTTGGCGTAATCGCCCGATAGACGTTCCATCAGTAGCGACGTAAAGCCGGATCCAGTGCCGCCGCCCATGGAGTGGAAAATGAGGAATCCCTGCAGACCATCACATTGCTCGGCCACCTTCTGTAGACGTGCTGTGACCTTATCCACCACCTCCTTGCCAATGGAGTAACGACCTCGTGCAAAATTATTTGCTGCATCCTCTTTGCCAGAAATCAACTGTTCCGGGTGATAGAGATCTCGTGTTGCTCCCGTGCGCACCTCATCGATAACCGATGGCTCCAGATCCACAAAAATTGTGCGCGGTGACTGTTTGCCATTCTCCGCCTCGGCAAAGAAGGTGTGCGCATCATTTGCATTGGTGCTGCGACCCACAGTGGCACTGGTGCTGCCGCTCTCGGTAATCTGCTCCTCCGTCTTGCGGCTGCCATCCAGATTGATGCCGTGCTCCAGCAGATACAGCTCCCAGCAGGCATTGCCGATCTGTGTGCCGCACTGACCGATTTGGATCGAGATGACTTCGCGCTAAGTAATGAGAAAGGTGCGGGCAAGGTAGGGTAAGAACTTTAACAGATACTTGGGAAGGGGGCGTGGAAGAATTTAAATATAAAAGAGTCTCTAGTTGTAAGGGTGTATATGGTAGCTTCATGCCAAATTTAATAATTGTAGCTTGTATATTAACAGAGATCTACCGTGAAAACTAAATTGCTTTCAAAACTATAATTGCTTAAGACTTTATATACATTGAAGATCTTTTTATCGAGATAAATCAAGTTCTTTCGGCTAAATGTTCTTGACTTTATATTTTCTATATTTTCAAGTTATTCCACTTCGTTCAACTCTTTTTACTGTAATCTTTATATAATTTATAGATTCTTATAGATTTTTAAGTAGCGAAACTAATTTATTTCATAAATTATTACTGTTCTTGACTTTATATTTTTTATAGTTTCGTGCAATTCCTCTTTGCTCGTCTATTTCACATAGAAAACGAAAACTGCTGCTCATTTTCTGCTCCTCTTTCTCCCACTCAATCTCAGCTTAGTTGAGTTGATTAAGAAAACGTTTCTGAGTTGAATATACGTTCTCCTTGCATACTTCTTATAAAGATGTATCTTTATTTTTATTTAGATCTCACCATTTTGCAGGAATAAAAAGGAAATCGGCAAATGAATTTGAAACAGCAAACTTCTCCGTCGATCAACTCGTCCAGTCACGATGCACCACAAAATGGCAGCCTACGGAAACTGGAATAAGGGCAGAGCGAGAGAGGATAAAGAGAGCCAGGGCAGAAAGCTCGCTCCTCTCTCTATCTGATTTTGTCTATGCAGATCACGCAGAGTTGCATTTGCATACGAAGTAGGGTTGCAACTTAAAAAGGACATTTTTAATGAGCATTTTGTGGGTGTAAAAAATAAATACTACTAGATTTAACAGTACAGTCGGGTGTGTGTGTGTGTATGGTTTAGAGTTCTGCATGAATACATTCACATTGTACTTGTACTTAAAGTAGCTGTCAAGACAGGGACATTCATTTCAAACTGTAAACAACAAATTGTATCTAATTTAACAGTGAATGTTGCATTTGACCTTTTGAATGCATTCATGCAGTTCTCTAGTGTATGTGTGTGTGCATAAAAAATAAATTCCTGAATCCTGTTTTCGTCGTCGTCGTCGTCCAATGGCAACATAAGTAGAATAAATTGAGTAACGTTGGGGTAATCCTCCTCCTGCACCTCTTCCTCCACCTCGGCATCCTCCTGCACTAATCCTTCCTCACTCCCGGAGGCAGCGTCACATCGAACACAATGGGAGCATTGTTGGGCAAATAATTGATGTCGCAAGTGGAGGCATTCACATAGATGATGCGCCCATCGCTAGTGATGCCATAGCCTTCATGGACATGACCAAAGACATGATACTTAGGCTTCACCCGCTGCTGCACTGTGGTCAGCAGTTCGACACAGCCAGCACGCACACCGGAGCAGCAGAGATCACCATGCCCCACGGGAGGAGTGTGGGTGACTAGGATATCCACACCTGGCGGTATTTGATTCCATTTATCAAGGCACGCTGTTCCACGTGGCACATTGAAGGCCCAGCGACAAAACTCTGGCTGCCAAGGGGAACCATAGATGCGCACACCCCACAGCTCCAGCAGTTCATCCTCCAGATAGATGCAGTTGGTCAGAGCATCCCGTATATTGGGCGTCTGCACAGCGCTCTCCATGCTCTCCTTGTCGTTGCCCAATGTGGGCAGATCATCAAGAATGGACATGCCTGTGTGCTTAGTGCTGTGCAAAGAGCAGAAGAATTAGAATCTGGTAAAGATTATGATGCACTGCACCTACCGTTCGGCATGTCCCGCCTTGCCTTGCTGATTCTGCAGTGGATGCGTGAAGGTGCGATCGAAGCTGAGCTCATGATTGCCTGCAATCACGATCTTATGCTTGTGCGGCAGTGCACCAATCCAATTGTTGAACTCCACCACCTCCTGCAGTTGACCGCACTTGGTAAAGTCGCCGGCATGAATGAATATATCGCCATCGGGTATATCGAACTTGATGTATGGCGTCAGGGAATGCGTATCGGACATGCAGACCACACGAGCCTTATTGGGAGCCACTGTGGTTGTTGGGGGCTTCATTACCACCTTGATGACGCGTTGTGTTTTGCTGATCTCATTCCATGCCGCTGTTGGATCGCTTGTCAGCGGATGTACGGCTATGCAGGCGGAATCCATTGTACACACAGTAGCACAACACAACAATCAAAACATGATAGTCACTCGCTATTATCGCTAATAAGTGCACGTATTTCACACACGCTGATTTTGTCCGATAAAAGATAACAAAATACGCGTAGCGTACATAACAAATATTTCGATAATCAGCTGTTTGCTGACAGAGTTGCCAGCGCACACAATGTTTGCTATGAATAACTCGAAAACAATAATTTTGCTAGCTTTATTTTGTTTATTTATAAATATATATTTATATTATAAAGTAATTTGCGCCCGTTTTATACATTTAAGCAAACAATAAATTTGATTTTACATTAGTTTGTGACGTCAATGGTAGCTGCAGGCTGGCAATGCTGTCGACCAGGTGGCAACGCTTTGTGCTAAACAAAAAACAGCTGTTTCTCTCTCGCCTGCTACTGCTGTTTGTCTCTGCTTCCTCTTGGACAATTTTCGTTTCGACTGTTTTTTGTCTAATTCACTTACAATTCGTCAATAATTGCATTTAATTGTGTTCATTTGCTATAAATATTAGCGATTGCCGCAGTGCACTCGCCTTACAGTGCAGGCGCAGTCGAATGTGTGCAAAGAGTGCGAAGTGCGGAATTAATAAAGTCAGAAAAACAAAGATGGCTCCATTACTGCCGAATGGTCATAGTGTGTAAAAAATAAGTGTGTACGCAAGTGTTAAAGAGCAAAAGAAAACAGAGGAACATGGAGCAATCAACGGAACTGCAGGCACAAACGGAGGCATTTCTGGACGCCAGCATCGTTGCAGGTAAGTTCTATTTTGGTGCGACTCAATTACCTCTGCCTGGGTGCAGCCCCTTTTCAAATTGCCGCAGTCGGCGTCGCAGTCGCTGCGGCTGCGGCTGCTAATTGTTTACGCCCACCAATCAAGTGTGCGTTTTATTTGCTTTGCACATGTGTGTGTGTGCATTTACCACCTGGTTGACTCCTTCCTCCTTAGCACTCTGCGTCGGCGCTTTTGCATCTGTTGATTTTGTTTGTCTTGTTTCCTCATTTCTTAAGTGATGATTCACTTTGATTCCACTGTGCCTGCCTTCCCTCTCTCGCTCACTCTGCACAGACAATCAACATTTTATGGCAATCGCTAATAGCAATGCTTACCTCCTCTTCTCTTCAGCCTGTCTCTTTCTCTCTGTCTGTCTGCCCGTTTGTCTGCCTGAGTGTCTTTTATGACCATTGTTCTTTGACTTTACCATAATTTATTGCTCTGCTCCTCTTCTTGTGCTTTGTGCGACGCAATTTGACATCATATGGGGTGGGCTGCTGTCTGGCCATTTACCGTTGCAATTTATAAAGAGAGCAAGTTCGACTATTGCTCTCTTGCGCTCTTCCACTCACTGTTGATCAACAAAATTCGCTCAATTTTGACCCAGACCCAGTCAGTCTCTCACACTCACACACATTTCGCCTGGTGCACTGCACTTGGGGTTGGTTGTTTGCCTCGTGCTGTCTTGCGCTCTCCCACTCTCTGTTGATCCACGAAATTCGCTCAATTTCGACCTAGACCTAGTCAGTCACTCACACACACACACACATACACATGTCGCTCAGGTTGTATCACTGCTGCAGTGCACTCTCTCTTACTCTCTCTCTGTTTTGCACATTCATTCACAAAAAATGACAGACAACGCGCGCGCTAAAACATAAACCTTGATAATGACATTCAGCTGCGACGCGGCAACCTTTGGCAGTTATCCAACGGATTTCCTAGTTGCTGCTGGCAAAATTAGAACAATTTTTCGCTGCTCGCCAAAAGTCAAATGTCGCGCAGCACCTGAGTAAATTGCATAAGTTTTCTCTCTCTCTCCCAGTTCTTATTCAGTCTCCGTTTGAGTCTCGGTCCTGAAGCTTCTCGCAGTTCATTTGTTTACCAACGCGCCAAGTGTCAAGTTGCTGTTGCTGCAGTGCGTCGCATTCCGTCTACCTTTCTCAGTCGCACACACACACACACACATACGCAACTGTTTCGGTTGTAAAAAGCGCGTTCCGGTCGCGTGTTCGCGTCATCGCGTGTTTTTTTCTAGTTTTTTTTTCTGTGTTTTTGTTTCTTGCCAATTTTCTTAGCTGATTTATGTGGCGTGGGCGTGATGTAATTTGCAATAAAAGCAGTTAACAAACACCACTCTAAGAAAGGGTGTGAGAGAGAGGGAGAGTGAGAGGAAGAGACTGTAAAAGAGAAATAGCCAAATACGACGCAATGTGCTAATTTGCGGCCCTAAATATATTTTTGTGTCCCTCTTTGTGCCTCACTTTGTACTCTCCTTTATTTCCTTTAGTTAATAATCAATTTAGTTGTTTATTGCTACAAAAATTGTTCACATTGATTAGCACAAGACTGTGAAAAAAAACTGCAAAATGCTGGCAACAAAACGTAGCGAATTGAAAACAAACAATAAACAAAGTATTGGCAAATTTGTTTGTTTAGAAATTTGCGCAGAGAAATAAACACACACACACACACATGGACATGCACAGACATGCACACATAAATTGACCGTTGATTTATGTAATGCATAAACAAATGGAGGCTAAGTTGTGGGTGCTGAGAACGGCAGCTCAGCGGGTTATACGTAATGTATAAGCCGACAACCTTCGTCTGCATGTGTGTGTGTATGAGTGTTGGCGATTACGCATACGCAGCGTGGTGCAAAACTACGGAAATTTCTGTGTGGCAATCTTCTTCTTGTTCGTGTGCCTTCTCCCTTCTTCCTTCTAATTAAAGAGGCGCGTCACATACTGTTCTAGGTTGATTTAATTTATGTTAATGTGCTTCAATATTAGTGACAAAGTGCGACAAACTCAGCAGCTGCAATAACAGCAACAAGAACAGCAACAACAGCAAATGATAATCAGTTGTTACACACACACACACAGACACACATGCAAGCATGTACGGCAACGTCACTCGCTCAGCTGTTCTGCTTTTGCTGTTGTGTGCGGCTTTTTTCCAATTCGCCGCTGGCAACAGCTGTTTGACTCACACACACACACTCACCCTCCCTCTCTCTCTCTATCACATTCGCTCTCTGCTGCTGGCACTGACTGTCTCTCACTGTTACGTATTGTTACGCCTGCTCTCACTCTCTCCCTCTCTCTATTGCCTGTTTCAGTTAATCATAATTTTAAATAGACAATTATCGTTTGTTTTGATTTTGTGTGCGCGATTTTACGCTCACTCTTCTTTGCCGTAGTTTCTTTTGCTTTTGCTTTGCGCTCGCTATTTATTATTGTTGCTTATTGCTCACTCTATTTGCTGTTGTTGTTGCTGCTGTTGCCATCTCTGCCGCTGCCGCTGCCTCTGCTTTTTCGGGCTGCGACCGTCGCGCGCGTTTTCGCCGCAGTCGAAATTCGTCGTTGTCTGCGTTCGCTTCGCGTATTTTGAGAGATTTATAAAATCGTAAATCGTATTTTTTGCATTTGTATTTGTGTATTTTAAGAAATTGTGTTTTGTGTGTGATGTGAACGTGAAGATATATACATATATATGTTATATATACACGGATATACACATGTACATATATATAAAAATAAATACACTTAAATTGCTGCGAAACTGTAATTTGACAACAGAACTTTGTGTTGTTATTGCTGCTGCTGTTTCTGCTGTTGTTGTTGTTGTTGTCATCATCATTGCCGTGTGTCGATTTGGAATTCAAAACGCTGAGCTCATTTTTGAGACGCCTTAAACTGGCTAATTAGCATAAATAAGCATTATAAATACATACATCAAATACAACAAGCAAACGCGATACACTCGAAAGCTGTGAAAATTACAAATAATCGTTGTTATTATAATTGTACCTTCCTGATATATTCCCCCTCAAATTTATGAACAGCTGTTGTGCGCGATGAGTTTGCAGTCTAATCTTCAAGGCTTCGGCTTCCATGCATAAGAAATCTCAATATAGTTAAGAAATGTTCTGACTTTTTGATTAACGTCACAATCGGCGGCGTTTCGGTGACACATTTATGAGTACGGTGTCTCTGTGTGTGTGTGGCCTGTTCTTATCAACAAACAGTAACAACAACAACAGTAACAAGAGTAACAAATGACTAAAATAATAATCCTAACTAGAGTCCACAGACCAAAAAACAACGACAGAAACAAAGCGACGCTAAATTAATTACAACTCATAAATATAATTTGTGTTTAGATAAAGCACAAAGGGGCTCACGTGCCTCTAATTACGCGTACTTATACATACAATAGTTAATCGCTCGCCTCATTGTATTGTATTGTACACTGATAGAACCCACACTCCAGAGTGCAGAAGAGAGCACCTCCCCCTTTAACGTTTTTCCCTACGATTTACAAATCTGCCTGGGCAACATTTTCCTAGCTGTGATTATTTTACAAATTTATGCGCCAGTTTCATGTTATGGAATTTTCAATGGACACCAAAAAAACTAAAAGGTAAAATATTGTAATATTCTCGATGGTAATGTGTCACAATTCTCTGTTGTGCGAAGAGAGTTTTCGAACTGAGAAATGGTTTCCACATTGGTTTTTATGATATTGCTAACGAGCTGTTCTCTCTGTTGTCGAGCATAAACTTCCGAAAATACTTTATGTTATGATAAATTTCAATTAAATTCTATACTAATATTGAACTGAGTGAAATTCTAAGAAACCTGATTGCCTTTCGTATGAAATATTACTGCGAAATTGGTTTATTTGCCGATCAATTGTATAAAAAATGAATTCGTTGATAACCATCGCCAAACAAATCGTAAAATTTAACAACATTGTTATAAACTGTTATTATAACCTTATTCATTGAAAATGGTCAATAAAGGGTATACTAAGTTTGTGGAAGTGTATGTAAAAGGCAGAAGGAGGCGTGGCAGAGCCTACAAAGTATATATATTCTTTCTCAGGATCACTAGCCGTGTCGGTTGAGCCATGTCTGTCTGTCTACTTCTCTGTTTGTCTGTAAAAACACACATATCTCAGCTATTATAAAAGCTAGAGCTAACTGTATACTATACGTATACGTATTAAGTTTAATTCAAATGTTGGGTGCCACGCCCACCGCTCCCGCACTCAATTTGTAAGCGCTTTCCGACTTTAACATATACTAAGCTGAATTAAATATTGTATGACTGAGCGTAACTCTTGAGTCTCACGCTGGAACAAAGGTCGTAGGGTATTCCACTGTTGCGTGCCGCTCGACCGTCGCTCTCGTTTTCTATTTCTTGTTATACAAATATTGTGTTTTTCCGCAAAATACTTTTGGTTCTTTTGGTTTTTCAAAAATTGCGCATTTATATCTGATAATCTAAAAGAATTTTTGCCGCTGTTGCAGTTTTTCGGTATCGTCTGAGAATGAAAGTGTGAGAGAGAAAAAGAGTAAGAGAGGGAGAGTGAGAGATAGAGAGAAGAATTGAGATGAAGATGAAAGATTTGTTTTGGTCTCATTGCCAAGTTGTTAGTGTAGTTGTTCTTGTCGGCTAAATGACACATCGTATTTATGAGAAGAATTTCAGACATTTTTCCATACGCCTTGGAGTCGGAGGCGTTTTGTAGCTTTTCTTTCTTTGCTAATACATTATTAATAATATACACATACAAATGGAAGAATATGTCATAAGATTTTAGATTTTGAATGGCTTGCGACATGTGCTAAGCGTGTGTAATACCCTGTAATAAAAAGAAAGTACTAAGAATTGTATAGGGGCATTAAAATGTCGGTAATAAGTCTGTAACATGTTTATTACAAGTCTGTTTCATGTCTATAACATGTTTATAAACAATTTAACGCTGTAAATATCGTTTGTAGAGTCAGGAAACTAGGTATATCGGCTTGCATTGGTATTATTTATGTATTGTAATGATTTTTCTAATGTAGTGTCTCTGAAATGATCATTAATAAAGTTAGGAAATTTACTATACGAATTTGCATTGGCATTATTTAGTTAACTACAATGTTTTCTTTACTATTATCCACAGGGTATACTGCAGTGCATCAGTTCCTCTTCTCTCTTTAATTTTCTTTTTGCCTTTCTTGCCTGCCACATGTTTAGCTAAATGATGAACAGAAATAAAGCCACCTTTTATTGCATTTTAAAACGCCTAGGAAAATCGAAATTCTCTCGTCTATTTTCAACACACATTTGCGCAACTTTCCATGACAGCTTTGGAAAACGTATGAATGTTTACGAAATGGAAATACTTGTACAGTACAGTACTGTGTGTCTCTTTTTAAATCTTATCAATTATTCAGTGACAGCGAAAACTTTTACCCTGAACTTCGAATGTGACCTTTAAGTGCCTTCAATGTGAGCCTTGGCCTGTCCTGCCTTGATATTCAAACAGCTGACGGTTGTGCCTTGGCACACGGCATATCCGTTTACCCGTATAACAGTTACCATCTATTATTTATATATTACTTTTTACCTTTTGTAATCCCCACTGCTTAGTTGTTGTTCTTGTTGTTGCTGTTGGTGTAATGACAGCCAGAGGACAACACGATTTGAGGATTGCACTTGGAAATTGGACACGGTTGGTTTGGGTAGAGCGGTCAATGATATTGATTGATTGCTATGGAGCAAGAGGTCAGAGGGTACTTTGTATAATTCAATAGTACATACGTATATTGCTTGTCGAGCTTAAATATTAATGCTGGAACCATTGTGAATTGCTTCATTATGGATTGAGATAGTGTAAATGGATTTGTATCTCCCTCGACACTCGGAGAGGGTTAATATGTTCAGCTGATGGCATTTCCATGAACTATATAAATGACATGCCTGCAAATTGCAGCAGATATTGAAGGGGACAGAACTGGGATGAAGAGGGAGTGAGAGACAGAGATAGAGTGAGGAGGGCAAAGGGTTCTCAAATATTCCTCATGTAAAAAAGCAATTTCGTGGGGCTGGTGAAATCAGCTTTTCGCTGGAAATGTTATCACTCTGCGCTTTCTACGTTCTGCACACTGATAAAGGGATACCCAACAACCCATAGACGTATCTATATTTACTATATATGATATATCTTTTATAGTATTTGTGTACAATCACATGTGAGCAAACTTTTGGGGAATTTTTGCTTGTCATTTTGTTGTTTTGCATAGATTGACAGATTGATTGCGATGGTCGTCATCGCTAGACATGCGATCTGATGATAATGTGTATAAAGATAATGACAATGAATGCAGAATGCTTTGCTAATTTAGATACGAATCTAACAAGCTGCAAACAGAAAGGGGAAATGGACTTTTAACGATAACAGACCTTGTGCCACACTATGTTTTATTGTCATTTTATGCATGTGTGTGGGTGTGACACACCCACCTTAAGCAAGCTGCCGTTTTTGGATGTTGATGATGATGATGAGATAATAATATTTTCTATTTGCAGATTTGTTGCGCTAGACGCGTGCTAACTAAGATATTTTGGGTAAAGGAAACAACAACAACAGAAACTAACAAATGTGTTAACAAATGATTTAAACACACACACGCACACATTCAAGCTTTGTTGTTTGCTAGAGGGAGGGTGGTTGGTGCGGGGAAGGGGACTTGAAAGTTGTTTGTAGTGCGCATATCAGCAAATATGAATCATTTGTATACGCTTGCAGAGAATGTTTTATGTGGTTGCTTAAAAATTATATAAGGCAAATCTATCTTATATATATTCCTGTTCAGTCAGATATCATTAGGTAACTAAAGCAAGAGTATCTTTGCTTCTTTCTCAGCCAGTTCTTAATTTATATAATTCCTGTGCAATCATACCCATCACACACATACATATACTAGATTATAGATTATATATTCTTGTACAGCCAGATATAAGTGAGTAACTCATTGGTATCTTCGCTTTGTTCGTAGCAAACATTTAGTAAGCGTATTAGAACTTCGGCTAGTCGAAGCTTTTTCATACTATACACAGACAAACACACACACTATCTCAGTTTGTAGCTAAGTGCTTTGTCTGATAAGCGACACAAAAGCAATTTACAACTTCTGTTCTGATTTGTCGTTGTTTATCTTGTTTCCCTTTTTTGCAACCACAGGCACAAATCAAAACCCAAATGAGCAACACGTGAGTGGAGGCGAATCCGCCACAGTTGCTGTTGCCACAGCTGGCGGTTCACCAGTCTCAAATACAACAACAACAACAGGAGGAGGAGGAGCAGCAGGAGCAGCAGCGGTGCCAACAACAACAACACCAACACCAACAACTGCTGCTAATACAACGCCCACACGTAGCCCACAGCGCAGCGTTTATCACGACGATGGTTATCAGGCTGGTGGCGATAGTGGCGTCGATAACCAGCACAACAACAACAGCAACAGTGAGTCGCAGTTACTGCAGCTGCAGCAGGAGGCGGGTAACGGTTCACCGTCACAGCGTCATTCCATAAACTCCAGCGAATACACCTCAACACCCAAATCGGCACGCGGCAATGGAGGGGGAGGAGGAACAGCAACAGGGCCTGTCTCGGCCAATGGCAGTGGCACCACATCCCCCATCAATTATCAGATTCTTGGTGATGAATACCCTTATGGCATAGAGTATGAATCACATGCAACGCAACCACAACAGCAGCAACAACAACAGCAGCAGCAACTACAGTCCGTGCTGAGTCAACAGGAACCGTTAGGAAGTGCTGGAGCCGTCCAACAGTCAACAACATCGGCCACCATAAGCTATCGCCAGAGTTACGCCTCACCACCAGCAGCAGCGCCACTGCCTCCTCTGATCATCCCACAGCGTCAGTCACTGCTGCCTTGGGGCGCCCATTCACGTAGTTCCATCATCAACGTGCTGCCCAGTTACACGCAGGCCGAGATGCATGCCCTGGCTGCCAGTGTGGCCAGCGCGGAGCTGACCGCGCCACGTCCTGGTGAAATTGTTATGCGAAATCTTTTCAGCGATTTCACAGCACAGGCAGAGAAAAAGATCGAACTGGTCATGTTGGAGAGCGCTGATAAGAATCTATCCAAGTTGCTGCAACGTGGCGGAGAGGATCAACAGTTCGATCAATTGCTTTCGGCTCTGGGCTCTGTGGCTGAGCATTGTCTGCCTTCATTGCTGCACACGTTGCTCGCCTGGCATCGCCGCCAGCTGTCGGACATGGAGATCAAGAATGAAGTCAAGAAACCCACGACAGGCAGCAATGTGCAGGCTGTGAATAAGACCAGTGTGGATTTAGATTTCCAGTTGCAACGTCGTGAGGCAGCAGTGGAGTTTATCTTCTGTCTGGCATTGATAGAGATCCTCAAGCAGTTGCCATTTCATCCTGGTCATGAGGATCTTGTGCGCAGCATTGAGAACTTGGCATTCAAGCACTTTAAGTACAAGGATGGATTGCAGAATAATCCTAATGCGCATAATATACACATGATTGCGGATCTCTATGCAGAAGTGATTGGTGTGCTTGCCCAAAGTCGTTTTGCATCAGTGCGAAAGCGTTTCATGAGCGAACTGAAGGAGTTACGTGGCAAGGAGGCATCGCCCACAACCACACAGAGCATCATTAGTCTGCTGATGGGCATGAAGTTCTTTCGTGTCAAAATGGTGCCCATTGAAGAGTTTGAAGCCTCGTTTCAGTTCATGCACGAATGTGGACAATACTTTCAGGAGGTCAAGGATAAGGATATCAAGCATGCACTCGCTGGACTCTTTGTGGAGATACTAGTGCCAGTGGCAGCGGTAAGAGGTTGTGATCTAAGTTGAAGTATCTATTACTAATCAATTCTTCTTTTGTAGGCTGTCAAGAACGAGGTTAATGTGCCCTGTGTGAAGAACTTTGTGGAGTTGCTCTACGTGCAGACGCTGGATGCATCGACCAAGTCAAAGCATCGTCTGGCGCTGTTTCCACTGGTCACCTGTCTGCTCTGCGTCTCGCAGAAGACTTTCTTTTTGACCAATTGGCATTACTTTTTGGCCATGTGTTTGAGTAACTTAAAGAATCGCGATGCCAAGATGAGTCGCGTGGCGTTGGAATCGCTCTATCGCCTACTCTGGGTCTACATGATCAGAATCAAGTGTGAATCCAATTCGGCAACACATTCACGACTCCAGAGCATTGTCAACTCGCTGTTTCCCAAGTAAGTAGATGAGCTACAAAGTAGTTAACCTTACTAAATCTTGATCTACTTTCTTTAGGGGCTCCAAGGGCGTCGTGCCACGCGACACACCGCTGAACATCTTCGTGAAGATCATTCAGTTTATTGCACAGGAGCGCATGGACTTTGCTATGCGTGAAATCGTCTACGATTTGCTGTGTGTGGGTCGCTCCATTAAGGTCATACTCAATCCCGAGCGCATGAGCATTGGACTGCGTGCGTTTCTTGTGGTTGCTGATTCACTGCAGCAGAAAGATGGTGAACCTCCCATGCCTCGCACTGTGCCTGTGCTGCCATCGGGCAACACGCTGCGTCCTAAGAAAACGTACATCAATAAGATGCTCACCGATGATACGGCCAGGAGCATTGGCATGTCCACGTACTTTCCCCATGTGCGTCGTGTGTTTGTGGACATACTGCGTGCACTGGATGTGCACTGTGGTCGTCCCTTGATGATGACCAATACACAGAATCAGAATAAGGAACCAGATGAGATGTTGTCCGGGGAACGTAAGCCACGCATTGATCTCTTTCGTACTTGTGTGGCCGCTGTGCCACGCCTCATACCCGACACTATGACCGCACAGGAGCTGGTGGATTTACTGTCACGTCTCACTGTGCACATGGACGAGGAGCTGCGCATTTTGACGCATCAATCGCTGCAGACGCTTGTGATTGACTTTCCGGATTGGCGTCAGGATGTCGTGCACGGTTACACACAGTTTCTGGTGCGCGATGTCACCGACACCTATCCGCAATTGTTGGAGAACTGCACGCGCATCTTGTATGTCTTTCTAAACATTTGGCGCTGCGCGATTAATGTAAATGGAACAGCGGCAACAGGCAGCAGCGGCAGTGGCAGTGTGCCTAGCGCTGGCACAGCAGGTGGACAAGTTAATGCCCCAGCCACGGGTGGCATTACAACATTGCAGCAGAAGATTGGCGGTGCTGCAGTGCCCACAATTGGCACAGCTGTGGCTCAGGCAACGCCCGTGGCTGCTGTGGCCACACCACCTGTGGCAGGCAAGGATACAACGTCCAGTCAGTTATCCAAGCAGCAGCATTTGAATACCGCTAGCAGTGCTGCGTCCAGCATAACCACATCGAGTGGCATGTCCAGCATTACACAGCACACTGTGTTGAATATGGCAGGCAATGATGCGAATAAGAAGAATGAGATTCCATTGGCGACCACATTGCATTTTGTTGAAGGCTTCGCGCTGGTCTTGCTCTGCAATTATCGTCCATGGTTGAGGAAGTTGGCTGCCATGATACTCAAGGAGGTGAAGAATTTAATGAAGGCACTGGGTATACCAGAAACGGAGCCACCACTCATCGATGTCATGGATCGCTGCTGTCCACAGGTTGTGGAGAAGTGTCTGCCACAGTTGCCGCAGGCAGAGAAGACCGCTATACTGAATGCGAATTGTATTGATCTGCAGTGGATAGCAGAGCGCAGCACGGGCGTCTGGCTAGCGGGTTTAACAGATGGTGAGCTTACTTTATAGGATACATTTGTTGCACTCTGCTAATCTCTGTTACTCTTTTCTTGCAGACAACTCCAAGTCATCCACCTCCACACTGAATCTCTCGCAATCCAGTTCAACTGCAGCTGCTGCTGCTGCTGCCGCCTCTGCTGCCAGTTCACCGCAGCCGCAGTTTGATCCCTGGGCAACTTGCCTCTTTGGACTGCTCGAGCGACATCGTGTGCTGCAGCAATGTCCTTCGGCTGTGGCACAGGCCTGGCCCATTTGCTATTCACGTCTCAATGCGCTGTACAGCGTCATAGATCCTACGTAAGTAGAGACAGTAGAATCCCTAGTTACTTCTTACTAATCCTACTCCCTCCTGCAGTCCTGTCAGCGACAATCGCGCCTCTTTGCTGCGCGGCTCGGCGCCTACCAAGAAGATGCCCACCGAGAGTCAGAAGGATTCGTACATGCGTTTGTGGCGCAATCAGGTTGCATGCGCCATGCGCCTGGTGCCACAAATACCCAGCGTTGCCGTGCGTTGTGCCTCGCCAGACTTGAGCTTAAGGTGAGTTTGCATACGCTGCAACAACATGATAACAACAACAATAACTACAACATCTGAGCGACAACAAGAACAAGAACATCTGAAGCATCTTCGAAAGCAATCAAAACATTTCATTATGCGTTGTATTTGATTAACATTCTGCATTTTGATTATAAATTTTGTGTGGCACGTGCCTTGCTCCCAATCAGTTTCGATTCATCCCTCCGCCCACTCCACCACCCCCCTCTTGTTGCGTTTGACCTGCGTCTCTGCGTAATATCAAATATTTTCAATCTATCACCGTGTTGTGGAAAATTCCATTTAAATATTATTGTCATTTAGTTCTAGGTGTGTTTATTTGTTTTCAACTAACTTCGTTTGTCTAGCGTAATCATAGCAGTTTGCATTCGCACACGTGTACACACACACACTGACACACCTTTAACACCACCTCCTCCCTCACTAACATATGTAAATTGCAATTTCTAAGTGTGAAATAAAACACGAAACGAAACGAATCGAATTGAAATTGAAATTGAATAAACACGAGTGCAAATGTCTAACCAATTTAATTGCAATATTGTACAGTGTATAGATTTGCATAATTCCCATTTAAATTCATGTTTAATTAGGCTTTTATAAGTTGCACAAAAATATGAAAATCGCGCATACGCCATGTGGAAGTGTTTCATACTGCATACGCCATGTAGACTGTAGGTATGAGTGATTTTACACGTGTGTCAGTGTTGTTTCGGTCTCTGTTAATGTCTCTGTATGTGTTTGTATATGTCTATGTTTGTGTTTGTGTGTGTGTCTTTGCATCCATTAGTTACTTAAGTATTTTGAAATTGTTTATTTGCTTGACATATTTGTTGTTTCCGTCAAACCTTTGCATAATTTACATTGTAATTGTAATTGTAGTCGAGCCGTAAGCAAACATTGCGTACAGGTACAACACACACAAACACATACAGTTACACACATTTCGCAATCTGTTTTGTTAGCCGTGCTGTGGCACTTTATGTTTTCTTTCAAATGCAAATTGCGCACATAAAGCAACAGGCAGCAGAAGGAGTAGAAGAATTGCTTTTCGATTAGGTTTAAGGATATATAAATATGCAAATTCCACAGAGGCTCGAGGGCACAATCAATCGATAAACGATGAGAGAGAGACAGAGCAAGAGCAGCAGTAGTAGTAGAAGGATTGAGATTACATTAGTTCAATCAACACTTGCTTCACCAAATCTGATCCAATTTAAAGTCAAAATTTAAAAGCTAATCTCACTTTAAAGCGATTAATCAATTTAAAAATGCCTTTTCATTTCGCTGTCGCAATTAATTAATATCTGTTAAAATCGCATTGTGTTGAAGAGTTCATTAATTTATGAAGTGTGCAGGCATTTTTATTATGTTTCTCTCTCTCTCTTCTTCTAACAGCTCATTAATTTATCATTATTCTTTAGTTTAAAAAGTGTTATGGATTTTCATGTAATGCTGTGTGTAAATTAACATCGTTATCACGCACAGCGCATTATGCATTGCTATGGCATTATTTTTTATTAAATGCTTTGCATATATAGATACAAATGTATCTGCAGTTGCATATTTTGTATTGCATCTCACGCATTGTAAAATGTCACAAGGCAGTACGGGGAAATGTCAATTAAATCGCTCAGCATGTGCATTCAGCCCACAACCGTTCACGCCCACACATACATGCGCACGCATACGCACACACAAACACAACCATACACACATAAAGACACTCCCACACTTGTTCAGTAAACATTTCGGTTTGTACTGGGAAATTGGCCCAAAGGATTTTCGTCCATTGCAAAAGTTCACGCATTTTCTGTAGTTCAAAATAACTTCATATTTCTCCTTCCTCACTGTACATATCTCTGTATGTCTCTTTACTCTTATATATAAATATATATATGGATTGTAATTTATAGTTTACAAGATCAAGCGGATTCACGTTCGCTATCCGATTCCTTGGACAATATACCGTCAAATGTCTTTGGGCCCGAGGGAATTGTAACGCGTTTCACCCTGCCGCTCTCCTATGGACGCAAAGAGGCGCGCCAGAAACGACTTGGGTAAAGCAAATAAACAAAAAAAAACCAACACAAAAAACATACCAAAAAATACCAATAAAAAACCAAAATGAGTATATAAATCCCAGGCCTGTGAAACGTATAATTAATCTACATAATTGTACTCCGATTTCTTTTAATGTGCTTTTTATAGCTCACCCACAGACAGATATTGTGTCTTTATAGGTCTGTGTATCTGTGCATGTGTGTATGTGTGTGTGAGAGAGTGCTTTTATGTGTAGTTTGTGGCAGCATGCTAGCTGTATAAGTGTAGCTGACGCTTTAGTGTCGCCTGCAGTGCAAATAATACTAGAGATATGTACTAGATGAGATTTTAATTGTAGCCTAGTTCTGTTTTCCTTTGTAGTCTTTAAATTATTCGATTTTCAGTTGTAGCAAAGAGTATTGTTATTGTTTATTAATTTGGAATAGTATTTTAGTATTCTATAATATTTATCAATTAAAAAACTCTTCAAATTTGGTATAATTTATTCCTTATTTTAGAAAGTTTGCTGAAGATTTTTGATAAATATTTAAATTTAATTCATTAGTTTTGTTTAGTTATTTAAATTTTTAAAACTGTTCTGTATAATAGAAAGTTTACTAGAAATATTTTTTATACATTTGAAGTGATGAAACTCTTTTATAATAGAATTTGGATTATAGAAAGTTTGCTTGAAATATCAGTTAAATATTTAAATCACAATTCTTTCTGCGTTGGACTTTCTGCATTATTCAAAGTTTGCTGTAAATATATCTTAAATATTTAAAGTGCAATCCTTTTTTTCTCCTTCCACCTATGCCACAAATGTTTTTCCAGTTGTGTGCACAAACTTTTGCACTGCATTTAGCGATGATTTCCGTTTCCGTTTACGCATTTCAATTGTTACGTTTTTACGCCATATCAATGAGACATGTAACTGCGGGGCTTTTATTTCATTTTGCGTCATTTTATTTTAGCAAATAATTTCCGCTTTTGTTTGTACTGTATGCGCCACGCCCCCACGCTTGCGCCTCCGCCTACGCCGCTGCTTGCTTGTCCCTTAGATTGCCCTTTTTTTGAGGGGCAAAATGCGCTGAAAAAATACTGAAAAATCATTATAGAACAAGTTTATTTACTTTTCATACTACACAATTGATGTGAGCTCGCGCTTCTGTCCATGCCACTCCCCCTTGCTAAAGTTTGTCACGCCTGCCTGCCTTGTCTTAACAACAGTAAGAAGCTACAGAAAGGAAGAATGAAGAGAAAGCAGAGAAACAAAATAATAAATTTTGTTTGCTGTCAAAATTCTTTTATTTTTTGTGTGTATTTTTCCCTGGTCTCTTCTGCGTAGGCAAATGCTTCGTTTTTTAATTGAAATGTGCGTTTTTTAATATTTTATAATGTTATTTTAAATGAAAATTGGCGACCCCGAAAAGCGAATGAAATAAATAGAATTATGTTGAGGCAAGGAAGTTTGCTTGTCAATTGTTTTGGGCTCTGTGCCTTCAATTTAAGAGCAGCAACCTCACGCACAGTAGAGAAACGATACTAGAGTGTGTCATCGTAAATTGTACTTTATAGCTCATCACCAGATTCACTGAATGCGGATCGCAGTGACAAGTCAGCGATGGGAAGTGCCTCGCCGCAGGCACTGTATAAGCTGGTGGTGCCACTGCTACGTTGCGAGGCAATCGATGTAAGGGATGCGGCTGTCAATGCGCTGGGCATGATAAACCACGATGCGCTCAAGTAAGCTTTAGAGTCTGCTCTGAAGTCTTTTTCATGCTTAATTTATGTCGTTTTGTCTTTTAAAGGGATCTAATGGAGGAGCTGGTGGTGTATATACGTGAAGCAGTCGATCGTAAACAGGAGAATATGCGTAGACGTCGGCGACGTGATGCATTGCGTCTGCAAGTGGTGCGTGTGCTGGAGAAGATTGCCGAGAATGGCACGTTTGGTGTGAGGTAAGTTCGTTGGAGTTATCCTGTTCCTTCTCCCACTCTAGGTCCATAACCTACTCCCTCTACTTTTCCTACTGCTTCTTCTGTTCCTACTCCTATTGCTCCTTCTATTTTTCCTGCTCCGGCTCCTCCTTCTCCTGCTCCATCTCCTGCATCTTCGCCTCCCACTCCTTTCCTTGTCCCTTTGCCCTACTTTTACTCCTTATTTAATCTCTGTCTTCTCACTTCTAGCACCTGCGTGCTGGAACGTGATACCATGTCGCTGCATCCCACATTTGTGGAGTACATTGAGGGCGCCATGGCTTACTTAATGGCCGAAACGGACAAGGACAATCTCAGCATACGTGAGGTTAAGGCGCATTTCTGCAATTTCATACGTAAAATGATTAAAAACTTTTCATGTAAGTGAATTGAAATACAGTTAAGAGGAAGCTTCCTCATTTCCCTCTTTCTCTCTCTCTCTTCTCTCGCAGTGGAATCATGCGCCACGCTGTTGTCGCGCGACTTGAAGCGTAATCTATTCAATTTATTTGCCACTTGGTGCGGCAGCTTCTCCAAGCCGCTGAGCATTAGCTCACAAATTGGACAAACGCTCGAGGAGGAGAGGTTGCAATTTAGCGCACTGCAGGTAAGTCGAGTCAAGCGCTTTGCATATCAATGTGGCATACATGTGGCTTCTCTCTCCCCCTCCTTCTCTCTTCCCTTGCGCAGGCCATGTCTGCCTTGCTGTGCTGTGGTCACATCTTCTATACGCCGCATCTACAAGACGATGGCATCATATACAAATGGTTGGATCTGCTGCTTACCTCCAAGGATGAAAAGGTAAGTCAGGCAAAGAAAATGTTGGGCAAATTCAATTTATTTACATTTATCTCTGTGCAGATCTATCAGCTGGCAAGGGATACTGTTGTTTTACTGCTGGAATCCAATCCGGATATGGGTCAACTGCTTGAATGGGTCATTGATCGTTGTTATACGTCGACGCCACGCGAGGCGGATGCTTGTTTCTTGGCGCTGGCTTCGATCTTTAGTGCAAAGTAAGTAATAGAAGGGAATGGGAAGGGGAGGGAGGAGAGCAGAGCAGAGGTCGAGTGCAGCTTAATGTGTTAACGCATTAGCTGCCCTCTCTTGCCTTCCTGCCCGCCAAGCAACCGCCAAGTAGCAACTGCCTGCCTGGGAACGTGAAGCATTTACAAATAAGCTCATTTGCCATATATCCTCTTGGGGATGTACGTGTGTGTGCGTGTGTGGCAGCTTAAGCAGTGCCTCACGTGTCTCCTGGCCATGTCATTGAGCCGCTTTAAATTTACAGGGCCAGAGCCGCGCAGACAATACATATGTGCTTATCGAAGATATACACACACGCACATACACACAAACCTCTACCCACTCAACTTTACCCTTATCTTTTCCTTGTCTTCATCTTCTTTATCTTCATCTTTTTCTTCTGTCCTGTTGCAGTTTATTGCATTTCAAGCCAAAGAAAAGAAAATGCGCTTTAAAAATGTAAAAATAATTTGTCTTCACTTTGTTTTCCTCATATTTTCCTTTGCCTTGCCTGCTTAAGTGCAGCTCTGCATTGTTTCCTTTGAATGTTTAACGTACATTTTAAATATTCATGCAGAAAATATTGTTTTACTGTATAATTATAAATATTTATTATGGCTTCTGCTGACGACAATTCCATCAGCCCTTTGTGCATGGACTGCGTCTGCATTTCTTTTCGAAGTATGCAGAAAATTGAGAATTTTATATTTAAATATCAAATGCTATAAAATATCAATGGCTTTTCTGCATATATGAGGCATGCAGGAATAAATTGCTGAATATAAATATATCATAAATATATTTAAGTTGCCTTGGGCTATTTGAGAGAGAGAGAGTGCTTGCATATGAAAATTCATGCAGTTTCATTCAATTGCAACATTTGCTTTGCCTGTTTGCATTGCAAACGAGCATTTTTCCTTTAGCAAAGGAATTTTACCAAAAATTTACAGTGCTCCCAGTAGGGGGAGTTGAAGGGGAGAAAGCGTAAGTTAATACCACACGACGCTTTACATTGGTAACTGCAACTTTAACTTGATTTACGTAGTCGCTGCCACCTGGGAGTGCAATTTAACGCATGCAACATGCTTCATGCCTCTTGTTGCAATCTGTTTTGGTGCTCGTTGCACCTTTTTTTTTGCCGTGAGTTATGTGTGTGTATTGTAGTGTTTTTATTTCTCTCTCTATGAAAATGCGCAACAGCTGCTGCTGTGATTTGCTGCGTGTTCATTTGCAACTGAAAATAAATTCCGTTTTATGCTTCACTGCAATTTACAGTTGCAACCGCTGCCCCTCGGCCCTCACTCCCTGTAGAACTTTAACCTGCATTTGCAATGTTTAACTTGTCTGTGGTTTGTTTTATCTAACCTGCCAAAAATTGATTGATTGTTTAGTTGCTTAAAGTGCTCAACATTTGAAACCCAAAATCAGTTTCCAATTAACCAGAGAGAGAGAGAGAGTGACACACAGTTTTGGGTTTTATTATGAGCTTGTTCACACGTGCCAAAGCAAATTATACCAGAGCACACTCCAGAACAGAGCACATCTGACCAGAGCATGGCAAACAAGCCACATGAAAGAGACCAATCACATTGGCCATAGTGATAAGCTGGCCCCAAAAATGAAATGAGAATTTAAAGAGCTGTCTGGTTTTCTTGGGATATCCTTTGATGCTGTGCTAAATTTAATTCATTTATATTTTG
Organism: Zaprionus capensis; assembly: GCA_018903675.1. Taxonomy (NCBI): domain Eukaryota; kingdom Metazoa; phylum Arthropoda; class Insecta; order Diptera; family Drosophilidae; genus Zaprionus; species Zaprionus capensis. The sequence continues at coordinate 7,303,597 of JAEIFN010001072.1, forward strand.
GAAATTAAAAGGGAATTTACCTCTCTCTCTCTGTTTCCCTTTCTATCTTTGTAACATTGCGGCGCAAAAAAACGTAGCATACTTTTTAGCGTCTGCATTTTGTATGCAAACCAAAAATCGATTGCCATAAAAGTCTTATAAATGGGTGTGTGTGTGTGTGTACAGGGGATTGTATTAGACAGGTGCTACATGGTGGTCGGAGCTGCTGTTAATGGCAGCTCGGCATTTGACAGGTGTGATGGGTTTGACGGCGCAGGGAGGTGAGGGAGGAGGGTACTAAAAATGTTGCTGTGATTGAACTTTAATTGGCAAAACTTCAGTTTGTGTTTTCATTTTTGAAAAGGTTTCTCAGACCGCACAAACTCTTTTTAACTTTTTTGCTCTTAACATGCTTAGTCAGGTACTTAAACGCATTAAATCCATTAACGCGCTCCACGTGCAGCCTTCCCTCTGTCTTTAAACTTTTTCTTTTTCACCCTTTTCACAATTTTGCACATTTTTCATTTACATTTTTCTGCTCTCTCTCTTTCTTCCATTTACGCAGGGAATATCCGTGTGACCACTATACATCCGTTATAACCGTCACGCTGTTGATGACGGGTTGCCCCCGCGTGGAGGTGCATGCCACAGCGTTGCAGCTGCTGCAAATACTGGACAAACGTTTCTTTGGCAGCTCTGTGGGCACACTGCACAGCGACAGCGAGAAAGGTATGAACTCCCCAACCCCCAATTCATAACTAACCTGCCGCAACTACTGCACAACAAACTAACAACCTGAATAAACGTGCAACAAATTCTTGCAGAGTGTAATCGAGATTGTTATTCCACACGCACACACAGTCTATTTATGAACTTTTGTTTTTTCAGCAAAGAGAAAAGTATGCGCAAAGTATTGACAAAGGTTTTTTTCTCGCTTGCAGAAAAGTTATAAGATAAATTATGCGAGGTCTTTTAACAGCAAAAGAAATACAATATTAATGCAGGAGCAACAAAAAGTAAACCAACAAATATAAAAGTATTAAACATAAAATTTCATTACAAATTTCAAACTTGAAATCAGAGTTCGAATTTGTTTTACCTTGTTGCCAATAATAATATTCTCTCAAGATCTATCGCTCTCAACTCTTTAGAGTTTACTGCAAATTTGCTCAATTTCTATTTACATTTCATGTGTCATATTTATAAATGAAATGTTTGTTGTTTTGTGCATTCATTGAAAATCTTATTTTCATTATGTAAGCCGCTTTCAAGTTAATGTTGAGTACACATATAAAATTCCCTAAGTGTGCGTGGGGGTCTCTCTGGCAATTTGATTGAATTGAATTTAATTTTTTCACCAAGGGAATTTTCATCTGTAGTTGCCACAACTGTCTGTCTGTCTGCCCTGAGTCAGAGACTGTGGTTTTTCTTCAGTGGGAGCATAATTTCATGGCAATTTGTTATGCTCAATGCTCGCTGGGCCATTAATGTTTACATTCTGGCAAATTGTTGGCCAAATAAGCCGTGAGAAAATTGAAGTGAATAGGAGAGTAGAATGAGGGAGACGGAGAGAGGAGGAGAGTAACAGTTGCTCGACTAACAGTTACCTTGCGTGCCTAGCGGGGCTTGATGTAATTCTAGACAGACACGCGCTGCAGCTTCTCTTCATGCTCATACCCTTTTGCACAGGGTATCGCCAGCATAAACTAAATTGATTTTCTTATTAAATTAGTTGGCATATTTTGTATGAGAATTTTACGTGGGTCGCATCCGAAAATAAACCGTAATTCGTTACGGCAATTAGCAGTGCTTTCTCGCACGTGCCTCGAAGCGGCTTTTAATAGAAATCTCATATTTATTATCGTCCAAATTTAGTGGGAAAATGCCGAATTTAAATACATTTATTTACTTGATTTTTTTGTTATTGTTTTCTGGCTTTGGTTTTGTTTTTGTTCCAAAAAAGTAAAACCTTAATTTGGATCCTTGTGGCTTATAAGTCCGCTCGCTTTCGCTTCGCTCTGGTTCCCTCTGTTTGCCTCTGGTTCCCTTTGTTTGCCTCTGCTTTGCTCTGTTTCCTTTCCTCTGCTTCACTCTACTTCCTTTTGCTTCTCACTTCCCTTCGCATCGGGTTCTTCCCCCATTTCCTTTCATTGCTCCCTCTCTGCTGCTTCTTCATACAGTTTCCTGCACTTGACAGAGCTTTCTGCTGACCTTTTCCTGCAGCTAAGCTGCTTAACGGTTTGTTTGTTTCTTGTTATTGTTGTTGTTGTTGTTATTATGGCCCTTGGCCAAATTGCTCAGGTAGTGGCTTAGTACTTTGGGTAAGTCCGGCCTAAAACAATGTTCGATGTGGAATAAGCCGGTTTGCTTGTTGTGCACAATGAGAGAATCATTTAATGGGCTCATTGATGACACAATCCCCCCCCTCTACTCATCCCCCGTATCCATTGGTTTATGTAATTGATAGAGTAACAAATAAAAACAACAATATTTCGACAGGATTTGGTTGAACATAATTAACATTTATTACATTTAAAACATGCTAATTTTTGCGGCTTATTTATTTCAATGATTAGTTAGACAATGTTTCCAATTAGGCTTTTTCCATATTATGGCTAACATCAAGTATGTGTGTGTGTGAGAGTTGATCATTGTAATTGATTTGTAATCAATTTAATTAATTTCAATTAGCGCAATGTGGTTTAAGCATCAGTTAAGCATAATTACTAAGCATTAAAACATACAAATACACATACGTATTACGTTATACAAATATCACGTATACGTAGCTGAATATGATTATATTTTAGTTACTTTTTTTTTTGGCTAAAATTCGGTTTATAGTGTCGCAAAACACATTATAGAAGTTTATGTGTGTATATGTTATATATCTGTAGACGTTTATAAAGAGACAATTTAAATTGGCCTCATACCATATTCGTTTAGTGTATCAAGTCTTCGCCAACGATAGTTTGTTTCTATTCTTGCCAATTTAATTTGAAATCTGTTTTGTTTGCGCTTTTTTTTTCTCTTTCTCTGTACCTCTTTCATTGTTTTGGCCTTAGCAACATCACAAACAGTTTTTCTATTTAGGTAGAAGAAAAAAACTTATAGACTTCGCTTTGTATATGCAATATCCTTTTTTTTTGAATTTTCTGCAATTCATGCAATTAAAATTCACATTCCTTCGGGGTACTCTCGTTTTTCTCGTTTTCCCCCGTTTCAAGGGGAAACTTTTAACTTGTGTTGCTCGAGCTTTGACTTGTTGTTTCTCCCCCGCTGGCTCATCCTTCACTTAAGTGGATGCAACTCGTGCATCTCATTCCAGCAATGCTGCGTCATCATGCGTCGCCTGGTCGAGGTGCCCGTGTTGCGGCAATACTCCGATACTGTCGAAGAAAAACAAAACATAATGAGTTGAGAAACACGTGTAGGAAAACTTGTGTGTGAAAGTGTGAAAATTGAGTGCAAATAAGTTGATTATTCCTTAAAAAAAAAGTGAAAAATAACTCATTAAAACTGCTAAGGTTTGTAGCTTTAGAAAAACATATTTGACGTCACACCAAGAGGGAGCTCTGCACTCCTTCCCCCGCATTTTTATTGTAAATGGAGCAGCCTGATTTAAGTGTGTGCGTTGGTGGAAGGCTATGATAGCTTAATGTTATATTTATAGCACAGCTTGTCGAAAAAAAACCCTTGATAGCTACACCTTTTTATGCCCTGCAGTCAATGTTTAAAAGGGGTTATTCAATGATGTCAATTGCAGTTTATATAACATACAGTAGCTGGCGTCGTATTTCAAACAAAAGTCAATAGAGAGAGGGAATTTCCTCTCTTTCAAACTCTCACTACACTCTTAATAGCATCGAAAACCATAAGATCTCTACATTGATTTTGCGTTTAAAAATAATGGCTACGAAACACGCTCTAAGTTTGCAATGTTCAAGAACTTAAGAACTTTGACTTTAAACTCTAATAACTTTGGATATCATTTATGTTTTTTAAAACGTTGGTTCTTCTATTTGTGTACTTCAGAAATTACTTATAAACAATTTAAAGTGCATTTTTAAAAGCTTAAACAAGTATTTTAAAATTTATTTCTCTGAATATTCTTTCTGACATTTAGCATTTGTCATATTTCCATGGCGACTTTTCTTGCATTTTCACTCTAGTTCTGACTCATTATTCATAAGTTTTCACTGCAATAAATGTGTTTTACCTGCGCGATTTCAATTTAGAATTCCACTAGCATTAGCTCAGACTGGCACATTATTTTGGCTTTTCTCTGGACAAGGTCGACGCTTCAAAGGGATTTGCCTTATCTAAACATTGCAGATGATGCTTAGGACTATAATTTGGTTTATTTTTGTGCTATGCAATTTTCATTTGTTTACGACTGCGACAACAACAACACAAAGTGAAAACTAACGTGGGACACATAAAAAATGTGTAGCATACAAATGGGCGTGGCTTAGTTCCATCAGACGCAATCAAGTTTGAGAAATGTATGCAAATTAGGAGGCGTGCCTGCAATCAAGCGGCAACATTCATTGGAAAATTTAATGTTGATTTTTATTTTTCACACAAATTTGCTTAGTGTGAAAAAAAAATTTGTTTTTCCAACGAAATTTGTGAAATTTCTTTTTTTTAATGGATTACAAAGCCCCGAACGTAATGAATATATTCAATATTTATATTTAACGGATGTTTGCCGCGACTGTTTTATTTCGGCATATTGTGTTTCATGGCAATCTGTGCCAATCAATCATGCCACACGCCATAGAAACCAAACACACACCCACTCCACACTCTGTGAAATTTGATAAACAAGTGTAAAAAGCGGGGCAGGGGCCTGCGGATTGTTTGAAGTTTCACATTTTTTGGATTTATAATTTTGCGTTTTTTATATTATGCATGAATTATTTATGCTAAGCACTTTTTGTGCGCGAGAAGTGACAAAGACAGAAACCAAGCAAAGCGCACTTAATATGAAAATTGTCGCAGGCCAAGAAAGGATTTACATTTTACCTTGTGGTAGTTTAATTCAAATTAAAATGAAATGAAATTATTCAAAATTGCATGAATTTAAGTCAAGAGTTCTTTGGATTGCAAGTCAGCTTGGATCATAAATCAATGTGGAAGAGGATATCAAAGTAAAGTCGACTTTGAATTCATTTGCCCCGAAGATTAATGATGACGCGGCTGTTGGGTCTTCGGTCTGTGGCTGAGTGAATTATTAACTAAATAATATGAAACACACAACAAAGGAGCAAAGAATGATAGAGAGAGAGAGTGAAGTGGTAAAAGTCACAGTCAACTTGTAAGTGAGCAGCGCCCTCAAGCGCGCTTAGTCTAACTTATAAGCAACATTTTACTGTAGTGTGTCTATTGCCAGATACGACTACATACTTCAGAGAGAGTGAGAGAGAGGGAGATCTATCTGCACCGCCACCCAGGGGGAACATGACACTGATTGACTTGGTTGTGGCATGAAATTGCTGCCGAGGATGCGTGAGTGGGCACCGGAGGCGTTGGCAATATTCAATGGGCGCATAGACAAAAACCTAATGAGTAGAGGGAGGGAAGGAGGAAGCAGAGGGTGCATATACGGGTGTATACCCGTGAGCTGACAACACGAATACTTTGGCATTAACACACACTTAACACACGCTATTCACACACACACTCATACGCAGCGTATGCAGCGCACGTTTCACATGGCGTATGAGAAATACGCAAAAAGTGCTTTTTCTGTATGCGCAACGTGTGCGATGGCGAACGCAGAGAAAAAAGTAAACTATATAGCACCGCGCGTATGTTGCCTTTATCCAATCAAAGTCATGATTAACTACGCGGCACGATTGAAATTGTTACGCTGCACTCTCAAACACTCATTAAATACACGCGGATGGGGGCACGCACGTGCTGCCATCCAAAAAACTGATTGAAAATGAAGCACAGTGTAGTGAGTGAAAGCATCGCTCCAATTTTTGTAGGACAGAGTCTACGCCTGCTATGATAATTAGTTTCAAAGGCTTTGACGCTCTAATGAGGGTCGAAAAAGCGTTTGTAATTTGAGGTCACTTCTAACACCTGTTCGTTCGAAGGGGCCAGGGGTCATTTAATGAATGTGCCCCGTTTTTAATTAACGAATTGCAGCAATTGTTAAATTCTCTGGAAATTCATTTCGTTTTCGGGGTCTGCACAATCTGATTACAATGAAATTTTCCGTGGAAGACAAGCTTGACCTTCGAAACAAAATGGTTTCTTTCTCTCAGTGTTCAACAGTCTTTTTGCATTGCAAATGTCAATGCACAACGCTGAGATTCAGTATCAATATTTGTCTTGCACTTGCACTCTCAAGGCTCCTTTCTCTCTCTTCGCCCTCGTCTTAATTCTGTGTCCAATGTCAAGCTTTTCCTCTTGGCAAATTGGTTAAGCAGTCGTTGGCGCAGTAAGCTTTATTACTGTAGCCGGCGCAAGGTAATCCTGGCTAGCAGAACAGACGGCAGAACTGTGACGAAAGTTCTATTTACATGCCGCAGATAAGGAAGGAAGGAAGGAAGGGGCTAAGGGTGAGGGGAAGTGAAAAAAAACAGCGCGCAGATTTTTAATAATTTTTGCTGTTTGGCTGTGACAATGGCAACGCTAATTTCATTTGATGTAACCACGCCCCCGCACCGCACACACAACATACACAGTGCCTGCAGGCAGTCGTGTCACACCTCTCGTTTCTACAGTCTGTCAATATTTGCATGCAACACACGAACACACACACACACAGACAGAAAGAGATAAGACAAAGGTTTTCCTGCCGTTTTTTGATCCTTTTAACCTTGTTGGAATAACCTTTTGTTGTCTGACTGGATTTCATCATCATTGCTGTTGTTGTTGTCGCTTTTGTTGTTGTTGTTTTATGTTCTTAACATTTACTTTAATTTGATTTCACATTTCACTTTTCGCTTGGCTTCACATGCCTCAAAAATAACTCAAGGATTTTCAGCATTTTTATTTTATTAGCCTTCCCACTTTCGACTTTTTACTACGCAAATTCGAGAAAAAAATCTGTGCCCAACTTGAATTAGCATTAATAAATGAGCCTATTGTTATGCCACCGTGAAATAATGCCGCGAATCAGGAGCCCAATCCTATTACTCAATTCAATTAAGACGTTAAGCAGCTTTACTTAATGTTGCAGAAACTTCTAGCATCAATTTGGTTTACTTAATTTGTGAAGTTGCACTTGAAATTAATTGAGCAGTCGAGGGCGAATGTTTCTAATAAAAACGGACCATCACATTTTCATACATTTCCCCTGCAATATTCATATATTGTATGCCCTTCGATTATCATATCTTATGCTGGATTTTAATTGCCCAATTGAACTGTGCATAAATCTCTAATTACATAATTAATACGAACTGTGGTTAGCTATATATCGAGGGTCAAGAGTCGGGTGACTAGGGTGAGGTGAGGAGAGGACTGTGGAGAGGGGGCTGGTCTTGGGGCATCTTCGGGTCTTTGTCAGCTTAAGCATATAATGCGCAATTCCAGGAATTTGGGTTCAAAGGCAACTCTCCTTGCTCGTGGTAATTGTGGCATTTAACAATGTAATTATGCAACTAAATTCTTGAAATCTTTGACAGTTTTTCTTGGTACAGAAAGAGTTTTCCCGGTAAGTTCTTGTGGCTCATTGTCATGTCGAGTCAATTCGTTTGCGGTTAACCCACTCAGCTGTTGTGCGTCATGCAAATGAATCTAGGTTTTTATATGCTAGGCTGCGTTTGTCTAACATCGTTTTGGTTTTTGACAGATTTTCGTTTCCTCGAATTTACTTAGGAGACAGACAGACAGAGAGACAGAAGGACAAGCAGAGAAACAGACGGGCAGGCAAAGAAACACGACAGACAGAGAGATATATGGAGGAGAGAGAGACAGACAGAGAGACAGCCACAGACATAGAAAGCCAGACAGATAGACAGATATAGAGGCAAACAGACTGTGAGAGATATAGAAAGGCAGACAGACAGAAGGACATACAGAGAAAAAGATGTAGAAAGGCAGACAGACAGAAGAATTGAGAGGCAGACGGACAGATAGAGAGGCAGACAGACAGAGACAGATATAGACAGACAGAAAGCCAGACAGAAAGCCAGACAGACAGATATATAGAATGGCAGACAGACAGACAGATATCGAGGCAAATAGACTGTTAGAGGTATAGAAAGGCAGACAGACAGACAGACAGACAGATTGAAAGGCAAACAAACAGAGAGAGATATATAAAGTCTGACAGAGAGACAGTGAATGATATAGAAGGGAAAGCAACAGACAGATAGAGAGGCGGACAGACAGAGAGAGATATAGAGAGGCTGACCGACAGACAAAGAGACAGACAGATAGAACAACTGACACAACGAGATATAGAAAGGCAAACAGTAAGAGACAGCTCTTGCTCATCACTGATGCAAGGTAATTTGCTAAGTGTTGTGCGTCTTTATTTCCCCATCGTACTTACCTGTCACTTGGGTGATGCCTTCACGCTGAGCTGAGGAGACGCGCCGGAAAATGCTTAGCACGGCTTTGCTGTGTGAAAATAAGTTAAGATAATTACAGTGAAAAGTGGAAAAGCATTAAATGCCAAGCAAATTACATATTTCCATGCGGAATGTGAAGATTGCGTGCGAAGGTATGCTACTAGAAAGTACCCTGTATATATTTAAAAAGCTAGCAACTGTCTGTAGAACTCTTTCAGCGAGTACATTACAATTTACAGGGTATGTTATATGATTCACTGGCAGCTGTTGCCTATAACAGCGAGTTTTAGATAATTTACGTAGGATAATTTGTGATTTATGTCATGAAATACATTATTTATACAATTTCGACTAGTTGACACCCTGTAATTTCATGTTTGCTGCTAGCTGTTGGAGGTAGTGCAATTTTTAGCGAATACTTTACCTATTTTATGTGAATTACAGCTTGTCTAAATTTAATTACAACTGTTTGACTGTCAGATACCCTGTTATTACTTAATAAACTTGCAGCTACTGTCTTAAAACACTTTGTAGCAAGAACTTTACATTTTACAGGGTATGTCATATGATTTACGGCATGTTGGACATTATTAACGCATGTGCAACCCCAAGATACTCTGTAAAATCTTTTCAACTAGCAGCTGTTCACTGTAATACACTTTGTCACGCATACTTCACATTGCATAGGGTATTTTATGCAATTTACGACTTGGTTTACTTTATGTACACACATTTACATAGATTTGTGTGTGTGTGCTTATGTGTGAGTAATTTGTGTGTGTACTTACCGAAAATTCTGTCCGCTCACGCAATAAAGCACGAAATTTATGCCAAAATTTGTTATGAAGAACGCATTGAAAATGTACTGCATAACGATTGTTGTGTTCTTCGTTTTCGATGTTTGCGTCTGTCAAAAAGAGAGGAAAGAAATGAAAAATGTGCAGATGAGTAAGAGAGAAAGAGGTGGAGAGGAGGAGGGACGTTGGTAAATGCCGGAAAATGTCATTAGATGCGCTTCAAAGCAATTGATATAGATATGGTAAATTTTGTTACATTTCTTGTCGAATTTATTCAGTTGTGCATAATTTTATATGTCGCACTGGTTGCCTTGGCTTCACATATATTAATAGCGCTGCTAATTTGTCTATGTGTGTGTCTGTGTATGTGTAGGTGTGATGTCTGCCTTGGCATTGTTATCGATAATCAATTCCAGGGAATCGCTAATTGCCATTGAAGTTAAGGCATTTAGTCTCTTGTTAGGCAAATTTTTGTCCAAGTCTCTTGGGTTGACCTCACGACCGACAACTCTGATTGAGTATGTCGTCGTCGTTGCCACGTGCGACATGTACGCCATGCCACATTGACCTGTTGAACTTGCTATGTTTCCAGGCTGCTGGTCAGTGAAGAGCTTTACGCTCAATTAATTTTCTGTCGCAATCAATGTATCCCAAGTCACACATATGTGTGTGTGCGAGGGTGTGTATAAGAGTGAAAACAATTTGCCATTTATTCATTCGCTGCGCTGTCAACATTCTGACAGATACCCAAGAGCAGGAAACAAACCCGACACACACACACATGCAACACACACTCTCTCTTACAAGTTTTGACGTGTTTTGCATGCGAAAATATTCATCAATCTAAGCAAAATGTGTAAAAATGCCAAAAGAAGTGAGAGAAAAAATGGAAGAAGAGAGTGGGAAAAGCGTACATACATTTTTCATTCAGAAGCTTTTCTTTTTGATTCGTTTTTCGCAACTAAAGTCATTTCCATTTGCCCCCCTCAAAAGTAGTTGGCAACTCAGCTCGTTTTAAGCATAATTCATGACAGATTAAAGAGTTCAACTCTCGTTGTCTCCTTTAGCTTGAACTCTGGCCTTGACATTGAAGCGACTGCTGCTGCTGACAAGCTCTTAAAATGATATTTATGTAATTAAATGTTGTAAAAGTGTCGTAAAGGATTTTGACGGGTCGCATTCTTATTTTCAACCTCAAAATTTTCAAAATTTTAACGACAAAAGTGAACAAACTAATTAAAGCTTTATGATGGAGTGCAAACAAGCTGGATAAATAAGCACAGGCGTGTGTCCAGTAGACTGGGGCAGATTGGGACAGGTGTAAGGGCTGTGCTGAGTGTGGCAGACTTAAGGGTACTCATTGGGTCGATTTGGAGTAGGCCTTTGAACAGCAGAAGGGAAGAAAGATGAGCTTGGTTTAACAGAAAGTAAGGTAAGAAGGTCTTGAAGGAGCCTGAAGGGATGAAAAGAGCTTAGCTAAACTTGAACCAATTTCAGCTACATTTGAAACCGGAAGGAAGAATATAATAAGCCAGATAGCATAAGCTAGACAGAAGAATATCTTGGCTTAACTAAGGAATGAAGGTCTTGAAGGAGCCTGAAGGGATGAGAACAGCTTTGCCAAACTAATTTTAGTTGGGAACCTTAGGAACATGAACATGTCCTAAAGTTAAATAGAGATATAAGTTGAGTTTGCTGTTGTTAACCCAGCTCGAACATAAGATATCTTTCAGATCTGCTTAACCCAACTCTAAGATATCTAACAGATCTCCTTAAATAAATCTCTCAATCTATTCACAACTTGCTTTTGTAAGTGTTATCTGATTTGCGACCTATGTCAACTAAAGAGTTGACAATTCTAGAGTGTGTATTGCCTTCCTCTTGCTCCTTCACCTAGTACATGAAATGTTAATGCGCTTCTATTGTATTTGCTTGATATGCATATCGTAGTGTATCTCCTATTTCCCTCCTCGCTCCCTCTCTCTCTCTCTCTTCAGTTATAAATAAATCTTTAGCTATTCCAGCGCCATTGTCTTGGGGTTTATCTTGCCGTGGGTTTCACAGCTGTGGCTGCACTTGGCACTTGGCATCTGTAAATGTTTTGCTAATTAGCAGTAGCAACAGCAGCTGCTGACAATAACAAAAACTTTGTCTAGATTTTGTTGTTAGTTTAATGAACAATGCGACAGCGCGACGAAAACCAAACTCAACTTGAATCTCAACTTGTGTACAAGAAGAGAGGCGGGGAGGTAAGCAATGACACGTGTTGCCTTAAGTTGTGTCGATTAAAGTGCTGCGGCCCATACATATTTGAGCTATGATCTTACCTCGTAATAAGTTTCGATGCGCAGCAAGCAGCTTGGCAAATTGAGGCAGACAAACACAGTGGAGACAATCAACAGCATTTTGGTCACCTTTAGCTGGGAGGAGTTCTGCACCTTGCGACGGCCTGCAAAGAGAGAGGAAGAGAAAGGGAGTAGAAAGGAAGATGAGGATAAAAGTATGAATATCTTTGTTTAACTTTTATAAATACTTATACAATCTGTTATTCCTGTCTGGCTCAATGAACTTGCAACACTCCACCCAAATGCCAAGGACTTTTCGGGCTTAGTTCTGCTTAGTTATTGTGGCACGCAGATAGAGGGTTGCATAAAGTTTAGAAATCTTTTGCGAAAACTTTTTGCTAACTTTTATATAGTTTTAATTTTCACGCTACTTTTAACTTTGTCATATGTGCAGCAAGTTGCCACAACTAGCACCGCTAATTGTTGCCATTTTGTGGCAAAAGTTGGCGAGGGCTTAACGAAAGTTGCCAACAAGATGTGTGGCGGAAAGTGTGTGCCGTTTGTGGTTGTCAAGGGTGTAGGGGGTGCGAGTGTGTGTGTGTGTGGTATGAAGTGCATAAGCTTAAGCGTACAGTAATGCCAATTGGCCACAAGTTAATGCAACTTGCTGAAACTATTTCCTCACCTGGTTTCTGCGTTATCTCACATTGGTTGACATCGTGATGATGATGATGCTGTTGCTGCTGCTGCTGCTGTTGCTGTTGCTCGGTTTGCCTTGAGACACTGTTGTGTCCGCTTGGGTGTGTGCCCGTTGACTTTTGTCGCTTGAGTGAGGCTGAAATGCGATATGAGGCTGATGCAGAAGCCGAGCCACCGCCTGTCGATGAGTTGGTTGGCATATTTGTTAGTTGAGGTTTCCTGGAAGTGGAAGGGAAGAGAAACCTCCAAGTTAATAAATAATGCAGTTCACATTGTCACCGAGTGTGAAATCAAATCAAATATTTGTCCCAATAGACAGCACAATCTCATTATGTTCATCATCTCATCATCATCATCATCAGATTGTCATCATCCACTTACATCTTGTGCATTGTTAATGTGCGTCGCACTGTTGCAAATTTCCAAACGGTGCAACCGGTGCAGGTGTTCAGCACCGTGATGGTAGTAAAGGGCACAGCATATACGACAATTGAGTCCCAGTAGTTGAAGAGTGCCAGTTGTTCCTGTTTCCGCGAAAATACGAAGGGAAAACAAGTTGAAAAACAAATGGAATTTCCTTTTTTTTTTTTTTGCCTCTCGTTGGATACGTGGCGTATGCGTAATGCAGTTAGACAGCAGCCCTGCAGCAGCAGCACTAGTAAATCAAATTGCCCGTGGCTACTAAAGTGCAAACCTACCTTCAATTAAATTTAGTTGCGGAAAATAGCGGAAAAATACGTGGATTTTTCGCAATGAACGAATGAACGAAGAGTTTTTCCGAATGATTTTCAGGGAAATTTCAATCATTTAATTCTATGTGCAATTTGGCTTAGTTTGCACTATATTAAAGCTGATGCTGGCTATGCTTTGATTAAATTTCAACAAAATGGAAGTGTAAGCGTACTGATGAATTTAAGTATACCCTGTAACTGGCGAGCAGAGAAGTGGAAGAGATAAAATAAAGCTAACACAGTTGGATATAACAGTGGGCTCTACTTGATATACATACATAGCCTTAATCTTATTACAGGGTATGCTTTAGTCTGTCAACTCTACTACGACACTTCTGCCGTATTGTGTTAGCCTTTTTGGCTGCTGCCAAGCGTTGTTAATTCTAGCTGAAAGCTCATTTGTTTCAAGTTTTACCTGCTGCCTTTCATATTTTTCACTGTGCAGCATTTTTCCATGTTTGGCTTTTTTCGTGGAAAAATTTTTCGTTTCATGCACAAATATTTACTATTTTACTTCTCTCTCCCTCTCTTTCTTTCATTTTTTTCACTGTGTGCATAAAAAGCCTTTTGCTTTACAAGTGGAAATTAATATTAAATGCATTTTGATCTTTCATTAAAAAGCAGCCTCGTCTTTTGTTGTAGGTCCCCCCGCAGTTATTATTAGCGCAATTCCAAATAAAATGTTAATGCAGAAAAACAGCAGATTGTGGAAGAGGGGGAGAGACAGGAGAAAGTAACTACAAGGGAATAATTTCGAACATCTGCTCGCATTTGCTTCTGTTTGAACTCTAACAAGCCACAGGAATGTGAAGTTTATATTTATTATCCACTTACTGGCGGCATTATTCGCACAGTATTATATTTTCTCACAGTCGTAATGCTAATTAAATCGCTGGAAATTAAGTTCCCGCCAAAATGTAAGCAAAATGTTGCAGTTAATTAGCCGCAGCCACAGCAGCAGCAAATGCGAAGTGCGATGCGCAATTTCAATTAATCTTATTAAATGGAATTGTTTTCATTTAACTGAAAGTTAAACAAATAATTAAAGTTTATTTACAAGTGCCTAAAGGTTAAAATGTATTGGTGGGAGTAGACAAGAAATTACCCTGTAGCGCGTAGAATGGGAACTGCTTCGAAGGAATGTTACTGAATGAAGGAATGTTAGTTTGTTAGATTTTGACTACTAGAACTCTTTTTTTCTTCTGCTCATAAAACCCTCAACAGCACGTTCATTGCCCTCTTTTACGACTTACAGGGTATACAAAGTGTGCCGCCATAAAGATTTCCTCATGGCCTTCATTGAAATGCGACGCTGTTTTTGGCGCTGATAAGAATTATTGGTCTGACCAATCAATTAGAGTCCCACAGTCTGTCTGTTTGCCAGCCTGCCTAGTTGTTGTTATTGTTTCTCCTCTTTCATCATAGTAAAGTTAAGACGGGTAAATTCAATTTAATTCCCTCTCAAACATTTTGCTATTTATCTATATTTTTTTTGGGGTTTTTGATTACTTTGCCGTGTCGAGTGGATCAAAGCCTAATAGCTCGTAAAATTTCAATCAGCTGTAGTTTGTTCTCGGCCATGTTGTGGCATAGAGTTACGACATAGTTGACAGTTGTAGGCAGTAAATTGATGCGATGCGTAACATGTTGTTGCATGCACATGCATGTCGTTTGTGTTTTTGCAAAATTCAATTATGTTATTAGATTGCACTAGATGAGATATATAAGAGAGAGAAATGCAAAATTTTAGTTTATACACTCAAGTGGAGCAGCAGAACTGCCAGCAAGTTGTTGCAGCAGAGGCACAGCTTGTGTTGACAAAAATGTGGCACGATTTGCCAACTCACTCACTCACTCCCTGTCTCACTCTCGCATTTGCAGTGTCAATCTTCCTGTCTCCCACTCACTTGCACTGTCAGTCTGACTTTCTCTCTCTCATCCTCTCAACTGAATTTTGTAGGCATTTCCTGCTGTGCTGCTGCATTCCTTTGCTCTCGATTTCAATTTGCTGCAACAGCAGCAGCAGCTGCCTCACTATATGCCTCTCTTTCACTCTCTTCTTCTCACTCTATTAAGCCTCTAGTCGAATTACTGGCAGCGTGCTCGACATGCACTGCCCACAAGTTTAATCCATCTCAGACATGGCCTCTAATAAGCATTCCTGCATGCGCCAGCTGTGCTCGCTGCGATGACGACAGACACTGCTGATGAGCATGATAAGCATGTGAACTAAGATGATGATGATGCGGTTTAAGGAATGTTAATCAGACATCGTAAATTAGACTGTTTCATATATGAAAATACCATACACTCGACAGAGAGAAAAAGTTATTATGTTACCATAAAAGATTCCCCTCGATATTATTAGAGATTTTTCGCCTACTGCTAGAGTATTTCATCTCATCTCTCCCACAGCTCATTCTTTGCCTAGCTAATGTAGTAATTTCGACTTGCTAATGGACTAACAAATTCTTCTAATTCAATTTTCATTCTATCTTATCAGACTCCCTCTCTGTCTGCCTGCCTCTTTGCCTGTCTTCTCGTCTGTCTGTCTTGGCCTTTTCACATAGATAATTTGCTGAGTAATTTATACTTTAACGGTACAAATTGCTTTAGCATTAGCATTAGCTTTATTCACTGCCAGATACAATGGGGCACTGTCTTCATTTTTTACCTTGCCACTGACATTTGCCTCGTGCCATTTTCGAATTTTTGCGGCCTCACCCAGAAAAAATGTTGTCTACTTTTCAATATTGTTTACCGTTAGTCGAGAACACCCACAAACACCCAAACACACACCCATCCATCGTGGCCAGTCGTTTGCAACATTGTGGCAAGCAACGACGCCTCTGCTACGATTCCTATTCGCTGATATCTAAGGTAAATATGGGCACATCGCTCATACGACACGTCTGCCAGCAAGCAGCAATGTTTGCTTAGACTTTTATTTTATTTTTTGTTGATTGAATTCGAATTTCGCCGCCTCAGATGTACACACATTTTACTTAAATATTGTACACACAAAGAAGAGAAAGAGAGGGGGGGACAGAGAGAGAGGGAGAGAGAGAGGGGGGAAGGCAGCGCAATCGGTACTCTATCATCTTCATTTGATGGGTGCCGCTGCCACACTTCACACTTCAATGGTTGCGTGTTGTTGCCAATTTGGCTAATAGAGCAGGCAGGCAGGCAGTTACCTGCTGTTGCTGCTGTTGCATGCCACCAAGTTGGTCGCGATTTGTTTGACTTGCATTGTCTGGGTACATAGCGAAATTAGCATTGAGTTACAGAACCTTTTTCGACCTGGCCTCCTTCCTCCACGAAAATGTAATTCAAACAGAAATTCGAGATTTATCGCGCGTATAGGGAAATTGTCGGCAGTAAATTTGAATGGAAAGAAAGAAGACGAACACACCTTATAGTTGGTCAGTAGGAGGGGAGAGGTGAACTGGAAGAAGTTAGTGTGGGTTGTCCTTGCGTCAGCTTGCTGTGTTTGCTTTTATGTTTTTGCGGTCAAGAAAAAATATTTGACTTGGCTTAGCTTGTGGCTAGCGTACTTTGTATACCCTGTAAAGAGGTGGGTTGTGAAGGTAGGCAGAGAGAGCGAGAAAGGGGAGTACAGCATGTAATGATAAATTACTGTAATAACTCAAGGCAGGGCAAGACATTGTAAAAGGGTTGCCCACTTCCATAATTAGCCACGCACATGTACTGCTTATTACCCATAGGGTATCTAACTGTCCGTGCTTGCGATGCTACTTCCGGGCATGCCAGGACTTGCTGCTGAGTTTTGTGCCACATTTACTCGAGACCAATTTGTCGGGGCTGCGCCTAATAAATTGTCAATTTGTGCGTAACTCACTCAGCAGTTTGCCTCAGCCCCACCATGCGTGAGTTGAGTTGATTAATTGGCAACGTTTACCCGAAAATGTTATTGTCTTTTCTTCGTCTTCCATTCCATTTTTAGACGACGCATTTAGTTTTGGCACGCGCAGAGGCTTGTTAACAAAAGCGTTAAGCGTATTTGTTGTTAATTGACAGGCGGAAAGTTTCTCCCTCTCAGGGAGGTGCTAAGTCAAAGCTAAACACGAAGGAAGGCAGAGACAAGTCGCAAAAAGTGAAAAGTCACTGGCAGATAAAGGATTGAACTTTGATAAAAAATCTATGAAAATGTTTGGCATGCGGACAAAGTGGAAAAGTGTAGGAAAATCACTTGACAAGGCGCTACGCAATTTTGTCTATTTATTGAAGCATTTCACTTGAAATTGGATTTTTATTGAATGCGTGTCAAATGGAGCATGGGGGAGAAGGGGTAGGGAGAGTTATACAAATTTACGAGCATATTGTATCTATTCAAATGCCAAATCAATCTATGGCTTTAATAACAATCTGATATTTCTTTTCTGCACTAAATGTTTTATATGTATGTTTGCTGTTTGCTGGCTGCGCCGACGAAGTTATGAATGTGCGAAATCGCAAAAATTCCACTGAACAACAAACGTTGAAATTTCAAAAATGTGTGTGCAAAATGTGAGGCGAAGAACGCTAAGAATGTGTGCGAAGAATGTATGTATGGCGATGTATCCGTCTATGCAATGGATACAATCGAACCAAGCAACAAACAATCTATTCACATCTACATCGTCACTGCCTGCGACTCAGCGCGCGCGTCCTTTTGTGGCAACCTTTTGTGGCTACCTTTTGTTGTTGGCCAAGTGTGTGTGCGAGTGTTTGTGTTGGTATTGGCAAGCCATTAAAAGTGCTAGAGAGCGTGGGAAATACACACACAAGTTTGGGCATTACAAATATGCATTTGATATAGGGGCGCCATCAAAAGGCATAACTTCTTGCCTCTACATTACGCATACGCCACGTGGCAGGCAAGCACCCGCATGCGATGTATTAACTATGCTATCTACTTACCTTATATGTGCTATTCAAATCGCAGATGGTATCATTCAACTTGGAATTGTAGACAGGCTTGGCAATCAGTATATAGGGTATACAATGCACACATCCAGCCAATGTCAGGCCGAGTAAGACAATCTTTGCCCTACGCACTGTGCACATTATTTGACGCTTCAGCGGATACATGACAGCTATGAAACGTTCCACAGTGAAGGCGACAACAAACCAAACCGAACAGAAACTTGCCAAATAGCTGAAGAACGTAAAGAACTGACAGAAATAGTTCTGATTGTAGATGTTCACATTGAGAAAGTTCAACCATTGCACGAAGAGACCGCAAAGGAAACAAGTATCACTGATGGCCAATGCAGCCAGGTAGAAACTTGAGGATAGTTTGCGCAACTTGGTCATAAAGAAGACAAACACAGAGAGTATGTTGCCAATGCTGCCCGTGCAACAGATAATGGGCACATAGTACTTATTCACAAAGTCACTAATGAGGTATGCGATGAACAACATTTGCTCATCATCCTCGGACATGTATTCAGTATCCAGGCTGGCATTTGCTGCAGTTACGTTATCCGAGTTATACCCCGGTGTGGTCGACGCTGTCGATGTTGATGTGTCCTGGCTTGCGTTTGACATGCCTGTCATTGTCATTGTCGTCGTTGTGGTCAGCTCGAAGGGATTAGCCATAATTGCGTTTGTGCTGTACCTCTTGAATTGAAGTGTGCTAGTTGAAATGGTCGAGTTTACATCAGTTCAAGTGAAGCACTTAAGGCTCGTCTGCTTTCAACTTCTTTTCTCTCAAGTTCAGCAAACACAATTCGAACTAATTAATTGCGTGAAGTGTAGAAAAGTTGCTTCATTAAATTGCACTGCGAAAGTTCTACGTTGAAAACTTGTAACTTTTTTGGCCAGAATTTTTGGCTAGAATTATTTACACTGCATGTTGCACATTCAGCAAGTGAAAAGATGAAAAAAAACTTTTATCTAACGAAGTCCTTCAAAAGTATTTCGCGTGCAGTGAAATTTGAAACTGGTTTTACGAGTTGTTGTTGTTGTTGTTGTGGTATTTTCCTTTTGGCCTTTAATGAAGCTAATAATTCTCACAGGGGGCCCCAAGTCAATTACGAATTGGTGGACTGCGCGAAAAGTTTAGCAGAAGTTTTTTAGAACGTTTTGTGTTTGTTTTGATTGCGTTTGCGATTTGCAGAAGTTTTTCCTTTTTGTGGAAGATTTTTCTATTTTTTTTTTTGTTGGTAATTTGATAACTGCACTGAAAAGTTTTAATTTGCTTTTGAAAATTAGTTGGCAAAGTTGTTTACTTTTTTTAATTTCTAGATTTGTTTGCCTTTTTTATTTGATTTTTTTTTTGGTATTTTTCGTAGAATTTTTGGACTCCTCTAATTGCAGAAATATATGTTGAATTGTTCGCCGTCGGCTAAGCCCAAGTGGCCTTTTGACTGCTGTCCGCTCTCTCTCTCTTTGGGTCTGTGACCTGCAAGCTGCAGGACAATACGCGCGAAACTAAGCCGAGACAATGGCGAAGTCGGCTTTATAAAGGAGGCTTGCGTTGGCTTTCGCCGCGCCATTGGAAGGCGCCAAAATGCAGCGCAGAGCTTTTGGCCAAAGTGGAGACTGCGCAGTGGAGCAACGTCGCCATTTCATTCATTCATTGAATCAACAGGTGACAAGGTCAGGGTTATGCCAGTAAGGAAGCTAGAGCAGCAACAAGTTGTTGTGCTGTCCCCAAGGGCTGCACTAGACACACACGTAACGCTGGCATTGTCATTGTCATTCACGCGCTGTGTTTTTCCAGCTGCCGAAGCCGGTTGAGCTTTTCATTTGGCCATTGGAAAAGCCAATGCTCGGAGTTTGTGTTAGGCTTGAGAACTGCGTTGGTGTACTTAGTACTTGGCCAGCTCTGTGCGCTGCTAGAGCCACAAAATGGCCGCAAATTTGCCTTGCGGTTGGTTTGCCTAGTTATCTATCTGTCTCCCTGCCCCTCTCTCTCTCTTTTACATTTGTTAAACGAAGTTCAATTGATTTCAATCGTCGTCTCTTTTGTGCACTTCCTTTTCAGAAGATGACAACAAGGTGGGTACGCTCGATGTCCTGCTGAGCAGTGCGTATTGTCGTTCGCAGCGCTTCCTGTCCAAGCAGTTGGCACAATTGCGTCCGGAATTGACCATGTCCATATTCTCCGGTAAGTGCTGGCATGCTATTATTATATATACTATATATATATGTATATACTATATATTTATCATATATATATTTTTCTCTCTCTGCAGAAATTACACATCGCTTTCAGAGCGCACGTGAGGATGTGCGAGCTCTGCTGCTGCAGTGTCTGCTGCCCTGGTTGCAGAACATGGAGCTGGTCGCAACGAGTGTGCCACCTGCCACGCCCCTCTCGTATATTATGGTAAGTTTGGGTGGCACTAGAAGGTTGATGAAAGGCGTTAAAAGGGAATTTAGTTGATGTCTTTCATACTGTTTTTTTTATAACGCTGCAAGCGAAACGTTTTGCCAGCTCAAAGGTGAGCAAGGCAGAGACAGTTTAACACACATGCACATACAAACACACACATGCACATCCAAACACATACATGCATACTCCCACACACACCCACACAGAGTAATAAAAAGCAATCTGCATTTGGAATACTTAAGCAGTTTAAGCTTGGCATTTAATGGTCCAAGGAAGTAACTTTTCCTTGCCTGCTTCCGGCTGTTTTTTCTTTACATTCCTTCACATTTCTTTCACTTTCTTGTTTGCAGTATTTTCCGGATTCTGGCACACGTGGACGCCGTGAGGGCACCGGCTCAACAGAGGCAACGGAAATGATACTGAATAATCTATTCTATATAACAGCTAAGGTAACGTTGCATGAAATTAACTTAATTTATCTCTCGGAGTTAATCAAATAGTTTTTCTCTCTCTCTCTCTCTCTCTCTCTGTGTAGTTTTCGGATGCGCATCCCCGGGACATTGAGGAGCTTTGGGGCACCCTGTGTCAGTTCTGGCCAAACAATTTAAAGGTCATTCTACGCTATTTGGTCATCATGAGCGGCATGGCGCCCACGGAGCTGTTGCCTTATGTGAGTGCAATGTTTATTCTGTTTCTTTCTGTTTATTCTTATTGTTTATTGATTCCTTTGCAGGCCAAGCGTGTTGCACTTTATCTGGCACGCAGTTGCCCGGATCGTTTGCTGGATGAGCTCATGGCAGAGCTGCAGACAGTGGAGACACTGAATTGTTTGATTGAGCGCACTGAGACGCCGCCTTTCTACAGATTAACCAGCATGCGAAAGGCTTCCAGTCATAGTGCAGATGGTGAGTGAGAGTATGGTCTAACTTACTGCAGATATATCTAAAGTTATCTTTCTGTTCCTTGTCAGGTCAAGCTGTGGGTGGCATCAACGACTCACGCACACAGGATCTTACTGTGGAGAAGGGCACCATACACACGAAACGCCACAGCGGCGAGGATCCCATTAAAATTGGGCAAGTCATGTGGCTGAATACCTTCTACCTACAACCCTTTATTAACCTGCTCTCTTCACTCCCACAGCACCTGCAAATCGGACAGTGGCATACGCGCTTATACACAGGCAGCTGCAGCTGCTGCCGCCGCTGCTGTTTCACCTATTGCTGGTGGCAGTCGTCCACCACGTGGTGCGGATAAAATACGCGCCGCATCGGGTCCTTCTATATTGCCGCGTCCTGAGGATATACTAATCAATGACCCTGAGCTGCGGCAGGAGGAGAATGTGGAACTACGCAACACAGCAGAGGCATCCACCAATGCTCATCCGCATCCTTTGCCCATGCCCGAATATGGTGGCTACTTTGCACCGCTCACAGAGTTTTTGCCTGATGTCAGTTTACCCATTAGCGGATTCCATCGGTAAGTTGACTTGGGAAGCTTGAAATTGATCTTAGTTGACTGCATAAGTAATCAGTCTAAGTAGACGGGGATGTGGGTCAAGTTAGTCGGACAATTTCTGTGGCTTACCAAAGGAACCACCAGAGTCACACAGACAGACAGTTGGATCTGCCCCTTGAAGTTCTTATACACATGACACTCTCCATAACTTTGCTGTAGATGTTCTTGCACTCCTTCTTCCTCATTATCTGCACATCGACGCATTGCAGTCACTCAGCAACGAGCCACAAGTCACAGCCCACTGGCTTTGTCGGTTGTACTATACATAATAGTGCAATGTCCTTGCCAATGGTCCTTGGCCAGTGTGGATGACAAATGCAGTTCTGCTTGTGTACACATCGAGTTAACTGACCGCTTGCCTTCAAATTAGAAACGTAATGGATATCCACATAGTCTGCCAAGTGTGTAAATGCACTGCCCACAATATTGATTCCTTCCATGCGCATCGCAATGTAGGTAGCCTTAAGCCCGTGGCAATAATTCAAGCTATCGAGTTTCTGCTGCTCTACTTCGGTCAACGTGAAGGTCTGATTAGTAGTAAAAGGATTAAGACAAGGAACCTTATGCTGCAAGTACAATTTAAGCTTAAGAACTTTGTGGGAAAAGTTTAACTTAACTTGCATTAACTGTGCGCTAAATATATCAGTGAAGATAATTGCAGCCTTCAGACATTAACTATGCAAATGCAGTTAAGAAACTAAAAGGTAGCTGCCCTTTTAGAAGAGCTAATGCAACCATGTTTTTGTAGAATGCTTGGTTTATTTCTGTATTTCCTTTGTTGTTGAAGTTCTTCAACTTGTTCAGTTGTAGACTATGCCAGTATGTTCTTTTATCCAGTCCAAATGAACGGTCACGCGGGTGAATCCAGCTGGATGACCTGCTGTGCAGCCTGCACCAGAGACAAACGAAGTTACGCCAACCAAAATGGGATTATCGTGTGTGACCAACGAGCCACCAGAGTCTCCGCCACAGGTTGACTTTCCTCCGGGAGTTCTCACACACAGTATACCCTCTGGTATGTTGCCATAGGATCTTGAGCATTCGTCGTTTCCCATAATCTGTAGGTCAGCGCACTGCAGCCAATCAGCCAACTGTCCATTAGCCTGTCCACCCCAACCGCAGGTTACTGCCCACCAATTCTCAAAGCGTTCGTTCCGTTGACTCAACTTGGGTAGATTCACCTTGTTCACTGTCGAAGTGAAGTCCACGTGGGGAGTGCGCAGTAGAGCGATGTCATTTCCATTGGTATTGGGCCACAGACTGTTGCGTATCCACTGATCATTGCGCACTCTGTGCTTGTAGGCTCCACGTCCTCTCCAGTTCGAACCGTAATTAATGTCCACATAGTCTCCGGTCAAGCAATGAGCCGCAGTTACTACCCAAGTGTTGCCAATGATGCTGCCACCGCACACGGTGATGACGTTACTTCCCTCTTTTCTGAACTCCAAGCTGACCAAGTAGGGGGCCTTACCCTCAGGGGCTGCGTAACCATTGGTTATGATGTTGTTAGGCTGATGCTCCTCGTCCGTGTCATTGCCACTGCCCAAGGCAAGACTGAAGACTGAGACCAGTATAAAAGTTGCTAGGAACACTTTCATGTTGAGGTTACAACTGAGATTGGAAAAGTCTTTCTAGTTGTTTATATAGCGAAATGTTGGATAGTTACGAGACTTATTTTAGGTAAATATCTTGTTACTTTAACTGATTGTTAATGACTCCAAACAGCAAAAAGATAATTGATAATGGGTAACTAATGATTTGAGGCATTAGTTATGCTAATGCGAAAGGGGGAAGTAAACACGTTTCTGAGACGGAACAATGTCCGTAAACAATATTCTTGAGTGCCAACCTATATCAGATTTTGTTACTAATTAAATAACAAAGACTTTTGTGCATGTGTAGTTTGAAAAGAACTCTTTATTTGTTGCGGAGTAGAAAAGGATATGCAAATGAACATTTACTTAGTAATAGGCAATACCAGACTTGGCACGTATCCACTCCAGGTGGTAGGTGATGCGAACGAAGCCAGCTGGATAACCAGCTGTGCAACCTGCTCCATGTCCAAAGGCAGTAATGCCCACTTGAATGGGATTGTCGTGTGTGACCAGAGGACCGCCAGAGTCGCCGCCACAAGTAGATTTGCCTCCTTCAGTACTTATGCAGAGCACCCAGTCGCCAAGGCCACCACCATAAGTTTTTTACACTCATTGTTACTAATGATCTGTCTATCGACGCACTGCAGCCAGTCGGCCAACTGTCCATTGGCCTGACCTCCCCAGCCACAGGCAACGGCCCACCAGTTCTCGAATTTCTCATTGCTCTGACTGAACTTGGGTAGAGCTACTTTGTTGACACGCGAATTGAAGTCCACGTGAGGTGTACGAATCAATCCGATATCAAATTTACTGTCCTCATGGAGGATGAAATTGTTCTTATAGACTTTGTGACTGTATTGTCCACGCCAGCCCCAGTTGGACCCGTAATGGATTTCAGCAAAGTCTGGTCCAGTCAAGCAATGTCTAGCCGTGAGTACCCAATTGTGGGCAATGATGGAACCAGCTCCCACAGAGCGACCATTGTCGTTATCCTTGCCCAACATGAGTCCCACAATATAGGGTGCCTTGCCCTCGTAGGCTGGATAGCCATTGGTAATGATGTAGCTCGGCTGCTGGTCATCACTCACTTCGCTTGAGGTCTGATTGCCCATTGCAAGGGCAATTGACACAGAGAGAATTGATAGGAACAACTTCATGATTAGACAGTTAACTGAGTTTGGTAGAGTTCATTGGGTTGCTTATATACTAAGCTCTCTTTACTTAGTTGAGTAAATAAAAGATGTGACTCAAAGAACTGATTAAATAAACTGGGTTAAAACAATTATAACGGTTAGAAAGCTTTGCACATGTCCGGTTTATTTGCCCAGCAGTTGCGCTGATCGCAAACAAATATCAAGTGATCTCAGTGCAGAGAGAACCCTTGACTCTTTCTAAGAACTTGATAATTTTCTCGATCTCGATTATTGCTGTAAATAATACTTTATTACATTAAAACATTGTTTTTCTGATCAAACCCGTTTAGGGTTTTTAGTAGGAGATGCCCGTGTGTTGTCCTATTCAGTTCAAGTGTTCCTCAACTTGTTCAGTTGTAGACAATGCCAGTATGTTCTTTTATCCAGTCCAAATGAACGCTCACGCGGGTGAATCCAGCTGAATGCCCTACTGTGCAGCCTGCACCAGAGGCAAACGAAGTGACGCCAACCAAAATGGGATTATCGTGTGTAACCAAGGAGCCACCTGAGTCTCCGCCACAGGTTGACTTTCCTCCAGGAGTTCTCACACACAGTATACCCTCTGGTATGTTGCCATAAGATCTAGAGCATTCGTCGTTTCCCATAATCTGTAGGTCAGCGCACTGCAGCCAATCAGCCAACTGTCCATTGGCCTGTCCACCCCAACCACAGGTTACTGCCCACCAATTCTCAAAGCGTTCGTTCCGTTGACTCAACTTGGGTAGATTCACCTTGTTCACCGTCGAAGTGAAGTCCACGTGGGGAGTGCGCAGCAGAGCGATGTTATTTCCATTGGTATTGGGCCACAAACTGTTCCGTATCCACTGATCATTACGCACTCTGTGCTTGTAAGCTCCACGTCCTCTCCAATTCGAACCGTAATTAATGTCCACATAGTCCCCGGTCAAGCAATGAGCCGCAGTTACTACCCAAGTGTTGCCAATGATGCTGCCACCGCATAAGGTGATAACGTTGCTGCCCTCTTTTCTGAACTCCAGGCTGACTAAGTAGGATGCCTTGCCCTCAGGGGCTGGATAACCATTGGCTATCATGTTGATCGTTATCTCATTTCCACTTGCCAGAGCAATTGATACAAAGAGAATTGCTAGATATACCTTCATGGTTCGACAGTTAACTGAGAGCCGTTCATTGGCTTTCTTATATAGTGAGCTTTCTTTATTTAGTTGGGTAAATAATCTGAGTCAGAGCAGTGATAAACTGTTGTAAATCTGTGCACTTTTCCAGTCTATTTGCAGTTGCATTGATTGTAAACAAAGAAAAGAACCCTCGACTTCTTCCAAGAATCGCAAGCATTGCAGTGAATAATACTTTATTATATAGATTACAGCTTTATGTTCAGGATGAATTTAGATCAAGTTTAAATTGCGTTTAGGGTTTTTAGTAGGAGATGCCCGTGTGTTGTCGTATCCAGTTCAAATGACTCGTGACACGAGCAAATCCAGCAGGTTGTCCAGCTTTACAACCTCGTGAGGAGACAAAGTTGCTGACACCAATGAGGACCGGGTTGCTCTGGCTGACTAGGGGACCACCGGAGTCGCCGCTACAAATGGATCTGCCATTCGGGGTGCTGACACAGAGAATTTGATTCTTTATAATGCTGGCGGAATACGAACGACGGCACTGATCATTGCTGATCACCTGCAAATTGACGCACTGCAACCCGTCGGCTGCTTTACCCGATGCAGTCAGTCCCCAGCCACAGGCCTTGGAAGCCTGATTGACATATTGATTGTTGGTGTTTAAACTTGGTAGACGGATGCGATTGATTTGATTGTTGAAATTGACGTGGGGTGTGCGAATCAATGCGATATCATCGCTAGGATGATTGATGATGTTGTTGCTGCCACTGACAGTGTGTCGAACCGTGCTCTGTCCACGTCGAAGGGAGCCATAGTAAATGGTCACCGAGCTGTGAGGTTTGGTGCAATGCGATGCCGTGACCACCCAAGTGTTGCCAATAATGGAGCCACCACACCAGGAGTTCGAGAAGGACAGATACACAATGTAGGGTGCTTCTCCCTCTGCTGCTGTATAGCCATTGGTTATGATATTGTTAGGTAGCTCATCATCGAACTCATCCAGATCTAGTTCGGGCTCTGGTTGAGGTTCTAGCTCGTCCGTAACGTTTTGTGCTGCAGCAACAGCCAGAAAGAGAATCGAAAGTAGCAACTTCATATTCACAATGAAACTTGTTGAGTCTCCACTTGCAGGTCGCGACTTATATAGCGAGTTGTAGTTAGGAAAGCTCACAGATAAGTTGACACATGTCGCTTGTTACGCAAATTGGAATTGATTGCTTAGGGCATTAGGCTTACTTTTAAGGTTGGATAAGATGGTAAGGAATGTAAACATGTTTCTTATATTAAACTTTTACTATCTACTACAACTTTCCCCCTTTCCTCTTTGCAGCTGCAATGTGGCAGTGATGTTGCTCACAGACATTGTTGTGGATGGCATTCCTGGCATCGATTGGACGCTGCATTTGCCGTTGATGTTGCACATTCTGTTCCTGGGATTGGATCACACGAGAATCATTGTGCGAGAGCATTGCAAGCAGTTGTGTGTGAATTTGTTGATTGTGCTGGCGGAGCACAATGATCATCTGACTGTGGCGAGGATATTGCTGAACAGTGAGACAAGCAAACTGGATCTGGGACTAACGGTGCCCACTTTGCCCGTGATCGACAATAACTTTACAGAGTTGCATCAGCAGTTTGATAGTTATCTACTCCATGTGAGCCCACAGGCAGCGGCTTATGCACTGCATCATAATCTCTCCAGTTCCACAATCATTGCGGCACATGTGACCAACCAACAGACACTGCAACAGCAGGCACAGAATCAGCAGCAGCCAATGGCAGCAACACAAGGTGTTGGTGGTCAGGCGAATAATGCCACGCCCTCGACACTGGCTGCCACACCAGCTGCACTGCAAATCAATCCCAATAACACAGAGAACTCGGAGGTGCCGTTGATCAATGCGGATGAGCACGCTCCTCCACAGCCTGGACCCAGCATGCCCATTGCACATGTCATCAAGAGTCTGCTCAAGTTCCTTGCCCACGATACGTGTCAGCCATTGTGGAACTATGAGGATATCACGGCCAAGGTGTGGGCCGTCAAATCAGCAGAGCAGCTGAGCTGCTTCTTGAAGCACATGGTGAAGGTGTTTGCCGATAGTTATCCACAGGCACGCATTGCTGAGCGCTGGGCGCAGACGGCACTGCAGTTGGGACTGTCCTGCTCCTCGCGTCATTATGCAGGACGCTGTCTGCAAATCTTTCGGGCACTCAATGTGCCCATCAACTCTAGAATGCTCTCCGATATACTCTCCAGGCTAGTGGAAACGGTTGCAGAGCAGGGTGAAGATATGCAGGGCTATGTTACAGAGCTGTTGCTCACACTGGAGGCAGCTGTGGATAGTTTGGATTCAGATTTCCGACCACTCGATGTGATGAAGGATATTTTCAAGAGCACTCCGAACTTGAATAACAAAGATGGTGGTCCCAATTCTATTTTGCCTGGCAAGAAGTCACCATCGGGCATGACGCCACAGTCCTCGAACTACTCCATACCCAGTCATGGACGCAGCACCAGTTACTCGGTGTCCTACTGCGGTCGCAAGGCCAACAACTCCCCGTGTGACAAGCAGGTGGAGTTGAGGAATCGTGCCTCAGGCATTGAGCTGGAGCGAAGTGTTGTCTGCAAGTTTGGTGTGGGTGGAGTTGGTGTCGGTGCTGGTTCTGCTTTATCACGCTCACGCAGCGCTCAGAGCTTGAAGATGCTGGGAGACACAGCCACACAGGATGACAAGATGACCATCTTGGCGCAGCTGTTCTGGCTGTCGGTGTCGTTGCTGGAGTCGGATTACGAGCATGAGTTCCTGTTGGCATTGCGTCTGCTGACTCGTGTGCTACACCGGCTGCCATTGGATCGACCCGATGCACGTGACAAGGTGGAGAAACTGCAGCAGCAACTGAAGTGGACAGCCTATCCTGGAGTGCATGCGCTGTTGCTGAAGGTAAGACATGTTGCTCCATTGTGGCCTGCAGTTTACTAAGTTCTTTCTTTCTTTTTTTTCTCAGGGCTGCACGCACAGCGCCACGTACGAGCCAACGATCATGCTGCTCGCACAGTTTGCACCGCTACTGACGCTGCCCGTCTGTGATCCCACCCAGAGCTGTGCATTCCCCATGAATGTGATTGCTTTGCTGCCTTACATGCTCCTCCATTACGAGGATGCCAATGAGATTTGCATACGCAGCGCAGAAAACATTGCACATGTCTCCACAGAACTCGGTGCCAAGTTGGAGAATCTGGGCACTGTGATGACACTCTACAGTCGCAAAACATTCTGCAAGGAATCCTTCCAGTGGACCAAGTGCGTGGTGAAGTATCTGCATGACACCTACGCACACATGGGCCTACACATGTTGGCCTTTCTCATTGAGGTGCTGGAGAAGGGACCACAGCAGGTGCAGGTGCCCGTGCTGAATGTCATACACTGCATGTTGCACTATGTGGATCTATCGGCGCCTCAGGCGCAAACCATCAATGCGGATCTGTTGCGGGCTATTGGAAAATACTTGGACGTAAGGATTGAATTGCATTTACTTAGATTGTTACTCTTTTATATGAGATGTATACTAATATCCTCCTCCCCTTGCAGACGGTCAACTGGAAGGACTCGCTGAAGATACTCAAGCTGATTGTGACGCGCAGCTCCTCGCTGCAGGTGGTGCCGCCCAGCGATGGCAGCAGCGCCGGTTTATCGTTCTCCTTCTATAGCGCATATCCGGACTCGGATATGTTCTGTAAAAAGGAACTGGCCGGCCGCACCATGGAGTTCACCTTCGATGTGTCGCAGACTCCTCTAATTGGACGTCGCATCTTGCTGAAAACAGAGGATCCTCTTGGTGGTGGTGGTGTTGCACCAGGCACAGCCAATTCATCGCTGAACTCAACGTTGACCAATGCAACCACTGTGACCGTTGCTCCTGCTCAGCAGGTCAGCGCACAGCTGCAGCAGCAACGCGCCCACAGCAATGTGGCTGCCATTGCCGCCTCGGCCGTAGCTGCCCAGCAGCAGCAGCAGCAACAACAGCAGCAACAACATCTACTGCAGCAGCAGCAACATCAGCAACAATTGCTGCAGCAGCAACAGCAGCACGCCGCTGGTCTTGGCAGCATTGTGGGCACACCCAATTCGCCTAGGCGCAGCGCGAGCCTCTCTCCGGCAGATACAGTTCCTCTTAGTGGCTGGAAGCGTCCCTGGATGTCGCAGTGTCGTGTGCGGGAGTGTCTTGTGAATCTGCTGACCACATGTGGCCAACGCGTTGGCTTACCCAAGTCACCATCGGTAAGTTCCGGCAGTAGTGATAGAGCGGGGGCAAGGGACAAGGGGAAGAGAAAGAGGAGAAGGTGGACAACAGACGGACGCGAGTCTGCCAGCTTGTACATTAGCAAGGTGCATGCTTTGATCTCCCCTAGCACTAGCTTCTTCTTCAGCTCCTTCTACTGCTTTCTACTTGTGCATATTACAGCGAAGAAGTATTGAGACATATATATTGTGTACTATATATATATAACATTATCTCGAATATGGCCCTCATCTATACGAATTATTTATTTCTACTTCTTTTTTCTTTCATGTAAACAAAAACAAAAAAAAAACAAACAAACAAAACAAACTTGTAACTAACACGCCATTTCAATATATCATCATTAACCAACCAAAATAATACCAAACCCGAACCAAACCTAATTATAGGACGATTTCATAAACTCAATTTGCTCAAAGGTAAAGGAACATGTTACTCAAATGCCACGTGTAGCTTTGCTTTTGTTTGTGTAATTTGTTTTGGCTCGTTATTTCATTTTAAAATTCACTCGATATGCATTTTCCAATCTTTTATGCCAAGACTCTTTTGATTTCTTTACGATTCTTAGCGTATTTTATAGTTAAATTTTCATTTAAACTTGATGCATTCATTTCCAACTTGATTGATTCATTTTGCATTATATAGCCTGATCCTTTTTCATTTCATTCCATTCCGTTTGTGCCTTGCAATTTCGCATGTGTTTTATGTTTTGTTTCAAACTGTACTGTTTCGTTTTCTTTCGTTATCTTAACACGATCAGTCGTTGAGCACGTCACTTCTAACGGGATCGATTGCGACCAGACAAAGCGTAAGCTTTTCCAGTCTATACATAATTATTTGTCTTATCTTTATCAACTATACTATATACTATACCATACTATATACTTACCATTATTATCCTAGATCTATTTGAGTGTCTACCCTATCATGTTGCCTAATTTCGTTGTTACTAACATGACTTGTTTGGTGATATGCACAGGTTATCTTTAGCCAATCGTCGGATCTTATGGAACGCCAATCGTCGGCTGCCTCATCCACTGAGGAGACTTCGGGTCCACAGGGTGACTTGAGCAGTGGCTCGCGACGTGACGACGGTCAGCCCGACTTCACTGTCTTCAAGGACTTTGATTTCTTGGAATACGAGGATAGCATTGCGGGAGAGTCCACAGATAACTTCAACTGGGGCGTACGACGTCATCAGCTGTTCGAAGGCGATGAGGATCGTTTGAATTGTGGCAGTGGCATTGGTGGCTCCATCAAGGGAGGCCACTCGTCGGCACTGGAAGACAGTTTCAGCGATAAGACGCCAATTTTGAGCAAACGCAAGCGACAGACAGCAGACGATTCTTCGGATGAAGAGGCCGAATCGGAGTCACCACTGGACGATGATCATCGTCAATCGTTCCTGAAGTCTAGCTTCAGCGCCATGCCGCCCACGTCGCTGAGTCTGCGTGAGAGACGCCGTCGGAATTCGGTTTCGCGCAGTGATACAAGTGGTTCGAGTGCTGGTGATTTGGGTGACATTACTCCGTGCAATGCCTCGCCACATTTACAGGGTATCATACGGTTTGGTGCTGCCATCCGTGATGAGGCAGAGGAGAACTGGCGACGTCAGCTGCAGTCCATGTTGGTCAATCAACCGTCGGCACACACCTCGGAGCTATTGCTGCAACTCTATCGTCTGATCAAGGAGCTCACGTTCAAGACAATCAGCATTTCCAAGGAGGCCAAGAAGTTCTTCACAGGCATCGGTTCTCAACTGGGCAATCGTATCTCTCTCTTCACGGATCTGTTGAGCTCTCGTGCTGATCCGCCACGTGTGTGGTGCAGTGAACTGCAGACAACGACGCCGAAGTTATTTGAAACACTGCGCTTCAATGTGCTGGAGGTGCAGGAACATCTAGAGACGTTCTTCGATCGCAAGGATCAAGTG
Source organism: Zaprionus capensis (assembly GCA_018903675.1). Taxonomy (NCBI): domain Eukaryota; kingdom Metazoa; phylum Arthropoda; class Insecta; order Diptera; family Drosophilidae; genus Zaprionus; species Zaprionus capensis. The sequence continues at coordinate 7,335,608 of JAEIFN010001072.1, forward strand.
TTAGAGGTGCGTAGAGATAATCTCTTAAAGGATTTCAGTTGTATTCATTGCTATCTTGTCTTTACAGTGCTTGGATGCAGTGAAGACGTCGTGCAAGTTGTCGCTGTTCAACGAGTCAGATGTGGCTGCCTCGGGCCTGGAGTTGCCTAGCAGTTCCAGCATTGCGTACATGCCCTTTGATCCTGCCTCCACGGAGGTTGTGCTCGATCTGGGTCGCTCCCTGTATAAACTAATGTTCCAGCTGCTGTTGCTGATTGAATCGAATCATAAGATATCCTCGAATGTGGTTAACCATTTTCGCATCAACGAAGACGTAAGTTAAGATAGATGAGGAAGATCTCTGCAGGTTATTCATCCGTCTTTCTATTGCAGATGCAAGACATATCCGATCTCTATGCACTGGTGCGTGATGCTTTAGTGCGTTGTACAAGTGAATCAGAGCTGGACTGCCTAGAATCGTCCACCTCAACGGAGGGAGAGCATACGCCCACACCCTCGCCCGGCTTGCCCATGACTCCCGAGGAGTTTGAGGCCTCGCTGCACGAACACATTGATCTGCAACGCTGGTCCAGCGCCATCTCTCATGTGCGACAATATCGACGCGTGTCGACGCTGAATGCTGGGGACCAGAGCTTGACCATCTTTAGCTACGGCAATCTGGACAGTCGCATCAAGTTCGATGAGATGTCGATTATATTGAATGCCTATGCGCATAGCATTATGAAGGATCGTTCGGGTAAGTTAAGAGTATATCAAGTTAATTCTCATGATTTCTAATGCCGTTATTTTCTCTCCTCCAAACAGAAGCCTTCATTGTATCTAAATCGGACTCGGAACTGTTCGAGGTGTATGCGATACTCTCAGAGAACTTGTATCACGTCTCTAGTGCCCTGACCAACATGGAAATCAATATGAAAAGCTACTCCATGGGCGCCGGCTCGAGCAATCTGCATCGCAGCGAGCAGGATATTGTGACAAATCTTTAAATAGATAAAATGCAACCCTCTACATATGGTTAACATATTAAGCAGGACTAAGCTCATTTTGATATACAAATCAAATTTAGTTTCTAGTTATTAAGCAGCATTATAGGCACTACAACAACAGCAACAACAACTATCGATTGATCGAGCATTAATTGTGTATGATGAACAAATGTGTTTTTAGAAGTACGATACAATTACATAATATACTTATAAAATATATTTAACACACTTGGAAGTAAAACAAATTGCAAGAGTTTTTTTACAAAATAAAAACATTTAATTACAAAGTATTTGTGTCATTTCTTACGTACATACTTATTCAAGTAAATAGAGCAAAATTTCAACTTGTCATAGTATAAAACATTAAAAAACATATCCTAATTTCTAATTGAACAGATTCTTGAGCGCGTTTCGTTGCTGTTTATTGTAATCAGCGAGTTGCAGCTTAGCGGCATTTAATTCGCTCAGGATCTGTTTGTTTTCGGGCAGCAATTGATGTGCATGTTTTAGATCTTTGATAGCCTCCTCGTAATTTCGCATGTTTCTATGCGCTTGGCCTCGCCTGTAGTACGCCTTGCTGCAGCTGGGATCCAGTCGTATGGCCTCTGTGCATTCAATTTTGGCAAACTGATAGTTACCCAGCTTCAGTTCAACTGCTGCCATATTAATGTTGTTGACCACAGAGAAGGCATCCAGTTTTCGCAGATCTGAATCGCCTGCGCTACGTCTCAGCTGCTGCCAGTCAAAGTTCTTGCGGAGGAGGTTGTAGTAACGATTTGCCTTGCGGTACTTGGCACGTGCCTCGTGGTATCGTCCGAGCTGGAAGAAGTGATTGCCCGATTGTCGCAGGCCAGTGAGCAGGGAAACTGATGCGTCGGACTGAGGAGAGAAAGAAGATCTTATAGTTTATATAGTGTATAACTAGTTGCCCTACTCACTGTGTGTTTGCTGAACTTGCCCGTCCAGTCTTGTGGATAGGTTGGCAATTTGTCGCTGGTTTCGTCGCTGCACTCGACGCCCCAATCCATTTCGGGTGTGAGTTCGCCACAGTCGGTTATCTTTATGTTTGCCGTGGGATCACCGTCATCGTTGCAGTTTTGTTCCATTTCGGCCACAATGCCCAGACCTCGTATTACACGACCCACAACCACATTGATGCCGTTGAGGTTTTCGCTGCCGACGGCTGTGATAAAGAACTGTGAGTTATTCGTGTTGGGCTTGCCATAGTTGGACATGCTGACCACGCCTTCCTCGTTGTGCTGCAACAGTAGATAACATAGTTTACTTGATTATGTACTTTGATTAGTTGTTGCTCACTTACCGATAGCTCAAAGTTCTCGTCCTCGAACAGGGGGCCGTAGATGCTCTCTCCGCTGGTGCCATTGTCCTTGACCACATCACCCCCCTGGACAGCAAACACACGCTTGATCGTATGGAAGTGTGTGCCCTTGTAGTGCAGAGGTTTCCCCAGTTTCCCGATGCCACGTTCGCCCGTGCACAGGGCACGGAAATTTTCCGCTGTTCGCGGCACAACATCCTTGCGCAGTTCAATTATCATGCGTCCCGCTGCGCAAAAGCAAAAGTAAAGTAAATACACACACACTCACATTCACATTGGCATTTCTAAGCCTAACTAGGTCAAGCACAGATTGTGTGTGCACTCCGCTTACCGTTTTCCTGATCAATACTGATGTCCATGTAGACCAAAGGATTCGAGGAGCATACAGGCTGCAACAGCTGATCTTTTGTTTCCTCCATTTTTGTCATCTAGGCGCAGCCTCGGGACAAACAATATTAAAAATAAACTATTATCTAGTCGTTTTTAGCACAGGTAAACAAATGGCAGACGATTAGCACTTGTATTGCGTATAGTGCTGCCCATCTGCTGCGATTTCACAAGAGCAACAGCTGTTCACGGGGCTGCCAACTGTGCGCAAATGCGTTGGCCAAGCCGTTGAGTATTTAAAAGGCGCTGTTATCTAAAATGTGTTAAATGAGTATTTAAATTAAATATATTGTAAATAATTAGGATTATAAATAATTTATTATTAATTTTATTATTATTTTTATTATTATTATCATTAATATTTTTCTTTTTCTTTCAATTTCACAATAACATTACCTTATTTGTATTATATTATTTATATTTAGTTTCAGTTTGATAATCTTTAATTGCTAATTATTAAAAACTGTTCAAACGCAAGTCTTACTCTGTCAACTCTTAGTCAGTTCTTTTCAGTCTAAACCTTAATTTTTAATGTCTTCATGTGCCGCCCACAAAATTTCCCTGGCTTGCCTCGATTAGACAAGACCTGCACAATGACCATAATAAAGCAATTACCCAGACTACAAGCATATAATTTACAACTAATTGGGGTAGGACATTATTTTGAGCGGAAGAATATAAAAGGTTTGGACTGCAGAGACTACTCAAACAGTTTTCTATTTACCTTACAAAATGCAGAACGTCTTCGATAAGGAATTAAATCGGATTGATAACTTACCAAAAATGGGATTAACTTGGGTGGAGTACAGTGCCTATGCACTGGGCATAAATATAGCACCGAGAAAACGCACTTCAAAGCCCTGTGAATTGTGAGTATGAACTGGAGATACTGACTAATAATCTTCTATATATTTTATTGTACTTTTTAGCCTGAGAATCTTTGCTCTGGTCGTAAATTTGTGTATAATTTACAGTCTCATTAAGTTTGTAATGGCCAATTATACTGTTTCCTTTGAGGCATATGTGGAGGTGAGCTAAAAATGTATTACAACGGGTTTACTTTATATTCAGTATGTTATCCAGGCCGTACTGCTAACCTTTCAACTTTCTGTGGGACTTGTAAAGATGATGCATTTCCATAGCTTTTTAGAGGCATGTGTATATCTGGTGCGCACCACAGAATCGGGTGATGTGCTTAGGAACTTGGGGCTGTTTGATTTAGGTGAGTAAGAAACATTTCAAGCAGTTCATATGTTGTTCTTACTTTTCTTTACTCATTTATCTAGCCTTGCCACACAAGCAGACATTGCGTAATTCCTTGGGCACTATACTGAGTGACAATTGGCAGGCTATTGATCGCCAAGTGATGTTCTTCTTCAAGATTGTCTGCATGCCTGTGTTGTATTATACTATGCGACCTTATTTTCAATATATCTACGACTGTTATATAATAGAGGATAGCTGTGAAATGACCTTGAGTACGTCTAAGAGTTATGTAAATAGGAACTGTAATCAGTATTCGCTCTTTATAGCTTATCCAGCCATAGTTCCCTTTGTGCAGTTGGGCAATCATGAATATCCCTCATATTTGGTGCGTTTCTTTCTGTTGCAGTCCGGTCCAGTTTGGTGCTTCTTTGGTAAGTTTATAGCTGCAATCCTTGCATAGTTATATCATCTAAATCTTCCATCAGCTGTCTTTGGCTTCAATAGCCTCTTTGTGGTGCTGACCAGACATGAGGCGGGTCTGTTGGAGGTTCTGCGCTACCTGGTGCAGAACTCTACGAACGATGAAGTGGTTCCACAGCCTTTGAGGGTTGCCTATATGCGTTGCTGTGCTCGACTCTTTTCACGTATTTCAAGGTTAGTTTGATTATCTGATGAATACAGGCTTCATAGTGCTTTCTTTCAGACATCATGCCCAGATCGAAAGTGTTTTCAAGTATATTATTCTGGTGCAATGCGTCATAAGCAGCATATTGATATGTATGTTGCTCTACAAGATCAGCACCATAATGGTATGTACAAATTAATTGTACAGTATATATAGTTAGTCTTCATTAGTTTATTATACTTACCAGGAAGTTGGTTGGGTCTGGATGGGCATGATTATGGTCTATTTGGTGACTATAACTTTGGAAATCAGTTTGTATAATGTCAATGCGCAAACTGTGGAGACTCAGGTAGAAAGATATATATTTATGGAAAGTTACATTATAAAGAGTTTTTTTCAGAGCGAACTACTTTTTCTGGACTGGTACAACTGCGCCTGGTACAATGAATCAGAGGACTTTAAGTTCATTGTAAAGCTGATGTTACTGTTTTCTAGAAAGACATTTGTACTAAGTGTCGGCGGCTTCACCAACTTATCCCATAAATTTCTGGTGCAGGTGAGCTTAGAAAACTCTATCGATTTTGAACGATTATTAAGATAATACTTTCCCACACCCTTCACAGGTCTTTCGCATGAGTGGAAACTTCTTTCTACTGTTGCGTAATATGAATAACAAATAAGTGTCGATTACTTTTTACAAAATTACAACGTTGGAAAACTTTTTATTATTTGTAAGGTGTGAATTCATAAAGCGACTTAAACACAATAGAAATTATTGTAAACGTATGTGACAAATATGTTAATAGTATAGGGGGAATATAGAAAATGCAGTGTTGATTCAGAAGTTGTGGCACAGTTTTCAATATAGTATAATACAGTCGTCCGTATGGCTGGCTTGAATTTAAAGCACAATTGGCAGTTAAGAAAATGTTCAATATATTGGCATCATATTATGACGATAATCATATAAATACAAGTATATATATAGTATATGAACGATGCATTAAAGCTTCTCATTAGTATATGTTTTTCTCTGTTCTGGTTTCTCGTTTGTCTTTTGTTTCTTTTTCTTTTGTTTTTGTTTTCGTTTTTCTTTCACTAAACAAAATATTTCAGCTAAGAGACTAAAATTACATAATTTCATTCAACGGCTAAGGCTAATTCCGATTTGTTCGTACTCCTCCTCTGTTCGTCTTGCTTAGATGTTAATTGAAGTAGTTGGTAGTGCATTAGTGGTGGATGTCCAGTCTAGGGCTCCAGACGATTGCGCCTGAAGCAACCTGCCGGCAGTGCTTCTGATATAAAACGTATGTTCTCCACCTCGTTGCTAAGGTCCTTCAGCTCGACCACGTACTTATCGATAAGTTTCTTTTGTATATTGCGTTGTTCTCGATACTTTTCGATACGTGCCGTCAAATTGAGACGCTCAATTTCATTTTCCACCTGGCTGAGACGATTTTCTAAATGGAAACAGAGAAGTATCTCAGTTAGAAGAGTTCATTGCGATTTTCTTCTTGTTTCCTAACTTACCCAATTTGTCGAGATAATCAGTATTGATGTCCTTAAGGTTCTCCAGCTCATCCTTGATAGCGGACAATTCAGCATTGGCCTTTTCGATTTGCTTCTGTGCGTCCTGCGTGTCGGCCTTGGCCTGACCCACCTTGCGCTTGGCATCATCCACAAGATTGTCATCTTTGGTGGAGTTATCCTCCAGATTGAAGATGTTGGCTTCGGTCAGTTTGACGCGATGATTCAGTTGATCAGCCTCATCCCTCAACTTGTGGGCGGCGACCTTTGTTTCATTGGCCTTGCGACGAATCAGGTCAGCATCCTGTAGAGAAGCAATAGAATTAATTTATAAGGTACTTGGATGTTGCTGTTGTCTTTGTCTCTCTTACCTTGGAGGCCTGTTGAGCGTACTTCTCCTGCGCCTCCTGTGCATTGGTCTTGGCATCGTTGGCATTTTTGTTGGCACCCTCGAGAGCCTCGCCAGCCTGGCGGATCAGATTGCCAGCATGATCAATTTCCTGCCTAATGCTGGGTACAGTTTGCAGTGCCAGATTAGCCTTCTCCGAGGATTGCTGCACGTCGGACTGGAAGCCGGAAAGGGTGTTGTAGGTATTGGTGGCATCCTTCAGCGTATTGTCGCCCTGCTCCACTGCCTTGATGGCACGTTCGTGAGCAGCCTTGGCGCGCTCCAGCAGCTCAATGTCGTCGGCCTTTTGGGCATCAGCGCTGCAAGGAAGATATTTTCATTGGGGATCATCAACTACAGGGGGAAGAGTGTGTAACTTACCGCTGCAACAACACACTGGCCAAAGCGCTCTCTGTCTCAAAGTCAGCAAAGAGTTCGCCATTGTTGTTGGACAATTCGTTGATCTTCTTGAGCAGCTCATCGGCCTGTTCATTGGCAGCCACCGCCTCCTTCTTCAGCTGATTGATGTCAATTTCGGGCTGGGTTTGACGATTCACATCGTTGAGTAGCGTCAGCGCCGCATCGTAGACCTCATTGGCCTTGCGCAGTGCCTCCTTGGATGTCTGGGCAACGGTGCCCAGCGATAGCTTCACCTGATTCAGCTCCAAACGCACCTCGGACTTCAGTTCGACGCCAACCTTTTGCTGCAAGTCGATGGCACTCTTGGCCAACTGATGTGCCTTCTCCACTGCATCCTTGGCATCCTTGGCGTTCTTCAGATCGAACTGCGCCTCCGACTCCAACTTATCGGCCAGGGCACGTGCCTCACGCGATATATCCGATATCTGCTCGGACTGTTCGCCAAACTCCACAGACTTGTTCTTTGCCTTGGCCAATGCCTGAGCACCTTCATCGTTGAGCAGATCCAGTGCCTGCTGCAGTTGCTTCTTGGCATCGTCGATGATCTGGTGCAGTGCTGTGTAATTGCTGCGTGCCTTGGCAATTTCTGCATTGGCATCCTGCTGCAGTTCATCGGCGCTCTTCAGATGATCACTCATGCTGCCCAGACGCTTGTGCAGATCGTCAATGACCTCGACATAGGTCTGTCCGCCATCTCCAGAGCCGGAGCGTGCATCCTGTGCCAATATGGAAACCTTATCCTGCACAGCCTTCAGCTTGCCCTCGAACTCCTCATCGTTGGTCACTGGGGTGCGTGCAATCTCGTCCAGCGTTGAGCTCAGATTGGCCAACTTGGCGCGATGCAAGTCGGCGGCATCCTGCACGAGATTGTAGCAATTGGGGCAGTCCACACAGCCGCGATGGCGATCGTACTTGTTCTCCTTGCAGCGATCGCAGCGACGTCCCTCCACGTTGTCATTGCAAGGACACTGTCCGCTCTGGTCACACTGGAAGCCCTTGGAGCCGCTCTCGTCGCACTCGCAAGGCTTGCAGCCATCGGCAGAGAAGCCAAAGAAGTAGTTGGCGCACTGATCACAGCGTTCCCCGACCACGCCGGGCTTGCAGTGGCATTGGCCCGTGTACTTGTCGCAGGTGGAGTTGTAGCTGCCCACGGGATCGCACAGGCAGTTCTCGCAGCCATTGCCCGACCGGATGTTGAAGTAGCCAGGTTGACACTCCCCACAATCGCGTCCAATAACATTCGGTTTACATTGACATTGTCCGGTAACCTGATCGCAGCGTGAGATGCTCTGATCGTCCTGCTCTGTGCCGGCAGCATAGCAACTGCAGCGATCGCACTTGCCATGTGGCAAGGCGAGAGGATCACCAAAGTGTCCAGGCAGACACTGATCGCAGTGCTCGCCTGCTGTGTTGTGAATACACTTCAGACACTCGCCCGTGGTGCGATTGCAGTTGCCCACCGCATTGGGATCGACATTGCCGTTGCAGTCGCAGCTCTTGCAGGTCTGCACCTCGCCCAGAAGTCCAGTGGGATCGCCATAGAAGCCATCGCTGCACTGCTCACAGCGGGAGCCGAAGTAGCCGACGGGGCACTCCGTGCAGATGACTGTGTCGCCGTTGATCTGCAGACAGGCGCCATCGTTGGGGCAGGGACAGCGCTTGCAGTCGTGGGGAGTGCCGCCCAAGGCGTTGCCATAGTAACCCTTGGCGCACTGATCGCAGTTATCGCCCTGTGTGTTGTGCTGGCAGATGCAGCTGCCTGTCTCCGAGTCACAGATGTCCGCGTGGCCGTGGCAGTCGCAGGGTATGCAAGGCATGAAGGGTCCTCCACGTGCGGGACTGTGACGGTAACGCGGCGCACACGACTCACAGAACTGACCCAGGTAGCCCTCGGGGCAGGTACATTGCTCAATCCAGGTGGCAGGTTGACCTGCTGCGCCACGATGCGCCGTCTGCAGCTCCACATCATCCAGATTCGCTTCACCCTGCACAGAGTAGGTGGCTCTGATCTTAATGGCCGTCAGATTGGACAGTATGGAGAGGAAGCCACGTGCCGATTGACTTGGCTGCCATTGGTAGTCGTGATGCTCGTGCAGACGGAACGTGTACTCCCTGACTCCATGATCGGGGATGCCATTGCCCTGGGCAAAGATCGGTAGCGAGATCTTGCTGCCTGCACCCTCCAAGATGACATCGCTGGGACTGCTGCTGGGTCCAATCTGGCCCACCAGTTGCAGCTTGAACTTCAGATCGCGATTGTACGAGGCACGTTGATCGCCCAGGAAGCGATCGGGCGCCTTGAAGTACACATACTCATTGCCCTGCGCTGTGGTGCCAATGCTGCGACTGTACTGATTGTACTTGATGTCCACGTCGCGACGATTCAGATCGATGGCAGTCCAGCGTTCCTTGTGCTTGTTGAAGCTGGAGGTCACTGAGACCACAGAGTAACCCGGCGCGGTCTGACACTCGGAGGTGTGGCCGTAGCAGAAGCAGGGAGTGCAGCCAAAGCGATTGCTCTTGTCCAGATTAAAGAAGCCAGGTTTGCATCTGTCGAAGGAGTAAAAGGATTAGCAGGGGAAGAGGAAGAGTTGACTGTCTACTTACTCATTGCAGCGCCTGCCCTCGACGTTCTCCTTGCAGAAGCAGATGCCGCTCTCGGCATCACAGGCGGGTGTGTTGTCCTGCGAGCCGCGTGCATCGCAGCCACAAGGTTGGCAGCCGTGTTGTCCGAACTGGTAGAAGTTGTTGCTGCAACGGTCGCACTTGTCGCCAGTCACTCCAGGCTTGCACTGGCACTTGCCCTGGCTGTTGCACTGCAGCGAACGGGAGCCGACAGGATCGCAGCCACAGTTGACGCAGAAGGCATTGTCGCGCATGTAGAAGTTCTCCTTGCAACGTTCGCAGTTGGCGCCGTCACGATTGTCCCGACAGTCCAGGCAGTGACCACCGTGTCCGGTCAGATTGAACAGGTTCGAGTCGAAGTAACATTTGTCAGCGAAGCCGTTGCAGTTGCAAGCTGTGAGGGGGGAGAAAGAGAGAGAGAAAGGGAGTTGAGAGTTGATGTGGGAGAGGGAACCAGGACAGCTGCTGCTTTACAGTTAATCAGATACCAGTGGGCAGTCTCGCCCTGCTCGTCCAAGCTATTCGTTTGCAGCGCATAGTCGTAGGACCAACTGTAGGCGCCAGTGGCAGCCACGAGGCAAACAAGTTGCAAGCACATACGCAACATGACTGACTTAATCGCTAAGCAGCTGCCCCGAGATGTCAGCAAATGCGGCAGCTAACGGCAGAGCAGTTTGTCCTTATATAGAAAGTCTAGCTGGAGTGTGCACAGTGGGGCAAGTGTGATGAAATGTAGGGAAATTAGGCAGGGAAGAAGTTAAGAGGAGGCACTAGGCAGAGCTGCAGTAAGCTGTGCCAGCTCTAGAGCTTGTTATCCATCAATATCTAAAACATTCTTCAATTACACAGCCCACTGTGCACAGTGCAACCAGTTTATGTTTCCCATTCCTTTCCACCTACCTTTACACTCGTTGACTTCCGTTGAGGTTGCCCTCTTCCACTTGACATCGTTGTACAGTGGCAGACAGCGATCGCAGTCGGGTCCGTCCGTGTTGTGGCGACACTCACAGACCAAGGTGCGCTCTCCATGCATTCCTGTGCTGGCCACGCACTTGCTGGCGTGTCCATTGCACTTGCAACGTGCACCCACAGCAATGTCGCTAATGGCATAGAAATATGACTTCAGCACCTGCGGATCGCCAAAGATCTCATCACCAAACGTGTTCAGACGATCCAGTGTGATGCGAATATCTGTGGCCGTCACCCAATCCTGCAGCTCCAGACTCCGCTCGAAGTTGATGCCACTGGGACGACCCTCGAGTGTGGAGAAGGCAATTTCACCATCGCGCAGTGGGGAAATGTCACTGTACTCCCCTGTGCACAGAGCATGTGCCTCGCCCTCGCCCTTCCTTATGGCACGTGAGTCGGGCAGAGAGTAAATGTCGCGACACGAGGCGCTGTAGTATTGATAGGGTATCCAGTCGCCGTTCTCCGTGGTGCGCTTGTAAATGGTAAAGGATTCGGGACGTGGCGAACGGAACAGAATGCGCACGTAGGTGATATCATAGGATTTGCCTGTAGATCATGAAATATATATAAGATATATCGGTTTTAGTTGATCAGCTGAGCTTACGCAAATGCAGCGTCAGGTTGACGTGATTGGGATGTTGAATGCCCTCGAACATGGTCTCCGATTGCCACCAGGTTGGATTCTGCGGATCGTGCAGATCCGTCAGGTATGAAGGCACGTGATCGTTGTATCTGTGAGACAATGTGTCATCAGTATATAGTTTATTATATTCAGTTCAGTTTCTTACTTGCAGAAATCACAATTCCTGGTGTTCTGGTGCATGGTTTGAATACAGAAATGATTGTCTCCCTGCTCGCCGCAGGTGTTTGTCGACTCGATTTGCAGCTGATACGCAGCATTGATAAACTCGGGCAGACATTTCTGAGAATGGAAAGAGAGGGAAACACTTCAGTAGAAGGAGGGAGAGAGAGAGCGAGACTGACTCAGTGTGTGCACAACTTAATTGAAACTGAATTGCTCAATTGCTTTGTATGTCTCCATTTGAATTAACGCCCAGCGAAGCACTAAAATTTTAATTCAGCTCAATTAGATTGTGGCACACGCAGAACTGAGAGGGAGAGAGACAGGAAGTTCCCCTATAGAGAAGGCAGTTCCTCTTCTTCACTCACCTGTGGTCGCCCATAGGGATCGTAACACTCCAGAGCTGGCATAAAGGTGGTGCCTCGCAGCTCGTGTCCTCCTACAGAGTTGATGGGTTGTCGCTGCACGGCCAGTGCTGCCACAGCACAGCTGCAGAGCAGAGCTCCGGCAAGCAGCAGACGCGCCGCGGAGGAGCCTAAGCTAAGACTCCGCCTGCTGCGCTTCATCCTGAACTGAACTTGGCTTACACTTCTTCTTTCTACAGACTAATGATGATTATGCACTAGGTAACACTAGGTAGTACTTAACAAACACTTATTCGAGTAATTCGATATGCTGGGTGGGTTGTTTCTGATGAGTTCTGTTTGTAAGGGAACGACTTTCACAGCTTAATGCATTATTGCAGTTATTTTACTTGTGGTTCTTCTACTTCTTCTTCTTCTTGATGGTGGCTGGTTCTGGAGCGGCTTCACTCGCTGCAAAAGAGTGCAGAGGAAATGTGAATTAGCTAATGTCCAAAATAATCATCTAGAGAATCATTCTCTTTCATAGAAATTCGAATGAAACATCTGTTAAACATATTGTGCGGGATATGCCAAAAGGCAACGAGTTATTTCGGGTTATCTCATGTGTATACCCTGAGATACAATAGAAAGGGGTATTATGAATATGATAGTGAGTTGGGAACATTTAGTTTCTGAATGAATATAGTTTCTACAGACGTCGAGGGGTGCTATGACTATGTTAGCAAGTTGGAAACATGGAGTTTCTTAATGTGTACAGTCTTTATAGATATCGAGAGGTATTATAAATATGATAACAAGTTGGGGACATTAAGTTAAGTTGTATTTAGTCTCTTTAAACCTCAGTCTACTAATAATTTTCAGCTAATTCGATTCACTATAAACACAATCGCTAGAAACTGGAGTTTACTCCCCAATATTCTGAACATATCATACGATCATTGATCGTTCTTTTTCGCCAGGGTATTAACTCTTCGTTAGAGATTTATTTCTGTTTTTTTAATTAGTTCGTTCGCCAGACCAAAAGCGGCTCATAAAAACAAACTTTGTTTGTCCAGTTCGTCAATAAGTAAGTTCCACGAGCTGTCTGTGAGTTCATTGAGGCAGCTTGAACAACAACAACAACAAAAGTGTAAACAAAACAAATAAAAGAAAACCAAAAAAACTGCAAATGAAAATTTGAAAGAACAACAACAGCAACACGGCAAAGACATAAATAAACACACACTCATACACACACACACACACGCTTGCTGGAAATGAACTCAAGCATAGGCCACAAAATTTGTGTTTCCGACTAGATGTGTATGCAGTAGCCACGCCTCCCCGCCCCAGAAGGCCCCCTCCCTAGTTGTTGCTCGAGTACGAAAACTTGAAATTATTCCAAACGATGATTTCATCTACTTACTCCCCACACACACACACGCACGCACACTCATGGCTAGCTCTGTATCTAGATACTTTTATATCTGCATCTGTATCTGGATAAGCGAATAAACTTTGCAATTATTTAAGAACATGTCTTGAGATGCATGTTCTATTCAGAATATTCAGTGCATATCGGCGCTATGTTTGGCTGCACTCTTAATACAATAAACTATGTTGTATGTTATATATATAGCCAAGGTTGGATTCATTAAGGGGCCTCGTACTTACTTAGCCCAAGTCTCTGCCAGTCTCTGAATTCAGTTAAGTTGTGCCGCTAATTAGCAAATATGCACAAGCAAATTGAGTCTATTTACTTAGTGAAGATGATATCATGAAGTATTTATGACTATAGAAACAGACTCTGTGACTATGAGAAATATCAGTAGCAAGGAGAAGAATGCAATGAGAATGCAGCAAAGTTGTTTACCAGAAAAGGGAATTCTTACAAGAAATTACCAGTTCAGGGCAGCGTAAACATGTGACCCAGCGAAAGATTAAATTTCTTTAATGAAAAAACGCAATACTTATAAGGGGGGTATACATACAATGTACTTCATTCACTTAAGATTCGAAATTTATGTGGAATTTCTGTCAAGAAACTTTTCAAATTTATTTCTTCTTCACATATCTCACAGATCTTCAGACATTATTAATCCGAAATGAATCAAATATCTTCAGAGTCTCGGCTTCTTTATAAAGAAGTTCCAGTTTTTAATTAGTTTCTCATGGGTAAACACGATTCACACAATTCTCTGGTCTGTTTGCACAGAGTTTTCAAATTATTTTTATCAGTTTTTAAATATAGTTGGACGGGCTTTCACACACACACACACACATGATCACTGGCTTGTTTTTGGTGTGTTTCTTATCAGTTGTGTCTCACATTTTATTTTAAAAACCGAATTAAGCATAAGAAATCTTGCCACTGTCGCTGGGGCCTCAGATTTCGAGTGGAGTGTAGAGCTGTGTAGACTGTGGAACCCTTTGGGATTGAGTTCAGCTGAGGCCACGACACAAACACACACACACATACTATACACTATATATGTATGTATAATATGTTGCTTATATAGTACGAACGAACATCCGCTCCATTCAGATTTCAATTGTTGAGCTGCCTCTGGGCTCAGCCCGAGCTGCCTGCCTGCTGCGATACGCGCCTATGAACACGAGTTCCTTTTGCGATAAGAATTTGGGGCTACGAACTAGTGCACATAGTGCGATATGATGGCAGAGAGCTCGAAGTCAGTCGGAGACGAAGACGAAGACGGAGATCGACGATCGAGCGGCGCTCGAGACGGCGTTTATTGTTTGCACCTTTTGCTATTTATCTTTATCGCAGCGTTTGTTTTTATCAACTGTTTCACTACAGACACTCACACACACACTGACACACACTCTCGCGGCACACACTCTCTGGGCACGCCCACACACACGCAGCAAGATCAGGTAGAGGAAAAGCAAACGAATTCACTCAAAAGAAACTGCACAACGCGCTCTCAGATACTTTTACGAAACTTGCTCGTTTCTTTTTCTTTTGTTTCTCGACGATGCACACAGGGCACAACAACAACAACAAATAGTGCGTTTATTTTTGTTGTAGAGCTACAGATACTTTTAATGTGGCACACAAAACACATCACACATGCTGCATGTGGAACATATTTCCGAGGGTTTCCAAAAACGAACCGAGTTGTATTTTTAGTTTATTATTAGTTGGCATGTTGCACGAGGGAAGGGGCAAGGAAACCACATGCCCCACGACGAGTGCAACATGCAACTGCAACAGCAGCATTTGCATTTGTCATCGTTGCATTTGCTTTCGTTTTTTCCTTGCTTTCCCGATTTGCTTTTCGTGTCGCGTTTCTGCTGATTCAGTGAATATTGGAATTATGTCTGAACATAGGTTTCATTATAAAGTACAATTCACATTATCATCGTGGTCTCCTTTGCCTTTTTTATTTCTGCTGCTTCGTCGTTTGTTCTTTTTGTTGTTTTCGTTGTTGTAATTGTATCACTAGACTGAAGGCAAGAACCTTTTGAGTAAACAGCCACAGCACACAGTCAGACACACACACACATACACTGCAAGTGTAAGATACTTTTTATCTTGAGGTTTTCAAGCAAACACAACCCACAGCCGAAAAAGTGTATAAAAAAACTGAAACGGAAGAGATCCAGAAGAAAACTTCAGACCCAACACACTGGCACTCACACACAGACACACATGGGCACAAACACAGGCACAGAGATCACATCACTTTTTCGACGGTCACACTTACTCCGCACAGAACACCACAGGCAACCGCTAACGAGGACGTCCAATGCTCAACTGATTTTAGAGGAATGCGGCACGACCCGCTCACCAGTTGCTGCTGCCTTTGCTGTTGGCTCTCGTTGAGTGAAACTCTCAGCCAGTTGTATCTGTGTGAGAGTCCGTGTATCTGTGTGTGGGTGTGCGGAGAGTGCAGAGTGTGATCGTGTCCGCTCGCGAGCTTCTTGTATGGCTTGACTGAGCTTAACCCGACGGCAATTAGGAACCGCGATTGTCTGTTCAGATTTATGAATTAATGTTAAATTCCTTTTGCATTTTGTTGATTCGACAAACATATGTAAAGTTTTGGGTTTCAAACAAATCAAATATGTTTTGAATTCCAAGAGCTCTCGTTATTTGCAATTCATGAATCGACATTTGTCTGTACAGCTTACGCTCTGCTCTACAAGTTCTCCAACTGAATCTCTCATTCCCGGCACTATCGGAAGCTGTGCGCTCTCCCTGTGCTCTACTTTTAGACTTAGTTGCGTTCTGGAGCAAGCAGGTTATCGCTCGACGCACTGATAAGAGTTCGTTGTACGAAAAACGGGACGCACTTTCGGTTTCATTGAGCAAAGACAATTATAGAAACTTTCGTCATGTGAAATTTTAAGAATATTCGTTATAAAAATAAAAACAAATGTAATTTTATATACGAATATTTAATTATCAAGTGATTTGCAGTTTAATTTATTTAAAGCTTTAGATTCTCCATTAGCATTTAAAAAATCACCAATTACAATAGATATCTATATCTATTGTAATTGGTGATTTTTTAAATGCTAATGGAGAGATTTGTCATATAATCTTCATATTTTTAACCCCATGCCAAAGTCTTTCTATTCACCAGCGTTAGAAGTTTACGTGTTGTATTTTTAATCCAATAAATTTTCTATCATATATTTTGAAATAATATTTTTATGTAATATTAATTTCAAAGGGTTTAAAGGTATTAGGGTTACAGATGTTAACTTTGCGCTGGTGTAGAAAGTTTGTAATTTTTTTTTATATTAAATAATCGCATGACATAGTTATATTATTTTAAACAGGCTGTGAATCCCCCAATATACTAAATCTATTATTTTGGCTAGACGAATTTAAAATGATAATGTTAAATTTAAAATTCTGTTGAATATTTGCTGTTAACACTATGTTAAACTCAACATGCACTGCTATGCACCAATTCAACTCTGGTTTGGGTGTGTTTCTGGGCTAAAGATGTCAAAAAGCTGAATGTTATGGAACACGTGCAGCTCAAACATAATTGAGGTTAAGTTTTAATTTAAAATTGTATTATTATTTTATGGTGAAAAATAGAAAACGACACATTTTCTTCAATTGAAGGTAAGCAATCTATTTTTATTAAATTTCATTACATAGTTTAGACATAGAGAGATATTGTTCGTAACAAGTTTAAGCTAAAATTGCAAATTGGACTAAACATATTCCTTGTAATTTTAAGAAGACACTCTGGTTGTTGAAGGACACTTGGTAGTTGGGGACTTACTTCTCCTCTGCGTTGTCCTCAATGTTGATCTTGATTATGTTTACTGTGGGACCAGGAGAATCGCTGCGCTCGGGCAAACCATTTACTGACGGAACTGGAACTGGAGCTGCAGGTGCAGCAGCTGCCTCAGGTTCCACAATGCACTCATCGCTGCCAGTGGTACTGATGGTTATAGTGGGTATATTATCGGACCAGATAGAGTTCTGAGAGTCTTGTCTCATAGCGCGACGCCGCTGGGAAGCACTGCGTTTGGGGAAGGTGATGGGACCGGGCAGATCCAGCTCCTCCAGGTCATCCATGGTGGCCAGCGTAGGTGTAGATGCCACTGCAATCACCACAGCTGGCGTGGGTGGTTTAGTGTGTGGTCGAGCTGCAGACGAAGATGTGCTGCTGCCAAACTGCAGCGGTGCACTGGGCGTAGGTGAATCCGGTTCCGGTGTAGGCGGCATTTCCAGAGCAGTCGCACTGGAGTTGCTCGACGGCGGCGGTGGCGGTGTGTAGGCTAAGTAAGTGGGCGTGGTTGGACCAGGTGACTCATCCGAACCCTGCTCCACATCATCCTTCTTCAGATTGACTGCCTCGCGTACCAGAGCCAGCAGGGAACCTATTTTCTTGCGTCCCTGACGCGATAGTGCCGCTAGCTTCTCGCCGTTCATCTGTCGCTGACTCTGCGACTGGCTCGGTGTGGGAGAAGGCAACGGCAGAGTCTCTCCTCCACTTGCTGTGCCACTTCCACTGGCCATTTCACTGTTCAGGTGCTCCGAGCTGGGCACCTGTGGAATCTCGCCGGACTTGCTCTTCTCCGACAAGCTCTTGTCATCGAACTTGAACACATCGGGCTCTGGCTTAGAAGCCGCGTGGTGTGACCTGGATTTATGTCTGCGGAACTTAAACTTTCCCAGTCCAATGCCATCTAAAGCGCCGCCTTCTTTAACTGGCGACGGCAGTGGTGGGTCCTCCTGCTCTGGTGGCTTCTTCTCGTCAACCAGTTGAAAGTGACTCTCTGGCTTCGGCGACTCCGCTCCTTGTGGCTCAGCTTCTGGCGTTGTGGGCTTGGAGTGCTCATCCTTCTCCCGCTTGCGACGCAGCAGACTGGCACGACGCTCGTTGACAACGCGTGAGTTGGCTTCCGGATCGTGTTCCGCATCCTTGGGTGTCTCGCTGGGCGGCGACTGCTTGTGGAACTTCTCCTTCTTCTCCCGGAAGCTCTCACGCAACTTGTCCTTGAAACTTTCCTTTTTCTCTTTGAAGCTTTCCTTCTCCTTGCGTTCGTGTTTGTCGACCTTGAAGCGGGTCTTGGGATGTGGTTCCTTGATGGGAAAGTGGTCAGCACCAGCAGCGCCATCACCTGTGCCCGGGCTGCTGCTGCCACCGCCACTGCCGCTGGCGCCACTGAGTGCAGCATTGGCTGCTGCAATGGAATCGGAACGTGCTCGCTCCTGCTTGGCTATCTGCACGATGTCCACCAGGGAGGGCTTCCGGGTGCGTCGTATCTGCTGCAGACGTGACAGGCCAAAGCGCTTCTCCTTGGGCTCCTCGTCGTGCGGCAACGAGTCCTGGTGCTCAGTGTCCGTGTCATCGTCGTCGCGACGCACAAAGGAGTCCTCGTCGGAGGTGGCTGAACCCTTGCGCAGTGCCTTCTTCATGATGCGTGAGATGAGCTCTAAGGAAGTGCACAAAAGTTGCAAAAGTCTTCTCAACTAAGAGTCCCTGCCCCTCTCACCTTTTCTAGCTTGATTCTTGTACTCCTCGGTGTCAAAATCTGGCGGCTGTGTGGGCGTGACAGGCGAGGATGCCTCGAGCACCTTGCGCCAGCGATTTGTCAGCGTGGTGGCCGTCGGTTCCGCCTGCTTAACCTCCGGAACTTTGAAAATCTTTTTGCGCTCCTCCTCGCGCTCCTTCTGCAGTTGGGTGCGCAGATCCTGATTGGCCTCGCGCAGCGCGCCCGTCAGCGATATCAGATAATAGATGATGAGTATGAGAAGCAACAGCAGCGGTATAACGGTGCTCGACGATGTCAGATAGTCCAATGGCTCATGGAGTTGCCTGCGGAACAAAAAGGATATTAACTGGGCGTGGCAAAGGCGGAAAAGAAGGGGACTCACTTGGGCAACGCATTCCTTGTTGTGTTTGTTATGAACTCGGCAATGCGATTGTATTCGGAAAAGGGACCGCAATGCCAGGAGGGGCGCAGCCAGACAATAGCATAGCCAACGGGCAGGACACAAAGGAAGAGCATGGTCAACAGCAGCGATAGATAAAAGTTGTTCGACTTGGAGGCCCTAACAACGAGACGCCACAGTTGGCAGATCACACAGGGAGAGAGACTGGGCATACTTACTTGAAGACCACCTCGTGGGGCACATTGCATGTGAGGACTATCCAGGACCTGAAGTACATCATAATCATCAGCTTGACGAGGTTGATGAGCACAAGGCCCGGTGAGAAGAATATGCCCATCCACACCTGTCCCTGGTTATTAATCAACGTCAGAATGTTCTCGGCTATCTTAAAGTCGCCGTACTGCCGCATGCCGCATGTCGCATCAGGAATACCGCAAATGCAAAGGCAACAAAAACAAAGCGTGCCATTAGTCACAGTCGAGTCGGGTGTTGAGCTTGGGCTTTGCTAACTAGGGTAACTAGGATAATGTGCACCTCTGCACATCCTCCTCACTTACCTGTGGAAACGTTTTCTCCATGTCCCAGCACCAGTTTTGATTGACATAGCGCACAAATAGGGCACGCAGAAAGTCGATGCAAAGCGGCGCAACAATAGACATGAGCTGCAAGAGAGATAAAGGTAAAGGTAGATGAAGGGCAGAGAGAGAGAGAGAGAGAGAAAAGTGAGGTATCATGAGCATCATGTAATGAAGTTGCGTTTGTAACGTCGGACTTAAAACTCGCCACACGTAATGCCACACAGTGCATTGTCTTTGTATACCCTGTATGCAGAGCCAGACAATGGGGCTTTATGAAAGTGAACAATGCAAGGTAGCACGTGGTTCGCCTTGTGCTGTTTCTGTCAGAGGTTAACCATTGAAAAAAGTATCTAATAAACACAAAGGCACCTTAAAGATACAAATTTCTCACAGAATCACCGTCTTCTGGTACATAACTGCCTTATAGATATAAAAGTATCAAATATGCATGCAAAATAGTAAGTATCCCTAGCCAGTCAGACTCACGTGCTCCCTCTATAGTTAACTGCTAATGACATTCACAAAATTAAACGAACTGAATCTGCCTACACAAGCATAAAGAACAATATATATAAATATATGTCTTTACAGGGTACCACGTAGACAATCACTAACACGTAAAGGGCATTGCGAGACATGTTTATGGCTGATTTGCTGGTCGCACTGGCCAGCAAACTATCTGACCAAAAATCCATTCATTTTGTAACCGAAATTCATGCACGAACACGTGCTTGAGGCAGGCTGAAGGGAAGGGGGTAGATGCGTGCGTGGTAAGGGTTGGGTGAACTACCCAAGACAGTCGCCTTCAAGCTGAAACCGCACATGAACAGAACCCAATTGAGTCTTAACGTAACGGAACTGAGTCTACAGCTTAAAATTTTGTTATGCGTAAGACGAGGGCGAAGGCGTGGGCGAGTGGGCGTGGGCAGACGCTTTAGTAAAGGCTCGTAACTTGTCTAATTTATGTGCCCAAATCGTTTAATAGAGATTATGTGCGCCATGTCCAGCTAACAACAACAACAAGAACAAGCACAAAATATGTATGTACATAATCAAATCGTGCGCCTTTTCATTTTTTGTTATCCTCGTCCTAAGCTGTTTACACGATTGCCGGCCAAGAAAAAAATGAATGAAGAAGAAAAAAGGACGACCCTGAAAAGTTGGCCGCAAAGCCCATGAATTTGTTTGCGATTAGACTTAAAGTTCACAATCAAATCTTAGGCCAATCGACACTCCCAGCCAGACGGAACCGAAGAAAATCGAAAAGAAGAAAAAAAGGGAGAACTTGGGGAAATCGATGCCAAAAGTTCAAAAATGTTTCTTATGCAAATGCCCCCTCCCCCGGTACTCCTCTTCTCCCAATGATAAGTATAAATTGTGCCCCAAAAAGGCGAGTGCCAGCTGCGATTCGGGCAGAGGACTCAAGAGAGCGATTATTATGATAAAATACTTTTCTGGTCTAGCAGAGGGGATATTTACTTTGTGGAAGACTTTGATTGGGAACTTGCTATAGGAATTTTGAGTTACTTTCCTTTGCATGTCCTTTACTTTATAAAGGGTACCTAAACTTCGTTTAGCTACTTTTTGGCTATCTCACTTGGCCTCTTTTGACTTCTTCAAGCCAGGCGAAATTTTGATTTTTAGCATGAAAAGCAAGAAAACAAATTTCTTTTCGCTGTGAATTTTCCGCACAATTTGGCTAAACGGGGATTTCACGCTACGGCGCTGGGTAAGTAGCTCTACGCTTTTATTGTTGTTGTGCTGTTGCTGTACTGCTTAAAGTTCAATCATATTTCAAGTTAAATAGATTTTGATATGTGCAGAACAACAACAACAACTGGCAGAGCTGTTTAGCTGGTGGTTTCTGTCTGTTTTGGGGTGTCGAAAGGAAGGAAATTGATATCGCCTGCTGATGAAGATGGATTCGTGTTTAAACTGTGTTTCGCTGTGTCTCTCTGCCTTTCTCTTACTCTTAATCTTTTTGCCCTCTTGTTTTCTTACCCCATCGAAGACGATGACCTTTGACAATTCCTGGCCCAGTGAAGTCTCCCAGCACATTGTCGTCAGATTGTTCTGAATACTTTTCAGCGAGTTCTGCACATGTATTAATCGCTTGACCTGCCGTTCTAGTTGCGTCATCTTTGGCGTGGTTGGCTTCTTGACACCACTACTTAGTGTGGTGTCCAGGCCATCAGGTGTGGTGCCGAGGCCATAAGGATCTTCACCACACACTTGCATTACACACAGCTCCATCCCATCTATGGAATTGCCATCTTGCACAATGTCATCGCGGCTAATGAAGTGTGGCGTCACAAGGTTCCCATTGCGGTCTGTGAACTCGAAATCCTCGGTGGTGCTACTGCTTGTGGTGCTTCCCTCAGGGATGCTGGTTTCGCTGGTGTTGTCAGTGGTAGAGCTGGACTCTTCGCTGTTGACGGTTGTGGTTGCTCCCGCAGTGGTTCTTGGCATAGTTGGTCTGGGCGTTGTCGTGGTGCTGGTGGTTGTTGTGGTTGTGATGCTTGCGGCAGCACGTAGTCTTTCCTGTCTGAGTCGGTTCCACTCTTCTTGGCTCACAGGTTGTTGCACAGTGTTTGGTGGCACCACTCCTGGTCGGTAGGGTCGTCTTAATGGTGGGTTAAAAGTTGGGTTAGGTTGTGGATTATATCTTGGACTATACGCTGGGTTAGGTTGAGGAGTGTATCTCTGGTTGATAGGTTGACTATTTTGTGGGTTATAAGGTGGGTTATATCTTGGTGGATTATATAGCGGACTGTTTGGTGGGTTATACTGTTGTGGATTATATTGCGGGCTGCTGGGTGGGTTATACTGTTGTGGATTATATCGCTGATTGGTTGAGGGATTATATCGCTGGTTACTTTGTGGATTGTATGGTGGAGTATATTGTGGTTGATTGTATGGTCTAGCAGGTATGTTGCTGCCCGTCGTACTCGGCTCAACCACTTGTGCACCACCTGCGTCAGTGCGATGTCTTCGACTGTATTTGCTGGTGTGCAACACTGGTGCATCCTCATCTGCTGCTCTTCTCCTGCGTGTTTTCACTACCTGCGCATTTAGTTGATTCAGCACCAGCGCAAGTGGATCATCCGATTGTAGGGTGGTTGCCTGATCTTCTCCAGGCTCGGGCAACTCTGCGCCCTCAAAGTAATCCACGTAATTGAAGTAGCTATCATTGCCTGGTGCTGGTGTTGTGGTGGTGCTAGAGGAACCCAGTTGTGGTTCTTCACTGCCATATTCGTAAGTGGCTTCGTCATCTTCGGTGGTGAAGGGCGCTACGGTGGTTGTAGTGGTGGTGCTGCTGCTTGAAGATGTTGTGGACGAACTTGTAGTTGTTGCCTCTGTGGATAATGTGGTGGGTAGAGTTGTTACCAGCGTGGTGCTGGTGGTGATCGTACTCGACTCTGTGGTTATTGTGGATGGCAAAGTACTCCAAGTGGTTGATGGAGTTTCATTGGTTGTGGGCAAGGTGGTGGCCAAAGTGGTTGGCAGGGTAGTCGGCAAAGTAGTTGGTAAGCTGGTCGGCAAGGTGGTTGGCAAGGTGGTTGGCAAAGTGGTTGGCAAGGTGGTTGGCAAGGTGGTTGGTAGCATTGTGGTTGTGGTCAGATTGAGCAGCATCAGTGTGGTGGCTATTGGTTTTTGTGATGAGCACTTTACCGTTATGTTATAGCACTTGATGCGCTTCAAACTGGACACGAGTGCACCCACTGCGGTGCTGGAGAAGAAGGCATCTGTGCTAGACCAGTCGCCAGTCGTAGAAGAACTCGCATCATCGAATAAACCATCCGTGGTGCTGTCGCTGCCGTAGAGTGGCGTCGTGGTGGTCATCGCACGCAGCGCCTCAATGGATCTCAACAGGTCATGCAACTCCTGCGTGTTGGTTTCGTTCTCCTGCTTCAGCATCTGCAGCGGCTTCTCCTTGCTGTTGATCTTGTAGATGAAGGAGAACATCAGCGAGTACAAATTCAGCATGTTCAGTATCATAATGCTGTGGGCGGGAGAGGAGAGAAAGAGATTAGCAACTGAATGCAAGCTGGAATTCCTTTAGAGACTCACCGTGCCAATTGCAGCCGCAGCTGCTGTCGGGGATGCCAGTTCTCAAACAGGCCCAGTGCCTCGAATATCATGGGCAGAAAGAAGGATAACAGCGTCATGGTCACATTGACCGCATTGCGGCTTAGCCAGTTGTCGTGCTTGGCCAAATCCTCCGAGCTGCAAGTGAAAAGCTGGCGTTGAAAAAGCGATTAAGGCATTCACAAAGCATACTCACTGATTCACCAGCAGCACCACTGTGGCACATGATACAATCAGCAGACCCAGCACCAAAATGTTAACCAATATCCTTTGTAATATCACGCGCCAGCTAATGGAAGAGGAGATAAAGGAGAAGGAGAGGAGGGAGGGAGATGAGGAGATGTGCTTCAATTATAAACTGCAGTGGTGGGCGATTCAGGCGAAGCTTACTTGCGATTATCCTTCTTCTTTTCGGCTTCCTCGAGCAGCGCCTCCTTGAAGCCAACCACGACGGATGCAATGCGATTATGCGCCGTCTCCGCGTGTCCTGTGGGTGATAAGCGCGTGGGCTGTAATGATGTTGCCACCTGCGGATGGAGAACCCATCCACGCTCTTACTTACCAATCATGAAGTCCCAGCCGGTAAAGAGTTTCCACGAGAAGACGCACTCATCGTCCTTTGAGGAAAGTTTCGAGTTGCGCGAGTTCTCAGCCATTCTAGAGGAAGAGAGAGAGAGGAAGGCAGAGAGTGAGAAAAGTTTGCAGCGTGTTGCAACTTGGCTTACATGCCATAATTGGCGCACAAATCCCAGCCAGGCCGGCAAGTGGCGCACACATAAATATGAGTGCGATTCACGCATGCCGCGCACGTGCCACAGCACAAGTGTGGCAAGTGCCAGCATGTGGCAAGGTCAGCCGGCTTCGCCATGCTGTTGACATTGGTACTTTGTTCAATTACGAAATCAACATAATGCCGACAAAGCCATTAAAAGGCGCAACCGTTGCCAGTTTGGCTGCCTGCCCCACCCACTCTGCCTGCTTCTCCTGCTTCCCCCCTCGGACCGTGCGCCGTGTCTGACCGCGTGCGTGCGTAAATCATAATGGCCAAGTTTTTTTCCTGATAGGCCGCAAAGTTTTCCGCCTTCTTTTTCGCTTGCCTTTCCGGCGCTGCTTGCCCCATTTTGTGGCACGTATAAAGGACACGCCTTGCGCCTAGATTTGTATTATTTAATCAGCGCTACGTTTGGTTCGTTTAATTAATTAACGAGCATTTTTGGTATTTAGCTCAGACTTCGATACACGCAGATTTAATGAAGTGTTCATCCTTCTTCCTCTCCTCCTCCTCTTGCCTCACTGCATACTCACTTTCTCAGCGTGGCCACAAAGCTGTAGATATAGACCAGCACGGCGGTCAGGAAGTAGGCCAGCGGCAGCTTATAGCCGGATGTGCTGATGCCGGAAGTGCTCGAGTAATACCTGAATGAAAGGCGATAGAGAAGGAGGTAAAGATAAAGAAAGAACAACAATCAAGCTAACTGAACTTGATTAACTTTGAGCTGCAGTTCCACTCCCACTCACCCGTAGAACATGGGCGAATACTTCAAGTAGCCCTCGAACTCCCAGAAAGTGAAGAGATTGCCCGCAATTTTGTACTCCGACTCGGACATGCGTTTGCGCGGATCCGATTCGTCGTGCTTGGTGGCAAAGTACTGCAGAAGAGGGAGAAGAAGATGAAGTAGGGGCAGTGAAGGGAGAGGGGTACCTACCTCCGGGCCAATGACAAAGGCCACCAGCGGAATGGCAATCATAATGTTGACCCACATGAGCCAGCGCAGGAATGTAAAGTAGGAAGCGACGCCGGAGCCAAAGTGAGATTCGATTTCCTTGATGCGCAGCTCCCATGGTATAAGCACAGTGAGGAAGCTGACTGTTTCGCGTTTCCAGTGCCGCCAGCGCTGCAGCAGGAGAAGGGAAGAGGGGGGACATGAGTTATGCACAAGATGGAGTTCATATTTTAATTGGCTTTCTTGCGAGCTTGTCAAGCTGTTGCTGAATTATGTGCGAGCTGATTTACTTCAGCTCCATAAATATTTTCGGGGTAAACAGCAAGCTCAGCAAGGCGCAACTGCAGCTGTGTGTGTACGTGTGTGTGTGTGCTTTATGTGTGCTTGGCTTGTTGAGAGAAATCACTTACCGCTGCCATTAAAATTTTAAACCTCGCCCACAAATCCCGCGTGCTGCGTGACATGGCAAAGCGCTCCTGCAGCGCCCCCTCGTGGCGTGCCACATACGTTTTGGCCTGTCAACATCATTAAAAGAGTAAAGAGCGACCCCGAAATGGGGGCGAGAAAGTGTTGCAAAATTGACACATGAAATCGAATTTAATGGGGCTAAGGCGTGCCTCGTATAACCTTCTTCTCTGCCTCCCCCCCGCTCACTTACCTGCCGCACCAGTTTGAGCTTCTTGCGTATGTGCCATGGTTGCAGCTTGACCGACTGTATTACCTCCTTGTGTAGGCGGATGTTCTCAAAGATTTGCTCCTGTGTGGACTCCTGATTGGTGCCCTCCTCTGCTGAAACGAGTAGGATAAGTAAACATTACACATACGCCACGTTGACCACGTGCCAGCACAAATGAGCGCACGTAGCGACAGAAATTACTACATCAGAGCCAGTCCCAGGCCCTGTGTCTGTCCCCGTCCGTGCTAAGGACATTGATTAGCCACTTGAGGCCTGCTAAGTTAAACGAAATCTGCAAAAGCAGTTCGAATTGCCGGGAATGCCTTGCCTGAGCTTGTGGTGTAGACACTGGAGCGTCGTCGCTCCACACTATCTAGCACGTGATCCATGGGACTTGATGCACGTCGCGAGTTGCGACTGCCACGTTTTCCTCTATAGCCTCGCACACTGGCACGTCTCTGCATTATCGCCGATACGGAAATTGAGTAGTCCTCCTCATCGTCGACATCGCCAGCGCCATTTTCAGGCTGGTTCTGCTGATGCTGCTGCTGCTGCTGTTGGTTGTCCTGATTGTAGTTGTAGTTGTAGGCACTGCTGTCGGCGTCGCTGCTCTGATTCTGTGTGGGATGAGGGAAATCTGTGCAGAAGAAAAACTCTGTTTGTGTGAAAGAAAACTCATTTGTTTGCCCACGCGTCGCCTACCGTTTCCTTCGTACGATCTGTTATCGTCCTGCGAAGCAGTTCTGCGCCATTTTGAATAGACATTTTTCTTAGTTTGAACTCTCTCTCTCCTTCTTTCTTTCTTTACACCTACCTGCCTCTGTTCCTCTGTCCTCTGTAGTATTCTCGGCGCTCGTCGGCGCTGCTCTGCATCTGCCAGCCGCCCTTATCCAAGTCGCATGGCGGCGCCCAGGTCACGGACAATTGATGTGGCGAGGTGACGCCCGAGTTGTTCTACGAATTGAGTTGAACTTTAATTAAAATGCTCTTCCAGCTGCCACTGCTGGTGTCTGCTGTCTGCTGCTTATCAACGGTTCACTTGTTCGCGCGGCATAATCCACTTTAATCACGCACCACGCAGTCAGCTAATCTCGCGCCCACTTAATCACTCTCCCTCTCTTTCTCTCTGTGTACTCGAATTGTAATTATTAATATACTGTATAAATCTCTACTTATATTTTACAATTTATATTGGCAAGTCTTGCGAATTTGTCTTGAGTCGAATGGGGATTTTCTTTTTGTGCCGTCGCAACGTGTCGTGGAGCAGCCTTTTGCGCAGACTGAACGGCTTAGCGAACTGGCCAGGCCAGCCAGGCCAGGCCAGGACATCAAAAGGACAACGCGACACACTCACTCACACTCACACAGAGTTAAATTTTTCTAATAATGAATGAATATGAATGAAGCGCAGAGAGCCGAACCGAACAGAACCGAAACCCCACCTAGAACTGACTTATCAAAGCCAAAACGTGCCCAAAACACACACACAGAAGGAACGAAGCGAAGGGGGCCAAAGGAATTTACATAGACACGCGCCAGAGCATTGCGGCAGGTAGCTGTAGAGGCAGGTAAAGGGGCAGGAGAGGACGGGCCAGGTGACTGACCACTCGTTGACTTCCTCGCCCAGTTGAAACGAAGACGAATGAGCGTTAAAATCGCCAACGGCATGTGATAACAACAACAGAGGACAAGCTGAAGAAGAGACCAGCACATTGAATGTTCATTTAGCTGTGCGTGATTGTATGTGTGTACAGGTGTGTGTGCAGGTGTGTGTGTGTGTCGGGATTGAGTCACGTTGTATTCTTGGCCTGGCTAGCCTAGACTGGCCTGTGCCATGTAAATGAAAATCAAACATGCAAGGGTTGATAAAGAAAATCGCAAAACTACACAAAGACACCTACACACACACATACAAAGAAAGACACACACACACACACACACTCGTAAAGACTCCTGGCATAGCTCTACATCGAGCATATTCCGCGCCCACTATTGAAATATGTTTTCATATAACTTTTAGCGCTCTTAACTGTCTCCTGTGTTTCGCTTTTGCTTTCGCTTTCGTTTTGGCTTTCTCCTTTTGGCCTTTGGCTTTTGGTTTTTCCAGATTTGCCTATCGTTCTTGGCCTTTTAGTTAAATGAAGTTCGGCCTGCTTTTTTTTGTGTGCGGGGGGCTTTTTAATTAACAACAGAATTTATCTATGCGTGTTCGGCAACGGTTGCCGCCCACTCCTGCCCCCCCTCCCTTTCCCTAGCGCTGCTGCCAACTCTAGTGAAATCATGTCGCACGTGTAGCATAATTTGTTGGCTTTTTATGGGTTCATTAGCCGCTGTGACAGCTGCAGCGCAGCTTTGAAGAGGCAGCTCCTGCCTGCCTGCCTCCTCACCTGAGACCCAGTTTCGAAGACCTGCTGACCCAATTGGGAGCCGGCCACACCCCGCACAGTGCCCACATGGGGCCCTTAAGTGGTTTTCCATGTTCGATTGCAGTTCGAAGGTGTTGCTGGTAGGTATCTTGTCTGGATTGTCATAAATCTACGAGGCTGAAACACAGACCCGCGCCTTGGAGTATGATATATATTTAAAGCGAATGCTCGTGACCCACAAAAGAGAGTTTTGCAATTTGGGTTACATGGCAAACTAATCAACCCAGGACAAATGGTAGAAACTTTCCACACTTTTGGTGGGACGCATGGACGAGGGATCTGCATTGGGACAATGCTTCTGGCATTTAACATTTACGCGCGTCTTCACCAAGTGTTCCTCGTAGGAAGTGACGTCCGAAGAATCGAAGTCAGAGCTGAAGCGGCCGTCCTGGCTGCTCGAACGTGGACACACTCTCGATTTCCTCTCCATTGGCTTCTTTGAGAGCGCCTCCTCGTTTCGCACATTATTTTTCATAATCTGGCGTTCAAATCTGGTTAGCACTTCCTCCTTGAGTTGCTTGCCCCTCAGCTCACCATGGCGACAATTCTCGCGGATCCAACGTCGCACCGGACGTGGCCCCACATAGAAATTTGGCGTCTTGGTCAGGTGCTTGGGCATATTTACAACGTAGCCTAATTCATTGAGCTCACCAAACCCAATATCGAAATGATTGCGGCGCAATGGTTCCGGATTGGGTCCATGTGCTGTCTGATATGTCATAGGACCCACTGCCGGCAGCAAATGCAACCTTTCTGCATTGAAGCGACGATCCTGCGGCGTGCAATATGTCCAGCCATCGAAACTGATCTCATTCTCCTTCACTTCAAAGTCCATCTCTAGTTTATCTGTGAACGAAATGCCTGAGATCTCCTTCAGTTTGCCCTCGTGATGGTGCACACGAAAGTAGATCCCGTGCGATTCCGGCATCGTAATGGTTCCTTCGCCGTGAAACTTATTGTTTAGAAAGCGACCCGTGTACTTGGTGCCATCGATAAAGACGTACTCCCCGTAGCCCTGCATGCCAAACTTGTCAAACTTGCCGCTGAAGTTGTTGCCCGTCGGGAAACGGACATGATCGCTATTCGTCCATGCTGTGAACATGTTCAACCACTACAAGGACAAGTATAAAGTATCAAATGAAGAACTCTCGATCGAAAACGTCAACGAACCAAATTAAAAATGCTGCTCCACTCTCGAACTCAAACTGACTACTGACAGCAGAGTCAAACAACGAACGAAAGCTACATACAGTCAAGCGCTTATCAGCATCAAAACTATTTTGTACTGCATACCTTGCAGGCGCCATGGATATTAGTACGCCCATGAACTTATTTCTTTAATAACTTCAACGTTAATTATCCGTTCGAAACCAAATTTGCAGAAATCATTTGGGTGGTCATAATAAACATTATATATCAATACTAAACACTCTAGCATTACTGTTCTAGTTTCGGAAGGAGGCCAATTTCTATAATAAACTTGAATGAGATAAATTGTCAACAAATTTATAGGTTCTAACACTTGTAGTCTCTGAGATATAGACGGGTAGGCCTATTTCGGCTTGATTACATGTCGATTAGGACTATATGTACTAAAGGACAAGGACGCCTTCTATATATTATATTTATTCCATATATGGTATATTCAGTATATATTCTATATATATTCGACAGTGGTCTCTCCCTTTTTTTTAGTGTTCTTAAACAGATTTTAAAGTTGCAATTTTTTACTTTGCATACATTGAATTTGTTTATTAGAATTTTAATTTGGCAAACTACTCGGATATAGTAACAACAAAAACAATTGAGAGGAATGCCAGTAACTGATTGCGACTCATCTATAGCTGGAATACTGAGAGATTGATGTCGACAAAGCTTGTGGGACGCTTCATATTGGACTGCACCACATTGAGATTGTCTGTGTGCTTCTTCTGGGTCATCCAGAAGGCTTCTTCATAGTAACCTTTGGTCTGCTTGTGCAGAGAGTTATCCGAGAAGCTGCGTGAAATGGTGTGGGAGGCGCCCGAGTCTACGGTGATGGGGTCAGAGCTGCTGGTCCATGGACGATCGCGTTCGATGGGTGCAGGCGTATCGGGGAAATGCAGATGCCAGAGTTTGGTGAATGAATCGACGCGTTTCTCTTCCTTGCAGAACTGCTTGCGAATGCACAGTTCAGTGTCAGAGACCAACTGGGTGCGCAGACGATCGGCGGGCATCAGGCGATCGGCATTGGGCTCTCCCTTCTTGGGATGTTCCTTGCAGACCTTGGGGAAGTAGAGCTCGCGATGTGTCTGCTTCTTGGGTGCATAGAGGATGATCTCCTTGAGCTGTGACTGCTCGTTGGCCAAGTTGTTTGCAATAATTTTACGGCAAATGCTGGGCAGCGGCTCCTTGATGGTCTCCTTGTGCGCCACGCGGCAATGATACTTGATCCAGCCCTTCTCATCGGGGCAGCTCACGTAGATGCTCTTCGAGAAGGGCGGTGGGCGTTCCGTTAACCAGCCAGTCTCAGCATTGTAGATACCCTCCTCGGCGTCAAAGCAATCCGGAGGCACAACACGTGTCTGCAGAGTGCTGGTTAAATATGAAGTGGGTCCCACAGGTTGCTGGCCGTAGTAAAGTTCCAGCTGATAGCGACGATCCTGCGGTGTCAGATACTTCCAATCGTCGCACAGGAACTCCCCGTTATTGAATGTGCCCTGCACATGCAGGCCATCATTGAACCACATGTCCTCGATCTTAATCAGCTTCCCCTCCGCGAACTCTCCCTTGAAGGTGTATCTATATGGCTGGGCCAGTTTTATGTGCCCAAACCCGTGGAACTTGCCACGCACAAAGCCGCCACGGTACTCAGCTCCGTCCGGGAAGCGATAGGTGCCGAAGCCATCCATTGTGTGCACCGCTGAATTCCATGCGCCCTCGAAGTTGCTGCCCGTGAGGAAATCAATGTGTGCCACATGCAGATCGTCGGGCTGTTGCTCATTGTCCATGGCGTTGGTAGTTTATCACTCACTCTCTATCTCTCTCGCTCTCTCTCTCTACTAAGAGTCGGCACTTCTATCTTTGTCTCTTTGTCTGTCTTCTTTTCTACTTGCTTTGCTTTTTTACGTGTTTATTTCGTGTGAATTATATGACTCGCTCAAAGGCAGTAGAGCTACTTTTTGACTGCCCGAATTGACCCACTTAGGTGGCCCGTGGCAAGTGCTGCCAGGTTTGCTGAGATTCCACATTAGCTTTATGGCTTAATGAGCGAGGTGTGGTCTATGTTTATGCTGGGCTCATAAAGCTGGGCAAAACAGCAGGTGGAAGAGGTGGGGGAGGAGTCTTGTGAAGTATGTTAGAGTTTATTCTGCCCTTAGTTTTACTGCCTTTAACTTTCCCTAAACTACTTCTGCCTTTTACAGGGTATTTACACGTTTAGCTTGGCCTACGCCTACAGCTCAGTGCTTTATAGCCTGTCATATATTAACAGATTTGCTCTGTTTGCCCCAGCTTGACCAGGTGTTGGATATTCTATCGATGTTTTCACCTGCTTTATGCACGTGCCCCGCAACAAATCGTAAGCACTCCCTGGTGTCCACTAAATCATGTTCACTTACCTCACTGTTGGCGCCAGTTGCCTGTGCGCTGCTGCTGCCATTGCCGCCACCATTGCCACCAGCTGCCCCACTCACGCAACGAAAATCCACTGAACCACCTGATGAACGCCGTGGTTTGCTTATGTCCAGGCGCAGTATGCCTGGCTTGGGACGTGGTCGCGGCTCAGCGGGAGCGGTAGCGGTAGTAAGCGACTCTGCTGCGCCTGCTGTGGCCACAATTGGCTCCACAGCGGAGCCACCACTGGCCACCACACTGACACTGGTCTCCCTTTGGTTTGTCTGCATCTCGCCACGACAATTCACTGTGTGTGTGTGTGTGTGTTTGCCGTGCTGGGAGTCGCGACGAGCACACGTCCGCTGTGCAGCGCCAACGCGAACGTACTATATCCCTATATCCATGTCCTGGCCGGGGAAGCAACAATTACGCGAGCAGTCGACGCCAGCCAGAGGCAACAACAGCAACAACAATGGCGAAATAAAATGTGAATTAAACGCGTCGACGTTGGCGTCGCAGCCACGCAATAAACGTGAATGTAAATGTGAATGCGAGTGTGTGTGTCTGTGAGTGAGTGTGAGTGTGAGAGTGAGTGTGAGTCGTGACTGTGTGAATGACGTTCGCGAGGCGACAGGACAGGACAGGACACGCGGCACTTTCAACTGTTTCTTGTTGCTGTCACATTGCTCACATGTTGATGTGCACAACAGGCTCGCCTCTGTATGTGTGTGTGTGTGTCTGTTTGGATATGAACTTCCTGTTTTCAGGGTCGTCAGGACATTTTAACATGCCTTTTAGCTTGGCGTAATTATGTGTCGCGGCCTGTGCTCGGCCCCAAAAAGTGTCAAAAAGCAGCAGAAAAATGTAGCGGGAAAATGTAAAAAAAATATCGCATGTCGCGAGTTTTTCATTTTTCATTTGCTCAGCGCTTGCCATTAGTGCGCTTCTTTTGCTTTTAGTTTCCCCCTCCCTCACTCTGCACTTGCTTTGCCCTGCCCCCCCCCCTCTGTTGTGCTGGTAATTATGACCGCACACGAGTTGCCTTGGGTTTGTTTTCTAATTTTCAATATGCGATACGCTCACACGCCCACACGCGCCCATTAGACACGCCCCCTTGCCGGCCAGGCCAGTCCAGGCAGCTACACATTCTCAGTGAGTGCGCTTGTTAGCTGCCAGCCAAGCCCACATGCTGTGGCCCCGCACACTCACTACCTCCTGCCCCCCTCGATATGCAACGCTTTGCTCTATTACATGCGAAGCACGTTAAATTAATTGAACAGCAAAGTGTGCAACAGCAGCAGCAGCAGTAACAGCAACAACTACAACATCAACAACTACAACACGCACTTAAAAACAGCATGTGTTGTTTGAGTTTCCTTTTTTTATTCACTTTATTCAGTTGCAGCACTTAATAAACTTAAATAGAATCGAATAAAATAGAATTAATCTAATATTAAATAGCTGTGCGAAAATGCTCGTGGAATGTATCTTCTTCTGTGTATGTGTATGTCCTGTGGATGTATGTAAGTGTCTTCTGTGTGTGTGTGCGCATGAGTTTTATTTCTCTATTTATGCTTAGTACAAATTTCAGTTTCAGTCTCAAAAATTGTTGCATAAATTAACTAAAACCATTGCGTATCTCTATGGTATGAATCGAAATAGAATCGAATAAAAAAATACAAAAAATGCTTTAAGTTCGTTAGGAAAATCGTCAGAGATTAATATACTATAAAAGATATCAAAATATATAATATAAATTACTTTGTAAGGTTTAATCCATCGCTTACACTTTAAATTATGTCTACCCTGTGCCCATTTGGAATGTCCCACGTGCAGGCTGCGGTAATCACTTATACGCCACGTACGCCGCCACTGGCAATTGCAACGCGTGCCGCAGCTGCAGTAAATTTATAGAGTTCCCCCTCCACCCCCGCCCGCACTCTTCCTGCGAAAACGAGATACTTTCGTACACAAAAGGCGGCCACATAAAAGTGAAATCGATTTATGCATAAAATTTCTGATGCTGAAAAATTTATGAATAACAAACACACCGAGCAGGAGCAGCAGAGTGTGTGTGTGTGTGTGGAAGGAGTGTGTTTGCCCTGTGTGTGGGAGTGTGTGTGCGTAAGTATGTTATGCTTGTTGCTGGTCTGGCCTGGCTTATTTGCTTAACCATATATTTTCCAGCAGGGCGAATCCGCAAGGAAGCTGCAGCCACGCAGCCTCCTTCTCCTCCTCCTCCCTCTGCCCTTTTTGCGCTTTTTGCATGCGCTCTCCCTCGTTGTGTCCTCGTGTTGTGTTTGCTTAGCTTAATAACCAGTTTTTCTCAAACATGAAAAGTTGGCCAAGTTAAGCAGCAATTGCGGAGCTTTTATTATGTTTCCTTTGCCTTTCTTTGCTCATTCGTTTTGTTTTCGTTTTGTTTCGTTATGTGCGACGGGGCGTATGATAAATGCGACCTGTTTGTCCACCTAATGAATTGCCTGACGTACGTGTGTGTGAGTCTGTGTGTGTGTCTCTGTGTGTGTTTGTGTGTGATGTCTTACATGCGAAATACTTTCACTTAGTTTATTAATACTTAAATACACATTGAGCTGCAGCTTTATGCTCGCTAATTGACTTATGTCTACTACGCTTATTCATCTCAACTCATCTCATCCTGTTGCTTTTATCTCCTCCTCCTTGTGCTGCTCCAGCTACGTGTGCGTCCGTTCATGGCATTTCAATGAGCATGTCGTTCGTTTTGGGTTAATTTGGTCATTTAGTCTATTGATTTTCATATTAGCTAACCTACGTAGTACTCGAGACGTAACTAGCTTACGAAACACTCGCTTAACAGCTAATAAACGCACACATTACGTCTCCCCCTTACTGGGGGAAGTTGGGGAAGTTGTTGAGAGGCTGCGGGTCCCTTAAAATGTTGTCACTTTGCCCAAACGCATCCCAAGCAATTTACGACGTTTTTTGGCGCTTAACTTAGTCCAAATTGTGCTGCTGCCCTCGACGAGCAGAAATTCATCGCATAAATCATCCGTCGTTTCCTTTACCATGCCGCCATAGAAATGATCCTCCTGATACTTCTCGGAGCGCGAGTCACCAGATACGAAGCCGCTTTCGGGCCGTGACAACGAGGCAGTGTGCCAGGGTAACTGTTGAAACCAGCGAGCCACTTTCGCCGTCGACGAGAGCTGTGAAAATGTGAAAGCGGGTGAGAAAAAAAAGTCAGTCAGTGTGTAAATTTATGCAAATGAGTTATGTGCGCAAATTGCTGTCCACCACCAACACCAGAGAAAAAGAAGACGAGCCCATGAAGAGAGGGGAAGAGGGGAAACGGCGACACTTGTTTCTTTTGCCCTGCACTTTCTGCTGCTGCCATCGTTTTTCATTTATCACGCGAAATTTATGCACTGACTGCCTGCGAGAAGGCCGTTCATTATCCCCGGCCAACGTGGTGTATGCGTAATACTACAAATGCGCTTAATGCAGCACGTTTTTGTGCGTCGCGCGCGCGCGAAAGTATGCAATGCTTTTTGCCACCTCTTCAGCTCCTTTTGCGACTGCAAACTCATTAGGAAAATTGTTCAATGTTGCGTAAAGTGGCAATCCTGAATCTGAATATAATATGATAATATATGACCGTTAGCAGATACGTTTTGTTGGACTATTTATATGCTTTTTTATTGCTGTTGTTGTTGTTGTTGTTGTTTGCATTGTGTGTGTTGAGCTTATTGAATACGCTTTTATAATTTACATTTAACAATTGCTGCAACTAATTAGTTTTCTTTTTATGTTCTGCTGTTTTTAGACGTGTTTAAACGTGTATTTAATATATTTGTTTTTTAGGTGTATTTGAGCAAACAATTCTGGAAGTTTTTCGATACATAAATTACACATAATAAACAACAATTTACAAAATACGAATACGCACTAAACTAAATAGATATATTCAAGGGTTTCTTTCTTTGACACTTTATAGAGAATACTAGTTGATTAATTAGTTTGCTTTCTTGATATGCTGCGTGTTCGATATAATGGGGGAAGTGGGGAAGTAGGGAAGGGGGTGGGAAATACTTGTTCGCATTTGACTAGAAGAAGTTTCGACAAGAGCTTAACTAATATGATAAACTAAAACGATATTTGCGCTATCAATTAATACTGTTATGCTTACGCATACTCTCTCTCTCTCTCTCACTCGCACGCACACTCACATTCGCATTCACATTCACATTCATTCAGCTTAGCTTCACTATTGACTATTCATGTAACTTAAGGGAGCTGTGGTCCACGCTCGATTCTTCTGGTTGTTGTTCTTCTGGCTGTTCCTCCTCTTCTCATTTGGTTGTATGTCGCGCCCAGGCAGTGCGCTGCACTTGGCTCATCATTTGGCTGCGGTTGGGCACCTTCTCGCTGGTGCTGCGCGTTATGAAGCTGGGCGTGGCCGACAACTTGCGCTGGTGCCCAGCCTCGTCGGTGACACGCAGCAACACTGTATTGAAGCGTGTTTCCCTCGCATTGTTATTGTTATTGCTGTTGCTATTGTTGTTATTGTTGTTGCTGGTGCTATTGCTCTGCTGGCTGCTGCTGCCGGGGCTGATGTTGTTGTTGCTGCTGCGCTGACGTGGCGACGATGGTGAGTCGAGTGTGGAGGAACTGCGACTGGTATCCCTGGTGCCAGTCGAGCCGCCACCGCAGGCCAAGCCAGCCAAATTGCCATTGGAGACCGCGACCTTGAGTTGCTCCTCCAGATTGTTGAGGTTCTGTTCGATGCTCAGGCGCAAGTCCTCGTTGAGCATTGAGCTGCCCGTGAAGGAGTTGCGGTTCAGTGTGCCCAGTGGGGAAGGCGACAAGGCGACGCTGGCATTGAGTGCCGCTGGGGAGGCAGCGAGAAAGTTGAAAGCACTTGCCGCTCCATTGTTGTTGTTGTTGCCCAGTGTGTTGGTGGGCGTGGCTGGGGTGCAGGACAGCGGATTGACAAAGAAGTAGGAGTTGTGCGGCGTCGCTGCAGCCGTTGAGGGCGTCTGCTGCTGCGTCGCTTGCGTTGCATTCGCGTTGAGATTCAGAGCCTGCAGTCGATTAAGCAGCTCCTGATTAACTTGAAACAGATCCTTGGAGAGTGCATCCTGCTGCTGCTGCTGCTGTTGCTGCTGCAACTGATTACTAATGCTCTGCAGCTGACTCATTGTGGGATACGTCGAACTGCCACTGGCTCCCGTTGGCGTCGGGGGTGTCAATTGCGCCTGATGCTGCTGCTGCTGCTGGGCGGAGGCTGTGGGCGACGTCTGTTGCTGCTGCAGGCTCTGCAGGTTCTGTAGGTTCTGGCTCTGCTGATTAAGTCCACTGAGCTGATGGCTCAGCGAGGTCAGCTGCTGATTGATGTTGCCCAGATTGTTGATCTGCTGATTGATGGTGGCCAAATTGTTGTTGTTGCTTGTCGCCTGGAGCAGCATCTGCAGCTGGGACTGCAGGTAGAGGGAGGAGGGTAAGGGTATCTCGTGTCATTAACACTGCAGCTTAAATCAAATTCATGAACAGAGAACAACAGCAACACGAACAACAAACAAACAAACAAACGTGCAAAATGAGACTGAAGAATTCGACGGGCAGCAAAGAAAAAATAAACATGCAAGGAGGGTGGGCATTGCCGGAGCGCAGGGGGGAAAACGGAGGCATATTTTCGCATTTTTTCGATTTACTTCGATTTTTTCGGGTTATAATTAAGGCAACAAACTTATGAAGGCATAAATCAAAGCGCAATTTGTTTACGGGCAGAGCAAACAACATAAACTCTTCAGTTAAGGGCGCATTATTATTAAAGATGGAAGAGGGACTCACCTGCGGCGCCATGCCAATGTTCGCTGAGGTCAGCCCCGCGCTCTGCTGCTCGTTGTAGGCCCCCAGCGAGGCCAAATGCTCGAGCAGTTCGCGATTCTGCTGCAGCAGTTGCTGTGTGCGTGCCTAGAGGAAATGGAGGGAAAGGGAATAAGGTTAACCTTGTCCAGGTGTGGATATTCTCTGGGTCAACTCACCTGCGCCTCGATGCGCGCATTTGTTTCCGAGATGAGCTGCTCCCGCACCAGCATCAGCTGCCCCAGCGCCTGACGCGTCTGCTGCGCCTGCGCCTCCAGCTGATCCTTCAACTGGGTAATCTCTGTGCGTGGCGATGATGGCGAACTTGGCGTTTTGTCGTCCACATCGCACTGCGAAAGGTGAGAAGAACAAAAAGATATGTGAGTAAAGCAAGATAAGTAAAACACTGCACACCTGTAATGGACATGTCTAGTGGAATCTTCGAGCTTCCCAAAATAGATACGAAATATTTTACTAGATTTTTTTACGATTCACTTAACGACACGTCTGCGGCTTCGCTACGCGAAAACTGTAGTATTATTTTAAATATTTCTCATTTAATATTTCAACTTATGACGCTGTACTATATTTATCAAATAACATATATTTATTTATAATAAACGTACACATGTTTACAATAATATTTTAATTATAAACAATGCATATGAATACTGCGTATACACTCTGTACTCAATGTGAAGAGGAGTATCTTAATATTAAATTGTATCTTTACTTTAAACTTGTATAACATTCTACAAACTTCTTCAGATTGTTCTTTCTGTTTTAATCTGTGATAAGCAATAAAAATATACGAAAGTTCCCATTATAAAAGTGAGTACAGGGTATCTACTTGCAGCATGCAT
The DNA here is from genome assembly GCA_018903675.1 of Zaprionus capensis. Lineage (NCBI taxonomy): Eukaryota > Metazoa > Arthropoda > Insecta > Diptera > Drosophilidae > Zaprionus > Zaprionus capensis. The sequence goes on from JAEIFN010001072.1 coordinate 7,374,413, forward strand.
ACCGTATCACTCTATACATATTTCTCACATTGCGCCCACTGAACTTTCTTGAATATTGCAGAAACTTGTTTATTTTTGGAATACACACAATATATACAATATTTAATTATTTCGTGTATTTATTTATAATGAAACTTTTACAGAGTCACGCGGCATTCATAAGCAGCAAAAAGTGCAGAAAACAAACAAAGAGTGCGAGTGCTGGAGCTGCGTTTTTTGTTTCTTTCTGTTTACGAGTCGGATAAACAAATTTGTTGTGCTTTTGTTGAATATTAATTTATAGAGATGATCTAAACGAAAAACGCGAATGGGCACTATTTCGTTGGCCTTTATGGCATTTTAATAGCTGAATTTTATTTGCCGATAAGTATTTAATAAGTCGATCCAATTGGGAATTTCGAAATGGGAAATGGGAATTGGTTGGGAATACTCACCAACAGGCTGGTCGATTTGCGTAGACTCGACTGCGTTGGCAGCAGCTCCAAATGGTTCGGTCGCACCGGCTGCGTGTGGTCCAAGTCGGGCGATATGGCCAAGTGATCTATAAATAATTAAAGATATGAGACCAGAATTAGTTAGGAGTGAACCTTGCTTCGAGGTTATCCATGCAGCAAGGTCAACACACAGATACACACTGGCACACCTGCTGTGCTGCTGGCCGAGTTTTTGCACTTTATTTCCACTTAATTACAGCAGCTTGATTTCAATATTTGTTTTGATTATGCTGCGCATACAATAAATAATGATATAATTATACCAGACCACACACACACACACACAAGTGCACACACACAAAGTCATGGACACACCCCATGCGGTTAGCGGTTTCAAGGGTCCTGTTTACTTTGGACTTTGCAAGATTTGATTTGTGCGCAAATATTTCAACTATTTTGGGAAATTTCAGTTCTCAGATTTTCTCTCGATGCTGCTGCTGTGCGCGTGGAGAATCGTAAAACCTGTGCTGAGATCCCATGAAATATTTCCCCTTGTATCTTTCCCCTTCGATACCTCACCTGCCTTTCTCACCTGACTTGGCATGTAATAAACTGCGTATTATTTCTTCGCTGAAAATCAACGTGCAGCATTCTTCACGGTTTGTAAATTAATTTCGCGCGTATTTAATTGTTCATATAACTAATTTATACCTGGCCACCAAGCAAGGATGGCTGGATTCCATGGCCACAACACATGTTCCTCAGCTATTTCTGTTTCGTCTTGTGATTCATGCAGTTTACTATCGAACTGACCCAAATTAGGAGAACCAAATTGGAATCTACACATCAAAATGAATTTGCAGATCTAGCAAAAGATTTGTGCCAGCAGCTGCAAGGGATGACGGAGCAAAGCGAAGCATTTCTATGGAAAGAAACTGGGTCTGGAATATGTAGCATACTTTCGTGCTGCTGCCTGGGCATGGGCATCATGGACATCTCTTTAATTTGCTTGACAACTGACTCTACAATAATCATGCCACCTCTCGAGTGGGGCAGACAGAGAAATAGACAAGGAGATAGACAGGGAAATGGACAGAGAGATGGGCAACATGTGCTGCTCATAAGGCAGCCAACTAATGTGAAATATTATTTTTAAAAAGTCAACAGACGGTCCATAACGAATGAGTTTATATGGCACGACTAGCAAATACCCTATAAAAGATTGCCAGCATTAACTGTCTATAGTTTCTATGCAAACACACCTTTCCATTAGCTTTGCAGGCGACCATATAAGGACGCCCCCTCTACAAATTTCCTTGGTATGTTCTGAGTTAATAAATAATTTAATTATTATTTTTGGCACACGACTTGCAAAGACATGCCAAAAATGCCAAAATGTCGAAACGTAGAAATGTAGAAATTACGGCTAAATGCCTGTCGCCCCCTCACCTGTTGCCCTATTCCAGCCACGCCTACACACGCATGCGAGTTTACCGCCACGTGATCTGTGCGTGTATTTTGGCCATTGTTACCTGGCGACAAAGTTTCCGTTTTGCATTACAGGTAAATACATGGATATCTATATAATTTTATCAACTGTCTAAGCACACGAAGAGGAGAGAATACATCACTCTCCCTTGCTCCCCCTCTCCCCCCTCTAGCTACTCAAATATATTAGCCATTTTTCCACGAATTTCTGTTGAATGATGTCGTGCGCCTGTTTTAGACGAATTATTGTAAGCACCCTAAGAAACAAAACAAGAACAAGAACAAAAAAAAACGAAACCAATTTGAAATATTTTTCTATTCTTTGGCAGCTCGTCGAAGTCGTTGATGACGTCAAAGTGCGGTACGGCGAAAAGCCGCTACAAGTTGATTGAAAAGCGGCACGAAATATGTGAAAATTGCTTTCCACTTTGCCACGTTAATAACATAAATAGATGAACATGTTCCATAGTACTTTGTTAATTTTGCTGTTAAATTACACCAAATTTCACAGAATACCACAGCCACGCCCACCGTACGCCCACTGTACAGTGCACTCTCTGTGTGTGGTTACTGTAAAATGCAATTTATATGCAAATTTTTTGCCTCTCGTTTTGCGAATTGAACTGAATTCAAAATTAAACAGCAACGAAAATTTGCATTCGTGGCAAACTGAATTGCAAACTAATGCAGAGCAGGACGCAGAGAAGCTGCCCGGGGTCAGCCACAGGACGCAGTAGCTGGCCGGGGGTCAGCCGCAAGTGAACAGCTGCAGCAGCAGCAGCTGGCGACAGTTCAAGCTTTTCATTTATTTATGGCACAACGCAGGCAACGCGGCCAACGACCGAGAGAGTACGTCAGCTGCTGGAGGAGGTTATCAAACGTTCGAGTAATCCCCCCACATACACCACACTCCCCTTCCCTACTCACCTTTCTTTGGCGTCTCGCTGGCCAGCACTGGAAGCAGGCCGCCATCATCGCTCAGCTGCTGCTCGCTGATTTGCTCCACATCGAGCAGCTCCGAAGATGAGACATCGGAGCGTTCATCGTTGGGCTCCAGGGAATTCTTATGAAGATTAAATTTGTGGCACACTTCAAAGGCTTGTCCGACGGTGCGCACAATGCGCATGGCCTGAGACTGCAAATAGAATGTGAGAGACAGAGAGATAATGATGAGTGAGATGGAGGTAAGAGGGGAGGGTACAATTAATATTAATCCGCAGCGCAAGCAATTAAGGCAGACAAGAAGCAATTCAAATATGGCGAACAAAGCAGATTACGCATACGCCGCGTACACACACAGACACACACCTCGGGATCACTTGCCACACTGTGGCAGGAAATTGCATCCTTTGTGCGATTATTGCATAAATTATCACAATTATCCAGCAACATCGCATTACGCTCCAGCGGTGAACTGCGACGTCGCTGTCGCTCCTGCCGTTGCTCGGCCAACATCGCAGCTGACATGGCCGCCACCACGTTGGGTGAGATGCCTCCGCCCTGGGATGCCTCGATGGGTTCACGGAACGACAGTTTCTTGCGTGGCTTGTCTGTCTTGGGGCGCTCCATCATGATGCCATTGCTGATGCCGCCGCAGGTGGCACCGTTGTGCTGGTGCCCGCTGCAACTGCCGCCGCTGCTGACGCTGGAGCTGCTCTGCTGCTCGTAATGCGAATCACTGAGACTCTTGCGGCGCTGCAGCATGTGTCGCTGCTCGGAGCGCTGATACAGCTGCTGTGCACGACGCAGTGCCTCCGGCGATGCTGCATAGTGATCACCACTCGGCACGCGCTTGAACTTGAGGCGCGCCTTGACAACCGCCGTGTCACCTCCTCCGCCATTTGCTGCCGGCACTGCTGGCGTGCGATGTGCCGTCGCCACTGGTTGCTCCTTCTTGATGATATACACCGTGTTCTCGTCGTCGTTGAAGAGTATGTGCCGCGACTTGTTGTCGATGTACGTGTCGTCCAGAAAACGCTGTGCTTGCGCTGCTGCCGACGCCGACTGGCCCAAGGCACGACCGGGAGACAACTCCGCATCGACACAGCCAATCAGTTCGCGTATGTCGAGACTCTTGTTGCGTGCCAGCTGCTTCTGCTTGCGCTGCTTCTGCTGCTGCTTGGCCACCGACTGTGGCGACTGCGGTGGCTTCTCCTTCTGCAGCTTCTCCTTGTCGCTGCCCACCAATATGTCGCGTATCAGGCCGCCGCCACTGCGGAAGATGTTGCGGTGGTAATGCACTTCCGCCGGCTTATCTGCGGACTCAGCAGTCTCCTTACTTCCCGCGGCGGCCTTGCTGCGACTGCGTGACCAGGGCAGGAAGTCAAAGGCCTTCGTAATGGGACTGCGTGGATTGGAGGCATCCGTTAGATGCTGATGCTGCTGTTGCTGCAGTTGACGCTTCAGCGACAATGGTGGCGTGCTGCCATTCCCGGCAACGGCCATGGTGGAACTCTTCTCGTGCTTCATGGTCGCGTCGTACGTTGAACTGTTCCAAGAAACGAATCGAAGTGGGTCTATTTAAAACTTGCCCAACCTGGCGCGCTGTCAACACTTTTAGTTGTTCTCTGCTTCTCACTTGGGTTCAATGCTGTTCAGTTTTCGGGATTGTGATTTGTTTTCGATACAATCTTTGCCAATTAGAAGACTATTAATTTCATAATTGTCTGTCTCACTGCGCTGCTGCTCCTTGGCTCAGGTTGTTCACACACACGCGCCATAGTCTTTCACACAAACAGTTCTCAGTGTATTGCTCTCCCTCTTTGGCTTCACATATATCATTTATTTTATAATTTGTTTACTTATTGATTGTTGTTTTGTTTCTCCTTTTGCCTATTTCAAGTACTTTTTATTATTTTCTGCGTTCCTTTTAATTTTGTTTGTGAATTTCTGCCAGTTGCATTGGGATTTCTGCATTGTGGTTTTCTAGCTTGTCAGAGTGATTTGCAGTGTGTCTGAATCAGCTGCAATTTGACTGCTGACTGACACAAAGACAACAGCGCGAAGGTCGCACAAAGTTGTGATGTCATAGCCGGAGGGGAAAATTACTACAATTTGGCAGAGATTTTCGCATCGATTTAGCCTAAAAACTCTGCAGCTTTTTGCTGCTACCTCAGCGGACATAAATCATTTTTATATGACTTGGCTTTCTGGGAATTAAGGCGGAAAGTGGCGCAAGTTTGCCAACAAGTTTGCGGTAAATCTATAGCTATATAGTAAACTCATTTGCTTGTCCATCAGCACTTTGCAGGGCATGGGTAACATGAAGTCTGAACAACAGCGGGGCGACATTAACGAGCCGTCACTTTAAGCTATTTTGACAAGCGCAGACAGAATTAGTTTAACCACAAGCAATAGCAACAACAACATCCACAGCAACAATAACCGTATATATTATATATTTTTCTAGTTTTAATAGATTACACAAAAGTTCAGCGGGGCGCACCTGGCTACCTCTCTTTCTGACCTTTGGCTACGGCTTACGCACACAGGCATTGCGTATACGCCGTGTCTAACAAAGTGCCAAAGGTGTCGATTGATGGGCAGTCTGCCCGTCGCTCCATCTACTCGTGCACTTGACTACACAGAACATGAATCAATTCGTGCGCAATGCTGACGCAATTGCCAATAAATCAAATTGAATTGAATCAAGTTCGAAACTATAAAAAGAAGCAGTTGAAGCAGCCAGAAGTAGCCCTCGATCTCCAGTGCGTGTGGAAATTTGCATTAGAGTGAGGGAAAACTTTGCAAAGGTAACACAAAATAATCAGCTTTAGTTCCCTGGAAAACTACTTGAATATTTATGGCATCGTTAAAAAAGAAGAAATGAAACTGAAAGTCGCTTATTTTTTATGTATTTATTTGATTTTTAATTTTCGTTTGCGTTTTACTTTTGTACTTATTTGTTTATTTGTCTTTCTGTCTTTTTGTTTTGTTTCTTTGTCATAAGGGAAAATTTTCTTTACACACAAAAATCTTGAGAGAACAAGAAATGTATGTAAAACGGTTCGTTGCTCGCGCTTTTTAGTGCCCAATTTTTTGCGCCGTGCGCCAGTTAGGTGGGTGAAGGGAAGGAGAAGAGGAGAGCGGACTCCAAAGGGGCTTTGATGTGGTGTGGGGCCAAAGCAGAGCATCAGCAAGTCTGCCAGCTCGGTTAACACGCGAATCGGGCTGCAACACATATGTTTGCTCTGGCCATAAGTCGCGGCAACACCAGCGGCGCCGTGTGGCATGTGGCAAGCAAGCCGCAAGCCGCAGCTGCAATGTGATGCACAAACACAGATTTAGAGCAGGGGGAAGAGGGTTCCGGGTAGGGCGCGTGGGTGCAGCATGAGTTTTGCACGTGGTTTGTTGCCCTTAAACATGAGTTGTGCAGCCGCAGCGGGTGCTAATTAACTTTTCATTAGTCATGCCAAGAAGCGCACTTAAAATTTCATTTACTTATAATACATACAACAAACAAACACACACACAGACATGCATACAGTCACACACACAGGCATACACACAGTCACACACACCCACTTACAGCCACACGTGTGCCTTACTATATAATTTGGCTGTGTTGTCTTCTTTCTTGCACCACAAAACAACCCACACGCGCTGCCACACACACACATACACGAAGCTTGTTCGATTTTCGAAATACTTTAGAGCAGGCTATTAAAATAATGGATCTATTTTGGTTTAAATGCTGAAAAACCAAGCGAAAATCCGCAGACTAATTGAAAATTCGACCATTGCGGGCGGCAGCCATTTTGAGGCACAATAAATACACAAGGGAAATCACCCCCTATATATGTATATAATCTATATCTATATATACTATGATATAGTATAGTATATTCGATCTTGGGCGCTCTGACTCTGCTGATTCTGTTGCAAGTTTTGTTTAAACTATGAACAGTCAATTTCGCTGTCAGTTTTTCAGTTTTCATTGGTTTTCCCAGCGGCAAATTCTAAATAAATATTGACTAGGAGGTGGCAGAGGGGAGAGAGATAGTTGGAAGGAAGGCTAGAATTCATAAATATTTCATGCCATCACGTGTGCAACTTGATTGACCATCAAATTATTTATTTATTTATCTTAAGCTAGTTCAGCCTGTCTCCCTCCCCCTCTGTCTCTATCCTTTTCTCAATGCGCCCTCTTTTTTGATTCTCTGCACTGCGGGGAATTTGGTTCATTAACTTTTTGAGTGCGTGGGTCGCGCGGTAGATGATGGAAATGAAAACGAAAACGAACGAATGAAAATTAACTTGATTGCGGCAATTTTATGGCACCTGCCTAAAGAACTAATATGCATAAACAAGCTGCAAAGTACGTCAGTTGTGCCGATCAGGCGATTGTTTTGGTTTTCCCCCTTCCCAATTACCCCAAGTGAAGCCAAAATTAGGCAGACACAAGCACTTATTTTTACGCTATTTTTTATAGATAAATCTCGGCACGTTTTGGAACTTTTGTGTGCTATTAATTTCCAGTCTTTGACAATCTTTATTTAAGATTTTCCTCGACTAACTGTTGCCATACTGAGTTGTAGTTGTTGCTGGGTTTTTCTTAACTGATTGGCCCGCCTGCTTGCCGCACCAAGTTGATGGCGTCAGCTTGGTCCATGACAAACACTTTTCCTCGGCGTATGTTTCACATTTTCCCCCAGCTTTCCTTTTGCTTTTTCTTTTCTTTTTGTTGCTCGGTGATCTATGGACTAGCGAAATATGTTGTTTAAAGATTCTGACATGCCATTGGCTGAATTTATTTAATTAATTTCTGTGACATATTCACATATAGTATTCTGGCAGAAATTCACAAAATTTATTATTGCATTTTCCTTCTGTGTTTATTTTCATATTTACTTTTGTATTTATTTGCTGCTTAGCTTTTATTAGTTTGGCTCAAATTGTTTTCTTAGTTTTTATTACACTACACTGCACAGGGTTTTATTTAGTTCGAACCGCACACGTTTTGATACACTGCAAATTGCATAAGTCGAGCAAGTTTGTTTAGTTCTCTTTCTTTGCACGTCTGCAGCGGCACAACGTCGAGAAGGCACTGGATAAACCGAAACGATGCGATCGGCCTCCACGCGATCTTTGATGGATCGTCAGCGATCGCCGGCGGCGGCGAGCAGAAGAAGCTTTCTGACTTTTTTGGCTACAAAAAAGCTTTCGGCACTCAGCTGTTAACGCGCCAGTTTGTTTTTGGGCAGAAGCAGCGACACGCTGCGTTTGTTTTGCTTTTGTCCACTGCCTGCTGGGCTAATGCGGCGTATGCGCGTTTCTCGCGATTTTCTGACGCTGGCAGCGATGCCGCTTGTTTCGGTTGTCGTTGTGACGTCACCGCTTTGTGTTTCGCGGAAGTAAACAAAGGCACTTTTCGTTTTCATTTTTAGCGGTTTTTCGCCATGGTTTATGGCAGCACAGAGCAACACAGCGACTGCTTAGCCATAAATCACACGCTTTCAGCACTTTGTCTTGTGTTTATTTTGATGATGCCGAACGGAGCCGAGAAGCCGCAACAATAATTCCTAATCTTTGCGTGTAGCAAGTGCAATTGCGTTGCATTTTCCGCTTCATTTTCTATTCTTGTGTCTTGTTTGTTATTGTTGCCGTGGCTCCTGACGCACACAAAGCCACACACACGTGCCACAGAGAGACAGTGAGAGGGAGGGAGCCCTGTCCAGACCGGCCTTAATTTACTGTGTCACTTGTCAGGCATTTCGACAGGCTCTACAGCCCGCTTGTCTGCCCCATGTCTATTTTCGCATTTTTTAAAGCGAATTGTGCTTGGTTAATTGAAAAACTGTGTCGAAAATAGAATCGCCAGCAGACTTGACATTGCCTAGAGGCAAAGTTGAAGGCCACAACAGCCTCCCCTACTCCTCATCTATCATAAAATCTACAACTGCTTGTTTAGTGGGCGGGATGAGGCGCTGCACAGGCCACAGCGCACCACAAATCAAAGCAAATGCAATTCTGCGGCTGCGACTGCTGCGTCTGCTGGTGCGGCAACTACAAAGTAAAAGCAATTTATTTATTGCCAAATCTCGTAAACGCTGTGTGAGCAGTGCGGTGTATGAGGTGTGGCCACTGAGTGTGCCTGCCGCCTGCTGCCGCCACATTTTTGGGCAGCCGGCAGACGGTCGGACATACGCTATAATACGGAAATATAGCGCACCGTCTGGCGGTCAGCCTGATGGACAGTTGCGTTGCGTCTTACATTTTGTATGTTCGCTTTTAATGCCAAGTAATGTGGCCGACAAATGTATCTGCCTGTCGCTGGACACTGATGAATGCTAATGGCGCAAAATTGTCATTCGCAATTGCGGATTGTGTTGATCACAGAACTTACTCATAAAATGGTAGATGAAAATAGAGAATAAAATAAATATACATACAGCGGAATACTTTGATCGCGACAGTGTTGTGTAGATACACATGTTGGGGACTACAGCACACTAACATGAGTTTTGACAGTAGAGTAGCAGAGTCTGTTGTCTATTGTGAATCAAAACTCTCTATTTGTTGCTCACTTAACGAACGGAGCTTCGTTCAGTTGAGTAGGATTTAACAGCAGTTGACGCTCCCACTGCAATGCATACTGTCGCTCAGTTATGTTAACTAGCCATGCCAGCGAGAGCTGTCAACAGCAAATGATCCTCTCAGTGAGAGGCTGTCACTTAACTCAGTTATGTTATCTTACCTCGGCAGCTGTGCATAAACAGCAAACGAAGTTGTGTGAATTTCAAATGCGTTAAGCAAGATATGCTGACAGGAATGTATTCTAACATTGATATTCCTACAGCCTGTTACTTTTCTAGGGTCATGTTAATTAAATCCCGCATACCCTGTTACACTCAAAGGGTAATGTTAATTATATCCCGCACACTTTGGTACACTTGCAGAGTTATGCTAATTACATCTCCCATACACAGTTTACAGAGTGCAAAGTGCACTGTTTTGATCAGCATCTCATAATATCAAATTCCTATTATTACTTTTATCACTGCACATACAACTCATCTAATGTTCACTTGCTGCTATGCATATCGCGATTATTTGTTTATTTTCCGCTTGTTTGCGTTTTCAGCTTTCCACGTAGTAGACCACACTCCTCATCCCCGACTCACCACCCGCATCTCCTCTTTGGCTGCCAGCCAAATTTGTGCATATGATGAGCGCAGTAAAAAAAAACATTTTGCAAAAACAGGACAGTCAAAATGTCATGTACAAATGTGTTTATATTTAGACCGGGTTGAGGTGGTGCCACACACATACACGCACATACAGCACGCGCGCGCCTTATTAAACTATATTAGATAATTATTGGAATATCATTTTATATGGTATGAGGCAAATTGGGGCTTACCTTTTTGTGACTTTTGAATACGGAACACTTGAACGTATCCGTGCTGGCATCGCGTGCTATGTAGCTGAATATTTTGAGATCGCTGCTGTCGTGGGACACGTAAAATATTCTATAGATGGGATGATTGAGCAACTCGATTTCCTCGGGGTCATTGGTCCAGTTCTTTTTCTATAGAAAAAGGTGAAAACAAAATGTCAGTTTGTTTACACAGTATTATGATGGATGCGTGTATGATGGATTGTTACTCACTTTTCGCCGACGCTTCTTGAGGACAACGCGAACGCCGTTAACTGATATTTGTATGGTTACCTTGCGCTTCTTCAGATTCTGCACTTTGCACTCGTACTGTGTAAGAGAGAGAGAGAATATGTTATTGGCGAGACAAAGCTATAAATGTCACGAAGTCAGGAGGGGGAGGGGGAAAATTCGTTCGAATTTTCAATTAACATTTGGCTGCCTTTGACGTTCGCGTCTAAAGGCAAGACATGACAATAACAAGCGCCATATTAGCCGCGCCCCAAATTGAAGTCAGACAAGGCTACAAGGCTAATACACACACACACACATAGAAACGACTGCGCGACATACATGTCAAACACACAAGCAGCTAACAATATTTAAGCCAACTCACGCACGAGTCAGCCAAAGCAGACGCCACGTCTGTCGCTCTGATTGTGTGTCTGTGTGTGTGGTGTAGGGGGCGTGGCAGATAAACAATGCCGATGCGTCGTTGGCCATGACACGTTTGCCTTGCTCGCAAGCTGCGGCTTTGTTGCCGTAATCAGAGCAGCGCAAAAAAGTGTTGCCTGCTTTCATGGAGCAAGGGAAAGTCGTTCAAGGAGGAATTTAAAGCAAAGCAAAGCTTAGCAAAGTTTTTCCCATTTTCTTGTACTTTTCTGCTTGTGTTGTGCCATGCGGGCCACCAACAATTGCCAGCATTGTCCTGTCTGCCTTTCCGCGTTGTCTGCCGTTGCGTACACTTGATACAACATAGATAACTCACCCGTATGCGACGCATGGCCTGCACAATTTCGGCTCGTGTATTTGGACGCGGCACCTCCTCCCAGCCGACGAACTGCAATGTGAAAATAGAAAATAGTCACAAATTATTAAGGGTTTTACTAGAGTTAGAGCGCAGCCCCCGACGCCCAAGTGCCCTAAGCGGGCGCATAAATACACGTACAGCACTAAGGCGTGCACAGGCGCTGCTGCAATAAAACAATTTAGTTGCTCCCTTAGGATGAGGAGTGGGAGTGAAGGGAAAAGAGAGTGGAGTGGGTTAATAGCTACTGAAACTCGTGTGCTCGCAATTTTTATTTATAGGCGCTGCTGCAGAAACTGTTGCTAGCTGCAGTCGCTGCCAAGTAGCCTCGACACAGTAAGCACTTGAATTAGTTTGCTTTTAGCCGATTTACAGCTAAATTTAAACAAACTGTTGCCCTTTTACACACGAAAGCAGCAAAATCATTAAACTCATTTCGATTTCGTTTTGATTTGCATTTTATTTGCATTGCATTTTGGCCAAAACGCGCCATGTTAAATTTATGGCTAAAATGACAAACAGAAGCAACACGCAGCAACAATAAAAGTGGCAGCAAACAAGCGAAAAGAGAAAACAAAACAGAAATCATATTGTGCACTCGTCTTGAAACATAAATTGCACTTTTCACGCGCAAATTATACGTTGCTGCCAAGGATAACGAATGCGTAGATATGGACCTAGATTCAAGCATTTTATTGCGGCGACAACAACAATTTAAATGAAAATGACATGGTCATAACACAGAAGGGGGACAAAAGAGAGGGAGACAAGGAGCAGAAGCAGTGGAGCAGGAGGCGGAGAGGAAAGGCAATTGCACGCCCAGGCAATAAAAGCAAATATTTATGGCGTAGCTTAGCGCGCTTGAGTTCTTGTTTCTTGTTTGATACGCAGCTTGATTGTTAACTTAGCTTACTCGCTCTTCTTTCTATATCTGTTTCTGTCTATCTGTTGCTCTATCTCTCTATTGCTCTTCCTCTCTCTATTTCTCTAGCTCCTTCTTATTCATGCTTTCTTCTCTGTACTCTCTTATTATAGAAACAATCGCATTTTCTGTTGATAAAATTTTATATATTGACTTTCCGCATCTATCCCAACTAGCACTCTCTCTCTCTTTGTTTTTTCCTCTTTCTCTCCTTTTAACCACTTTCTTTCATCCGCCTCCTCTCTGTACTCATCCCTCATTGTCGCAATAACATTTACTACTGAATTTGTTGACTTTCTGCAGCTAAATTTAGCTTCTAATTGGGCCGCCTGCGCGGCGTGTGCCATATTGCGATCAGCACATTAGCACCCTTGATCATGCCCCTCCTACTCCCTCTGCCTAGTACTACCTGCTTCCAGATGTCAGTCTAAATATAGCGCCATAACGAATGTTGAATAATTTCATAGAAAATAGATTCTGGCATATTGGCAAAATTAATAATAAATCGGCAAATCGAAAATGCTTTCAAGCCCAGCCAGATGCAGGTTCGTCAAAATCGTGTGACGCTTCCCATATGTATTTATAGTGAACTACTAAATTCGGGAAATTCATCAAATTATAAATAACTATGGAGCAGCGAACTGGAATTAGTTGGAAATGCCATAAATATGATGAAAGAGATATTGAAAAAAATGGAATTCTGAATGTGCTGACTAACTGAAAATGCGAAGTGCTTTAAGCCACTCGAAATGCTTACATAGGAAGCACTCCCTTTCCTCCCTTCCCCCTTGCTCTCTTTCTCTTTCTAACCACTTTGCCTGTTCTGATTTTGGCGCATTAAAACATCAAGTTGTTCGCCTGTTCACACCACAAACCAGGCACAAACTAAATCCATTTAAATAAAGCATTCTCAACACTTTGGCCCTGAGGCAGGGACACGAAGAGACAGATGTAGAGGGGGATAGGGAAGAGAGCGGAGAAGCGACTCCCACAAATATTTAGATTGCATTAAATTCATGCAAACACAAAGGATAACGGATACAGCGCTTATCCTCTCCAGCTATACAAATCCTCGCGCAAATAAAAAGAAACTCAGCTTCTCTTCGTCTGTCTAACTGTCCCAATTCCCCCTGCACTGCCCCCGTTCTGCTTAAACCTTGTAGATGCTTTACATTTCTAGTGTTCACTCTGGTCTGGCTTTCTTTTTTTATGCTTTTTGCCCATCTATTGCTATTCGCATCCTTTTTTTCACTTAAAAAACGTTTCACTCTGGCAACGCTATGCAAATAGCCCAAGGAGGAAGAGGAGGAGCAGGAGAATGACGCGTCGCTTCGTTTAAATTCATTTGCTTTGAATAAAGCCCCAGACCGAGACCTGGAGAAATGGCCAACTTAGGCATTAGGATAACTTTTTTATGAACCCAAAAAAATAAAAGTAAACCTGGCACAGCAACCCCCACGCACATTTTTCTGGCCGAGTTCATAATTTAACTAATAACAAATGAAAGAATTTTCTACTTCTTCCTTTTTTTCAGCTGCCCTGCGGCTCTTTTGCGACCTGCACTCGAAGACAACTTTGTGGGCACATTAATTTTATTGATTTTACAACACAGAAGGGAAAGAGAGAAGGGGAAACGGGGAGGGAGTCAGCAACATAGATACTTCTGTTCTGTTTTGTTTATTTTCTCATACAGCTCACGTATCGTTCTTATGTTTGCCACGGCCCTTTTTCGTTTATCTAGCAATTGGTTTAACACAATTTCTACTTTTTTATATGGAAAATATGTTAATATGCTTCTCCACTCTTTATCGAGCAGAGGGAATCGATTTTTCACGGGAATTCTATTCTATTTTTGGTGGGCGCGCTTTTGTTTATTTGCCTTCATTTAGCATTTTGATGGAAATCATTTTAAAAGAAATATACAAATCGCATTCACATAAAACTCAAAAGCCAAACTGGCCAAACGGCTGCCGTCTGTCTAGCTGGCTGTGACGTCAACGAGGAAAATCTGATAAGCGACAAGCGGCAGCAGCAGCAAAGGTAAAGCTAAAGTAACGTTGCACGTTTTCCCGACCAGCTTTGGCCGCGTTGTGGCGCAATTAGGCAGCGCTTAAAGCCAACAGCTGAAAAGCCTGACTAATATCATAACGAAATTAGATGCAGAAGGGGCGTGGCACTGCCCACGGCAGCGCGATAACCTCTCGCGAGGGGCAGCAGCAAACAGATTAGAACGGCTTAGTTCGGTTCGCAGCAAAGAGCATAAAAAAAGGCCAGATTTATATAAAGTTTATGTGTATGTGCGTGAAGGAAATCTCGCTGCATAAAAGGATTCAGTTCTGGTCGGAGCCCCCTAATGGCGCTGCAGGCCAAATGGCATGGACACTGGCCAAGAAGACGGCAAGGGGCACCAGCAGCTTTTGGCTTTGGCTTTAGAACTGACGCTGGGTTTGGCTTGTGCTTCTCTGCTTTATGCGCGCTCTTTGCAATGTTCTTTTCGCCGCGTTTACTCTGTTTTCTCTGTTTTTTCTCAGTGTGCCCTTTCAACAATGTAAAACATTTGTTTGCCCACATTTTTAACAGCGTGCAGCACGTAATTTTTTTCATAAATACACAAGCGCATATATATTTATCTCTCTCTCTCTCTCTATATATATATGTATATGTATGTATGGTTTCTGTTTGCTTTTGCCCTTTGCATAACTGGCGCCGTGTTTGCGCAGTGCCGGAGGATAACAAATTGTTTTAAATACCCTGCGAGAATCGACCAAGCTGACCAGCTTGCATTAAGTTCTGTAATAAAATTTGCTTGTATGGAAATTTAAAGCACACGATCAGCTTTGCATGTATGAGGATAATAAAATTAAATGATATAATGCAGTTTACAGCATATTTGCTATTCGTTCTGCTGCATTTAATATTCATTTTAATGCTATTTATGCTTTTTCATTCCACTGTCGGCCAGTGCTGCCCATGCAGCTGCTTAACGAGCCATGCATGCCAAAAGTGCTGCATACTTTCAGGCGACGCACGAAAATAAACCAACGCAAACAATTTTTTTAACGCCCCCGCCCCCCAGGCGCCCCTTTTGGTCTTTTTCGAACTGTTTTTTGCTTGAAAAAAAAGGAGAAATGTAAAAAAGTGGCTAACACATTTTGTCGTTTTCCCGGGCGAGCTGTGCGCTTTACGAATTTGGAAAGTAGTGTCCTGTTGAAGGACAAAAAGGAGAACCATTAAAAAAACCGCAAGGCACTACGTCTTGTAGTTTTGGCGGAATTTTTATTTGAAAAACAAAACGTAAAATTTTGCTAACAGATCTCTGTTTAGCCAGGACACGATCCCATAGCACGTACACGATCCGAAAAAGAGAGCGAGAACGTACAGCGAGAGCAGAAGAGCGCCAAAGAGGAAAAGAGAGAGGGAAAGAGCATAAAAAAGACAAAAATAAACAACCCAATAAAAAAAGAGAGCGTTAAGGAGAAGAGAGAGAGTGAAGAGAAAATATTAAGTAATTATCGCATTAAAGACAACAAAACAACAAAAATGAAAATAGATCATTATTTGTGAATAAGAGCAATAAATTGTTGTGCTGTTTATTGAAACGTTTAATTGCCCAATTCGTGGTTTTATTTTTTCCGCAGCAGTTTATGTTCTCTTTTTTTCTTTCTGTCTCTCTCTTTTTCTCTCCCTCTCTCTCTTCCTCTCATAAATTAATTATGCCTACCCACAACTTTTTAAGCACATTTCCAGCATAATCAAGCGCCGCAGAGCCCTTGCTGCGCTTGTTTTAATGCCAAGTCAAGTCATAAAAGATGCACAACGGCAAAACATTTAAAAAACTGAGAAAGGAAAATCAACAGCGTCAAAGTTAAAAGTGACACGAGCTGCCTTCCTGCCAGCCAAGTTTGCCAACAGCAGCAGCAGCAGCAACTCAGGAATTTCCGCTAATAATGTTAATTCCATTGCCACCAGCATCCACAACTCCCCCTCGCAATCCCCCCCTCCCACTCTCTTATACCGCAGATAATCAGCGCGCAGCGAGAACAATTCAAACCTCCTCCCCCTAGTTGCCACGCCCTTCTCACGCTTTTTGTTTTGCTTTCATCTTGAGTTTAGTTTTGTGCTGCGCTTCCTGTCAGTCCTGACTGTCTGTCTGTCTGTTCTGCCTTCCTTTCTTGTTGCTGTTGCTTTGTTGCGCAACAGCGCACACTTCCCCGTCCCACTCTCACTCCAACCCCCCTCATTATCATTCCTGCCTGCCAACTTAATGATAGCGCGGCCAAAAGTTTTGCGGCTTTCTTTCTGCTGTGCATCGCTTTAGGCGTTTCGCACTGCGTTTAATTTAAAACAATTATTTGCACAGTGCCCAAGTGGGCTGCAGGGCAGCTAAACTAGCTAAATTCCAGCTAAAGTTCAGCTTAATTCCCTATTAAATTCCATCCATATTCTAGCTAACATTCAGCAACTTTTCGGCCTAAACGCGCGACTGCATTCCCAGTTACGCCCCCACAACAAACCGATGTTAGTTTCTCTCCCTCAGCCAAAACAAACTACAAACAAATGTTGCTAAGTAGCGCAATAAATCAAGCCAGACCCAGCTTGATGTCTGTCTCCGGCTACGGCTACAGCTACAGCTCTGACAAGAAGTTAAGTGCAGGCCACAAACAAACAACTAAATTCCAGGTGCAAAGCAGCACCTAGAGCATCTCGAGCTGTGGCCAAGTTTAAGCGATTTTTTTTACGACTCCCCCCAAAAAAATGTATGTCAACATGGCAGAGGTAAAGACCGAGGCAGAGCATCATCTTCTTCTTCTTTCTCTACACTCTTCAATTAGCTGCAAATAGGAATAGGTCGACCAGGTCGAGACTGAGAGAGACAGAGAGAGGAGAGGACAGATAAAAGCAGGAGAGAAGGCTTTAATTGCAAGAGCAGGCAATAAACACGACAGGCAGATAAAAGTTTAGTTCTAGCAGGAGAAGTGGGGAGCGGGAGGGGGAGAGTATAGGGTAACTGACACCTAGTTTCACCTGTTGCCAACCCTTCGGGGCCATTAACTGCGCCTTAATCCTCCACAGACAGCTTTCTAAACATTTGCATAAGCTACGAAGCTCTTTCAAGTCGTTTTTCCTTAACAATTTGCCGCTTTTATTGATTTTAAACTCTTGCGCGAGCCCAGCCCCGTAATAAGTTGTTTCCGGTGAAGAGAATGCAACGCCAACTACAACTCCAGCTCCAATACTGACACACTTTAAAGACAACAACAGCAATAGCAGACATGCAACAACAATTACGTCGCTCTTTTATGCGCTTCACACTCGCGCGCCGTGGCCATAATCATAAGCGAGGGCCATAAAGAAAAGCTAGCGATAAGCAATCATAAAAGACACACACACTTACACACACACACACATATATAGAGACACTCGCGCATTCTTTGTTGTTCTTTGTTACAACTTTCGCTAGACTTCATTAGCTCTGCCCCTCCTCCTGCCTCCAGCAAACGCCCTGCACAATTGTAAGTGTCAAGTTTTATTAGTTCTCTTCATGTCTCTCTATCTCCTTTCTCCATCTCTCTCTCTTTCTTAAACACTTTGTCTGGTTCAATGCACTCAAACACTAGAGGCACAGATCAATTTATAAATCAAACCGATAGAAGAAAACTTGAAAAGTAAAAGTGGAAATGGAAGGCAAAGGAAGGCAGTTCCAACTTAACTCTGACCCAGTTGTACCCCACATAATTCCAGCATGATTATGCAAATGCAGCTGGAGAGATTACATATCATCAGGCCAGCCTGGGGAATGTTGCTCATAGAGGCAGATAGACAGAGAGAGAGAGAGAAGGAGTCTCTTAGCTTGTCAGACAATGCAATCGCTTTGTTCCACGAACAATTCTCGAACAACTTAAGCAATTAATTGGGCCAAAAGTTTCATCGAGAGTGGCCTGCAAAATCAATAAACAAAAGGACTTTAATGCTCGCTCGAAGGACAAGGACCAAGGACTCTCCACAGTGGGAGCTGGCCATACAGAAAGCGACAAAGCGCATTGAGTTGAGTGGCCCCAGAATGGAACAATAAACAACAGGGCAAAATCAATTGAAGTACTTGAGCAAACAATGGGCCTCCAAGTAGATGGCCAGCTGTAATAAAAGCCCCGAAAAGAAAAAAGGGAATACAGAAGCTGCTGCTCCCGTTGCCGCAACTCGACAATGGCCCCGAAACAAGTCTAATTTAGCACAGTGCGATTATTTAGATATCAGCAGCAACAATAAGCTAACGAAATAGGAGGAAGAGAACGACACAGTAAAGCGGCGAGCAAACATCAATTAAAATATAAATAAATTGCGTGGCAAACGGGGCGTATGAGCAACGCGCAGTGCAGAGCAACTAAACGACCGGAAGCGTTTAATTAGCGGCTTTAATAATTCAATCAGCATTGTGTGTGCTCGTTCTTCTTTTGCTCCTCCTCCCTCACCTCCTCCCCCTCTTCGTTCCCCTTTCGCATCTCGTGTGCGTAATGTGAGCCGCTAATTTTTCAACAATTTCGAGCGCTAAACAACTTTAAATGGCTTCGATTTAATTTCGAAATTTCAAATTGATTTTTTGTTGTCAGTGTACAGTATTTTCAGTATTTTCTGTTTGGTATTTAATTGGGAGTTGTGCTGGGTTGGAGGTCTGAGTAATGAGCCGCCTAATGTGCTGCGGCAGCCCAGCAATGAGTCGAGCTTGCGGTTGCCACGCCAAGGGTGGCTTGCTGCCGAAAAGGGGGTGGTTTGTGGTT
The DNA here is from genome assembly GCA_018903675.1 of Zaprionus capensis. Lineage (NCBI taxonomy): Eukaryota > Metazoa > Arthropoda > Insecta > Diptera > Drosophilidae > Zaprionus > Zaprionus capensis. The sequence goes on from JAEIFN010001072.1 coordinate 7,393,437, forward strand.
GTTGCTGTTGCCCCCAGGGGCTGCAATTGGGGAAGTTATAAGTAGGGAATGTGCAGGGTATGTGGGCTAGTTTGGGGTTAATGAACTCTCCGGTTAAGTGGGCTGCGTCTTACCAAACTTGATTGCTTCGATTATTTGCTTACCTGCAATGAACGAAGAGAATAATACGAAATTAGTGGGAGTAGTTTAAGGGGGTATGCATAGTAATATATATAATATTATAATGTGCTCTTCAGTTTGAGTTTTGGTTGGGTTTGCTTTCCTCTGGCTGCGCTTTAAAACGCGTTAAAATTGCGAATACCTGCGTGACGTAAATGGGAAAATGCATTGCAATAAATTTTGTGCAGACAGACAAAAGAGACAACGGCAGCAGCAGCAGCAGCTACAGAGGCAGCAACAGAGGCAACAGCAGCAACAACAACAACAAGTACAACAAACTGCCGCCAGTCGCCAGTTGGCTTGTTTAATGAAAAAACACAGCAGCAGGCCGAGCAAAACGAGGCTTGGCCGCGTCCGACTGCGACTGCGACTCCAAGGCAAGAGTCAAAGTCAAAGCAAATGTCTATTGATGCCTGAGAACACACAACAAGCTGAGGCAGTCAGCAGACAGCAGACGCAGCGTGCAAAGTCATCAAAGCCAGCGCCAAATGTTGCCAATTGCAAAACTCAAACATGGCCAAGACAACGTTCGGTTGCAAGTTGCAATGTCTTCAATGTCTGCAGACGTGCGTCTCAGCCTGATGGCAATTTCCTACGACTTTTCGCCTCTATGACCGTTTGTGGACACAGACTGGCGAGGTAGTCCCCCTCCCCCCTCTCTGCCTCTCTTGCACACTCTGGGCATTTCACTTTGTGTCGCTTAAAGGCGTCAGTGAAATTTTGCCACATTTAACACTCAACGACAGTTGCAGCGCGCTGGGGCAGACTGCGATTCATAGCCTAAATGATGGCATCCGGCGTGACAGCCGTGAGAGAGCTCAACGCACACAACCGTGCCAGAAAGAGCGAGGGGGGAGAGTGTAAGAGGGGACGGGGGGCAAGCTAAGCTCTAATTATATTCAATTGCAACTTGTTGCAAGCAGCCGCAAGAACAACTGCAATTGCCAAGTGCAAAACTAATTTGGGCCAAAATGAAAGCAAACTGTTTTTGATTAGAAATCTCTCGCTTGCTCTCTCTCTCTCTCTTTCACTCGCTGTCTCCCTCTTTCGCTGGCAAGTAGAACAAAGAATGCTTACAACTGCAACTGCTGCAACTTTGTTGTTGTTGTGGCAACTATTAGCTCAGTGCAAATATAATTACAGGCAGCAGCTGGCACACATTTTGTAGCAGGCATCAGCAGCAGCTCATGTTGCACAGGATACGTGAGCGCTGAGCGTTGAGGCAATCAGTTTGCTAACAAACACACACAAACACACACACAGGAACACACCCTACTCAACTCCAATGCAGATTACCCCTATGAATATGTTAAGTGGCAGGCCAACGCTGCGTATGTGCGATATGATGAGCTGCTGCATTGAAATGAGAATTAACTGTGCCAAAGAAAGTTTGTTGCTGCTGCTGCTGTTGAAGCCTTAACAAAGCCGAAAACTGACAAATCGCTGTCAAAGTTGCCTTAACAAATATGGCAGCGGAAAAATCGAAAAGTTTTGGCCAACTCTTTGTCGGAAGACCCGCAGACAGCGCGGGCCATATGTCTATGTCAGCCTCAGACGAGCTTATCAAAACTTTCGCCCAATGAAGCAAGCAAGGGAGGGCAGCACATCAAAATTTAATGTTGCCTGTGAGAAAATGCTTCACACTTGGCTGAGTTGCCCGACTGACTGCAGCACAATGTGGCAAGTTATGCATAGGCCACAATTAAGTTGAGGGTGGAAATCAATATGCGACACACCCTGGAGGATACAAAAAAAAGGGACAACATATGTGCGAGTCATAAAAGAAAGAACACGCAAGGCACAGGCTATTGAAATTTTAATAACAAATGGGCGAGGCAGCCAACAACAGAAGCAACAACAGCAGTAACACCAGCAGCAACACCAGCAGCAACAACAACTCTAGCAACAACAAACAGTTATAATCATAGCACAGTAACAGCAACTTTAGTAGTCAAAAAAAGCGTCGCACACATGTCACAAAAGTTACATTCGTCTGTGCGTCTAACGCGGCGTATGAGTGATGCGTCTGACTGTGACTTTCCCAAGTGAAAATCATCGGAAACGAGGGCACGCACATTATGAAGCAATTTGCGAGGTAGAAAAACTACAACGCTTTCCCGAATGCAAGGCGAAAATTAAAGCAATTTGCCGATTCGCCGTAATGCCAATTTGCCGAGGGGGCCAACTGCTTTTTTGCCTCATGCAACACGCATAAGGAAAGGACAAGCAAAGTTGTTGCTGCCGCTGCTGCAGCTTGTGCACCTTGTGGCAAAGTCAATGTCAAGGTGTCTCTCTCCCCCTCTCTCTCTCTCTATTTTCAATTGTATTCGACTCAGTTCGATTGCTTTTGTGGCATGCATTGTGCGCATTATTCACATTATTCACGTTATTCATACGCCAATTTAGCCGTTTATTGCCAAGCTGCTCTGCTCATTAATTATTTATCGAACATGCCAAGCTGAGTCACAAAAATGCCACAATTATATGTGCATTATATTGCATTTTTCCGAAGAGCATTTTCTTTCAAGCAACAGCAACAACAACAACAAAGCGAAACTTTTTGCCTAATTTAATTGTTCGGTAACATGAACTAAATTGTTTAAAAGCAACTGCAGCATTGCCAGTTTCATTTAGCTTGACAGTTTTTCTAATTCAATTTTGTCAATCTATGGCAACCTTTCTCAGTCTCTCTTTTCTCCTCTCTCTCTCTCTCTCTCCTGTTTCTTCAGCATTCTCTTCTTTAGTTTTAATTGTTAAAATTGATTAAAATGTTACTTTACATTGCGGCAACTGACATTTATCTTAATTGCCGTCTACGACTTGGGGACAGAGTTCTAAATGGGCACAGACTCTCTTTAATTAAATAATGACCATTTCCCCCACACTCCAAGTCAAAGACATTCGTTTCCACTGTGCACACTGTGACTATGATTAATTTGCGAACTGACTTAAAATTCGAATTCGAAACGAACTAAAGAAATAAAGAAAGAATATTATAAGAGACAGGGGGATTCAGTTTGCGCTGATTGTCTTGTCTCGCTTGCCTCGGGGGACTGTCCAGTCTGGCAGTTGATCTCTTCTCTCTCATCTTCTTATCATGTCAGGGGGCCACCCGGAAAAGCAGCAGGTTTTCCACAACATTTTCACGTCAGTGCAGACATCACTCATACGCAGCGCGGTACCCAACTCATGCGCTGTCCGCCTCTTCGCACATTTATTTATAAAAAATGAGGGGAGAAGGAGGGGAAATCAAAGAGAGAATGGACAGAGGGGAACGAGAGAGAGAGAAAGGTGGAGGAAGAGGTACAGAGAGGGAGGGAAGCAGCGCCAGTATTTTCTTAAAGACTTTCTGTGATGATTTAGTAGCGAGCAGAAATCCTTCAATCTTTGCGTGTCTCTCTTACTGTCTCCGTCTCTGTCTTTCTTATTATTTTATTTATTTATGTCTTGTGCCATTGAGCGACTGCTGACACGCCCCCCCCAGCCACACACGGCATGTGTCCAGCCTACATGTTCTTGTCATTTTAATAACATTTAATGTGCCTTGCGTCAGTAGACGCGTTTCATTTGTAAGCCATCAAAAATGTGATTTATGCACGCCGCGGCGTATGCGCAATATTTTTTGGTTGAACAAAAATCAAACAACACAACAACCTTGGCCCGTTTCTCTATGCGCCAGGCCTAAAGCACTTTAGAATTTTGTCCAGCATTCGCCCTCTTTTTCGAGTGCATCCGCATTGCACTTGACACGTTCGTTATCAGAGTGTGTGTCTGTTTAAGTGTGTGTGTGCGAAACTTGCCTGCGTTTGGCATTTTTATTGGTATCCTAAAGCTGGCGCAGTTTCTTGTCGCCTCGGGCTGAACCTATTGACTTTACAAATGGAATTTGTTCGAGCGCACACTCAACTCATTTAACTAATCAAAAGCAATTTTAATCAAAGACGCAGAGCGCCTCAGGGCATAGAGCAAGGAAGAGACGGGGTGAAGGGTAAGGGAAGCAGATAAGGTATAAAGGACAGAAGAGGCGCCGCAGCAATTAAGTCCACGTGGAAAGTTTTGCAGCAAGGTTAAGCAAAAGTTGCCTAGACGAAGGATTGCCCTCAGTTTCTTTTTCTAGCCAAAGATCACAGCCTGAGTTGCTTGTATTTGTGTTGGCTTGTGCTTAGACAACAACAGGGTGAAGGTGGCGAAGGAGTGAGAGGGGGAGTAGGAGGCGAGGAAGTGGGAGTAGTGAGCAGGAAGAACTGGAGCAGGGCTGCGTGAGGCTCTAGAAGGAAGCGCGCTTAAGCAAACTTAATTAATAAACGACAGACAGTAAGGAAGTTGTTGCGCCCTTCTGATTGCAAGCTGTGGCCAGCAGTGTATGTGTGTATGTATGTGTGCATATGTGTATGTGTGTGCAATGAATCGAAACTCATTAAAAAGTTTCGCTGTGGTTTCATTGAAGGGCATCAGCTGGCACTGGCAGCCGCAACAGCTGGCAGACGGAAGTGCTACGCACACACACAAAGACACGCACTCACACACACACAAACAGCATACACTCACATACGCAGCACACATACACTCTCGCTTTAATATGTCAAGGCACACAGCGTGTGCTGACAAATAAATTTGAATAATTAAAAGGCGCAACAAAAGGCAAGAAAAAGGAGAATCCAAATTCGCAGTCGCAGTCGAGGAGGAGGCACACAAAACAAAACAGATGTCCTTTTTCCTCCAACTCATTACCGATGCCTGCTCTCAGGCAACAGCAGCAGCAGCAGCCAAGGCAAGTGCCATTTAAATGTGCTTCATTATTTTCATTTAGGCACTGGCCAAGCAAACAAACAAACAACAAACACACAAAAGCCAGACAAATAAAGCAAGCGAGAGAGATAAGCAAAGCGAAAGTTCTCCAAGCCAAGATGACAAGCCCGAAACCGACGGCACCGGCGACAGCTTGGGAAACTGCTGTGTGCAGTAACCTGTCCCACTCCCCCTGCAACTCCCCCTGTAGATGCTGCCAGCTAGATATGAAACAGTTCTGCATTAGACACTGTTAGTTCTCGTGCCTCCAGGCGCTCGTTTAGCTCATTAAAAAACCAAAGAGAGAGACAGAAAGAGAGAGAGAGAGAGAGAGAGAGGAGCAAATTTCTCTCGTGTTTTGTTTTTATTTTACTCACATTTGGGTTGCTCCAACAAGTGCCAAAGTCAGAATTTTAATTTGGCGCACTGCAAAAAGCAAAGGCGGGCAGCAAACATGGCCCACAGAACACGGACCCCCTCTCCACCCACTACCACCCACACCCGCAGGCCAGAACGTGGCCAAGGAAGAGTTGAGTTAGTTAGTTAGTGGAAGGCCCAACTGAGTGTGCCACTTGCTGTGTGTGTGTGTGTTTGAGTGGGTGTTTGCATAATCATTTTCAAGTGCCTCAGCCAAGGCAGCTGCCACCCGCAAGCCCTGCCCCTGCCCCTCTCTTTCTTCTTCTCCTTCCTTGCCTTCAGCAACATGATTAGCCAATTATGTTGGGCCTCGTCGCTGGCATTCGGCAGGCAGCTTAGCGCGCGCGCCCGGCAAAAGTTTCAACTTTAAGCGACAGCTGACAAAATGTGTTTAATTAAAATTTGAAATCTAACAAGAGAGAACATGTTGGCGTGCCAGCAGGCAGACCGCAGCGGAAATACCCTTACGCAGGCTGTAGTTGACTTTGAAGAGACTGAGAATGGAACTGAGACTGAGAATAGAACTCAGGCAGAGACTGAGTATGAGACTGAGACTGAGACTACAACAGGAACTGAAACTTCTCAGCGAATCTACTATAAAAACTAAGAAGCTGATCTTTTCTCTAGCATCTCTAGGGGGTATATCAGCCACTCAAAATACCCTAACTGAGATGTAGAAGGCTGTAAGGAGAAATATGAAGTAACTACAACTTTTGAGTTTGCTATCAATGCATAGACGGTTAAAGATAGTATTCTATATCTCTTTATCTCCACCTTATCTCTTCTACATATTCCCCCTCATATCCTCACTACCCTCACCTACATAGCGTATCCTATTATACTATAATACAAAATATGTCAGCCGATAAATTTCGAAGCTTTTTGTCGTGCGTAATTTGCAAATTTAATTGAGCGCAGCGTGAATGAATCCAGGACTAGACAAGGATATGCGTGCATAAGAGACAGAGAGAGAAAAACTTCACTTTACGCTATGTTAATTTTTAGGTTTATGCGTGCACGCTCCATGCTTGTTTATAGCTCGCCATTTGGCTTAGCTGAGCTGCAAAACTGCAAGTTCCACAAGAAATTCGTAGAAATTATCGGTACATGGAGAAAAATCGGTTCTTTAGGCAAATGCAAACTAATTGCCAGCTAATTGAAAAGCTTTCAGCGGCTCTATCGCACTCCCGCAAGAGGTCAAAGTGCGCGGAATACAAAAACATTGCGTATACGCCGCGTGGCTAGCCATGTTTGCTTTTGCACTTTGCTTTTGATATTTCACAATTAGGCGCCAATCGACGGCATTATTAATTTGCCTTGGCTTTCAATTAAGCAATTAGGCGGCCATAGACATGCCACGCCCCTACGGCCGCACACCCACGCGCACGTTGTAGCAGCTGCTGCTGTTGCTGTCGCTGCTTCTGCTTGGGAGGGTGCCCGCAAATTTGCGGAACGCGCCGAAAGTTTTCATTCTTCTTTTCTTTTTTTTCTTTAGTGCAGACTCTGTGAACCGCAACAAGCGGAAAACAATAAGCAAAGCGTAATATGCATAAAAGTAAAAGAAAATTAGGCCATTTATGAGCGAAGTTCGCTTGCTTCTCGTGGCGTATGCGCAATTTTTTACATTTTACGATTGGCAGCACGCGGCAAATGCCAAAATGCCAAACGGTTTATGCTAATTTTCACACAAGAAGCAGGCAGATAAGGGTGGGGAGGGGAAGAGGAGGGGAGTAGGAAGGAGGGTTAGAGATATCCACATCAAGTGGAAAACTTTCTCAGTCAGTTGGCGTCGACAGTGTCGGTAAAATGTTTGTTTAGAATTCGGCCGAGCGTTATTTATGGCCCAATAACTTTTAACTTCACATGCGGCCCTCGCGGCATGCAAATTAGTTGCCCATTTTCACGCTGGCCACGTACGAAAAGCAGGAAAATCTGCAGCGGCAAGAAAGAAAAAATCAATTGAAAGCGCAGAAGAAAAATCACTTGCGAGATTGAGGCTTATCCCGGACGCAAATGTCAATTAAAGCCGCAGCCACTGTTCAATTAATGTACGCAACAATTGACAACAAAATCGTTCATCGAACACGCCCACACACCCCCCCCATACCCTCCCCCTCACAGCGAAGGTCGCAGCACAAGCAAAGTTGAGCGAAAATTTGCTTAGGAAATTTGTTAGAAAATTAATTTGAAAGCTAAAACAACAAACAAGAAAAGCGACTCGCGCTGCCACTGTCAACCAAGTTATTTATGTGTTTATATGTAAATACAGTATATATATATTTCGATATATATATGCAAGTATATATGCGCCTTTATACAAACAATGACATCACAAGTTCTCTAAAATTAATTCTCAGGTTAATCGAAAACACAATTTCGTAAAAGTTTTACGCTTCAGCTGAATAGTTAATTAAATTGTTGAACAAGTAAAGAGGCTACAGGGGGGCAAAAGGAGGTCAGTGAGTGGGGTCAAAGTGCAGCTGCAGCTGCAGTGAATGCCTGCGCCAGCCATAATTGCACTTGACAGTGGCCCAGGCAGACAGACAGACAGGCAGCGCGACAAGCATCAACAGTAGCTGACAGCAAAAGCAAATGCCACAAAGCGTGCGCTTAGATAAGGCACAAAGAAGGCAACAAGTTGCCTGCTGCGGCCAAGTGCGGCATGTTGCAAGCTGCAAACTGTGAAAGATTGCATTGCCGAGTGACTTCAATTGCATTGAATGCCTGTCGCTGATTAAACTTGCCAACTGCAAACGGCAAAACGGAATGGAAAATGGGGAGAAAAAAATGGGAACTGGGAAGCGCACTCGGCCTCGCTTGCCTTTGCTCTGATGACGGCTCCCAGATAATTTTCAATTCTTCTTTTTTTCCCCACTTTTTTTTTAGGTTTTTCCAGCTTTTTTCTGCTCATAGTTTGAAACGTGAGCGGCAGTTAACGAGCTACCCTTTTTGAGATTTTTGCCATGCGAAAATTGGCATAAAAAGATTGCCAAGACAATCGACAATCGCAGGCAGTCGTCGGCAGCTCTGCAATCGACAATCGACGCCGCTTGTCATTATAGCAGCAGCAACGAAGACTAGAAAAAATTGCCAGTTTTATTTGCTTGAAAGGGTAAGCAGCAGCAGAAACAGCAGCAGCAGCATCAGGGCCAAAGGCTGCTGTAAAATATGTTGCAGCAGAGCAGCTTAGTTGGCAGAAGAAACTGCAGAAAAAGGCAGCGAAATTAAAAGGGATTTGTATACTAAGCAATTTTTATATTGTATAAATTGGAGATGTAATATGAAGGTTAATATCGTTTACAACAATTTCTTCATATTTATAAATATGTTTTATTAATTAAAAAGTGAATTTAATCCTTTTTAAATTCTTTCAAATTGCGTAAAATTTGTGCAAGTTAAGTATAATTTAATTCATATTTTTCAAGAACATTTTACAAAGTCTTTGCATAGTTTGTATAATTTAAAATCATTTAAAATATCATATAACATTTACAAGTACTTAGAAAAATGCTTAAAGAGTAAAATTCCCATCTTTCCATTGCCCTAATAATTGCAATAGCTAAGCTTATGCAGCAACTGCAGACAAACTAAGCAAAATTACGAGAATAAATTCTAAGAAACATCTACAAACTTAAAAAGCATTCAACACTCTTTCAACTCCCATAAAACCCACAAATATTTTTGATAAATTATTAAAACACTCTTAAGCCATCGAAAACTATTCCCAACAGATCAATTTCAAATTTTGTCTGCAGTGCAGCTGCTTGTGCCTGTCTGCCCTTTACGGCAACTGCTGCGCCAGGGTGTGCTCCATTCGTTTTTGGCCAAAAGCACAAAGAAATGGTTGATTCTATTTTGGCCATGGCCAAGCCCAATATTGCAAACGGCAGCTGTCAGCAGACATGCATTGGCAGTCCGACAGACAGACAGACAGACAGACAGAGAGACAGCCTGAGAAAAGGGTCGTTCTCGTTGCGGGCCAGTTGGGAGTCTGCCACAAGCTGCAGCAGCAGTAGCAGCTGCCGTTGCAACTTCCGCAATGCTGCGCTTCGCTAGACAAGTACTGCAACAACAACAACAACAACTAGCACACTTTGCGTGCGTTACCCGCACAGCAGCAGCAGCCAAAGTTGAGGAGAGTTGCGGGTGGCAGTGGGAGGCAAACTTGCCACCGTTGCGGTTTCATGCGCCTGCGCAACGAGCTGAGTCACAGAGCCGAGCACATGTGTGTCTCTCTGCCACACAGCTGCGTCAGTGCCAGGTGAAAATTGCGAAATGCGAACCAATTTACAGGCAGAACAACAACAACAACAGTAGCAACAGCAACAAACAGGGTAAATTGTGTAATAAGCAGATAACAAATGAGCATATTGTGTGTGGGGCATGTGCAGCATTTCTGGCTCATTGAGCATTCGCCAATCAAGTGAGTCATTAATGAGGCAGCTCTTAGAATGTGAGGGAGTAGGGAGAAAGAGGGAAGAGGAACAGGGGGGGCAAGTCACCATAAACCAAAACATTGTTAGCCACAACGAGCTTCAGTCTAATGGCCACTTAATCCACGACGACCAGCATTAATTTTGCTCTTGACACACATTAAACGCCTCCCGACATTAGCTCACATGTGCAGCAGAGAGAGAGGGGGGGAGAGAGAGGAAAAGAGACCGAGAAAGCCTGCTGAGATTTGCAGTTGGATAAGACATGAAGAGAGGAGTGGAATACTAATGCTCTTTCCGGTCAGCTCAAGCACAGGCGCGCTGCGCTTTGAAGTACGCTAAAAAATGACCAAATATTATATAAATAAATTTATTTAAATATTAAACAGTTGCTTGGCATATTCCCAAACCTTCCACTGTGCATTTTAAGCAGATTAACAGTACTAAAAGCGCTTCAAATTGTACATAAAACAATATTCGCAATTCCAATAAATAATGACACCTGGGGGGAGTGAGGGAGAGAGAGCGAGCGAGTGTCTGTCGTTCAGCTCCTTCGTAACGATGCCATAAAAATGTTTAGCTGATAATTTGCAATGAATATGAAAACGATATCCTTAGCTAAGTCAAAGTCGAATCCATTCGAAGATAATCCACTTAATCTGCAGCGTCGTTTGCCGAATGAACATTTTATTGCGCGTTGTTATTGTTTTTATGATGATGCGCTAAGGACATGGCAGCCAGAGAGAGAAAGCGGCAGTTGTAGATAGAGAAAGAGTGGAAGTGAGAGGGAGATAGAGAGTAAGAAAGCGTGTGTTTGAGAGAGACAGCAGCATTGACAAGTCTGTTGCCGCAGCATTAAAAATGTATTTTCATAGTAGTAAAATTCAATATGAGCAGAGGCTTGTTTGTTTATTGTAAGCAGAGGCTGCACTTGTTGTTGTCTATTTGTTGTTGCTGTTGTTGTTGTTGCTGCTGTTGCTGTTGTTGATGATGCGCTAGCAGAACCGCAGTTTTAATCAAACACCACAACAGGACCGTTAAGCAAACCGTTGCCAAGCCATGTTAAATGCAACAAAAGTGCTGCCCATAAAGAACAGATGAGGAGGCGTAGGGGGAGTGTCGAAAGAGGGAAGAGGGGTAAAGGGGTACAGGAGGTGAAGGGGGAAAGGAGAACACGTACGTCGTGTTAATTATGCCGTGTAAACCAGACAAAATCCAAACAATGGCGCCGCGCCAATATCTGCCCCGGAAAATAATAATAATAAGCTGCAGACTATGGGGGAAGTGGGAAGGAAAGCGGGAGAGGGGGAGAGATAGATAGAAAACTGCAGCGCGCGCATCTAACGCAAATTTTGTTTACGAAAAAATTAAACGGGCGAATTGAATTCGCCGCCAAAAAGACGACCTTATATTGTATATAGTAGAGAGATATTTTCATACGGCAAGCGGCACATGAAATTTGCTCATATATGTTTCTTTTTCACGTGGAATTTTAAAGCATTCAGCGTCTTTAAGCCCCAGTCAGTGTGTGGCTGCCACAAGCGGAGGCATCAACAGACGCATAAAACTCAAAAGCAGCCGCTGACAATGACACACACACAAAAGGGAGACTGGCGAAAGGCTGCGGCTCGAAGGACACTTGAGTTTTTATTTGCATTTTATGACTCATTTTTCACGCCTTCCCCCGCACACCTCCTGCCACCACCCTCGGGGGACAATGTCTGTCTCTGTCAGTTGGGGGCTGATAAAAGACAGCGCCAGAAAGGGAACCCAATTGCAGGCCGCATAATCCTTTTTGGGGCTGTCCTTTTTGTCAGGCAGCAGTTCAGCCAATAATTTATATTGCAAGGGGGGGTTAAATTCTCAAAAACCCAGCGAAGATAATTGAAATTGATATATGAAGAACTGACGACGGCAACTTCGGCTTGTCCCTTTTCTTAGCAGACTCTGTTGCTGTTGCTGCTGCATGTGCTGCTTAGATAAACAAAACAAACAGCGGCAGAGCGGAAACATTGCGTATACGCTACCGACCCTGCCTCACATGAGAAATTCATAATTTTTTTTGCCAAATGGGAAAATGGGTAAACACAACAAATGGTAAAAGTTACACACACACACGCACCGCACACACAGCACGTGTGCACAGTCTATATCTTTATTTGCCTGTGTGCGTGTGTGTGCGTGTGTTTTTATATGTTTTTCAATATTTTCTTTATGCGCCATATTTTCTTTTATGCGTATTTTCTTCAAAAAATATTCGTATTTTTCTTTTTAGCAGCAAATTGGAACAGATGCGTTTCACCTTCACCTTAATTAATATTATTGCGTAAATAATAATCAAAACTTGCTTTATATTGAGCAACAGCAACTGCAACAACAACAACAACATCGCCTGAAATAACAACAACGTCAGCAATTCTTGCACAAAAATAGAAAACATTTTTTGTAAAAGGAAATTGCCGAAAAGCCGCAGGTGGCAAATAATTCAATTTGGATTTATTTTTATACGATATGTGCCTAGAGTGGAAATTCCAACAGAACATGGGAGGGAAATCGATTTTGGATCATCATAAATTGGCTCAGGTATCATCACATGTACAATACAAGGCGACAATTTCGTTGAAATTTCAGCAAATTCTATGGGCATTTTGTTTGCGCGGCCCACGCACAAAAAATGAGCTACAAAATTTATCATCATAAATAAAACAAATGGGCAGGAAAACCCAGAATACACACACAGAGAATAAAGTGAGAAAAACGAGAAAACCGACAGATCGAATGAGTGAAAAGAGTGCAGGAAAAGAATCCACCTTATGACAAAACACAAGCTAAATAATTGACGAGACGAGGCGAGTCCCGGCGGGAGAAAGAGTGTGGGAAAAGCGTGTCAAAAAACGGAAACATAAATCGAATCGAACTTGAGGGCATTTGAATAAATATTTGATAGAGCGGTGCCGCACCGAAAATCGCAGCCAAACAAGCGTTAAGTATACGCAGCGTTGCCAGGCGAAGCCCCAAAACAAAAAAAAAAAGTGCGAAAACTGTGAAACGAAGTGCGTGAGGCGCAAATAATTTATGCACCTTTTGAAAGATTTATGCGGCATGGCAAGGCGCCTATAGCGCGAAATCAAAGCGTGAAATTCAATTAATCTAAGCAGGGGCAGTGCAGAGAAAGAGAAGCGAAAGGAGAGAGAGAGAGAGAGAGAGAGAGAGGGGGACAGCGAACTGTGCCTGGGATCAGTTTTTTGGGGCAGGCAGATCTGCGCTGGAGCCTGGCATAAATATATATTTATAAGTGGCAACTCCTGTCCAATACTTCTCATAAATAATGAATGCAATGACAGCTGACACACTCACACACACAATCACACACACACAGGCTCAGCTGACTCAGTATCGAGATGAATCAGCAGAAAAAGACAGCAAGAGATATTTGTACGTTAAGGAGAGCCGTCTTTAAAGCTGCTGTTATGTGTGCCTCGTATTTGGGTTAGCCAGCCAGGCATATCGCACAGTAATGCTAACGGTACCCCCCGAAACAGTTTCCAGCCCAAAAAGAAGAAGAAGAACAGCAACAGCAACTGCAAAGCGAAAACAACAGCAAAAGGCAAAACACAAAACAAAGTGCAAATTTTTCGCTGTTTATTTTTGCTTCGCGCTTCTCTTTTTTTATGTGCATTTATGGCAAAATGCAAATAGCAACGTGCAACAACAAACAACACGTGCAAGCAGACGAGTGTGTGGTGTGTTCAACGTGTGTGTTGTATTGAAGCCTCTCCTCTCCCTCTCTCCTCTACCTTCTCTTTGTCACTTTGCTGCCGCGTGGGTTTTGTCGCCGCTGCTGCTGCTTGCACGGCAATTTGAGCAGCCAACGAATTGCATTTAATTGCAACTTTGCCACATTGCAACTGCCACAGAGTGCAACTGCAACCACTGTAACGACAGCACATCCCACTCCAAGTTACATTCCAAGTGCAATGTCTTCTCGACAACAACGAAAGAAATTATGCAAAACGCCTTGTGATGCGGCGAATGTCAAGCGTTGTGCATACAAAGTGTGTGTGTTTGTGCTGCATGCAACACAAAGTCAAAGCGCAATGCACCCACAACAACTGAGGGAAAGGGCCTGGGAAAGGTAAAGAGCTGACGGTGTCATCGGCTGCTCAGCTGGTCAAGCAGCGCCAACTAATCAAATCAAAGAGATCCAACGAACCCGAACTGACAATGAGCACACAAGGGCAACAACGGCAAACAAAACGACACAACAACAACGAGAGCAACAACAACAACAATGGGTGAGCATAACAATAACAGGGGAATATACCATATAGAATATGAGCTTGGCACGCAAACAATTTCCACACATTGCACAAAAATAATAAACGGCCGAAGAGAGATAAAACAAACTAAGAACGGCTGCAGAGAGAGAGGGAGGGAGGGAGAGTGAGGGAGGAAGAGAGAGAGGGAGGCAAAGAGTGAGAGAGCAGTAAGGGAGATAGAGAGTGAGAGAGAGAAAGGTAGGGGATCTCTGTGCTCAGCTAGCAGTTGCCCTGTGGTTAGAGTTGTCGGCTTTTAAATGTTACTAAATTGATTAGAAAATAAGAACAAATACAGAATAGAGTCTACAAAAGAAAGAAAAGCATGCAAGACTAGCAGATGCCATACAAAAATACAGTATATAACTTATGTATTTATAGGTAGAGCAACATAATGAAATGTAAAATCAGCCTTACAATATATGTTTAAAAACAGAATATGCACAACCAGAGGTTGCACTGTACAGAGGCTTATTTATAGTTTACAATATATCGTATTTTTATTGCTGGGGCAACATAATAAATTTCAAGTTCTGCCTGCTATGGACAACATATCTTTATAAATAAAGTATACACGACTAACAACTACTCAGCAACAAACTAATGCACTGTTGTTAATCTTTATTGATTTATTAATATTATAAAATAGCAAACTCAAGGCCCAGTATGTCCAGCTGTAAAAGTGTTACTCAGTTTCCCAAGCATTGCTTACATTGTAACTAAAGTATCCAAAATATATAGACTATATAATCTATATCTACTATGTCTCCAACCGACAACTAAACCAGCTCACCCCTTTCACTCACTCCTATCCAAACAGGGTATAAAGCTCACACAAAACTCACCACACAAAACTAAACAAATGTGAATAATTCAATGTGAGCAAACACAGAAAAACGAAACGAAAAAAAAAATACTGAACAATTTTTGTTTACAATTTCCCCCACTAACAACCACAAGCAAAGCAACAACAATAACAACAACAGCAGCAACAACTTGTCAGGCATTGTGACAGTTGACTAACTCGCTGAATGCTAAAACTCTTTCCACATACACACACGAACATAGACGCTGCTTCCGTCAGTAGCTGCAACTGCATATGGCAAAAAATATTTAATTGCATTTATAAATTGCCTCCAATTGTTTTGTTTGGCAACCCGGAGGCAACAATATATAATAAACAAATATATACGGGTTGTCGATATGCCTATTACGACAACCAGAAGGAGAGAAACAAAGTTGACAGAGTTCACAATGAGGAAAAACCTCTTGAGGCCACACCTTTTCCTTAGTTTTCACCAGCAAGGAAGGAGGGGAAAATTAGTATGCCAATCGTGTAGTATTTTCTTTAGCTTTAAAGTGCCATAAATTATGCTAACTGCCCTCGCCTCGGTTAAAAGAACCAACTGTTTATACTACTAATTGGAACTCATTCCAGGCCCAACGAGAGTGTCCAGCTTCATATAAGTTTTCGGACTGTGTGTGGTAAACACAACCAACGTCGTATATCATTACAAAAACAATCTGATAAAATTTCTTTAAATATTTTATTTACGAGTTCATCGACTGGGTTCGTCTCTATAGACAAAGCTCTCAATAAGATGAAAGAGCAGCTGTCCGAAAGTGGGGTTAAAGAATGCATTAAAAGTCTACTTGGAATATTTTTTAAAATATAATCAGATTATTGTTTGGAATCTGCCTGTTGATATCTTAGTATTTCTTTGAACTTTGCTGGGATTAAGGTTAAATTATAATAAGATAAAAGTTTTCTACATTTGCCTCGATAATTTCTAAAGTTTCCCTATGTTTTGATAACACTTTCATGTAATTTGCGTGACTCTCTTGACAATTTTACAATTTTACTCAAGAAATTGTATGATTTTTAGTTAGATTTTTAATTTCTATATAATTTATTTTCCATTTTCAATAGTTTATCATATTTCTTAAAGTTCTCTTTATAATTCTATGCTAGATTAATAATTTCTATATCATTTCTTTACTTTCCCGAAAGTTTCTTATTGTTTCTTTAAGTGTCACGTCATTATGTCTTAATATTATGATACTTAAGATTAATTTTATCAAATAACTTTGACTCACCTTAGCCTGAAATGTGATGCCATTAAAGAAGGCCTGTTCGGCATGCAGCGGCACACGAAGATCCTGATCATCCTGGACAAGATCGTACGGCGTCGACGGCATTCTTAGATAGTTCAATAGCACCGATTCGGACCACTTGTAGTATCATGAAATTGTTTTCATCTTCCTCGTGCTACGCCTGTGCAAATGATGGCGCAATTGCCATAAAATTCCCGACGAACGTTGCGGCTTGGACTGATCTCTACCTGACGTTGCTATCTGCTGCGGCTGCTGCTCCTCTTGGCTGGCGGCGCTGGCGCTTTGGCTGTGGCTCATGCAAATTGAGTGTGTACAACGTAGAGAGAGATAGACAGAGAGAAAGAGAGAGACAATTGCGCGCGATTTCTTGATTGATTTGTTATGTGTTTTTTGCCCTAGTCTCTTTACCCACTACTTCTCCTCTTCCTTCCACTCTTTCTCTTCAGCAACGTTCGCTTAATCTCAATTTATGAGCAAATTGAATTGCGTCAGTTGAGTTTGCTTGGCTGCTGAGAGATTCGCGACGCGACGATTCCGTGCGATTCTTTTGCTTTTTGCGTTTTATTATGAAATTTTTGCCCATTCACTGCCAATTTGCGCTGCGGTTGCTAAAGCGAAACGGGAGATAAACAAAGAGAGAGAGATAGAAAATTAGTAAATAGTTAAAACAACAAGAAATTCAGAAAGTTTCTGTCTAATATTTTGTAATCGATTCCGACTAGTTTTGCGCCTCATTCCGTGAGTCATTTAGGTGCTTTCGAACTTTGCTTTTGAGTCAGCTCCGAGTTGAGTGTTGAGTTCAATGGAATCATGCTAATTCGCCTGATTCACCGGCATAGACAACCTGCTAGGCGAGGCACCTCTTGAGCACCTACGCGCACGTGCCCTCAGACAGACAGACAGCGCGTCGTGTGTTGTTTGTTAATAAAACTATACAAAAAGCACCGACTACATGTGTATAAAGATGTATTTCATTAACAATTGTAAAAGTTATGAAAGCACGTTGAAGTTCTTTATGGCGCGCCAGGAAATGTTGACGCACGTCGGACACCTTATTCACAAGACAAGACCAGACAAGAGACGGCTGCCTTTCTAGTGTCTGGAGACAAACGAGCTGCTTTAAAGATAAACGAGACACCGCTTATAGCTAGTTTAGGCCATTAAAAACTAAATTATGGCCAACTCTTTTAAGCGTTTCTCAAACTTAATAAAAACTTTGATAGCTTTGGGGCTACACAGAGAGACTAATAGATTTTTATAGTGAGAGGAGTATCTTTATAGAGAGAGGAGTATCTGTTTGTCTGGCAATCGTTTGTTTATTGTTACGCCTCGGTCTGGGTCTATCAAATCAATGCGTTGATCTCTGTCTCTCTCCCTCTCTGCCTTCTCTCCTCTTTGTCAAATTTCATCAACTCTCAGCGGCTTTTTTAATGAACTCAGCAAAAACTCAGACCGAAACTTCATGTCAACAGCTGTGTGTTCATTTTTTGTCTTCTCTTGTTATTTTTGTTTCTCTGTCTTCAGTCTCTCCTCCTCGTCGTGCTGCGACAGGCCAAAGGGTCATGGACGTTTAAGCTTGTAAACGACAAGTACAACAAGACAACAAGCTGTGCCCCCCACACCAGCGGGATCTGCATACCCCAAAAAAGAAAAGACAAAAAAAGAAAGAACATGCGAAACAAAACAAAAGTTATGCCAACAATTCTCGAATGTCTCTTTGTCATGACGTTTGTCTCCGTTTGCTTCTCTTTCTGCTCCTTCGCACATTAACTTATCAATTTCGACTGCGATTGAGTTCAAGTTGCTGCAGCCAGCTGACACCCGAAATGGAGGCCAGCAGGGCAGCGTGCCACTGGGCTGGGCCTGAGAGTGAGACTGAGTCTCTGTCTGCAGGCAGTTGACACTTTTTGGGGCGCAACATAAATCAGGCAAGCTCATGTGGAGGTCAGCTCGTTATCAGAGCCGGATTAATGGCATTCCTGCCGATTGAAATACAATAAAACACATACACATACACACATACATGAAGACAACTCTAACTTAAAGCTCGCTTCAGTAGTGTCTCTTTTAAAGACACTGCTGCCTTTGTCTAGGGTTCCCAGCGAGTTCATTGCCTGCTGCTGCTGCTGACGTCGCCCACAAGCACAGGCATATATCATGCGCGTATGGTAAAGTAAGTGAGTGAGTGCGCTCCTAAAGGTAGCTAGAGTAGCGTCGCGACGCCATCTTGTTTTGGGCAGCAGCAGCAGCAACAAGGTTCAAGTACCTTCGAGAAGAAACGAGCGGGGTTTGCTCAAGCAGGCAGCGCATGCGTTGCTGGAAAAGTGCATCGCATTGCACCCGCTCTTGAGGTGGTGAGGAGGAGAAGGGGGCAGGTAGACCAGTAGAGAGAAGGTAGAAGAGTGCACCTAGCTCGTCAGAGAGTGTACATTACCCAACTCAATCGCTGCTTCCCTTTGCGCAACTTGTTTAGAACTTTCTTAAGTCACTTCTACTTCGCTACGCACACATTACATTCAGAAAAACGGGGTAGGACTTTTAGAAGAGCTTGTTATAGAGATTTTTTTTTCTAATTAATTATGGATTTATAAATTTTAATTTCACAATACAAGAAAAAATTGGGAAGGAATTTAGAACAGCTTCTTATGAAGTTCCTGTTGTCTTTTATTTAGTTTATTTCTAAGTCATTTCTATAGCTTAAATTCTGATATTTCTTTTGCTTATTCATAATTATAACTCAAAATCCCTTCATACTAGATAATTACGCTCAGTGTTGTTATCTTCTACTGCAATTTACGAGTTTACTCTTTGAAAAGTAAATAAATCTCTAAGGTTCTGAAAGTTATTTATTATTTCAGCTACAATTGGCTTGTAAATAATCAATTTCCCTCAGTGTAGCTGTCTTTAATTGAAATTTTCTTAAAATTTTTAGTAAACTTTAAAAACATGTGCATTATTTAACACTTCTCGCTAGTTCTACCTTAAGCACATGCCTTAGAAGCCAATTTCTCTCAGTGCATCAGTCTACTACTCGTGTTAAGGTATTTATACATATCAAATTTAAGAGAACTCTCTCTACCTAACATTATTATTTCTACACCTTCAACTACAACTCACTTCTTACTCATGGATTTCTCTCAGTGCAGCTGTCTTTTACTGCATTTCTATTCTAGCCACATCACGCCCATTCTCTCAGCTGCCTTTAGCTATTGGTTTCGTATTTCCCTTTTGTCTCGTGCTTCGCCTCGTTTCGTTGCATTGCGTTGTCCGCTGCGTTTCGTTTCGTTTTGTTTCATTTCGTTTTGTTTTACGTTTCGTTTCGCATCGCCTCGTCTCGCCCGCACTATCAAGCGAGCTGCGCCTGCGCACTGCACTCGGCAAACAAGAAGAAGAAAGAGAAGAAGCAGAGCAGGCAGAACACAATGGAAAAACTCGTATCTCGTATCTCGCAAGTGGTGAATGACTCGACCAGGGCGACGTGCTTCCAAGAAGTATTCACCAAGAGGGGTAAGGGGCAGTGGGCAGGAGGAGGGGGAGGCTCTCTTTGAGCACGAATCGGACTACGACCGGGAGTCGCCAGTTGAAACCGGTTTCTCTCTGCTGCAAGTCGAAGTCGAAGTCAAAGTCTTGGTAACTTACACGCTCACTTCCTTTCCGGTTCTTGCTGCTGCTGCAGCAGTGCAGCAGCACCTCCCCCGCTGCCGCACCCTGCTCCCCCTCTTGCCAGCACCTTACTTAGTCAGCTGCAATTTCAAGTTTTTTGTTGTTTCTTTTTGATATTTGATTTCTTGTAATTACGTCTTGGCAGCGAACGAATCGAGCGAATCGCGAAACTGAAAATATTTATGCCTGCCACAGCCTGCCTGCCTCAGCCTGCCTGCACTTGCCACAAGCTGTCCCCCCTCTCCAGCTTGTCTTTCTTCTGTCGTATTATGCAAGCTGCAAAATATAAAAACGAAACTGGTCGACAATTTCGTTTGCTTTGCTTTGGCTTTTCGTTTGTTTTTTTTTCTTCGAAAATTGCGCACATTTTTTTGAAAAAACTTTTCGGCAATGCGGAAAACTTGAAAGCGAAAATTGCTTAGCTTCGATTGTGGTTGTTGTTGTTGATTTTTCTCGCTTTTTAACTGCCAGATAAACAACAATTATGCGCGATATGAGGCGCTGCTGCTGCTGATGATGATGGCCGCAAACCGCCGCAACTTGCCACAGCTGTGCCAGCTGCGTTCTAGCTCTGCCTCTGTCTTTTCCCCCCTCTCCATCTCTCTCTCTTTGCCTCACGCATCTATCCCTCTCTCTCTCTCACGCATTGCTGTCTCATCCTCAGCGTCTGGTTGCCTGGCATCAATCTTGTTTTCGATTTCAAAGCTAAAACTAACAAAAGGCAACATGTTGCAGAGTCCCAGCCAAGAAGAGAGGGAGACTGAGCGAGATAGGTAGAGTGAGAGCGAGCAGGAATGAGTAGAGAACCTTCCTGCTGGATTCCTTTGTGGCGATCTGCGATCGCGGACAGCGCAGACTGAGAGACTGACAGCCAAATGGGGCTTTGTCTCGGCAATGTCGCTTTGGCTTTTATATTTATGAGCAGACGGGCCAGACAGCCTGCAACAACAACAACAGCAGCAACAGCAGTGCGGGCAACTGCGGCAGGTCGATGCAAAAGTTTTTTTTGCCTGCCTGCCTGCCAGAATGTATCTATAAGATACACGCTATGCGTGTATGTGTTACGCGCCTATAAATAGCGGCGCGGCGACTGAGCAGCATGCTCTCTACGCCCCCCCTCTGGCACAAATACATGCCACACACACACACCTATATCAGCCCAGCTAGACGGACAGACAGACAGATAGATGGATAGATACTCTTTACCTATACACAGAGAAATAAATCTTTTTGTGAAATAAAAGTTTCAGTCGACCAGAAAAATTTGGGAAATATTTCGCTAGCAAGTATCTTAATGATACAAACACACACACAAAAAGACACGACTAGAACGTGTGTATGCTGTCTGCCTTTAGCTTCTTACTTAGATCGTTAGTTACAACCTTGAAAGTTCAGTCGGGTTAGTTCGATCACAGCGTGCTTAGCATAAGTCGTGAGGCCCCTACAGCTTTTCCAGCTGCAGCAAAATGCCACCAAAGATTTTAATAAACACGGTCCCGACAAAGATACAATATACGAATGCGCAGCACAAAGCATAGAGCAAGAGAATATTAATGATCGCAGCAGATCGACTCTGGTCAGTTATCAGCAATTTTGTCATTGCACTCAGCTTTAGCGTTGATTATATTAGCTACCCATGGGTTCATGCGCAGCATACTGCATCTGTATCTGGAGCTGTTGCTGGCGCTGTTGCCATGTTGTATCTGGCAGATGCATCTGAAGGGGCACACTCTGCGTTTCGTATAGGTAAAGCAGCTGCATGGCACATTTCACAATGCTTCGTCTTTGTTGTTGTTTGCCATAATAAATATAAAAATAATAAACACAACGAACTGACCGTCGCTTTTGGCACACAATTTTCTTATATGTATATACAGCAGAAATGAACAGCGAAAAAAAGTATCTAGAACGCGTCGCGTAATCAGTTTTCTCTGCGCAAACTTTGGAAATTATGCGGAACTTTCAATTTCTATGCGGGCAATGTTTTATTTTCTTTCTTTCTTGGCGTGGGTAGCTCGATCAGTTGCTTCTTACCTCTCTGCAGTTGGGGAGTATCTTGTTACACAGTTATCTCACACACACACGCACTCATATTACTTGGTCAATACACATACACTTTCAACTGTTGCTGCCTTTGGCTTTGCGGTTTTTTTCCTAGTTTGGTGATTTTTTTCTTGTTTTATTTTCAAAAATTAACTGCCAATTCTTGGAAGCCCTCGACGCGTTGTTCGCGTCTTTTCTTTTTGTTTTTGTTTTCGGCTTAGCTGAATGTTAATAAATATTCTTGAGAGCGTCGTCGTGTGTGTGTAGAGTCTGAGCTGAGTTGACCAACTGGCGCCGTTGCCGACTTGTTGCTATGTTTGTGGACTACCTCGTCGTCTTTCGCGAATCTTTTATGAATATTTAATAATTTCGCAAGTTAAATTTCTGCATACGAATTATGCCGTTGCTTAGGGGCGTGTGAAACGGAAGTGTTTGACTTTTGCACTGTTTTTCTTTTCCATTAATTTACTTCTTCATTTCTTTGCTGGAGCCAGAGAAGAACCCAACTTTCAACACAAACGATTTGCTAATGGTCGCGACACGAGCAGACAGTGAGAGAGAGACAATACACGAGCCGCATACAAATTCGCATGCAAAAGATACTTAGAGACTTAGATACTTTGCTACTTATGTGTGGCTACCTTTGGGTTGATGTCGCTGTCCTGAAAGGGAAGCGGAATCAAAATTTTAACGGCTTGCGATGGGTTTTGCGTGTGTGCGTTGGTGCGCTGCTGTTGGGGGAACCGGTATGCAAACAATTTCCGAACTGAATTTTCGTAACGCGCGTGTGGAACCGTTAAAGCGTCGCTGCGTTGCGTATACGCCTCGCCTGCACACAAAGAACGCCGAACAACAACTGAATCGAGTCGTGTCGCCTCGCAGACGACTTGCCTCACAAAACAAGAACAGCCAACGTCGCAATACAGGGTGTCGCAAACCAGTTTTCAGCTCTAGCTCGTGACTCTCTTAGGGCTGTTAAGAGAGCGTGATACGCTTCGTTCGACACGCTCTCGCTCGCTTGCTCTCGTTGCTCTCTCGTTCTCTCCCTCTCTGTTTGCGCTGTACGAAAAGCGAAAGCCGCTGACCAATCAGCGTGCAGCAACTACACGTGCTTTGCCCGCTGGGTCTCTGTTTTGGTTTGGCTTGCCGCGAGAGTTGCTCGGTCGCTTGCCTTGTGCTCTCTATTGTTTATGCATTTTAAGCAATATATTGTTTATAAATTGCATAAACGGTGATCATAATGAAGATCTTAGAATAGAAACTGATTTTTGCGTGCATAAATTTACAGTTTGTAGAACCAGCCTTGGCATTCCCAGACAGTGCTCTTCCGGGTTTAGTTTCATAACTTTGCAGTATGGCAAACATTTCGTACACTTTCAGTTTATATCTTCACTCAAATAAGCTAACAAACATCGAAGCTGAAGGCAGATTAGGTTGCGGGGAAGGAGGGAGGGAAGGATACTGCATACTCCAACTGTGTACAATGCTGCTGTGCCATACCTGCGCTGACATACCGGAAATAACTGGAATAATAAAGTGTGTAACGGCTTTACGCTTACCACAAACTGAACACAGCTTTGCTGTGGCTTAGGCAGGCGAAGGGGGGCAGGCATTGGGGAGAGAGAACGACAACTCAACTCAACCTGCAAGTATTCACGAATATAGAAGTATTCACGCATAACTCAATGTGGTCTATGCCCACTTCATATCTGCGCAAGAGGGGTGGCAGAGGGCGTAGGGATGCTCTCGGCAAATAGTATTCATGAGAAATATGCAAAGCGAAACGAGAGCGGACCGCAAAAAGGATGACAAACCGTGCAAAACTCGACAAGGATGCGACTGACGCCTCGATGTGCTGACAAATGAAAGACAGCTCAACTTACGTGAGAGTGTGTGTGCGGGTGTGTGTGTGCTGGTGTTGGGTATAGACAACGGTCAAGGTTGAGCTGCCAATCGAATATTTGTTGTACTAGTTTAAATGCGCTTTCGGTTCAACAAACAACAGCGAAACTTTCACTGTGAAAAATGAAAACTGAAAAGTGAAAAACTTTTGCCTAGAGAACTGTCGCGACGCGAGAACTGTCGCCAAAATGGTGTTACAAAACTTTTCCTGGTCACTTTTTTAATTAAAAAGGCAGCGCAAACAGCTTAGAGGAAAAGGCTTTAAGCCGCAGTACACACACACAAAGACTTTAAGCCGCTGTACAAAAGAGGAATCCCAGCAGGACTAAAAAATCTCTTGGTCTGCCTCAAAATCCGTTCAATCATCGAGTTCGCTCTCTCTAACGAGTGCGTGATGCGGCCCGGCAGGCAAAACTTTTGCTGCTTTGTCATTTTTACTTAACACATTGTCAAAACGAGGCAGAGCAGAGAGAATATCCTTAAGGAAGCACACTTAGCGCCAGCTAAGGAGAGCTGAGAAGGGCGCAGGCCATCAACATACACGGGCTGCCTGCCAAGTGGCTGCTGCCTGGCAAAAACTTTTTCGCTTACCTCAGGCGAACTTTTGTCGATTGTGTGTGCGTGTGTGTGTGTGTGCCTGGCTGTGCTTAGGCTAAGCTGCCACTCAGCAGTCGATGCGGCTTTAAAGCCTTAGCCTAAATCAATTAATATGCCGGCGCCTAAAAGCAGGCAGCAAAGTCATTACTTCAAGCATGAATTATATGAAACTCATTTGACATAAGCATTTACGCATACACACGCACACTGAGGCAACACACACAGCCATCCTTGGCTGGCATATTTGATAAGCCAAGTCAGGCCCACACACACGCACAGTCTGCGCTGCTGATAAAAACCCAATAAATTTATTGTCAGAGTTTTTGCAGCCTCCCCCAGCGTCGCGCTTCGTTAAATCAGCGTTAATTTATGGGGGCGTGGCAGCTTAGCCCTGCGGCAGCTAAATGACTTTGATAAACGCAATTGTCTAGCAAATGGAAATGGAGACAGTTGGCTAGAAGAGAGGGAGAGAAGACAGCAGAACAGGGACAGGGACAGGGTAGGCAACTTAAGAGCTTGTGCCAAATTAAAATGTGCGCTGCAAGGCAGGCAAGACAGCTCTCGGCAGTCGCTCGGCAAAATCAATCAACAAAGCAAATAAATACAATTAATGTTACGTTACGCATACGCCATGTTGCGCACAACAGCCACATCAACGAGGCAAGAGTGCTTCCCTCTTCCCCTGTCCGCACTGTTGTGTGCCGGCATAAATTATGCTCGGCAACAATTCTTTGCAATTTTATGCATGTCAACGCGGCAACGGCAGCCACAGCAGCAGCACTGTCAGCACTGGCAGAAGAGGCAGCAAAGGTATTATGTAAATGCAAAGAACTGTAAGCAGGGCATGCACAACTAGACAATGCTCTGTAGAATATGAAATGAGAAAGAAGAAAATGAGATTCATCTGCATATTCAACTGCATATATAACATTGATATATCCTGCAATCCTTTATAAAACAGACTCTCAACAACTTGCCCCACCCTACATACCCTACTGGAATACCCCTTCCCCTGTCAGCACTTTCAGCTGGAAGCACAGCAACTCCACGCTTGCATCGTCCCATGACGACAGAATTATGAATAAAATAAAATCAAAAATGCACTCACGTGTAAATTGAAGCGTGAATTGGCAGTGAGTGAGTGTGAATGTGAGTCCGCGCATAAATACTCGAGTACTCCGAGCACTCATTCCACTTATTAAAACATGTTTTCCCATTTTCCCGCTTTAACTTGTTTAATTGAAACAGCTGCCAAAATGAATGGCAAAAAAAGGCGGAAGCGCCAACGTGGCAAACGTCAAGAGTCGACTCCGAGAAAAGTTGAGGCAAACTTCCGGAAGTGCCACAAACTTGTTGAAAACTTTTGCAGAAACTGCAAAAAAAAATGAACGTTGAACGCAACTTAATATTTTATGAGTGCAATTAAATATGCAACAGCGATTAGCAGCTTTAAATATGCATAAACTTTTAAATGGCAGTTAAAATAAAATATAACTCGAATTACTGATGATTCAATCGGGGAACTATCGGACTGAGAGGGGGAGGTGGTGGTATCTTGTCATAAATAATGCGATTCTAATTAACATATATGAATTATCTGAACGTCAATCAAATAAGTAAATGATTTTAAATAGCTCCATTAAAGCTGTCAATGGGCATTAGCGTTGAATATTGGAAAGTAATTAACTCCGATTAGGGGGTAGAGGGATGTTTAGGGAGCAGAATACCCCTAAATGTGGGGCAGGTTTGCTGTGCTGCACCCAGAAGTTGTGAAATATATTGAGTGCACTACTTTGACAGAGGCTGAAGTCGTCAAGGTAGATGATCTGGAAAAGATGCTGGATTAATAAGCTAATTAATTGCATACTATATGACAAACAAAGCTACAACTGTAATTCGATTTTAATGCTGTATAAACTACATTAATTTATGCATCATTAATAAAATCTAATGATAGTTTGCTACTCTTACTAATTAAAGTAGAAACTTCAATCTAGGCCTAACCAAAATGGAAATACAGCAAACAGATTGCCTCAACATGTGGCAAGGTGTGGTTCTATTCATCTTTTTACTGCTCGTTGCTTCGAGCTGGACACTCAGCTTGAAGCAAGCTCTTGATCACGCTTACCAGGAGCAACACTTCAATACGTTGTTGTTGCTACAACACTCTGAACAAGATGAGTGTAACCAGCTGGAGCAAGTGACAGCAAGTTGGCCCATGCTGCGCTTCGATACCCAAGCGAACGTTCAGCTTAGGCGAACTCACAACACAGAAATGCTGGCAATGATTTGTCTAAGTGGAAATGGGAAAATCAACATGGAATTATGGCAGGCGCTGGCTGAGAATCTCTACAACATGCGACATGTGAGGGTGATTATGTGGCAGAAGGAACCTCATCTAGTTAGGTTCAAGAACTTGGCGGAGATGGCACAACAACTACAATTTCACCACGTGCTGCTGCTCTCGTACTCAGGCGAGGCCTATCGACTGCAGCCCTTTGCAGAGCAGAACTGGCTAAGGATTGACTTACAAGGGAACAGTTCAATCTTCGCCAGCAAGTTTAACTTTAACATGCTGAACTCTAGCACACTGCCCGATCAAATTACATCGATGTCGCTGGTCTACAGGGATAAGAGTACAAATGAGCTGTGTATGACAGGCTTTGTGGCAAGATTGATACAGGAATTCGCTCGACTTTATAACGTTTCTTTGCACTGGCAACGCAAAGTTATCGCTGGGGAACAATTGTCTTCGATTTTGCTACGTAACATGACACTGAATGGAACTCTCAACTTACCCATAACACTTTGTGGCTACGAGCTGCCCAACGAGGAAGGAATCTATTCGTATCCCTTCGATATCCCATCATGGTTTATAACGGTTCCATGTGCCCGTGAGGTGCCCACGGCCAAGGTGTATGTGCTGCTCTTTGGACCAAGAATGCTGGCTTTACTTTTCGCCTCCTATGGAATCTTTGTGCTGTTGGATGCCTGTTTAAGTTTCCTGTTGATAAAGAAGAAGTTCGATTGGACCTACCTGATGTTCAATGAACGGATGATCTCTGGCATTATTGGACAATCTTCTAAGCTAAGCTCCCAAACAACGCTAAGCTCACATTTTACTCAGGCCCAAATCTTTATTGTCGGCTTGATGATCAGCACGCTCTTCTCGGCCCACCTGAACACTATGTTGACTAAGCGACCGAGAGATAGAGAAATCTCTAACTTGCAAGAACTTCGAGAATCTAAAATCGATATTGTCTTCGAAGCAGGCGAACGATTGTACATGGATCGGATAGGAAGTAAATATCCAATATATAACTTAAAATCATCTATAAAATATTTGGATGCCCACAACTTCTACACAGAACGATCGAATCTAAATACATCTCAGGGATTTTCAATTACCTCCACAGAGTGGAGTATTATCAAGAGACAACAGGAACTGTTTCATCAACCAGCATATTGTTATCATCCCGATCTGGTGTTTCGCATGAATCTACTCATGTCTGTGCCACTGCAGGCAAATTCCATCTTTATCGAACCTCTCAATCAACTCATTCATCAGGTTCATGCCTCAGGCTTATTGATACATTGGAAACAGGAATCATTGAGGGATCTAATTACACTGGGACAAATCAGCCTGAAGGATCCGTATCCGTATGAACCCTTTCAGGAATTCAAGGTGGGCGACTTGTTTTGGGTCTGGTTGATGCTTATCTTTGGCTTACTACTTGCATTAACAACATTCATATTAGAACTAATTGTTTATCGTGTGCACGGAAAAGCTTTACAAAAGATAACAAATTCAACCAACTGAAACCTTAAGCTTTTCCACATCCTGTAATCCCTTAATTGTTTAAGCTGTGAACAAATCCTTTGGTAAGCAATGTAAATCCTTTAGGAGAATCTCATAAATACTTTATCTGCTAAATAAGTAAATCAATTTCTTGCTCAAATACCCTGCCTGCACTGTTAAAAATAAACGAAATACTTGATGATTTCAGGCAAAGTTATTCAAACTGTTCATTTCACATTTGCACAAAGTTAATACACCCCTTGCTCATATATTTTTACTTTGTGCCTGGCAAATGCTTCGTTTGATTACATTAGATATTGATATGCATAATAAATCCAAAAGCTTTGCATAACAAATCAAAGTTAGCTGACCCAAGGGGAAGTTGCATGATAAACATGAGTGAACATATCAAATTTGTGATAAATGAACAGAAATTAAACAAATTTTCCCACCAATGGCCACAATTTGAATAATAAATAGTTCATTAGCAGCTTATGAACCAGACAATAGCACTTCATAGCAACCTTAATGCTTCAGTTAGTGTCTGATTTATTGTCTAAACCTAAACTATGAATAGCCACTTTCACTTAGGGTAAGTATCTTCAACTTTTAATTGGCAATTGAACATGATGAGAAATAGACAGTGAAGAATAGTTGAATGGTTGATATCCTAACTCATGATAAACACAAACTTTTTTGTTTTCGTTTCAATTTCAAAACACATACTCACCAAAGTTTTGACTGACTTGCGCTGGGAGGCCACTCCCCAATATTTCATTCTCCCTGGCGGTGGATATCGTTGACATAAATCAAACATTTTGCCCGCGGATTACTTTCAAAGTGTCAACTGATGGCGTTGACAAGGTTTAAATGTTGTAGAAGCGTTTTGTTTGTTCGGTTTTTCGTTTCCCCAGTTAGGATCATTCAATCATTGGTATACCCGAGGACCCAGATAATTGACGTTTTCGTTGTCAGCACATCGTTTTATGAAGATAAAAGCAGAATGTCGATGCAGACAGACTGTGCCAGGCAGACAGGCTGGTAGACAAGAAAAGTTGGCTGGATTTGCTGCTTTGCTGCAATTTAACGCGTATTTTATGGAACCTGCCGCCATGGCACATCAAATCACACAAACAGCTGTGTGGCACCAACACCCTAGGCCAAGTGATGGGCGTTTATGGCAAATCGATGCGCCAATTGGTACTTTAAGCGCATTTTGTTGTCCTCCGAGCCCGAAGGGAAATTCAATTTCATTTGCCCTGCAGTAAAATGCAAGAGAAAATGGTTCACAGCTAGTGCAGACGAAGCTGGAGAATTCAATTATCTGTGGGCAAGTACCTCTACTGGTTGCCACTTTATTTAAACTTTTAATCAGTCTGCCAAATCTGTTCTGAAATTAACTGTTAATTATTATTCAATTGCAGTCCTTACTTACATCATAGGACAGCATGCAGTATTGATGGAAGTCCTTTTTAATTAAATCGTTGCATTCTTGCATGCCAACACCAAAAGGTTTCAGAAATTCCACAGTATCTGTCGCATTATAAACGCAATACAAACTTTATATTAAAAGTAAAGTTATTCGAGCATTACAATTGATAGTGTAACGACTATTTTAATGTTTTTTCATTAGTTTTCCATTGTGGGCTTTTCGTTTTACAGTAAATGCTTTTTTTATCAGATAACTGTGGATTTTAATAGTCGACGATTATTGAAAACGTTTCACCAATACAATGCACATGCCACGTAAAGAAAATTTGTCTGAGATATTATTAATATTTTAACATATCTCAAATTCTCATTCTTCAGTTCGGTTTATATAAATACTGACAACCGTTTTCCAATCGTTGTCAGTTGATGCCATAAGTTGAAATTTGTACTCGCCAGAGGGCAGAGGGAAGTACTTAAAAAACTCTTCCTTAAACAGCATGTCTCGTAGAATTATTGCATCCTGTAAACAGAAAACAAACAGAAAGGGAGTAAAGCTGAGAAATGAAAAGCAAGAGCTCAACTTACAGAATAGGGACAAGTGTGATTTATATTAGAGCCCCGTCGCAAAGCATCGAAGAATACATTCTCAAAAGATAATTTCTTATTACCTCTCGCCATGTAATGGCAAAAATCCAAAGTAGAGTTGAACAAAAATGGACGAAAGCCATTATATTTACGCCAAAGACTTAAATTCACCTATAGAAAATACCATTTAGTTTTGATTTTTATGTTTAACAAGTAACTTCAAAGGAAATACCTTGGCGTTTTTAAATGGTCCTCTTAACAGGTTGGCATGCACATTCAAAGACACAATTCCACGGCTCATTGGCTTTAGATCGCATTGCATATAGGCACAATAAGTTGGATCTAATACTACACACTCTAAGTTTGAAAAACGTGTCAAGGTCCCCAAAACTTCTCCTGATCCTAGAAGAAGTAGCGCACAGATGTACCACATATTTTGCCCATCAATAGAATAGAACTACTTTATAAAATAAGCTCGATTTAAAGATCACTCTATAAACTGTATTTTAAACGGTTACGGACTATTAACGAAAGCCTAAATAAGTTCAATCATATAAAATATATCATTAGTAAGCGAAATTGCGCAAACTTTTTTAATAGCAAACGGAAACATTATTTATAATGTCAAACAGATTTTATAATGATGACGTAAAATCATTAAAAATTGAGCTTTGCATATATTTATGAACGAACTTTCTATTTAAAGCAATACCAATCCTTCCTTTCGTACTAGATATACGCTGACAATCGATTTCCATTCGTTATTAGTCCATGCCATAAGTCGAATTTTATACTCCCCAGTGGGTAGAGGGTAGTACTTTAAAAACTCCTCCTTGAAGATCCCATCGTGGACAATGAAATCCTGAAAATAGAAAGATAATTGAAAGTTTATATAGTATTGTACTTATTTTTGAGACTTACCTCGTAGGGACAAGTGTGATTGATATTGGAAACTTGTCGCAAAGCGTCGAAAAACATACGATCAAATGATAATTTCATATTTTTTAGCATCATTATTTTACAAAAATCCAAAGTATTATTAAACATAAATGGACGATATTCATTATATTTACGCCAAAGACTGAGATTCACCTGTGGAAAATAGCAATTAGTCTCGAATTTATGTTTTAAATTTACTTCTTTTGATATACTTTTCCGTTTCTCATGGGTCCTTTTAATAGTTTGGCATGCACGTTTACAGCTGCATTTCCATGCTCCAACTTCTTTAGATCACAGCGCTTATAGACTAAATAGGAAGGATCCAGAATTTCACACTCGATATTTGTGAAGCGTGTCAAAGACCCCAAAACTTGTCCAGATGGCAGAAGAATCAATGCGAAAACGAACCACATCATTTGTCTGCCTGGAATAGAGCTAACAAATAAATGAAACTGATTTTTATACGAAAGCCGAGGAACACTATAATAATAATAATATATTATAAACGGTTATAAGCTATTACTGTCTGTTATGAACGACGAAAATATAAACAAGTTTTATTGCTACTATTATAGAATATACAATAAAATTTGGTGGCTTTGATTTCCATTTCCCATTAACATTTAATTGTAAATAATCGCCAGCATTCAGGAATGTTGAATTTACATTAAACGGCGTTGCGTAATAGGTTTAATTTTATCGTAAGTCGATTTTAACGATTGTTTTTCTATAATTATTCTCGTCCATATAGTAGAACACATTGTATTTAACACAAATGGCATACAAATCATTTTTAGCATAATTTACAACTAGCTCAACATCAAGTCCTCAGTTCTTTTTATATAAGCATTAACAATCGTTTTCCATTCATTGTTGGTTGAAGCCATAAGTCGGAATTTGTACTCGCCAGAGGGAAGTGGAAAATACTTGAGGAACTCCTCCTTGAACACCATGTTTCGCACAACAATTGCATCCTTAACACAGAAATCAAACAGAATGATAATATAGTCATATACAGAATAGATGCCAAACTTACATAATAGGGACAACTGTGATTGACATTTGAACCCTGCCGCAGGGCATCGAAAAATAGACTCTCAAAAGACATTTTGGCATTTTTTTTGGCCATGAAATTGCAAAAATCCATCGTAGAATTAAACATGAATGGACGAAAGCCATTATATTTGCGCTAAAGACTGAGATTGACCTGCAGAAAATACAAATTAGTTTTGATATTGATTTATGTCAAGTTAATTAAGAGGAGAGAGATGTTACCTTGGCGTTGTTAAAGGGTCCCTTTAACAGATTGGCATGCACGTTTAAGGCCACAATGCCACGTCCCAGCAGCTTGAGGTCGCAGCGCTTATACGCGCAATAGGTAGGATCTAAAACTTCACATTCGATGTTTGTAAATCGTGTGAATGTCCCTAAAACTTCTCCGGATATAGAAAACAGCAATAGTAAAACAAGCAACATTGTTTGTCTGTCTGGAATAGTAGTATCTAACAAATGAAAAGAACTTTTTTATGAAAACACATTACGGTCTCGATTAATTAAACGATATAATAAATGGTTATGGAACATTAGTCGGAGTATATATAGAGTACAATCAACTTTCAAACAAATGTAATCAAGTTTTTAGTATAGTCATCTAATTGACTACAAAATAACTTTTAAAAATGTATAACCTTACAACAGTTCAAATTAGAAAAGGAGTGACAAAATTAATTTAAATATTTCATTGATTTACGTTGCTGCGTTCATTTTAGAGAAACATTTCAAATGATGCATTAGGAGTCGCTTTCGAAATCTCCACTCGGACAATCCGTAATTCCACATTGGCCGCTGAACTGACAGAACTGCGTGCAAATTGCCGAGGCTCAATATGCAAATTAGCGAGTTTTATGGACAGTTGTTGCACTAATTGAACTGCCGGCACTGCTAATTGGCAACCAAATGTGGCCGGGAGGATTTTGCGGCAGCACGATGCACTCGCAGTTGCGGGATTCGCAGCTGCACAATTTGTGTTGCCTACTTTTGTGCTATCCGAAATTTACATTGCACTTCATGGATGGGTTTTTCATATTGGTTGTCGCTTTATTTGTCATTTCCTATTGTTCATAACAGGGTAGCTTAGCTTTTTAGCAAGTCTTCTTTACGGATGAAATATATGCTTATTCTTGTTCTCCATTTGTTGTCGCTGGCAGCCGTAAATTGTATTTTATACTCGCCTGACGGTGCTGGAAAATAAGTTGCCCATTCTTCTTTGAAAACCAAATTGTGGGCAATGATATCATGCTGTAACAGTAGTAATAAAATAACCTTCGACTTAGTTTTCAATTAACTTACATCATAAGGGCATGAATGGTTTAAGTTCGTATTCGTGGCTATGGAGTCGAAGAATATTTTTGCAAATGACAGTTTTGTTGATTTCTGTGACATAAACTTGCAAAAATCGATTGTTGTGTTCACCATAAATGGACGGTACCCGTTGTATTTACGCCACATACTTAGATTTACCTAAAAAGAAGGTTATATCGTTTATAATTGGTAACTTTATGTAATCAAAACTTTACCTTGGCATTGTTAAAGGGTCCTGTTAGCAAAAGTGCTTGGATATTTATGCCAACAATTCCACGGCCCAGTACCTTTAGTTCACATTTCTTATAGGCGCAATAGGTAGGATCTAACACTTCGCATTGGAGGTTTGTAAATCGAGTAAAGGTTCCGGTGACCTCTTCAGTAGCGAGAATTGCGAGCATAAGAGAAACCAACATCGTACGTCGATTAGAATAGCAGTGCGATGAATATGTTTAATGACTAAATCCACAAATATGTAAAATATTCTTTTATATAGATATCATTGTAATGAATTGCTGGTGGTTGAGCTATTCATTTAGATCTTTTGACAGATATACCTAATTGATCAATTTTATTTGTCACAGTTGATCAAATTGAAATAAAAAGCACTTTATCATACTAGCATTTTAATTTTTAAGAACGTAACTTTATTCTTAGAGACCGCCTTAGTCGTGCATTAAACCCTCGTCGCGGATGACATATACGGAAATTTTTGTTCTCCATTTGTTGTCGCTGGCAGCTAAAATTTGCAACTTATACTCGCCGGAGGGTACTGGCAAATACTTAAAATGCTCTTCCTTTAACACCAGATTATTGAAAATTATGTCATGCTGAAAAATTTGTAGACTTTAGTAAATACAATTCGAATAAGATTTCAAATAACTAACATTATACGGGCATGAATGATTTACATTTGATTTCTCGGCTACTATATCAGCAATAATCTTTTCGAAAGTTAATACATTTGATTTCTTTGACATAAAGTCGCAAAAGTCAGCTGTTCTATTGAACATAAACGGACGATAACCATTGTATTTACGAAACGTACTAAGATTTATCTGAAAATAAAGTTATTTGACTGATACAGGCACTGCAGATTTATAAAACCTCACCTTAGCATTGTTAAAGGATCCCGTTAGCAGCAGCGCGTGTACATTAATACCAATAATTCCACGGCCCAGTACCTTAAGCTCGCATTTCTTATAGGCACAATAAGTGGGATCAAGAACTTCACACTGAATGTTTGTAAAGCGAACACCGATTCCGATGACCTCTCCTGCTACAAAGAGCGTGAAAATAAGCGACACCCTCATCGTACGTCGATTGGAAAAGTATTGCAATCAATAAGTTGAAAGACCACAAACAATACGATTAAGATATACATATTTGCCTGTACATATGTATGTACATATACATATCTGTATATAAATCTAATGGTTTACTGATTGTTTATATATTTAAATAATTGCGTCTGATGATATTAAACGTTTAGGGGCTAGACCTAATAGATCAATTTTGTTTGTTACAGCTGAACAAATTTAAATCTATACAAGTAACGACCTGAAGTCAAGCACAAACAACGTTAACATAATAAACTTTTGTGTCTATATCATTTAAATTAAACAGTCTGACATAAGTAATTTAACTCTGCTAATAAAAGATACAACTTTTCTACTTAATAAATACTAAGTTGATTAAATTATCTACGTATCCTTCAAATTAATTTAATAGGACAATAAGCACAGAAGTTATTCCAGGCAGTATGAGCATAACTACAAGTGCTTGTGTCACCTCAAGCGCCATCTGTCGAGAATAATTTAGAAGCATGCACATGTATGTATATATGAACTTAACAAATTAAACTACAACGGAACATAGGTCGAAAGGTATGCCACTGTCGGGTGCCGCTTGACTGTTGCTCTCGGTTTTTTGAAATTGAATTTAACACATATTTACTCAAAATAAAATACATGACCTGATACAGTCAGAGACTGACTGTACCGTTCGACAGGTTTGATTTGGCAATGTGACCAAGCTCTCAATATTATTGAATATATATTTGAAAAGTATATGTTAGTATCTGTTATTGGACATTTATTAAAAATTCATCGATGAGGTACATATTAAATAAAGTTTTCTTTTGTTTGTCGCAATTAATGATGTCTAAGGACTGTTTTCTCTTTAGAGAACATTATACCCATTTAGCTCTGTAGCAAATCTTCTTTACGAAGTAGTTGCACGTTTACTTTGGTTTTCCACTCATTGTTGGTACCGGCTATAATTTGTACCTTATACTCACCGGAAGGTATCGGCAAATATCTGAAATACTCTTCCTTGAAAACCAGATTGCGAAATATTAAGTCATGCTATAAAAATTAAAAAAGGAATCAATTAACGTAGAATATTATTTTCATAAAACTTACATTATAAGGGCATGTATGATTTACATTCGATTTGTCCAAACCAATGTCAATTATGATCTTCTCGAACGATAAAGTGTTCGGTTTCTTTAACATAAACTCACAGAAATCGAATGTTCTATTGAACATAAATGGACGATACCCGTTATATTTACGCCACATACTCAGATTTATCTGAAATTAAGATAACCATGGTATTAATCTGTATAATTCGATTTGTGAAACTTTACCTTAGCATTGTTAAAAGATCCTGTTAGCAATATTGCATGTACATTTATTGCTACAATTCCACGGCCCAGAAGCTTAAGCTCACATTTCTTATAGGAGCAATAGGAAGGATCTAATACTTCGCATTGAATGTTTGTAAAACGAGTAACGGTTCCGGAGCCTGCAACAGTGGCATGCAGCAGGAGCATAAGCGGAACAAACATTGTATATCAGCACGGTTCTCAATCGACTAATCTAGGCCTTCTTTTTTATGGTTTTACATTGTATTAAAAACAAATTAAGTACGTGCAAGTCTACAGACAAATTAGATTTTAATATTCTCGCGAAATTTCGTTCAGTTAATCATAGTTTAATTATCCAAAAAATAAAAAAAAACATTGATGTATACGATATTAACGCAATTTGTCACCAAGCACAAAAGTAAAAATAATTCTAGCATTATCATATATAATAGTAAACAAAAGAGATTGCATTTGAATATATAGTCAAACTTGATCGTTTGAGCTTTTATTGATCAGCCATGCTTAATACAACATACTGTTTTAATTTTGCATCAAATCTTCCTTACGAAGTAAATATATATTTATGTTGGTTTTCCACTCGTTATTTGCACCGGCCACAATTTGTATCTTATACTCGCCAGAAGGTACCGGAAGATACGTGAAAAACTCTTCTTTGAAAACTAGATTGCGAATAATTATGTCTTGCTGTAAATGTTTTATGAAAATAGATTTTGAATTTTATCATATTATTAAATTACTCACATCGTAAGGGCATGAATGATTTATGTTCGATTTCTCAGCTAAAGAATTATAAATGATTCTTTCAAACGATAATTTTGGCTTTTGCTGTAATGTAAATTTGCAAAAATCGAATGTGGTATTGAACATGAAAGGACGATACCCGTTGTATTTACGCCAAAAACTTATATTTACCTAAAGCATAATGAAAATAAAATACAAAATTGGTTTTTTTATTGCAAACAAAAACTCACTTTAATTGTTTTCGCTGTTTCGTTTAAAAAGTATGCGTGGATATTAAGTCCCACAATTCCACGGCCCAGAACTTTAAGTTCGCATTTCTTATATGCACAAAAGGTCGGATCTAATACTTGACACTGGATATTTGTAAAACGAGTAACGGTTGCAGACACTGCAACAACGGCAAGGAATACAAACTTAAGTGAAAGCCACATCGTTTATTAGATAGCACGGTTCGAGATCGACTGAACTTTAACTAGTTTCAATGAAATGTAGTTAGCATGAAAACCAAACCCTGTAAAGCTACTTACTAATTTCATTTTAATTCAATTTTTCATTATTCCAAACACTATTTATAGTTTTGATGAATTTTTAATTGCACATAAACGGTTACTACAAATATACCAGAAATTTTTATTAATTCACTGTTTTGTGCAAAAGTTAAGAAAAAAAGTTTTTTTTTTCGTTTTAGCAATTGAATTGAATTCATGAGTAAACTTTCTGCCACTGCAGGGCGTGGCAGTACCGCGTGGGGTGCTGTATGCTGTTGATTAGGGATTCAGTTATTTGCATTTTGTCCAGCTAAATAAAAAAATTGTCAGGAAACAAAATTACATAAATTATGCAACTTGCTTTTCGACGTAGATGCCATAAATTTCATGGTAAAATTCTTTTTGGGCAACCAGAAAAATAATTTTGGACTAATTAGTCAAATGAATTTTGATGTCAGTGTAGCTAACAAAAAAATGAACCTCTCGTTTGCATAAATTTTATATAATACAAAAAAACCCGAGTAAAGCAAAAGCCAATTTGGACTGCGGCTAATTATGACTGTGATTGAGTGGCAGAAACTTTTGCCGACAGTCATAATGAGTGAGATCTGAACACCTTTGGAAAATCGCTGCACATCGTTCTGATGTATTGAGGGAAATGTCGGAAACTCAATCAAAAAGTTTGTCTAAGCTGTGCCAAAACTTGTGGCCTATGTTGGATGTGGCTGTTGTTCTGCAGCTATATTGGCTGTATAAGCAGTAAAGTTAGTTGCCATTATTAACAACTTTTCGTTATGCAAATGAGCATTAAACAGTAACAACGACAACTATTTAAGGTATTCTCAGTAACAATGTAAAGAAGGTTACTCTGTAGTGTTTGGTATCTTTTGCCCTTTTGAAGTGTCCTATCTAAATATATTGATTGCCCTTTTAACGTATATAGAATATTTCCAGGAAAATGCAAAACTAAATGAAATTGATGAATATTTAAGTGACAAACGTCAGTTGCTATTGCCATTACCATTTCCCTTTTCCATTGTCTGGCTGACAAATGAAACCCTACCCCACGTCCAATGCCAACTCAATCTCAATCAATTTGGCAACATGATGCAAGAGAGAGAGAGAAACACAGATGAACAGTAAGTGAGTGCAAGAGCGCGAGCTCGACTGAGTGGAAACCCAAGAGATTAAGCTCGTGCTTGACTTACATAACTTGCCGCAATTACAGCGGCATATTCGACTCGTGACCTTTGAAGCTGCCTGGCATTGATTGTCAATGATGCGCAGCCCCCTTCCCACTCTTCTTCGCTTAACACCCTCTCTTCCTTTCTCAGCCTATGTCATGTCATAAATCAATCCGAGCGAAATTTTTGGCCAAAGCATTAAAAGCATTACAAAAAGCGCAATTTTTTGTGCGCCCCGCCATGCTGTCATGTCTTTGTCACGTTGAACAAAAGCAGTTGCCAGCTCAGCCGGTTGCCAGTTTTGCTTGTGGCTATGGCAGCAGTGTCCGTGTTACGTATACGCCCCG
This sequence comes from Zaprionus capensis, assembly GCA_018903675.1. NCBI lineage: Eukaryota > Metazoa > Arthropoda > Insecta > Diptera > Drosophilidae > Zaprionus > Zaprionus capensis. The sequence continues at coordinate 7,432,416 of JAEIFN010001072.1, forward strand.
TGGCACACATGCAAAGGACATCGTTGGCAAATGAATGAATGGCAAACTCAAGGCAATCTTTTATCTGCCTCGAGATGGGAGTATGTATGTGCCTTGTCTAGTTGTTCCAACAGTTGTTGTTGTTGTGCGTGTGTGGATTTTGCATGTACGCATTGCTTTAAGCTTGCGCCTGGCATTTGATTGTTCTCCCCTTACAACGCCTGCAGAATCCAACGTAACTAAGCAAATATATCTCCATTGCCAGCTCATTTATATGCAACCAGCCAGAGGCCACATTGAACTAGTAAAACACACACATACACATGTATTTAGTGTATATATTTTATGCGTATGCGTATCCTTATCGCGCTGCAGGTCAACAAATGTGTCAACTAAGCAGTTGCTGAGCGCTTAAGACGACACGCTCTGCTCTGTTCTGCTCTGCTCTGCTCTGCTTGTGTCTCTTTAAGCCCTGCTCTTAAGATTGTCATGATATTAGGTTCCACAATGTGGCATGCAACACGTACCACAAGCAAGCAAGCAAGACCACAGAAAAGACACTTCATTTCGGTTTCGTTCGGCAAAAACAAGTTTGACAGCTTTGAAGCTCGAGCTTCGAGTTGGCTTGCAACTGTAGAATCTTTTGGCATAAGGTAACAAGAATACTGTCGGTATCTCTGTCTGTCTGCCTGCCTCTTGTGCAGCTTGTGCGTTTTTTGTTGCAAAGTTCATTGCCACGAGAGCTGAGGCAGACAACCCAGCGTTGTCTGCCACAATGAAAGTGAAGATGAAGATGCAAATAGCTGTGGAACAAGTCGAACCTGAGCATAGTTGGCATAGTTTACTTCCTCAGAGAGAAAGAGAAAAATAGAATGCCGAAGAGAAGAGAACAAAAAGTTGACTTGCCATATAAAACCATATTGTCATACACATTGTATGGCGAAAAGCTGAGGGAGCGCAATAAAATATTGATGTATTGACATTTTCGAATGCTTTCAATGCACATGAATGCACATGAATTATTTGCAGCTAACAAATGGCGACAGTTCAATGTTTTGCGGCTGCATTTTCCACGCAACAATACGAACAACAAAAAAATGCAAATGGAAATGCCAAAATAAAATTGCAAATGACGATTGGGGAATTGGGAAATGGGGAATGAAGAAACAGCAAATGGCGAACGCTTCTGTTGACATTTTAAAATGGAAAACTTGCAATGCGGAAAAATGAACATGAATTTTAATTCGTTTGGATTTTTGTTTCCTGCTTAGCCAAATTTGTATTTTATTTAGCGTAAACCAAGTGAGAAAATATTTGTAAAACATTTTAATTAACCGTATCAATATTTAAATTGACAAACAATTGAATAATTCGATTATCGTTTTGCATTTTGACCCCCATTTAAAACAGGTTTTTTTTTATACTCACAATAATGATTTAGTACATATTAAATATACAATATAATTCCTCTCTGTATATAATATTGTACAGAATTCAAATTGTATGCAAGTTATCCAACCGCAAGTCATTAAGAATACTTTGCAGAAAACGATTCCATTAAAACTGATGACATCTATTTGTTTATTGTCAAATGTTTAGTGTGACAATTCAGTTTCGTTTGGTTGTTTGAGTACTACACTATGAGAATGCTAATGGCATTAGCAGTTATTCTGCTTGTCCGTCAAGGACTTTGCGAAACCACAACACGGCTCACTAATCTAATGTGCGATTCTATGGAACCCAGCTATGGAAAATTTTTAAGATGTGATCTTAAAGTTATCGGACGTGGAATTGTGGCTGCAAATATTCATATGGTATACACAATAAAAGATTACCAAAAAATGAATGTAAGTTATTAATGAAAGAAACGCTTTAAATGCATAATTATATTATATGTGTTATATGTACTTCAGATGAATCTAAGTCTTTGGAAAAAATTCAATGGATATCGGCCATTTATGTACAACGTCACCTTTGAATTTTGTACAATGATGAAGAGAATCAATAAGCTTTCTTTTCAAACTATTTTCTTGAGTACCTTACTAGAAAAATCTAATATAAACCATAGCTGTCCATATAACCATGATGTATGTAGATTGGAATTTTACAAATTTGAATTGGCTCTATTCTTTTGAGTATTGCAGGAAGATCTGATTGTAAAAGATTTGGTTATTAAGGAGGACTTTCTTAAATATTTTCCGCTACCTTCAGGCACATATAAACTAATACTTCTGCAGGGATTAACTCTTCGTTGGCAGACGAAAATTGAAGCACATTTTACGCGCAATGAGGATCTAATGAAATCTTAGAAGATATTTTATTATTTGTTATATGGTGAAAATCGAAATGAATATATTCATTTGCTTATTTTATATTAAATAAAACGTACAAAACGTTAAATACGATTTTGTATTCAAATAATAAAAACATACTTTAAAAATAAAATATATATAATTAAGATCGATAAAGAAGCCAAAGTTCATATAAAATATACTATATAATTGTTCAGTTTTTTATACTGTTTAATATTCAAATTTTTTATAGTTATCCAACCGCAAATCACTTAAAATACTTTGTATAAATATGATCCCAATAAAATTGATCATATCTATATGTTAATTGTTTAGTGTTTAGTGTGAAAATTCAGTTTCGTTTGGTTGTTTGAGTACTACACCATGAGAATGCTAGTGGCATTAGCAGTTATTATGCTTGTTCGTCAAGGATATTGCGAAACCACAACACGGCTCACTAATCTTCAGTGCGAGACTATGGAACCAAGCTATGGAATATTTCACAGATGTGATCTTAAGGTTATCGGTCGTGGAATTGTTGCTGCTAATGTTCGTATGTCGTATACGTATAGTTTTCCAAAAATGACAGTAAGTTATGAATAGCAGAAACGTTGAAAATTCTGATTAAGTAGTGATATTATTATTACTTCAGATTAATCTAAGTCTTTGGAAAAAATTCAATGGATATCGGCCTTTTATGTACAACGTGACCTTCGACTTTTGTAAAACGATGAAGAGAGTACATACGCTTTCTTTTCAGACTCTTTTTTTTCAGACGTTGCTAGAAAAAACAAATGTGAACCATAGTTGTCCATACACCCAAGATGTATGTAGATTGACGTGTTACTAATTTTAATTGGCTTTATCATTTTGAGTGTTGCAGGAAGATCTAATTGTAAAAGATTTGGTTATTAAGGAGGAGTTTCTTAAGTATTTTCCACTACCTTCAGGCACCTATAAACTAAAGCTTCTGCAGTCACCCACTGACCGGTGGCAGACGAAAATTGAAGTGCATTTTACACGCAAGGAAGATCTAATGAAATCTTAGAAGAATTAAAACATAGATGATCTAAATGAAGATATTTATTCACATGTTGTATATTTTAATAAACTGTACAAACATTTAAATACTTCGATTACCTTTCAGCAAATTGAGCTGCGATCGAGTTAAGATAGATACTTTATATATAGTATATATAATTAAGTTCGCGCTTTACATATCGATAGTATATCTAGTTTCACACAATTATTCAACCATAAACCTTTTTAGATACATTTTAGTAAAATTATCCTAGTATAGGAACCAATCTTTATTATTTTCTATAATATGTAGAATATCATGTATAATCATCAAATTCTGAAAACTGAAGTTCGCGTTTTGTTTGTTTGCACGCTTGGCTAAAGTTTATTGCTACAGTTCTGTGTTCTATGATTTATACACTAGTGATGCTGGTTCTTATCGCAATTATCCTGTTTATCGGTCAAGGGTTTTCCGAAACTAAGACTCGTTTTACAAACGTTGAGTGCGAGGCACTGGATCCATCGTTTGCAAAATTTCTTAAATGTGAACTTAAAATTATTGGCCGAGGCATTGTAGGGTTAAATATTCAACTGAGGTTCTTAAAACAACATCCTAAGCTCTTGGTAAATATTGTATATATATATATATATATAAAGAGAGAGTCACAACAAACGCTTAATTGTTAATACTGTTGGTTCTACAGATTAATCTAAGTCTTTGGAAAAAACTCAATGGGTATCGCCCATTTATGTACAACATGACATTCGACTTTTGTACCATGATGAAAAAAGTAAATTCGTTATCGTTTGAAACCCTATTTTTTATGGCAGCACGGGAGAAAACAAATGTAAACCATTCCTGTCCATACGATCAGAAAGTAAGCAAATTTCCATTACATTAATTTGCATTATATTTTTCGTAACCTTCTTGCTACTTACAGGAAGATGTGATTGTAAAAGATTTGGTTATTAAGGAGGAATTTCTTAAATTTTTTCCCCTACCTTCGGGCACTTATAAACATCAGATGCTGGCGGCAACAAACAACATTTGGCAGTTGAAAGTTAATTTCCACTATATGCGCAACGAAGATCTTATGAAATCATAGAAAAACAAATATGTTATAGAATCATACTCTATATCGATTATGTGAAATAAAAACACATCTACTTACTGGGCTTCTACAGAGCCCAGGAAATATTGTGGTCAATTTCGTGTTCACGAACATTGTAAAGATCTTAAAAATATTTGAGAAGAAAGTTTGTTATAAATTTGGAATCTGTGTACCATTACAATGATAAATATAACCACATTGATCACATTCTTCCAGCTGCAATGTGCTTCTGTTGCCATGACGAAAATTTCTTACTTTAATGGCTTATTCTACGCGAAGAACTTCTCATATATCTGGCAAATTATTGCACATTTATCACATTAGATTTTTGCAGAAAATTTCCTTTTGTTGCTTAAAGTGCAGGGTTATCCCCCCATCCCCGGCTGAACGAAGCAGCGTGCACAATATTAACCGCATCATTACGTTTGCATTCATTGCACAGGCAACGTGACATTTCAATTGGCCCAAAGGCGGGTTGAAAGTGTGCGCGAGGACTACATAAATCCGCAGCGGATGCCCGCCAAGCGCTCCCCTAAGTACAATACAACATGCACACACGCACACCTATACACACACACTCATGCACACACACTGCTAAGTCAGCACGTACAAAAAACTCCGCCGTAAAATGTTGGCAAACTAGCGAGGAGGGAAAAAAATAGCTAAAAAGTGTAAGAAAATCAGCAGCTAAATGGCTGAAGGGAAGGGAGGGGAACTGTGCGCGTAGCTGGGGTTGCACATTTTGCTACTTAAAGCCACAAAAGCCACACACGCACACCAGCCACGGCACACACACACACAATAAGACTGCGTCTTTATCACCGCCATTGTTGTTAATTTTGCAGGGCTGTCAGACGGCTTTGCGCCGGAAACGGAAACTAGCAGCACTTGCCTGTCGCGGCAACGTCGCGGCTAATGTGTCGGTCTGCCAGTGTGTGCGTGTGTATGTGCTGGTGTGCGACATTTACAGTTGAATTATGAGCGCACATAAATAAAATGTCGTTGGGAATGGCGCACGACAAAATGGCTGCTAAAATTTCCGTTACGCTAAGGTCGGAAAATTACCTGAACTGCGTCGTTGACACGAAATTGAGACAGCGTAGAATGTGTCGCGCAACAAGGCGCAGACATTGACATTTAGTAACGTTCTTTCTCATCACACTCGCATCGAATAACAGTAAAGCGCACTCTCAACTAGACGACAGATCCACTTGAAGCCAGACAAGATGCGATAAGACAAGGAGAAGACAGACTAACTGCTGTATACCGAAGGTCTAATACTCTTGCAGTATTAGGGATAGGTTTGCACTTATTATTGTTATGCCAATTACATATATAGATATGTCTAGTTTTGCTAGATTTATTTTGATATTATAGATCGAGAATTAATTGTTGAAAAATTTCGTATGATTTATTCATTTTCTGCTGTTTGTTTTTATTAAAGCAATTTAAGTAGAGGAATAGACAAAGTTATGCTGACATTTTGTAAGTTTAATTAATATATATTGGAGAATAATAACAATTGAGCGATAGTTTTATTGATATATTTTATATATATACAATATATTATTTTATACGGCTCCTTCCCATATATTTATAGCCTACAATAATAAGAAGTTCATATGCCAAGTTTCTTCAAGACATTTTCAAATTTAGAAGAAAGATAAGCTTGATCGACTCGCAAGTTCATGTGGATCACGAATATATATATGTTATATTTAACATGCTAACCTCCTCATTGTACCTAATAAACATGCCCACTGCAAGTGTATAACAAAACGAGACATGATTTTTGACACTGACTAAAGCCACAGAGCAATATCAGTAAATCTGTATTATGGCATGCCTAACCATGTAAATCTGTCCACATATGTATGCAATATCATACGATATGCAACTGTTTTCAATTTCCCATTAATCCGTTTTCCCTGCGGCGTCTCATCAAATATTTATACTACGCACTCATGATATACATATTTAAAATAGCAACGAGAGACCTTTTTTTGGAATTGATTTTCCAGCCGAAAATTGTTTTTTGATTCGCATTCAAATTTCACATGCAAATTGCTAGACGAGCAGACAGTCAGAACAGGCAGAGAGACAGAGAGAGAGAGAGATACAGAATGAGATAGAGAGAGAGACAGACAGAAAGAGACAGACAGCTGAACAGTAGAAAAGTTGAAAAGTCAAAGTCGAAAATGCCACAAAGTATGCGAAGCTGGGAAAGCTGTGGAAACTGTTTATACAGTTGTAAACCGACAGCGCGTAATGCAATTGTTGCTGCTTGCAGTCAACGGGAAAAGCGTTGGGGAAAATGCGCTAGGAAAAACTAATATGAAATTCAAGGCGTGGGTCAGCAGCAGCGGCATTTGAAGCGACAGCAATTGCAGTATTTATTTATTTCTTTTAGCTTGCTTTGCTATTTTCAATTTACGTTTACAATAATTCAGCAAACGTGGAAATGGACAGCTATAAATTCGCCAGAGTAAACACGCACACATAGCCACACACAACACACACACACGGAAGCACACGCAACAAGACCAAAATGAAAATGAAAACGAGCAAATCCAAAGAGCAGAGCGATTTATATGGCAACAAACGATTTACTTGCTCGACGTATAAATACAAAGTTAAGCGAACAGCACGACTAGTAAATACTCTTTAAACAAGTGTTTATAGTTGCAACTAACACACTCATACATAAGTAATCAACTGTACTCAATAAAACTCTTTGTCCGCAAGAGTTATTCAAACTTCAAGTGAGTTTTCCCTTTGAGAACTTTACCGACAACTTTTACTATGCAAACACACATACCCCCTCTGCTTGATACCCTGTAAATGCATATACAATGTATAAAATGTAAAGTTTTTATTTCTCCACTGTACCGAGCACAGAGGGCAATTTATGTTATGCCATTTTCAACTGTAGAGCATAAAATATGCTGAGAATTGAGTGGGTTCCGTTTCGGGGTCAGTGTAAAACAAATGCCGACAAGTGCAATTACAAAAGGTGGTCAGGCAGGGAAAGAAAGACTGTGGGAGAGAGAGAGAGAGCAGAGGAGTGAAAGGTGTAAAGAAAAGGAAAAAAGCTTCTGAGCTGAGGCTAAATGCTTGTAATGCACGGTAAATGCCATTGCGAGTGCGGTCAAGCTCAGCTACTACTTTGGTTTGTTGCCAACTTGTCTGCGTGGGCGTGGCAAAGTGCTGGGCGTAACTGCTGCATGAGTCACGCGACATTTTTTCTGCTGCAATTTACGCTGACATTTTGCTATATAATCACTACTACTTTTTATGGCTGCCGTGTGAATCAATTAAATGGAATGTATAGAGAGATCTAAGTTATAAGTCTGGTAGATAAATGAAGCTGTAGTTGGGATTTGTTAGACAAGGCACACAAGGCAAGCTGAGCATGTAAAGCGCCTCATTTCAGTTCCGCCGTTAATACGCATTGTTAATCCTTAACTAACCATAAGAAAATGCTTGTTTATGGCCGAAAACATAGCTCACATGGCACACACACACACTACACGGCACATACACCCCTTACATTCTGGCTGCCATAAAAGTTTTCATACAGTTTTCGCCGACCCTAAATGAATTTATGTCATTGGCACTTCATTTTAAGCCCACGATAGGGAATGCTACAGCTGTGTAGCTATAGCGAGTAACCCAAGCCAAGGCACCCCCTTCCCTACACAGACAATTTTCCCTTCTCTACCTTCATCTTTATTTCTACTGTTCCCCGTTCAACCGCAAGCCGACAAGTTTTGTGTCTTGTGTCTGACATTAAATTAATTTGTTGCCTACAACTTTGGTTGCTCAGCGCACACTCCCCCTGCCCTCTTTCCACTTTCCCCACTTTGCCCTGCTAGGCAACTCCTCCGCCTGCAGTCGTTGGCGAAAAACTTGTTAAAGATGAAAATAACAAGAAAAGTTTTAAATCATTCGCAGTCCCAACAACAATGACAAAAGTTATGCCTGCAAACTGAAACAAAAACGCAATGAGAAAAGGCGTGTGTGTTGGGCGGGTTAATATTGGCATACACTGCGCGAAATTGAAAGGATTGAAAGCAGCAGCAAAGTGAAGTTTGAGTTCAGTTTATGTTGTGCTGATTTTGGCACAGTTTGTAGAGAGATTTTTATATTTATTCTATATTAGAAAATTGTTAGTCAACTCGAGGTTCCATATCCATTAAAGCTAGTCGACATTCTTATGCCAAACACAACAAAACTATATTGTATACACAGTTTTATTGCTGACTGAACTTTGCCCTATACAACTATTTTTCTTATAGTGTATTATTCTCTTCTATCTGCCTGGCCTTGTATTGACACTGCAGCGCGGCTGCTCTGGCACTCATGTTGGCTGTCTCAAGTGTCAAGGACAGTGCTAAATTCACAGAGAGGCGTAGCTTGAATCAGACACAGCTGGCGATTACCACACACACTATATAGCGTATTACATTTGTTGGGGTATACGCCATTAAAGCGGCATCCCTTCTCCCTCTCTCGCTTTCTTTTTTGGGGCAACTTCATTAAGCGCTCGTTCTGTTCGTTTGCATCAGTTGGAGTAAACCAATTACGAATTCGAGTTCCGGGCAGCAGTCGAAATGTGATTAGAGTGCAGCAGCAGCAGCAGAGTTGCTTCAAAATGAAGTTACAGTTACACAGCACAGCCAGTTACAGTTACAACTGCTGCTGCTGCTGCTCCATTGACCAACGACGACCGGGCACATAAACCATTTTACGAGCAAATTTTATAAGCAACAAACTGGGCTTGTTAAACGATTCAAGTGGGAGGGAGAGGTGGAGAGGGAAATGGGTATGGACAGGAGCTGACAAAATGCTGTGACATGCACTTAAATCAATTTACGTACTTTGGTCTGGCAACACTGGCACAGCCAGCAGTAAAAGTCGCCGCTTAAATCGTGCGCATCGACGACGACGACGACGACAACGCTGGCGCCATGTGCTTTGGTCCTTTTTGGGTTTGCTTGGCTGCTGCTGCACTGCTGGCAGTAAATTAAATTTGCCCCATAATGGACTACAACATGCAACATGCCACCCAGCAGCACTGCAGCAGCTACGTGTGCAGCAGGCAAACTTTGCATATGCAGCAGGACAGAGCGCAGCGCAGGCCAAGCGAGGCAAGTTTGTTGTCTTTGCATTTGCTTGTTAACTGGCGCACATAAGTAGACTACACTATTTGCTATGCGCAGCCTGCGTGTTGGCCAACCCCCTGCGCACTCCCTCTCCTGCTCCCCCATTACTTCTTCTACACGTTTCGGGTCAACGCATCCGGGCTTGTCTGCCAGCCATGAAAATTGCCCAGCTTCCTCAACATTTGCTGCATTGTTTGTTGACCCAGCTTGGAATCTCAGCGCATGTCACTTTCCTCGCTTACTTTCTCCCCCTCTCTCTCCCTCTCTCTCCCTCTCCTCCCTCTCTCACTCTCTCTCTGCCTCTTTGTCTATGCTTTGCTTTACACTTCTGGCTCATAGCTGTCACACGTCTTCCTATGCTAGAAATTCTTCTACTCCCTTCTTGCAACTGCTGCCTTTTATATGCCTTCCTCTTTGCCTTCTTCTCCCTCTCCTGCTTCCCTCTCTTGCTTTCCTCTCTCCCTCTTCTGCCTCCCCTCTTCCTGCATTCATTCATTCGAGCGTTTTACACATGTTCCTGCAGAGGACTTTTAATTATGACCGGAATTTTCATTTCATTTGCAGCAGCACAGATTTCTACAGCAATCCCTACATCTCTATTTCCCTCTCTCTCCCTTTTTCTCTCTCTCTCTCTCTTTCTCCCTTTCTGTTGTGGGTGCACTTTGGCTGGGCAATTAAATTCGCGTTTATTTAATCAAGCATTTATGGGCGATTAGTGCTATTGTTGATAGCACAGCAGCAGCAGCAGCAGCTGATTAATTACTTAGCTGACACTCAGCTGGGGCGCATTAAGCATACGCACCGTTGCACAGAGATTGATGACAGCTGGCTGATTGATGTGAGAGCAGACTCCCTCTTTCCCTCTCTCTTTTTCTTCATCTCTCTCTGCTCCCCCACTATCCATCAAGCTAGCGCGTCTTGTGTTTTTAATTTCATTATTGGACACAGCATATGCCACAGCAGCCTCCCCCTCCCTCTCTTGACTGAGCTGCCTCGTTAGCTGCCACAACGCATGTCGCATGCAGCGCACGTAGCAGGCAGCGCGCGCGCAACAAAACAATTGCTTTGCGCAGCGGTTTTTGGCATCTCTCGCACACAAACTATTTGGATGACAAGCCGACGCCTTGTGGCATTCTAATGCGCTTAAAGCTGTCAAATTTCGCGCCAAGACAGGCTTTTTAATTAGATCCACAGGGAGACGAGGCAGGCAGGGGGAGTGGAGCAGCGCGCGTGCTTTAAGTGTGTTGCACGCTTTAATGGAAGCAGTCCCTGGCATATCTCTCTCTCTCTCCTTGCTTGTCTTGTTTCTCTGTCATGTGTATGCGAGTCACGCGGCATCTTTCAAACTTGGCATTAAATTTCAAATGAAATTGCTGCTGTCTGCAATGCGATACTTACAAGCACCCACAGAGAGAGAGAGAGGAATGTGTGCGCATGTAGCTGGCATGTGTAAAAAAATCAGCGCCTGCTGGAAAGCAGCAGCAGCATTTGTCCATATCACGTATACGCTACGTTGTCGCACAGCCTGCACAACTAGCAGCAGAAAAAACTTGTCAATTTGATACGTTCGTCTGTCTGTCTCTCTTCCACACATCCCTCCACACTCTGCCACTCTTTAAAGCTGCCTTTAAGCCCTGCCACATTGCGCATACGCCACGTGTAGCTTATGCCACAATATACAAATGTTATTTTCGCCATTTTAGCCAAGCATAAATACCGTTATACTCGTTCTCGTGCGCTCAACTCATGCATAAATCTCTTTAAAGTAATCAGACATTCAGCAAAGTCACATAAAGCTAAGCCAGAGAGGGGAGGGGGAGGGGCAAGGGGATACTTGCAAAACTCCAACTACATAAATAACGGTGGCATATGCGGGATAATAACCTAATGCGTTTGCGCTGCTGTCAAAATATATATACAATAAAAGCAGAACAGCAACAACTTACAGACTCCCCACTGTCACTTGCCCCTCCCCCTCTTCCCTTACCGGAGGACTTCTGCGACTTTCCCTGTCCCTATACCTTGTCGCATCATCAACGACATTCTCCAGCTTGGCGTCGCCAGGACAGCTGCTAAAATGTTTGTCAAGGTGCAAATTCAATAAAAATAAAGAACGAAAAAAAGAGAAAGACTTGAAAAAAACCTCGCGTGGCGACCCTTCAAAAGGTAACACAGCAACAACAACAACAGCAACAAGAACAACAACAACAACAACGCCAACAAGGACTGTTGAAGTATGCTTGGCTTTTGGCATTTTGCTGTGCGAGGCAAAAGTCAACAAACTTTGACGACCTTATCGAAGTCGTTGTCACGCCCATTGATGGGCGTGTCATTTAGTTTCGGCTGTTCGAAATTATTAAAATTTGGCCTTTGTGTGACATCAAAATAATAAAAACGACAAGAAGAAGAAGTCAATGTCGCCGGGGCGTGCATGAGACGCTTCCGCTTGAGTGCCAAACTTTTCATTGCTCGGACAATATTATGAGAATTACACACACACAGACACACAGTAGGGACACATCTATAGCAAACAAATGGCCAAAGTTGCGGTAGAAGAAGCTGTAAAAGCAGACACGAGTTTTATCTTTACGCTTGGCCGACGCTTGCGGCATCCCAAGTCGAAAAACAAAGCCAAAGACAGCAGTAGCCTCCACACAGCCGCCCCCCCCACACACACAGGGCAACAAAGTAAATTCCACGGCAATGAAGTGTAAAAATAACAAAAGCTGCTACAGCTTCTGCCTCACCTGGTCGGGCATGGAGCTGAGGATGGACTGGAGCTGGGCTGGGTTGCCAAGCAGAGTCTTTCAGCTAAGGCTACTGCTAGTGCTGTTGCTTCTCCAGGTTCAGGTTCTCCTCTACTCTTGCCTCTACTACTACCTTTACTCCTCCTCATGATCCTCCTCCTGTTTCTCCTTCTGTTCCTCCTCTTGTTCCTCCTACTGTTCCCTCTCCTGTTCTTCCTTCTGTTCCTGCTTTTGCTCCTGCCTCTGCTCTTGCCTCTACTTCTATCTCTGCTCCTCCTCCTGTTGCTGCCTCTGCTCTTACTCCTGACGCATTTCCTCTCCTTCCTGCTGCTCCTACTTCTACCTTTCCTTCAGCTTCTCTTCCACCTCTGTCTCCTTCTCTCTTACCTACCCCAGCTAGTTGGAATTTAATTTCACAACAATAGCCCAGACTCGTGGCCCGCTGTTTCCTGCCACGTCCCTCCCTCCTCTGGCCAGTTGACCAAAAACTTTTGGTTTAAATATTTCCTTTAAAGTCATTTCTACGTAGCTTCGTAGCTTCTGCCACGTTGTTGTTGTTTTTGTTGCCCTTCGCTTCGCTTGGCTTTGCCTTTTAACGCACATTAAGTCGGAATGTGTCCTGGCAGTTTCAGTTCCTTTGGCGGCCATTTCTTATGGCCATTTGCACTTTTTATTGACTCGCCGCGTGACTCTTTTTCAGTTCTACAGTAACCACTCTCCCCTCCCTCCGCTTTTCTTCCCCTTGGTGTGTCACGTGTACTCACTGAGGCAACATTCTTTCTCTGCCCTCTCCAGGGTTTTCTTTCCGTTCATTTTGTTGGGAATTGCTTTGACTTAGTTTGCTCTAATTACAGCTGTGAGTGTGCGCGAGTGTGTGTACGAGTGTGTGTGTGTGTTTGTGGCAATTAAAATTGCTTGCAATTTGCACGTGCCTCTTTAAATGCAATTAAATTCGTTTAATTAGTTTTAACGACAGGCATTTGCCACTTTCTCCCCAGCACTAATCGCATTTTTAATGCTTTAACTATTTTGAATGTCTCCAATTTGTACAGGAAAATGCCAAGACAAGCGCAAAGGAAAACCGCAAGTTAATTTACTTATTAATTAGCAGTTTAATCTAGAGTTCATTAAGCCAAACAAAGGCTGCGCTAATAATATAAAATTGTTGGAACATAAAAGGACTTGAGCAAGTTTCAGTTTGAGGTTCTTCAGCTTGTCTGGCTCTGCTTCAAGCCTGTGCCACATTTATCCCCATTTCGGGCCAATTTCCCACAGCAGCTATCAATAATTTACGCCACAAGTGGCCCAAATGCCATTCAAGTTAGGTATTATATGTCGTGGCAAAGTCAATTTCTAATCTGTTTTCACTTTATTGTGACGGCGTCTCCTCTCTCTCTCTTTCTCTCCCTCTGCCCACAGCCTATGCCAATGTTTGTCAACTTGCCATCAGAGCACTCATCTATTCCATTTCCCACTCTTCCTTTTACCCCCACTCCCCCTTCTCTCTACTCACACAACAATGTACATTCCCATTTCTTGCCATTGGGCGTCAATTGCTTCGCTCGACTGTGTCAAGTGTCTGTCATGTTTGTTTGCTTCTGTCAAGTATTTCATACGCTTGTCATACATACACACACACACACACACAACCGTGTATAGAGTACATACATATACATATATATTGGCAACACTTGCTCCAATTCAAGTGCCACCCTTGACACGTCTGCCTCGTCTAAGCCAGCAAAGTTGTCAATATGTTCCACACTCAAGTGCGGTAAAAATTTCCACACAAAACGCTACTCAATTTATCAAATATATATCCCATTTATTATTATAGTCTGCTCTATGTTTTTCTATATGTTTCCCAGATTAATGTTTATTGCATTTTATGACGTAGATCGCATAATATTTTGGCATATTTTGGCTTAGCAAATCATCAACACGTTCGCAGGGAGTGGGAGGAGAACTAACTCAATTAACATGCTTGTCTAAGCACACACAGACACACACACAGGCACACAGACAGGGGCATTTCGAGTGTGAGCTGGTATGTAAAAACAAAGGACTTGGGTTTGGGAGTGTGTTAGACTGGTAGATACCCTGGTTGGTAAAGAGAGCAGGTTCAGTTTTTAGAATGAGAACTTTAGCTACGTTGCTCTTGCTTGCTCTTTATTATCTTTATGTTTCCTCTTACTCCTTCTCCTTTTCTCTCCCTCTCTCTCTCTCTGTTTCATTGTCTTTCTCCTTCTCTCTCCCTTTTCTTCTCTTTCTCTCTTTCTCTGTCTGTTTTTCCTTCATCTTTCCACTTACTACAGCTTCACTAAGCGTCCAATCTACTCAAGTACAGCCGCCTAATTAAAACAAAACATTTGTCATGTTCAACACACCCCCTGGATACCATATTTACAGGGTATTAAAAGCGTATAATTATTAACGCAATAGCCCCAAAAACTGGACCGGAGCACAGCAGCCCCAAAAACGGCTGCCAAAGCCATTCAGCAGGACACGGCACGTAGCACGTGTGCGAGGCAGGCAACCGAACCGAAGCGAGCCCAGCACACTCAAGTGGCATATGGCAGGAGAGCAGTGGGGGGAGTAGTGGAGAGTAACGGACAACAATGGAGCACACACACATACACAGTGTGGGCAGCATCATTGAAGTGGCAGCAGTAGCAAACAAATTAATATAGGCAGAGGGAGGCATAGAAAAAAGGAAAAACTTTATTTGTTTGCACAACAATCAGAATGCCCCCATGGAGCAGCAAGAGGAAGGGAATAAGAGGGTAACAACTGCCTGTAACTGCTTACATTTATAAATATTTATGCGGTGTGCAAATTCTAATCCAATCAACATCAGTCAAATGCGCAAACAACAACAACAACAACAAAGGGGAAAGAAAAACCTCAAAGTAGAGGAAGAAATAAAAAAAAGCAATTTGCCAAATCAAAAATTGCACTCCCAGAGTTTTCCCTCAAGCCCCTTTCCCCCACTTCCTGTTTCAACATTCACTCAACTGCAATAAATTCGATTTTATAACTGAATGCATCGCACTCTCGATCTCCCTCACACTCCCCATCTCTCCCTACCTCCTTCTCTTTCACTCCTTTAGTAAGTGAAAATGCAAAACTAAAAATCGAACGCGAAGCGTCGTTAAAATTGTTTACTGACTTTTGGCATCAACTAAAAATAATTGAAAAGCAAAAACGAAAAACGCCAAGCCACATGCCAAAAGCAATAGGAGGACTTCAAACGTCCGCGTTCCGTTTATGTGCGGACAACTAGATGTGCCATCGGGGCGTAGGGTAAATAAAATGCTTATGGCCCGAGAGTTAATGCCAAACAGTTCGTACTATATGTATAGTATGTGTAGTCTGCCTATATGGCTTGTGCCTCATAGCTCGTCGTAGCTCGCATAGTGCTTGGCTGAGTGCTTTCAATAAACGAAATTGCTCGTAGAGTTTTGTACACACCGCCGGCCATGACCTTAGGCACATTTTCACACGCGCTCAACTTGACAAAAGGCCATGCAGTTAGAGCTGAGAAAGACAGAGAGGAGAGGGAGACTGGAGAGAAAGAGAGAAGTAGAGAAAAACGACACTGTGTGTCGCAAAAACTGGGTACGTTAAATAAGGCTGCAGGCAACACACGACTTGGCTGTGCACAGTGGAGCATATATTATATGAAGCTAAAACTCTGCACAGGCTCTGCACAGTAAAGCAAATACTCTGCATTTGAATTGAACACTGAAGCAAATAGTTAGGAAACTAAGATGGTGGGAAGGTATGGCATAAATTCATAATTTAGGCTTCTTAATCTACAGAAATCTCATTTAAATCGAGTAAAGCTCTACTTGTATCACATAATAAGTTTTCTGTAATACATTCCACCTAATATACCCCTTTTACTGGCCTAAAAAGGTATCTACAAGCAATGAAATCAAATTTTCTACAGATTAAAGCTGACTTGCTTTAAAAAGCACCTTCTTCATACATTTTTCAAGCAATTTATATAATATATTTAAGTTTATACGAAGCCTGCTTGTATTTAGAGGCAGTTGCATCTATAAAAAAACATCCTGAGCAAGAATATATGTATGTATGTATATACTTTATAGTATTTTCCAAGCAACCTTCTGCCCGTTACCTACATTTGCACAAAGTAAGTACACCCTTTTTGACCATTTTCAATGGTTGAAGCATATAAAAATTGGAATTTCAATCGATTAAAGTCTGAGTAGCTTGATAAGGTTCCTTCCTAGTCCCATTTTAAAACAGCCCATAAATATACAAGCCAATATACCCCTTCTACTGGCCCACAACAGGGCATATAAGTAGCACACATAACTTGTCAAGCATCAGCTCTTGAACTGCCTATGCGCTTGCAGCTAAGCTAAGCCTTCCATTCAGCCTGTTCCTATTAAAATCACGCCTCGAAAGTAGGCAACACTTTCGACAGAGCAGCGTTAAAAGGCTCTAAACTCCAACGATCCTACGGCTTAGACATAAACTTGCAACACAAATAGCGCACATAGCGCGACGCATATATAACTTCATCAACGCCAGGCACATAAAAACAAGCCGAGGGGCCACCGAAAAAGAAAAGCCATAAGGCACACACACACATAAAGTAGAGCAAAAAATTTGGTTTGCTCAAGCCAAAGACAACAATGGACAAGGACATCGAGCTGAGGCCAATGCTAACACACAAGGACTCCTTGTATGTGTCTGACTGTGTGTGTGTGTATATAAGCAAAAGTCCATTATTACATTTTTCACGCCAATAAAAACAAATACAAAACAGAAGATGAAGCGCAGCCCACAAATGTTGAGCAACTGCTAAGCTTTAAGCTCTTCTTGTTGTTATAGTTGTTGTTGCTGTTGTTGTTTATTTTGTACTCTACTGTGCTCAGCTCTAGGTTATTTTTTGGCAATTTCCTTTTTTGTCGAACATTTCTCTTGGTCACTCACGAAAATTACTAAAATTGTATATCCGTTTCCGGTTCAAGCTGAGGCCATGTCCCATTTTCGGTCCCATTTGCTAAGGTCCTTGGAAATGAAACTACTTTTTGTTGTGTGTTAGAGGGCGCATAATTTATGGCACATCACGTATACAACACACACATGCTGCCAATTGCGGGAGGAGAACGACATCAGACGGCGACAAGTTTTTTTGCCCAAACGATGCATACAGTTTTTTAGCTACTCCACCTCTCTTTCTCTCTTCTTTCTTCCGTCTCCCTCTCAGGGCAAGCCCTGAGCAATTAACAAATGAAAACTAATTGGGGAATGCAACAATTAACAAGGCTCAAAGCCAAAGGGTCAAGCGCCCAAGAGAAACAGTTGGGAGTCAATTAAAACGTATCCCCAATTAAACTAACTAATATAAGCAAATTCCTGGAAAATGGCAAAAGTTGTACCCACTTAAAGTTATGAATATTAAAGTCACTTAAAGTTAAACTTAATGTTGTTGCAGCTCAGGCTCAACACGCAGCACGCGGTAAACTTATAATTTGTCTAATTAAAAGTTTCGCTGATTTGCGCGTTAGCTTACGAAAGTCACGCAGCAAAGTGCAGCTGCCACGTGCCACGTGCCGCACCTGCCACCACCTAAAGCAAAGTAATACGAAACACAACGCAAACAATTGCACGAAGTGGCAATAAAACAAATCAAAAAGCAATGCATCAAACGATGCATGCAGCATTGTGGCATGCACAGCAACACATGCCTTTGGTAAGAGCGGAAATGTGTAGGTGGGGGAGGGGGGTAAATGGCCCGTCACTTTACAACTTTTCTTGCGGTCACAGAAATTGACTTAAAGTTTATACTCTTTCGCATAGCATCAACTAAATGTTTCGCCTGTTTTCTTGCTGCTCTTATTGCTAAACTTTTTTGGTGCCCAGCACAGTGGTGTGGAATACGCGGAAATTGAATGAAAACTAATCACAGCAATTGAGTTTTAAATTTTCCTGCAATTTTACTCAATCATATTGTGCAACAATTTAGTTTTTATTAATTAATCTCCGACCGTGTGCGATGAGGCATAACTCAATTTCCAGCTTAAGTGGAAATTCAATCTATTTTTGTGTGTGTTTAGAACAGAATTATAATAATTTGATACATAAAAACTAAACCATTAAATTACAAAGGCTGTCACAATTTATTTCCGCTTTAAACATGTCGCAACGTGTCCACGAAAGTTGGCAGATTGTTTTTCTAATACTTTGTTGTGTAACTTCATGTAAGAGTTCCTTCATCGTCACGAAGGCAGAGTGTAAGTCACTGGATCTATCGTTTGCTTATTTTAAAACTTGCGAAGCAAAAACCGATGACAAAGGTAGCACAAAATTGGATTTTTACGTTACTATGCGCTATAAGAAGCCCATCGATGATGTAATGGTAAGTTGAACAATAGTAAAATATACAATATACATTAATTGAATATTATATTTTACTTTTTACAAAGATAGGCGTAGCTTTGTACAAGACATCGAAAACGTACCGTATTCCCATATTCAATGAGACAATTGACTACTGCGCTTTCATGCAGGCAGAAACTTTTGTAACCGGAATCTTTGGCTTTATAAATGAGATTCTTATAAAGTATACAAATGCCAATCATCCATGTCCCTACCAGGTTAATATTTTGCTTATTTGTTATTGCTAATTTACCTCTAATTTAAAATGGCGTCTTTGCAGCATGATATTCTTGTAAAAGCCGTTTATCCAGATCAATTACTTCCTGCAATACCTGCACCGGCTGGAAACTATATAGTTCAATTGCGGGTGGGGGCCTTCAAGAAGTGGAAGGCAGATGTAAAATTTTCTGCAGTTAAAAAGAGTTGATACTTGCACAAAATGCTAATAAAGATTTACTACACATTTTAAATTTTCGGTCGGAGTTGCCAGACATTTTCATTGCCATTTACAGAAATGTTAAAATATTTTTATGTTATTTACAGTGATCGAACTTGCTCTGAAGTCACGCTAAATTGAACATTATAATTGCAGACTGATCGCTTATCCTCCTATTAAGACGATTGATATATGTATGTACTCGATCAGTGGAAATGGCATCAGTTACAGTTGAAACATTAAACCAACGAAATGCGTTTAATTCTTTTTTTGTTTGCAATTGTGGTTCTGCCAGGAATAATAGAGAGTGCGTTCTTCACACTAAACAAAGTTGTTTGTCACAGCTTTGACAAATCTTTCGTTGATTTTGCAACTTGTGAAATGAAAATAAGACGTCGTGGCGTGGCATACTTCAATTTGAATATGACGCTCCACAAGAAACCTATTGATAGTATCGTTCTCAACCTGGAACTGTTTAAAAAATCAAATGGTTATCGTCCATTTCTTTTCAATCAGACAATTGATTTTTGTTATTATCAGCGGAATCCAATGGCATATATGCTTTTCCAGTCATTTCACAAAACTTTTCTCGCAGTGTCAAACATAAACCATACCTGCCCATATAATGTAAGTCACATACATTAGAGTTAATGCAAAATTATAAATATTCCAATCGTTATACAGCACGACCTCATCATTAAAGACTTGGTCTACGACAAACATACAATGATAGACTTGCCCATGCCAAATGGCGAGTACATGGTTCTACTTAAATCATCAACTTTAAAGATTTTACGGGCTGAATTCAAAATATATGTCACGCGATCTGATTAATTTTAGAAAAATAACTTTTAAAATAAAAAAATATAATTAACAAAATCTTTTTTTCTATTTAAATACTCATACAATATGATGATATATGAGATAAAAAGTAATTTTATATTTACCCATTTTATGGTAGAATAGTTGGAAAAAAGTAATGAGTACAGTCGTTTTCGAGAAGCCACAGAAAATGGATAAAAATTTGATGATGGGGCTAAGACTTGTAGTTCTATTTTGTATATATTATCCATGTGCAGGACACGTTAATATATCGAAAGCAGAATGTACATCATTAGATTTATCATTTGCTTACTTCAAAAGTTGTGAAATGAAATCCCAAGAAAATAAACGCACCATAGTAAATATTCATGTGGGGATACGCTATAAGAAGCCTATCGATGACATAACAGTAAGTACACTGCGCTGATATACGGAGACACACAGAAGAATATGGCATGAGCACTTAATAATAAATACATATTATTTTAAAAATTAGGTAATTGTTGGTCTCTTTAAAATATCAAAGACGTACCGCATCCCGCTATTTAGCGAAACGATCGATTTCTGTGCTTTTATGACAAAGAGAACTATGATGTCGAAACTTTTCAAATATATATTGAAACATTTTGAAAAGTACACGAATATAAACCACACATGTCCTTATCAGGTTTGTTTTCTACTTCTTCAATTATTATTTAAATTTAGAGGTGTTGATTTTATTTCAGGACGATATAATTGCGAGAGGTGTTGAAGATGGAGTTTTTTTGCCTCAGATTCCAATTCCAACTGGAAATTATATGCTTCAGTTACAGTTTGGAGCCTTCAAGAAGTTAAGAGCAGATGTAAAGATATATGGCAGAAAAGAATAGTAGCATTTTTTGAAGATGTGATTAATAAAACAACTAGGAACATTTACATTAAGAAGGCGATTCCAAGAGGATCTGAACTGTTAACTTAACAGTTTCACTCCTCATTTAACAGAAACTGCTCCACAACTAACACTGTCGACTCATTGCTTTGGAAATTAATCGATATCTATAGTCAACCCTGCTGATTGCTCTTTCTTTCAGCGGAAAACGTCAAGCCGAACGTACGTAAAATTTAATACTGGCATTTTAAACGCTGAAAAATATAATAAAATAGTGTAAATTCTTTGAAATAATTGGCTAACATACAGTAACAATAACATTTAAATAATTATCAGTTGTAATGTTTTGAAAAAAATGAAGAGATGCCTTGTAAACAGTGAGATTAATATCTAACCTCAATGTTTTCTTATTCCTTTACAGCAATCGGTTGAATTGTTGGAATCATGGTTAACGGCCGCATACCCTCGGTCTTCTCGAAGACCTATGTGACTCCCCGTCGCCCTTATGAAAAGACGCGTCTGGACCAGGAGTTGAAAATCATCGGCGAATATGGTCTGCGCAACAAGCGTGAGGTCTGGCGCGTCAAGTACGCTCTTGCTAAGATCCGTAAGGCTGCCCGTGAGCTGCTGACTTTGGATGAGAAGGACGAGAAGCGTCTTTTCCAGGGTAAGTTGTTGACAATGATAAATGTCTCCTAGCCACATCATGATGAACTGTATTAAAATATAAATATTCTGACACTTCTTGTCTGAAAATAAATCATTGACGTTAACCAATACACACTGAAAACACTAAGCTGCATCTACCCAGCTGACTGTAGAATTGAACGAACTCATCTAATAATCTTCCTCTATTTCTCCCCCCTAGGTAACGCTCTGCTGCGTCGTCTGGTGCGCATTGGTGTCTTGGATGAGTCCCGCATGAAGCTCGATTACGTGCTCGGTCTGAAGATTGAGGATTTCTTGGAGCGTCGTCTGCAGACACAGGTGTTCAAGCTTGGATTGGCCAAGTCCATCCATCACGCTCGTGTGTTGATCCGTCAGCGTCACATCCGGTAAATATCGCTTGGACAGTGGGCAAGAAAAGCCTCATGTGTTAAATGTTCAGTAAGACCACTTGAGAGTCGAACAAGCCGACATATAGGCTTGCACCGGCTCTCAACGTCTTTTGGTTGTGTAGATGATTCCCTTAAATGGGATCACTCAAACCATAATGCATAAATGCTTTGCGTAAGTTGCACTGAACGAATTGCCTCTAAACAGCACTACGCTGAGATATGCTCGAGGAGATTTACTAATTATTTACAATATATTTATTTCATTTATAGTGTGCGCAAGCAGGTGGTCAACATTCCCTCATTCGTTGTGCGCCTGGACTCCCAGAAGCACATTGACTTCTCCCTGAAGTCGCCCTTCGGTGGCGGCCGTCCTGGCCGCGTCAAGAGGAAGAACCTGAAGAAGAACCAGGGTGGTGGCGGTGCTGCTGCCGAAGAAGAGGAGGACTAAACTAGAACTCTAAATTCTCCCTTTTAAAATGAAAAACATTGAATTAATTACACAATAAATGTAAAAATTCTGAAGAAAACGTGTTTGATTCTGTAATGTGACAGAAGCAATCGCTTGGCGTTGCCAGATGGGTGTAAAATCGCCCTCATGTTCTGCGTATTTTACGCATGTGGGTAAATGTTAATATAATTTAACATTACAAGAACAAAGAGCAACAATTGAATAATCACGCTTGATTTAATTTAATAATAACTCTTTATTTAAGTGCAACCTTCCGCTGCGACTACAGACATGTTGTTTTACATGCCGTTTGTGACGTCACAGCAACTGTGAGCTCGTGCACCTGCGCAGGGCACCACCACACATGCTCGCATTGTACCATGCGCCGGCAGTCTCAGAGCGGCTTCTGGCGAGTGCAGCTGTGTTTTGATTTTAATTTGGAACAAAAGTTGGCATTCAAAATCGTGTCGTTTTTGTTATCGGAATTGTTAAAGAAAAAGAATTAAATAATCATAGAATAAAGCACACAGCAGCAGAGTGCACAGCAAAAATGCCGAAAGGGGTGGAGAAAGTGAAAGTTAAGGTGAATGTGAAGGAGCGGGTCGATGACGAGAGCTGCGATCTCAGTCTCTCGGAGTTGACGGAAATACCAGTGCGTGAAATCGTAAGTAAATTACAACTGTATATATGTATGTGCATGTATAATGCATAGCTAATTATCTGATGCGTTCTATCGTGTCTGAACTGACCCCTGCTCACACCCCCAAGCAAACAAAGCGTAGCCTTGTCTGGCAAAAGTCTAGTCAGTTATTGGCCATCTCGCTCTAACAGCATGAACCATGTTTGTTGTTGTTGTTGTTGTTTCTGCTGCCGGCTGGCTTGCAATTAACGCTGACGTTGACTGCGCGTTGCATTTACACTTGAGAGCGCCGCAGCAGATGTGTGTGCAGAGTGTGTGTGTGTGTGTGCTGCGTGTGTGTGTGCATATGCTTGAGTGTGTGTATGTGAGCCAAAAGTGCTTCAGGGGGTTGATTTTGTTGATTTGCCACCCCTCGACCGACGTTCGCAGCAAGTTGCCAAAAATTGTAGTTTACCGTTTGTTTCGGGGGTTTCTTTTTTTGGGATGTGAAAGGAACACACACATCCTGTTTGTAATTGAACTAATTTTCAGTTGATTCTCTACCTTTGCAGGCTTCGTTCAAACGCGTTACCTTTCTGGATCTGTCCAGCAATCGCTTGATCACACTTGGCGTAAGTAAACTGGCATTCTTATCTTGTTTATATAACATATTATATAAATTTTATATTTCATTACACTAGCGCAACTTCACCATTCTCACACGCCTGGTTAAGCTCGATTTGAGCAAGAATCAAATACGCATACTACCCGAGGACTTTGGCCAGTTGGAGCACCTGCGTCACTTGGATCTGTACAACAATTGCCTGGAGCATTTGCCCCTGAGCTTTGGTCGCCTGCGTCGCTTGCGCTATTTGGACTTGAAGGGAAATCCTTTGACGCCAGCCTGGGAGAAAATCGTTGGTCGCTGCTCCACACTGAAGGACTGCCAACACGCAGCCAAGAATACTGTAAGCGAAGGGCCACTCGAGTGCCCTGTTGAGTGGCCAGTCGAGTCGAGTCAAGTGACCTTTCAACTTACACTGTTGTTGTTTTGCAGGTCAACGTTTGTGTAAACTTCAAGTCCGAGTACCTGGAGCGGGAACGTCTTGCGGCCCAAGAGCGTGAGCTGAACAATCTACAAATGGCAAGCACTGGCATCGGTGCAGATGGTGATGGCAGCCCCAACTCTCTGCATGGCTCAAAGCCGCCCAATGGCAGTGAGGCCGGCAAGAAGAAGGCAAATAAGAAATCCAAATCAAAGAAATCGGGAACTACAGCAGAAAATGAACTGACAATCAAAGCCGTCAATCCGACGGGCTCCAGCAAATCCGCCAATCAAAAGCACAATCAAAAGAAAAAATCTACGAGCTCAAGCAGCTGCTGGTTTAGATCTCTATCCGGTGTGGCATTATCTTCGCTGATTACCTTTCTGGTGCTCTTCATGATCAACGTACTGATTATCTATATGATAATGTTCAAGAACCCAGACATTGCAGACAAACTAGTAGAGTATATACCACATCAGTATCGCGATTGGATATTAACCAAGACGGAAATCTTTCGGCTACGCGTCACCGACTGGATCTCGGAGTTTCGTACGCCACCAGAGGAACACTGACGATTCATTTATTTGAAGCCATAATTCGCGCTGGGCTTCAAATAAAGATATCAAAAAGAAAACATATATATAAACAAAATTCGGATGCAGAGCGCGTGTGTGGAGGAGGGACGGAAGGGGGGAATAAACCAACCAAATGGAAACAGGAAAACGGAAATTTGAAGAAACAACTCGACAAATAATTAATGATGATGATGACACCCTAATGTACTGCCATATGTATGTTTAAATATTAACGTCCATGGGCAAGAAATTTTTACCAACTCACACACACATACACATCAAACTACATAACTCTCAACTATCATAACAATAGATCAAACTGGAAACTCAATAGTAACTGAAACACAGTTCAAAACTGGCCACACATAGAAACTACAGACACAGTCCACGAAATACACTCATCTAATAACTATAGATACTATACATACATACATTACATATGTATACAAAGACTCTCTCTCCGCAACAGGATCACAAATACATTCTGTAAGAATTTCTTGTGCAATTTATATATTTTGTTTATACTATATCCCAAGCTCAATGTTAGCATGGATTGATATTAAATTAATGAGTTGTTGGATTTTTATGATTTTTTGGTTTTAATGCTGATAGATTTGAAATCTCTAGGGTCTTTATACCACATGAAATTCGCAGATCTGAGGTAGCATATGAAGGAAAAGTGGTTTCATATTATTTATAAACTAATTGAATTAAATATTCTATGTAATTTACGAAAATATGTATACAAAAAGACTTGCTGATTTTTGGAATAAAGTTTTACATTTTAACAGACCAATTAAGTTGTTATTATTTCTATATATTCGACAATTATTCATGGTCATGCTCTGTTGAACTATATCTAATCGTAAAGCCAATAAAATCGTGTGTCTATGGAAAAATTAATAATATTTTATTATCAATTGGAATTATTATCATAATTTTATAGCACCATGTCGGGCTTTACCACCACACTTCTGACCCACAGGAATGCCAGATAGTCGCATTTGAATTTATTTGAATTGCATTAAACATAAATAATAAATAAAATGCTTATCAGGTGCTTCAGTAATATATAATGAAGTGCTGACACTCGACAAAAATTTTGATATATTACGAAGGAAATGCGAAAATAGAACGTGAGTTTTTAAAGATTTAAATGATTTGATTTGATTTATTCATAGCAAGAAACAAGAATCGATTCAAGGATTACGAGGCACTCAAATCGGATGACTAATCCAGTGGATAAAGCAAAGACCCTTTGATTCTCTAAAAAAAACTAGCTGAATAGCTTGAAATATAACGGTTGCTCTCTGCCGCTATGTCTCTCACACTACATCTCCCTCTTGCTCTCACTCTCTCCCTTCGCTCTCATTCTATTTTTCTCTTTCAATTGCCCAAAAACACACGGCACGCGAACTTGAGGCATGTGTTGCCAGTTTTTGTTTACGAGACAACAAAAAAGACACTTAAGGCCAGTTCGACAATTGGTATGGTTCACGTATCGTACTTAATTGATAGTGACTTGCACAATTTGTACCGGTTTGGTATGAGAATTTCACCATAATAATATGCATCACTTTTTATCTACTACATTCCATATACAATAGATTCACCTAGAACGATGACGTATATTTAATTATCGCTTGTGGGAGGTACGAAATGGAAAGTTCACTGCAACGCGGCATGATCTGGCAATTTATTACGTCGTATAGGGTATGCACCTTTGATATATTGAAGACGCTGCTATGTTATCAATTGGTTTCGTAGAATTAGATATACTACTACCGTCTTTTCTGCTGATGCAATTCTCTAACGTGCCGTATCAGCGCTCCCTTCAGTACGAGATGTCAAATTTCGCTTATCTTGCTCTCTTTTTACTCGTTTCTAATTTAAAGTTTCATGTTTCCAACTCTAAAAAAAAAAGAGTATTTACTCCTCTTATGAAAGCTGCAGGCGAAATTTCGTCAGCCAAAATGCCAAGGCCCTTGGCCCGTTCCTGTCCCTGTCCCTTCCCCTATCTCAAGCAAGCCCTTCTTATGCTGCTCCTTTTTTGTGCTCTCCTTTACACTTGCCTCTCTTTCTTATCCTTTGCTTTTGTACTGTAAGTTTACGCGAGTGGGAGTGAGAGCGCACGAACAGTTGCTCTCCTTTACCCTTCACACATTCAGCCGGTTGCCGGTAACACATTCAGCTGCTCTCTCACGCGCAACGTACAATGCTCTCTCTCACTTGCGCTCACCCTCGCGACGTGTGCTCTCTCTTAATGACACTCTCTCAATTTGACTCTCCGTTCTCTCTCTCTTGCCTTTGCAGTATTTATATTCGGCTATTGTCGGTGCCAGCGTCAGTTGCTGTTCGATTTTAGTGCCGCGTGGTTTACCTGTTCCTTCGTTTTTGTGTTGGAAAAGGCGGCGCTTTAATATTTAGACCGTGCACATGCATGCATACACATAGAAACGTGTTAGTGCATGTGAAGAAACAAACAGTTAAATACAACGCGTTAACCATTTGCGGAGTGTGGAGTGAAGAAAGTGCTAATCAGAGCAGACAACAGCAACAGAAGAGGCAATAGTGAGTGAAGTAAGTACCCACACACCAACACACACATGCAGTCACGCCTCGAGAAGAAGGCAAAGACGAAAACGAAGAAAAAATGTCGCACATGGCACAAATTTTTGTCGACGTTTGTCTAGAAATAGAAACTCGAAAATGCATAAAAGGCGGGAGCGCACATGTTATGCAGTCTCTCAAAGTGGAATATGATAATGATATATGGTGATCTATAAGGGGTACCCCCATTTACCTTTCAAAAACTGAAACCGCATGTAAATTTATTGGTTATGCATATAAAACAAAAGACTTGTAGTTAATTTACTTGCACACGAAAATGTGTTGCATATTTTGCTCTGTTTGCTCTTTCTTGTTTTATTTTTAAAATCTTTTTGTGAACCAGCAACAAAACTCACCTCCCCTTAAGTTCTACAGTGCTTTAGACACGCGTGTGCAACGTAAGCGAAAACTGTCTGCGTCGCGGTCGCAGTCCGCGTCGACGTCGACGCTGACGTTGCAGCTGATTTCTAAATGAACATCGCAATTTGTATACCCTTTCGTTGAACTTTACTTCCGATTTGGGCTATGCATAATTTATGATTTCCATGAATGAAAACTCGCAACAAATTAAAACAAAAAAGTAGAAACAAAGAAAAACAAAAATTACAACAATAATAACAAAAAAGTGCGCGCGCTTTCTAATTCACCTGACAATTTCTTGTACGATTCTCTTTGGATCATGTGTTTGTTGGGTTGTTCAATTTGACTTGCTGATATTTCTGCCACGTAATTTAACGCTAATTTAACTAAAGGGGGAAAGTCAAGACATTTCTTTTGCAGACAGCGCAATGCATTTCACCTTATGGCTAATGTTGAATGATGATTCCAAAGACGACAAATAACGTAAGAATCGTTGGAAAAGTTGTCAAGACTAATTGCAGACAGGTTATCAAGCAACCTTCCTTGTGCTAACGTAAGGTGTGTCCTTATCGCACACTATTTGGACTTGGAAACTAAAAACGCACACAGGCAGACAGACTGGCAAACACACACACCCCTATGACATATACACGTTCATAACATACAATAGTGTGTAATTCATTTTTCAATGTCGCTTTGGGCTATTGATTTTTGTTCCCCGATAATTAACATAAAAGAATTTTACAAGCGGGCAAAAAGCAAAAACAAATATCAGCAAAGACGCAGTAAAAACTGTGACGTCAGTGCGTGACGGAGAAAGAGGGAAAGAAGGGAAAGGGAGAGAGTGAGAGTCAGGTCAACACGTCAGCAACTGTTGCGCGTGGGCAGCGTGGGGTACTTGACACACATACAATGCTGTTGCATACTTTCTGAAGCTAAATCATCTATTTATAGTACCGCTCATTAGGAGTATTATGTCTTTAAGAGGCTTAGGATTTAGGGTATTACTTTAGACTGTTTCTGAAAGACAGTAGAGTATTATATCACCTGGTAAATATGAAAAACAGTCAATAAGAACCTATTTTAGACAGCTTCAGTCAGTCAATAGATCGTTATATCACTTGCTATACAAAGGGGAAAATATGAAAAACACTCGATTATTATCTAAACGTGCTTCCATTATTATGCAGTATTCCCCTTGTTTTTTTTTTCTGACTTGTTTACCGTTATTGCCAATATATGTGTGCTCCTTGACATTTGTTCTTTACGATGTGCTTTCTTCTTGTCGTGTTTGCTTGTCAATTTGCGCAAATTGTCGGCACACGCCCTTACACTTGACCGCCCTCGGTACGAAGCATACGGTACTAAACCCTTCTGCAGTCGGTCTAAATTGCCACCCCCTCATGACTTGCCTAACAAATTGATTTATATTTAGACGCAACCAATTTCCGTAACCAAGTCATGGCACGCCGCTCACCTCACCTTGCCTCACCTGTTCTTGCAGTGTAAGAACTACTTGTACCATAATTGAAACAAGATATTAATTTCAAAGAGTTTGGAAGAGCCCACGCGTAATAAAAACTCTACACAGTAGGCTAAATAACCCGAAATATGAAAAAAAAGAACATTATTTCTTGCTTTCATAATGCCATAGGCGATAACAATAACTGCACTCTATAGATTCATATCAGTATCGACTTTGTTTGCACTTTTGAGCTTCTACATTATCTATATATGTACGTAGTATACCATAGTAGTGTATATAATGTGCATGATAATGACTTCAATTACTTCGTCTGACAACGTCAACTCTTCCTTCCCTACCCTATCTAATAAGCACGCGAAAATTACGAGGCAGAGATCTCAAGGTCCTAAACACGTGCTAAGTATATTGAGATAACGAAAATAGTTTGGAGCCGAAAAGATTCCTTTGTAGACAGCTGATGATAGCAGTTTTGCAAGGCGTCTAATTAATTTCCTAACGATTACTAGCAAATTTTACAATGACTTTTCAGATTCTACGTTGATTAAAATAATATTATTGAATACACAGAAATGTTATACCCTAATAACTTCTAATGATTGTTGATTGTTTTTAATGTTTCCAATTTCACAATCGCCATAAAGTAACATAATATTTTCATTCATTGAAAGATCAATTTCTCAAAGAAAATTTTGCGTTAGTCGCCAGTTTAGCTGATGAAATTTCTATGAAACTTTGCAAGCGTTGCCGACGCGTTGCATGAACTTGATGCTAAATATAAACACGAGTTTTTCTAAATTAAAAATAATTACTCAAATCACATATAAATGATGTATGTACATATGTATTTCGTTCTCCAAGACTTTTATGGTATTTCCTATGCTTGCCCTAGAAGGAAGTCGTTATATCCGATGATTAATGTAGCCTTATCAAAGCAAATACTTTATGTTTGCTCGATATAATGGTGATAATGTTAAAGAACCCCTATGGAAAAAGTACAAAATACATTGTAGCTCTTGGGAAACGAATGTTCCTAGAATTTGTTAAATAAATAAATGCAAGTTCTGCAAAATGCTAAAATTGGAACACGTGTTTTTAGGGGCCTGACCGGGTGGCTCAGTTTTCAGACGGCAGAGAAGAGGGAAGAAGAACTCAGAGAGTGAGAGAGCAGAAGAGAGAGACTGTAAGAGAGAAAATAAAAACTACTCTCTGTCCATCAACACAGGATGCTGCGCTGAATAGCTGAGAGCAGAAACGAGAGAAAAGAAACTACTACGACGTGACGTCACATATCATCTGGCATATTACGTTAACGTCACAAATAACATGGTGGTGAATGGAAGTTCTGTTTATAGAGCAAACAACAGATGCGCCTAGTATTGTTAGAAACTGGGACTCAAAAACCCCCCGTTGGCTCTAGTGTGTTCCCCTACCTTTTGTAGAGAAGACATTCTGTTTCCTCTTCTGCGTCGCATTCAATACTTTGGCCTCTTTTAACATACAGATACATTTGTTCAGACTGTTTCATTTTGTCAAAATTTCATTTTCAAGGTTGTCTTTGTGATCTTTGTTGATTTGAAATTTGCTATTTGTTTCGGGGTCTTGTGATGCATAGAGAAGAACGATTTATTTTAGGGCCTGTCAATTCGTACACTATGTAATTATGCAAAATGCTATTTCTTTTGAACTTTGTACTGTGCTTATTCAATTCTTCTGTATTCAGCTGAAGAAATGTAAAGCTTTAATTGGATCCCTCAACAAGTGTCAAAGATACATACAAGGGACACGCGTGCAACCTTCTAATTAAGAATGATAAAAGAAATTCTACTTTCGGGAATTTTTCGACAATTTCCAGCGAAAAGAAATCAACAAGAATAGTATAATAAAAAATAGACAATCGAGCACTTAAAAAACATTGTAGCATGTCTCAAGGGCAAGTTGTGCGGTTATCTCTGTGCGGGGAAGACACACGTATTTCCCCCCTTGGCGCCGGTTTTTTTGTTTTGGCTATGTCATGCTGTAAAGCCGGTTCGAAGTGTATCAATCGGTACACGCAACATATAGTCGATGTTGGCACTGATACTATAAATCGATCAATTATCTAAAAGTTGCACTAACACCGCTTTTCGCCGGTTTTGCCGGTTCGTTGGATGATACTGTTAGTCAGACCATTTATTACGACCTCACTATAAATAACACATATCTGAAAGCGAACGAACAATGCTAGCAACAATACCAACTCAAAAAACTGTGCCAATTTTTTATAGACTCGCACTGGGTGAAGGCTCTTTCATTTCATAATACAAACATTTAGATATATCTACATACATTGTGTATATTGTACACGTATTTGGCTATTCTATCTGATTTACCTCACTAATAACTGCCGCCAACACATAAATACAATCCGAAACGATTAGATTCATTCAGAGCGTGGCACTCTCAATGTTTTGATAATACGTACGACGCTGCGGCAATAATACAATCTTATCTGGGGACGTTAGGTCTTGGGGAATGGGAAATAAAAGTTAGTTAGAGCCACGGCTTGTCAGCAGTGTATAAATCTGGTAGCGACAAAGCAATAAAATGTGTAAAGATAAGAAAAGGCGATGGTAATAAACTATTAACATTCTATTAATACATTGGTCAAGGTAATCAAATCTTGGAGGTGACAAAGAATTCGATTACCTATGCTATAAGAGGTTTTGATTTCAGTTTCTTATTGATATCATATGTACATAGCTTGGTAAGAAGAGCCTTAGGTATTCGTTCGATTTGAGGGAATTTGGCGTAGCTGGCAATAGTCAAAGTTCATTCAACCTTGCCGCCAAAATGTGCTGAAGTCTACGAAATGAACCGCAAAAAGAAATGTGTAGGAATAACAATAATAAGCCCGAAACTTGAGCATGAATAAGTTGTCGACGCGGCATCTGTAAATGGCCAGAAAAGCACATTAATCTTGTGACTTAATATACATATTCACATATATACTATATAGTACGTGACGGTATATATATGTATGTATGTTACTATATGACGTAGTTTAACCCTGTTCCAGCTGTGCTAATCGTTAGTTCTCGCATAGGGCGAAGAAGCAGCTTTGAGGCCACAATACGTTAATTGATTACGTAGAATGCCAAAAAATATGGTAGTGCCACAAGGTTCTCTAATTGAAGTGACGCATGTGACAAGCGACAAAACGATAACTATCGCAACCTGCACCGACCACCGCCCCCGCTTTATTTTGTTGACATTTTCTTTGTGAAATCTAACACATTTTCTGGATTTGGTTGAGGATTTAACACAGAATTATTAATAGATTCACTCACTACGTTGACAAAAACAGAATGGTGCAAATGGTGGAGAAAGGTGGCGATAGTGTGTTATAAATAGAACTCATTAGATCAGATTTAAGTGACATATAATAAAGAAATCAAGTGAACACACAACTGCCAATTATTGTTGCCGTTCGCCGCAGAGCAAAAAAAAAAATGCGAAAAATGTCTGGAATTTATTTCAATAAATTAAGTAAATCAAATGTCTTTAGTCGCGAATTGAAATCGCGGCGCACGAATCAATAAAAAGGCAATTGAACGCATAAATTTTATCGAATTAAAGTCCCAGCTACACACATTCAATTTATATTCACGCATATTGTGTGTATCCCGCCCAATCAGAAATCAGACACTGTCTGCCAATTCAATCGATGGAAATTATATTACTTGTAACGCAATCCATAGCAGCTCACATATTCCGGCTCTAACTAATATTTGCTCACATTTTTCGAATAATTGCAGATTGTACACTGTGAGAAATAACAAACAAACACAAAATGGTCAACGTTGTGGTATGTATTATATGATTATTGTATGAATATAATTCTATAACTAATTTATAACAATTACTTTTACTTTTCTTTAGCCGGACAACGGCTCGAAACATGCGCCACAGGAAATGGAACAATTTCTGCCTGGAGATGGCACCAACAAGTGAGTATTCTATTCTCTCTCTATTTTGGGGCACAGATGATTGAATAGAATCTGCTGTGCGTGTTGCGTGCTTGGCAATTAACCGTTAGTCAGGCCACATAAATTGCCACAACGAAGCCGGCGCCATTTAAGTCGCGAAATTTGTCTAACTATGTAATTGAGCAGGCATTATCTATAAATATATACCATACGTATGTGGATCATGACCAGAGATCTTAATCTCAACTTGTGTGCTGAATCTAATTATAAACAATTAGACTTACGTATGCGCTAACTAAATGTTTATTAAAAACAATTACTGAGTGCGTCAGATCAGCTTTAGAATCTTATACTATAAGATGCTATATAAGTTCAGAGTCTCAAGTCCGTAGAAGGGCCCAGCAAAAAATCTAGCACCAATAAAATCAATATTTGTCGTTTGGTTTCAATAAGTTAACTCATTAACCCTTTAAAAGTTGATTTATATAATAAGTTTGATTCATTTCATTTTTTCAATAATAATTTAACATTTTGGGGGTAGCATAGAAAATTTGACAAAAAAAGAAATTTCTTGTATGCAAAATCAAACTATCAATTCAAATCATAAAAAAATTGTTTTACTGGATGATTAATTTTTAACAAAGTTATGATCATTTCAAGTTAAGTTACAGATCAGTCGGTCATGTCTTCTTCCAAACTTAGTATACCATATTTCTATGCTAATCACAGTATAATTAACATATGTACACACATATACGTCCAAAACTGTCAGTATTTTATTACACCTAAGACAGTTCTGATTTTGCTGATACCTTTGTTTGGTTTCTCACCAGCAAAATGTGTTTTGTCAAAATCTGTTGTCGTTGCAAATATTGACGGCCAGGGCATGTAACGAGAGATCTTGTCTAAATGCAAAAAAATTTTGTTTTTGCAATGCAAATATTTTTCAGTCGCTTGTCAAAGTAAACAGTCAATGTCAATTGCAAATGCACGTCTCGAGAGAAACTAAATAAATAGAAATAGGAATCGGCGTAAATCTACAAGTAAATAAATATATTTTGAATATTATAATAATAAATTTAAATTTATTAGCATGTTTCCGTTGATAACCTTTTACGGAACTTTTTGCGGTTCACGAGAGATAACGAAACTTTTCAATGAATACACAATCTAAAAAAAAAATATTTCAAAGGGTAAAAAACATGCTTGGAGGTTGCGGTAGAAGCTCAGATACTATGTACATATATACTATGAGTACTACGTATATGAATTATCAAGCCTATTAAATAAATTACACATGCAGTAAAGTAAAGTGGAATATTCCGATGTGTATGCAGACAAAGCTACCTTATAAAGTCTTCTATTTGATTGACAACACTGATTCATTTATAATGCAAATTTGAATTGAAGTGTTGCCGGTAGAATTTTGCCATATCCCTTATAATCTGTAATCTCAAGTATACGTTATGCCAATTTAGACTTTTTCCCGCCAGATCAACAACAATGGGCAGCACGAAATCTAGCTTTTTAATTAAAATTACACTCTGTCTGGCAACACTGTCGTAAACAGTAAAAGAAATTCGCATACGGCCTAAAAGTATGCAATACTCTTTACTGCACCCATTTTGGCAATTTCCTCTTTAGCTGACGCAATAAAGCTACATGCTTAAATCAGGCTCAAAAGAGCCAACCTTGTCGACCAATCACAACACTCGGCACACTCCAAATGCGGCTAATAATGCGCTGCAGTTGTTGTTGTTGCTGTTCTTGTAGTTGTTGTCTTGTTTTTGTCTTGGTTGTTAACATCGTCGTCAGCCAACGACTATAATTGCAGATGCAGCAATTCCAGAGAGCCAAAGAATTTCACTGACCACTGCCACAACGCACATACGTATAAGAAAATGCTGCATTTCAGTTGTGGCTTTCAGTTGTTTAGTTGACTTACAGTTGGCAGCAGGTGGAGATCAGAGAGAACAGACGACAATGAAAGATTTAGAACCCCCAAATGTTGAGCTGAGGTCAACAAAAGAAAACAGAATGCATTAATAAAGTGTTTTTATCTAAACTTCTACTTCTACTTTACAGATACAAGATACAGCCACGCAAAGCAGATGCCGAGCAAGCGTTGGCAAACAATGATTTCGATCCATTTCAAATGCGCGACAATGAACATCCCACAACGTAAGTGTAGCTTTAGAAAGTAACTAAGTGATTAACTTGGTTTCTCTAATCTCTAATCTTGATTTCTCTAATATCTCTTATGCTTTCTTTGGCATTCAACAGTGATGGTGAAACATTGACGCATTTGTTGAAGGCTTCCCTGGGCACTGGTATTCTGGGCATGCCCTATGCCTTTAAGAACTCAGGACTTGGACTGGGTATCATTGCCACCATTCTGACTGCCTTTGTCTGCACGCACTGCAGTTACGTGCTGGTAAGACTGAAACTCTTATACAATATTTCCTTAGTCGATACTAATCGTTCTCTTCATCTCAGGTAAAATGCGGTCACAAGTTGTATTATAGAACGCGTCGCACCAAAATGACCTTTGCCGAAATTGCAGAGACTGCATTCCAGAAGGGTCCCAAATGGGCACGTTCCTTTGCACCTGTGGCCAAGTTCTCCATATTGTTTGGTCTGTTTTTAACGTACTTCGGCACTTGCTCTGTCTACACGGTGATTGTGGCCAAGAACTTTGAACAGGTTATCGAACATTGGTTTGATATTGAAATCGATTCACGTGTCATAATCTGTGTGATGCTTATTCCCCTGATCCTGATCGCCTGGGTGCCCAATCTTAAGTATTTGGCACCAGTTTCAATGGTTGCCAACGTATTCATGGGTCTCGGATTGGGCACCACGTTCTACTATCTCGTTCAGGATTTGCCTCCAATTGAGGAGCGTTCAATGTTCACGCTGGGAACAATGCCCGCCTTCTTCTCTATCACCATATTTGCCATGGAAGCTATTGGTGTTGTTATGCCGCTGGAGAATAACATGAAGACACCTCAGCATTTCCTTGGCATTTGCGGTGTGCTCAGCCAGGGCATGTCGGGTGTTACACTGATCTACATGCTTTTGGGTTTCCTGGGCTATCTGCGTTATGGCGATAAGACTGGCGATAGTATCACATTGAATTTGCCCACACATGAAATTCCTGCACAGGCTGTTAAGGTATTGATTTCACTTGCTGTCTACTGCACATTTGGACTGCAGTTTTATGTGTGCCTGGAGATTGGCTGGGATGCCATTAAGGAGAAGTGCACTAAGCGTCCCATGATTGTTAACTATGTGCTGCGGTAAGTTAACATAGTGTAGTTAATCGAGGAACTTTTAAATAACTCGCTCTCTTTTTGTCTACAGTACCGTGCTGGTCACTGGCGCTGTTGTGCTGGCCATTTCAGTGCCAACCATTGCTCCATTCATGGGTCTCATTGGTGCCTTCTGCTTCTCCATACTCGGTTTGATCTTTCCTGTAAGTCGCAATCATCTGTTCTTCTTCTTTTAGTACAACTAACTAACTTATATTTAATATTTTTTCCCCCAGGTTGCCATTGAGATCATCGTTCACTGGGAAGAAGGTTTCGGTGCTTACAACTGGATATTGTGGAAGAACTTTTTGATCACTATTTGCGGCATTTGTGCACTTGTCTTTGGCACCCAATCGGCTGTGCAAGATATCATCAAGGTCTACAGTGACACAGGAGCCCAATAAACAACGGTTTCCTTTTGTAGAAGAAGAAAGAAATAATCTCTCCTGTGCATATGTTATGCAAACACACAGTGCTATACCAAGGAATATATATTTATTATATACACACACACACACACACTATATATATGTATACATTTGTAAAGATATATATATAGTATATACGTTTTAGCATAGTGTGAAGCCACCCCAGAGAGAAGTTTGGCTTCGTTTTTCCTACAGATCTAACTATTGTTAGATTTAAAACAGGCGCCCCACAATTTGTAAATGTTTTTTTCTTTTTCGTAGTATCCTAAGACTTATACTATAAACAACAAAAGAACACACATACACATACACAATTATTCGAGTGCCTAACTTTATAGCACACTGCACGAAAAACTGTCAGTTTTAGCACGTTTTAGTACACATGCAAAATGCAATTATATTAAATCTACGATAAATGTAAATTAGTTAATGCGTACAATTTAGTACCGTTCTAAACAGTTAACTAAGCTTAAACTCTCCCTAGCTGAAACAATAGAAATGATGCCGATAATAGAATTTTATTGATTTTAGTACATGTTAGTTAACAAGCTAAAAAAAGACTTGCCCTTTCTCTTTCTGTTCTAAAAAGAGTATTACGAAAGAACATTTATTATTTGCACTTTGCTACATGAATTTTAGCGTGTTTAGTTGATAAGCAATACGATTTGGTCCTAGGTTCCTACTATGAAAGAGGTCTGCAAGAAAAAAAGAAAACCATTTATTTGTTTTGTATATAGGTTCTTTGCAGTACGTTAGGGACCTTCCCCACCAAACACCACCTCGCCCCGCTATATAGATCATTTCGGCATTGAGTTACTCAGATTATATACATACATATATTTTTGTACGTAGTTACATTTTCAGAGAGAATCGCAGCGATATTCATAATTTACACTTGTGTTGCCTAACAATTGTATTTTATTTATAGCTTTAAAGAAATTAAATACTAAAACTAAATGAGAAATATAAAATACATAATAAAAAAAGAGAGAAAACACCGAAAATAATATCGAAATTAAAACGCAGTTCTTGCATTTAAAATATAAAACTTGTATGCAACGAAACAAATGTTTAGCTAAATATTATGGAATTATACAAAACATACTATGATGATGATATATGGCAATTATCTAAACTTATGAAACTTGTCCATAAAGAGCTAAGATTGATATCATTGTTTAGTTTTTGAAAAGTGTTTAAAAATAATGCAAAGAAACAAACGAAAAACTCGGGAAACATAATAAAATACTTAAGATACTTAAAATATAAACGAACGTGCGTGTTTTATTTGGTGATTGGGGAGATTTCTGTGAACTCTTCTGCTTCTTCTTAAGTGGCCAGAAAGGAAATTTCAGCAACATTTCAATTGAACCAACCTTGCAATTAGCAAATGACTTGTTCAACTTAATTGTACAATTTGCTGATCATGATCTTCAGCCCACTACATTGGCAATAGCACGTGTCCAGTCTTCTATATAAACGAAAATCGTGCATTAATTGGCATAAAATAAACGCACATTCCCTTTAATTGATTCGCAGCACTCGAGCGATCAGCGATCGGTTCCGCACTATGTGCAAACGGTTGGCATTAAGTGGAGGAGGCAGTTGAACCTGCCCACTGCTGCCCGTCTGTGGGCCAATCTCTGTGTTAACCTCCGACGAGTCAATGTGCTCTTGAGGCCGCTGCCGCTGGACCACTCTCGACTCTCGTGATATTGGCTTGTCATACTGTCTGTCTGTCTTGTCTGTTTCGCGACAGATTTGGAAAGGGTCTGGGAATGTCTGTTGGATCCTTGACTCATTGCTGCAAGCGATGGTGTTTCTAATTTATAACAAATCACGAGTGAGAGAGAAGGAAATAAAGGGGGCAGTGGCGCCTCCAGGAAACCCGCCGAGTGAAGCAATTAGCGTTGACCGCAACAAGATGATGACTGGCTACCAATTTGGTGCACCACTCACTCTAAAAAACTGCCCACTCTTTGTTATTTGTTATTGTTGTTCAAGGTCTACGGCGATTTAAAATAATTAATCTCTTGATTGTCATCCTCAACTCCTCTCGACGGCTCGTCTCGACTATTTACTGATGTTGCATCTTGATCTTTCAATTGGAGGTCAGACAAGAAGATCAGCAGCAGCAGAAGTTGCCCCGCTTGTTGTGGTTTCTTTGGCTTGCGGCTCTCCTCGTGTAACGCGTGTACATTGTTGTAATGTAAAACCGTTTGAGTTGAAGATTGTGTAATTGCAATAATTATATTTATGCCCCTTTGTGTTTCCCTTTTGTGTTTGGCATTTCAAATATACTTTGTGTCGATCTGATTTGCAGTTCAACTCGACGCTTCTTCGTTAACTTTCGCTGCGTGTGCTTTAAATTTGTATGATGTCTTGTCATTTGTCCATATGCAATTGGAATACTAAGCACCATAGTGTGGGAATCTCTTGAGTGTTCCAGTTTCGTATCTCGAGTTAGAAACGCAACGCGGAATCCTCTCGCCGCATCGCAAATCAATTCACTTCACTTTACTTTCACAAGGCCCGCCAAGGCCTCAGCGAACATCGAAACTTCATAGTATTTCTAACAGGCTTTCGAGTGGTCCAAACACACAAATTATACAAATACTTATTATAATAACAAAAACCATCAATAAATTCAAAAAACATTATAACAAAATTGTTAACTTGTGAAGCGCAATCAACAACAAACTCGAGCTCGCAAACTTTACACAAAAACAAAAGAGCCAAAAAATTAAATAGAAAAAATAACACAAAAAAAAATCAATAACATTCACTTTCAATAGGAAACAAGAGGGGGGCAGTCAAAAAGGTATATTGTAATTATGCATAACAAAGATATTGCAAGCCAGAAATATTGAAAGTTTCAAGTGAAGTAGCGCATCCATCAGGCAGACACACAGCCAACAGAGCAGAGCCAACTTGAAGGCAGTTAACCAAGTTAACAACAAGATTAATTAATTGACTTTTCGGTCAAAAAGTGTGTCTGCCTTTTTGCAAGTTGCGTTTTTTGCCTATTTACTCTTTCTGCCACATTTGGCATAAACAAATGAAGCGCAAAAATTATTAAATGGTAACTAATTTTGTGTTTAAGCATCGAGGTAAAAGCGAAAGAGGAAATGTCTGTGTCGATAGCTAAGCTAAACAGCATTGTGTCAGTATTTAATACCCTGTAGGCAGAAGTAGGCAGCGAAAGGGTGTTTTGAAACTCAGAAATGCTTGACAGAAAATACTATTAGCTTTGAGTGTGGAAATAACTATGGATATTGTGAAGATATAGTCTTGAAATTTGGTTAATATCTAATCCAATATATAATCTGTCAATCCTAAAAATTGTAATAGATAAATCAATCTTTATGCACATTATATGCAAAAGTAGACCCAGAAAACGTTTACTGTAACTTAAGAAAGCTTAGCCAAGCTTCTCATTTAATATTTTTAGGAAAATCTTCAAAATATTGTCATCAAATTTTGTGTATATATAGAAGAACACATGAACTACCAATCCCATAAATTTCAATATGTTCCCATGTAATGTGCAGTCAATATATTAGTTTGTCAACTTCAGCTGACATTATACAGCAAAATATAAAAGATATTCTCATCAAATTGTGTGCACTTACATAGATGAATATATGATGAAGATGAAAGTGCACAGTATATATATAATTATCTGTCAACTTCTACTTAAATTGAACAGAAAAATATTAAAGATATTGGCAGTAAATGTTGTGTATATTTTGTTGAAAGTATAAACTGCCAATCCCTTTACTTTCAAAATGTTCCCCATGAAAACAGCACTTGATACACTGAATACCGTAGTCAATACATCCTTTTCTACCCACACAGCCTATTCGCCAGTCTAGACCAGCCGACTAGATCACTTTAGTCAGCTTTTATATCTTCTATTTTGGGCAATCTTTAGCTTATGATGGCAGCAACAACACCATGATGATGATGATGATGATTGTCGTGCCGAACTACCACGTGACGATGATCGCAGCTTGCTGAAAGTTGCCGGCAGAGGCAGCAGCAGCAACAGCAGCGACAGCATCGGCAGCTGAGTTCACCTGGCGCAGGCGGGCAGAGACCGTCAGAGATCAGCATAGTTTGTGCATTTGCATTCATTATGTTTGGCACCGTCGACGCGACCACAACACGCCACCGCACAACGCATTCAACGGTTCTCTCATAGTCAGTTTCTCGAGCGGGCATGCGAAGATCGACAGTTGTTAATCCGTTAGCAGATTCTTTGCGCTTTTAGCTCGTCATTCACCGCATGCACCTGCCTGCCTGCCTGTCTCTCTCTCTTTCTGTGTATCAGTGTGTGTGTGTATGTGTGTTGCAATAATTTTGGGGCTTTTGAAAAATGTGCGAAATTCGGATTTGTGTACCGAGCATCTAATACGTGTTTGCTAAGATCTAGAGTTCTGTCAACTCGATCAACTTGACCTTTTGCTCGCGATTCACATTCCTTTGAAATTGCAATTGGAATTGAAATTGAAATCGATCATACATAGTGCGGAATAGTGGAAGAATAACTGAAATAAATTTCAGCAAT
Organism: Zaprionus capensis; assembly: GCA_018903675.1. Taxonomy (NCBI): domain Eukaryota; kingdom Metazoa; phylum Arthropoda; class Insecta; order Diptera; family Drosophilidae; genus Zaprionus; species Zaprionus capensis. The sequence goes on from JAEIFN010001072.1 coordinate 7,473,749, forward strand.
GTTGTCGCCATATGTTCTACGATTAGTTGTGCTCACCTGCCTCAGCTGCGCCAGCATCTATGCCGATGACACAGAACGCCACCACAAGGTGTGTACAATAGACCCCCCCCTCCCATCTCTAGGCCATAAATAATCCATGCAAAAAACCAATTTAAGAAACGTCAAATCTATCGCGAGCAAGTGTTGCCACATGCGGGCGGCAAGATACCGGACACGGCATTCGAGACAGATCGTTTATTTCTGAACCGTTTGCAAAAGGAGGGCATCTCGTTGCCGGATGGCATTGTGCCGGAACAGCGCAATCCGCAGGCAAGTGGCAATTGACGGTTGCGTAGGCACAGGTATTACCAACCCCCCCCCTCTTCCTATCTCCCCACCCTTCCAGGTCTATCAGTATTACAGCAAACCTATGCGCACCGTTTATCACATTGCCCTCAGTTCGGATGGGCGCTATACTCCTCGTGAGGGTCGCTATCACTATCGCCAAGTGCCCACCGTGGAGACCACTTATCTATATCCACAGGTCTTGGGTCGTCCATATGTGCTGGTGCCGCCAAAGCATGCGCTGCCCACCTATCGCCAACTGCAGCTGCACAATCCGTTGCTCAATCAGGTGAAATTCCAACCCAAGAAAGGTGAGCAACCCACTGCACAGCTTCGCATGCCTCACGCCTGGCTGACTCCACTCACTCACTATATATTGTATATTCATGTTTCCCCCTTCTGCAGTACCCAATTTTCTGGAACTGGCGCCCAGCGTGCTGGGCAAAAGTGGGCATGCCCCGAGCTCAGCCAAGGCGCAGTCCTATCAAAACGTTAATCTTCTACATGGTCCAGCGCTGTCTGCATTCAAGAAGACCCCCGGCGGTAGCAAGACATATGTGGATAGCTATGGCAAAACTCATGTGAGCGAACAATAATCAACTCTCGACATGCTACGACCATGATAAACACTATTTTAACGATCCCATTCAACGTCACAAAACGTTTTTCTTACAGCTCTACAGTGAATTTGATGACTTGATCAGCAAACTCGACTTGAATCCCGCAGCACAAAAGTTGTATTAGTATTCCTAAGTTTAGAAGAAGAAGATTTCTTTGTATCATATGCATTAAGTATTAAGTTTAGTACAATCTCTATTGAATCTACTACTATCAAGCCAATCAATGCTATATATACCATACTTGAAATGACGAGCTCTATAAATACTTCCATATTAACCATATAATTAATACAATATCTTTTAATTGTTTAGTGTGTAAGTAAAGTAATTTAACTGTAATTTTTGCTTTCAAAATAAAACCTACGCGTATTGCATTATGCTTAGACATGCACACACATGCATATGCATGTTCGACATGCAATATCTACTTATATGATGCATCTGACATGCACTTATCATCATCATTTTGACTAAAAGTTTCGTTTACAATGTAATAATTAGGCGTTACAGGTGCAAAAGCTTGCAGAGAAAGAGATAGAGAGCGAGATAGACAGAAGCAGCTTCCAAGACAGAAATCGAAAGTTGTCCACGATGAAGCCGAAGTCACAGACGAAGCCGTGGCGCGCACGAAGCCCAACCGTTACCGTTAGACGGCTTACCCTTGAAAGCTCGAGCCGTGCTGAAGTGGAAAACTGCACTTAAGTTTCAGTGCGATTTTCAAACCGAACGCAGACGGTTGAAGCCAACTCCAGTAAAGTTACAGAGCAAAAACCAGATACGATCTAATCCCAAAATATGTCGCAGCTACTGACGACGAAGCTGGGCGCGCTGCTGGTGCTGTTGCTGCTTGGCAGCGTCTTGGCCATTGAGGTTCAGGTTAGTTGGCATAATATTTACAGAGATCATCTCTTGGCTTGGTCAGCCAGCTAATTAGTTTGTGTGAAATGTGTCCAGAGGGAGGGAAGCAACAGATCCCGCCCAATCTCCGCCCAATCGTTACGGAGCTGGAGCTGGAGCTCGTGCCTCAATACGACGACGTTCACTTTTGACCCAAAAATTGTAACATGCAACTGAGGCACACACACACACAGTAACACACACGCCTTACACTCGTTCACACACATGTCTAATTGTTTGCTAATAATGTGTGTGCCCCAGGGGGGATTACTGCGGAGTCTGTGGAAACCGGTTGGGCGCTTATGCAATTGGCAACATTTGATACTGTGATTTTCTTTTATATCTTTTACTTATGTGCAGAAGTTCGGACATTTGTATAATCCACCACAACCGGAACATCATGAAAGGCCACAGGATAAGCAGGATTTGAATAAAATACCTGGTGTACCTGGTGTAGATTATCCTGTTTACCACGTGGTGCCGCACACACAATTCAGTTGCCACAATGTGCCCGCCGTTCCGGGTATGTACGCAAATGTGGAGACTGGCTGCCAGGCTTACCATGTGTGCCATGACGGACGCGAGGGTCACCAGGGTGCATCGTTCCTTTGCACAAACGGCACCATTTTTAATCAGAAGGAATTCGCCTGCGACTGGTGGTACAATGTCAAGTGCGAGGAAGCCATCAGTCTATATCAGTAAGCAGTAGCAGTAGTTTTCGCATTGTAACAAAATTTCAATTAATTTAATTATTTTTTAGTCTTAATGCCGATCCGGAACACAATCCGTATGTGCCCAAGAAGAAGCCAGAGCTGGAGCTCGAAGCTCACGCTGCACATGGTGCACATGGCGCCTTTTTGATAAACGCTTAAACAGCTTCTCAATGTTCTCCCGCACTATTTAAAGTCGTTTTTAAAACTTTTGGCACTATTAAAATTTGTTGTATAAAACATTCGCTTCTTTGTTTTTGCGCGTTGGCTGTTTCTTCTTTTGTAACTGTCGATAAACGTATCGATAAGATAATCGCTGTTATTAACTGATGTTAATGACTATCGGCAATGTAAATTAACAGCCAAACGTTGTTATCAATTTTTCTTTGTTGTTATCGATAACCGCTGCAAAGCAAACACAATTGCCTAGTTTCATTGTTTACATATTTTCTTAAAAAAAATATTTGATAAGTATATGAAATGGCAGCTACACGTGAACCCAATGCAGTTGGAGTTGGCTACAACATCGCACGGGATCCGTTGCTTGTAAAGAATCGCATATTCCTTGGAAACCTACCGACGTGTACTTCTGAGGAACTGGCGAGCATTTGCCATCCGTATGGCAAAGTATTGGGAGCTTTGGTGCAAAAACACTTTGGGTTTGTTCAATTCGAGGACGAGGAGACAGCCAATAAGTGTGCCAGCGCACTAAACAAATCCAGCTTTAAGTCGAACATATTAACTGTGCGTAATGCCAGCATCAAGACAAAGCCAACCAAGATAAAACTCAAACCGGGCATGCACATTCCAGGCTCCGGCCCCATTCCAATGACGGTGCAGGAAGGTATAGTGATGTCCGCAGCTGCTGCATCTACAGTTGCGCCCATTAATGATTGCGAGATCATTGTAGTAAACCGTGAGAATACGTAAGTTCTAAACTAAACCTCTTGTTGAGCTCAGCTATGATGATTCTCTTTGAACGTAGCAAATACGCCGAGTATATTGAGGATCGACTGCGCAAGGCTGGCATGCGTGTGGATGTGCTCTTTCCCAATGAGGATGTCATGCTGGATCAGGTGCTCAGTAACATTTCGGCACGTGGTTGCCTCTATGCCGTCCTGGTTACACCTCAACACGAATCACTGAACAGTATCACTGTGAATATTTTATATGGCGTGCCGGCAGAGCATCGCAATATGCCACTGGACGACGCAATCACATTGATTGCCACCGACTTCCGGCTGAAGAAGCAACGTGATGCAGTCACCGCAGCGCAGCTACAGGCGAATCGACAGCAACTTCGTCATCCTGATGCAATGCAGCAACTGATCGAAATGCTGGCAGACAATCGTCCCTTGACTGCCTTGCAGTACGAATACATTATCAAGTATCTCGAGGAGAAACACGAGGAACAGGTCAAAGTGGAGTTGGGCGAAGCGAATGCCTTGGCCAAACTCCAAGCCCCTGATCCAGAAATCGAGTTACAAAAGAAAATCCTCAGCATTATGAACAAACCCGCAATAACCGAGATCGCATGCGATCTAATGTATCCCACATTTGAAGCAGCTTCAGCGGATAAGCGCCTCATTGCGTTGCTGCAAGATTCTAGGGTATTGAAAGCTATCGAAAGCATTTACAACTCAGATCTGGTGGACACAGTAGCGCAATATTTGTAGGATTAAACTTTTTTTATGATTGTAAATTTAAAAGCAAATAGGATAACAAATAAAACTAAGGCCACGACTGTTTGGCCTCATGACCCTCGTACTTGCGACGATACTTAAGACCCGTAACGAGTGTAGAGCTCTTGGGAAAAGCTGTTTGGCCATCGAACTTTGTGTCCGTCTCTGGATTGAAGCGCAAATATTCGTACTGAATGTGCAAATTCTCCGGCAATTCGATGCGCTTCAGTGCATCAAGTGGCACAGTGGTGTCCACAGCCTGCTGATAGAATGCGATCACATCGCCAACGGTAGTCAGCTCGTGCACTTGGGAGTTGGGCACACCATGCTGAAGATCCTGGAAACATGCTGAAAGGAACTTGAATTTCTCTTCCAGATTCGTCAGCTGTCTCTGATCTCCACCGTTGGTCATTTGTAGTTTAGCAGCCACAGCGCGTACACGATCTGCTGCATCATTGACGGGGGCATAAGGCTTATTCGGACGCAAGAATCTATAAACAAGTTTAATATTATTGTAAATAATAACATTCGGCTCCTTTTCAACATTTACCCCTTGGCAGCGATGGATTTACCAACTGATTCCAGTGTCTTTGCCTTTGTGCGCTTGGCGGTTGCGTAGCATCTCTGCTGGCTGGCCGCAATCTATGAATGTTGCATTAGATTAATGTTCAGCATTCATTCATTAAATTAAATTAATTAAACTCACATTTTGTGGCAATAAGAAAAAGCCTTTACGTAAATTCACCGCTGCCATTCTGTTAGTGTTGCAAAATACACTAATGCCATTCTTAACATTACTATTCTGCATATGCAGCCCTGCGCAGCTGTCAACTCAAGAGAGCAACTATCGATACCTGATGTAATTTTAGATACATTGGAGTTAAATTAAAATAATTTTTTATAGGATTAAAAAGTTATCAGTACCAACCACCAAAAATAAAAGATTATAATGCAGTTGCTAACATTGCCAAATGATTTAATTAAAGCTAACTATCGCAAAATACGATACATCGCATCGAATTATATGAAATGCGCGGCTTATCGATATTTTAGCCATCCCTAAATGTCATTGCTCGTCTCTTTCTTTTTCCGGTCGCCGAAATGGTACGACGCAAGAAATCTTAAAAGCTAAAAAATAAATTTGTAAACATCTTAAATGTTTGTGAAAAATATTGATTCTTTCATTGAAAACATGAAACAACAAAGGATTATTCAACAGTGTGTAATAATATTTTGTAATTCATTCTAGGGTATTGATATCAACCACAAGTACGATCGCAAGGTTCGCAGAACCGAACCCAAATCCCAGGATGTTTACCTGCGTTTGCTGGTCAAGGTAATGAAAAAAAAAATGCATTTTCAATATGAAATAAATTATTAATTCGAATTTATGTTGTGTGTTACAGTTGTACCGTTTCCTGCAACGTCGTACCAACAAGAAGTTCAACCGTATCATCCTGAAGCGTTTGTTCATGAGCCGTGTCAACAGGCCCCCAATGTCGCTGCAGCGTATCGCTCGCTTCTTCAAGGCCGCCAATCAGCCAGAGTCGACCGTGGTTGTTGTTGGCACCGTTACCGATGATAACCGTCTGTTGACCGTTCCCAAGGTGTCGCTGTGCGCCCTCCATGTCACCCAGACAGCTCGCGAGCGCATCCTGAAGGCTGGCGGAGAGGTTCTGACTTTCGATCAGTTGGCCCTGCGTGCACCCACCGGCAAGAACACCCTGCTGCTCCAAGGTAGACGTACCGCCCGCACTGCCTTCAAGCACTTCGGTAAGGCTCCTGGTGTGCCCCACTCGCACACCCGTCCTTATGTCCGCTCCAAGGGACGCAAGTTTGAGCGTGCTCGTGGTCGTCGCTCCAGCTGCGGTTACAAGAAGTAAGCAACAACAAGAAGAACATCTGCTTGAGGAACCGTTAGACGTGGTCGCTTTTTGGTTAAGATATTGATTCATTGATTAATTGCGCCTCTTTGCGGGGGCAATAAAGAATTTTTATTCCAAAAAGTGAACAAAATCATTTCTATATGTACAAATATCTTAAAAATACAAACAACAACAATAGTATCCCCCCGATTCAATGCAAGTGTGTGCTCCAGTAATTGATAAGTGGCTGATCCTGCGGCTGCACGCCGAGCACCTTCTTCAGCTTGCTCTGCACGCTGCCCGACTTGGCATGATTGAGGCAAATAACCTTGCTGCAAGACGGAAGGAAAAGGATTTAAGTGGATGATGATATGATGAAAGGAACTTTGTAACTCACTTCTTCCACTCTTCGATGAGAACTTTGGTCTGTTTGTTGAGCACCAGCTCCGTGAAGGTCTTCTCCTCGACAGCTTTCACTGCCTTCAATAGCTTGACCATGAGATCGGGCACTGGAAGTGTGTATCTTAGATTAGTCTAGGTTAACTTGGTATAGCCTTTGATAACTTACACTTTCTGGGCAACTCGCCGGGCCACTTGACAGAGACGATATCGTTGCCATTGACATGCTTGTCCAGGAAATCGATGCGAAATACTGAGCTGCTTGCCATGGGCACTGCAATGTCATTGGATACGGATATGATCTTGTACTCTGAACTGATGGAATGCTGATGCTGTGCATCGATGCGCATGAGATTGTGCATTGGCTCTGGAAGCAGCTTCTTCAGGCACATCATGAAGAGCACCGTGCGCTCTGGAGCGCCACGAACTATGATCTTCACGCCGGTCAGGGCACAATAGCAAACCGTGGCGAAGTCATCCTTGGGCACAACCTTCTTGATGTGACGCAGCGAGAAGAAACCCTCCTGCTCGGGATCCTCTTCGTACATTTGTATCATTGGCAACGTGGAGCTGTTGTAGGTGAGACGTTGTGCAGGGGGTCGACCGCTACTCTGTGGCGGCAGCCAAGGCAGATTACCGAAGGTGATGTGCTCGGTAAGGAAACGCGAACCCGCCAGCAGTATCCAGGCAAAGTGTGAGTGCAGCTGGGGGAAGATGTGCTCCTCGCCGGTGAGTTCGATCAACGAGCGGGGCGTCGGCATCAGGAACTGTGCACCCGACAAGCGTCGCTGGCGTGCCGAATAGTTCAGCTCTTCGGCTGCCTTGGTGCGTTGTGCGCCCGCCTGCAGCTCAGCGGAGATCTTTCGTAGGTGCTCGGCAAGAAAAGGCTTTGTGTTTAGCAGAAAATACTTGTCTTTCATGAGAACTATAATCGAGAAGAGCTGATAGTAGCCGCGGGCCTGCAGATCACTCACACGAAATGTGTGACTGAGTATGTGGCCGCGTGAAGAGTCGCCAAAGAAGACAAAGCCACCGTCCACATCCTTATTCGAGTTAATCTCACAACTGAGACTGCGCACGGCTGCTTGCTTGACCAGATTGGCTACCTCTGCCAGTGTGGCTATCTTGGTGCTCACGAATGTGGCTCCACTTTCTGTATCCTTACTGTAGATTGCATTGTTGTTGTTACGCCCCAGCGTATAATTGCAGGCGGAGCATGTCTTTTGTCCAGCTTGCTGTTGTGGTTGCTCCAGATTCACCAGATCCTCGACTTTGGTGTCCCGCAGCGTCTGCGTACAGAAGATGGCGCAGGGGCCATGCGCTTCGCAAAAGTGGCATAGCGCAATAACCGCGTTCATCTATATTTTTGAGAAAACTTGAATATTGTTTACAAAAGAATAACAATGTAATTTTTGCAGGCACGCGCTTGTTATTTATTTTTATTATTTGCAGTGTGACCACAGAGAAAAAGTACTTAAATACTGCATCAAAATACCAATCATGCCAAATGCATTAATTAAAGTCTTCTTCGATAATCAATGCTAACGTATTTCGATTCTTTTGCGCATCAAAAATATTTGTCTTAATATTTAACTATTATATTTTATAAAAAATTTGCAAATTCTGTTCAATGGAATACCAATATTTGCAAAGATAAGCGAATACCAAAAATTATCGTATTTTTTTCCGATATCTGCTTATCGATAAAATGAAAACAATAGTTGATTCGCGCTCTGTGAAAATTGCAGAAAAGTCTGGCGAAATTAATAAAGCTTTTATAAATGACACAGCCAGCACTTGTTCTGTGTGAAATAGCAGACGAGCATGAGGATGTTGATAATGATACAAATCAGGAGCTGTTGTTCACTTTTGGGAAGAAACAATGGCGAATAAAACCTTCGTTGGCTGCAAGTGGAAAAGAATTGGCGGAGCTTGTGGAAAACTGTGAGTAAACAAAATGAGTTACCTGATTGTTGATAAACAAGTGTTTAATTATTTATAGTTAACAAAGCGCGTACCAAGAAACTTTGCTTAAAGGCAATTGGAAAATCTCTTGTACTGCTACAAAGGGGAAATGTCAGCACCCAAAATGCAAATACACTGGACATGCAGCTGGCCACAGAGATATTTCCTATGCTATTTAAGGATTATACTCCCACTTTGGAGTTCGAGTTAGTAAAGGAGCAGCAAAATCAGCGTGAACTCAAGAGTTATGTGACGACACTGCTATACCATGCACTCTCTAGTAAGCATCAGGAGCACGAGGAAAAGCCAGAAGATCAGGAGCTCTCCCTGCCAAGTTGCTTCAAGTCAAAGCTAAGAAAATATCAGCAGCGTACTGTCAGCTGGATGTGCACTCGTGAGCGCGTTTCTAATCAATTTCCTGCCAGTTACACTCTACTACAAACTTCCAATAGTCAGCATCAAGTGTTCAAACACAACTACTGCCTGCAGTTCTATGCATTCCAGGAATCACTGCCCACGATAACATTGCCACCAGGTGGCATATTGGCCGATGAAATGGGTTTAGGCAAGACTGTCGAACTACTGGCCACAGTGCTGCTCAATCCCAGACAAGATGTCAGCAACAATTACTGGCAAAACTATTTGGAAAATGCCCTGGATAGTGTGCCGCTCAAGAAACGCCGATTGCAACAGCACCAGATCCATTGTATTTGCATGCAGGAAAAGAAAAAAAAATTACAAAAAATACAATGCATAAATTGTCAATTGTGGCAACACCGCAAGTGCATCAAGGATGAGCACGAGTATTATATGTGTCCCAATTGTTGGACAGAAGCCATAGGTAAGAACTCTGATGAACTGGTGAGGTCAGGTGCCACAGTGATCGTATCGCCGAATGTTATAAAGATGCAATGGTACCATGAGATAAGCAAGCATATCAATTCATCTCTGAAGGTACTTCTCTATCCGGGCTTGCACTCAGGCGTCTGGTATAGTCCCATGGAGTTGGCACAGTACGACATTGTGCTAACTGATTATGAGATACTTCGGAATGAGATTCATCACACACCAAGAAAATCCACGAGTCGTGAGATGCGCTACGAGCAACGTTATATGCGTCCCACATCGCCGCTACTTATGGTGGATTGGTGGCGCGTCTGCCTCGATGAGGGTCAAATGGTTGGTGGCAGCTCAACAAATACCTCGGAAATGGTGCACGAGTTGCCCGCCATTAATCGCTGGGCGATCACGGGCACACCAATTCAACGTACCATCGATGATTTGGTGCCACTGTTGCAGTTTATAGGGTATCATGAGGCCTGCCAGCCTCGGGATGCCTGGCAAACGGTGACCAATTCCTTTCTGCTTAATCACAACACAGCTCCATTGTTGGAGCTTCTTCAGCATTGCATGTGGCGCACCTGCAAGTCACAAGTGGAACAGGAACTGGGTATACCACCGCAAACGGAAGAGATCCATCGTCTAGAGCTGAGTAACTTGGAGTCGCTTTACTATCGCGAAGAACATTCCAATTGTACAGAGCTGTTCCTGGCAGCCGTTGCCAAGCATACCAAATACAATCCCGATACGAACAGCTCCTCTCTGTCCTCCATTTCACCTAAGCTCTTGAAGAACATATTGCAACCGTTCTTGAGAATAAGGAAGACATGTTCAGTTCCCGTTGTGACCAAGAAAAACATCTCGACCACTAACTATATGAATCCTCAAGAACTACTCAAGCATCTCAAGTCCAACAATGAGCTGGAGTGCAAGCGAGAGCTTCGTACATGGGCCTCGTCGTACAATGGCATCGCTGCCATACAGTTTATACGCAAGAAGTTCGACAAGGCTGTACAATTCTATAAGCTTGTACTTAAATTGGCCAATGATTACAATCAGGAGAACATATCGTAAGTATGAAATAAAGTGTAATATGGAATATATCATTAATATACTCTTTAATCTGCTTTTATGTTTTTAGCGTGGACAGTTTGCTGCAGATACATGCGCTGTACAACTTATTACAGGCCTCCAAGTTGGCACCCACGCCGCTCGACGACGATGAAATGAACGGTTACTACGAAAAACTTAATAGCCTGGAATCCAAGTATTTGCAGGATAGGTCAGCCGTGCTGAAGTCAGCTGCTAGAGCCTATGATTTAAAGCTTAGGGAATTGGATACGTTGGGTGATCACAGTGAATCAAGCATTTTGGATCTATTTGCCACACTCATTCAGATAGATAACTCCTGGAATAATATAATATATAATAAGATTGCGGATGAGTTCTTTGGACAGAACGTTCCGCTGGATAAACGGACTGACACAAGTTCAATGACGGGATTCCTTTATGTAATCAACAATTGGCATAGGCGGATGATGAGGTTGTACAATAAGTTGTATGGAGAATTTGAATACCTGAATGATATTCTGGTACAACAATGCGGTACAGTGGAAAGGGGACATTGCATATCAGCTGACACAGCTTATTTCATCAAAAATGTCTCCGATTGTCATTTGTCTGATATTCTGGTAGGAAATAATCACATTAAGTTGTAGATTATCTTAAATTTATCTTTGTTTTAATTAACAGGAAGATAATCCCGATAAGGTTGTGAATGAGAATAATTCGAGGCAGCACCGTCGCTGTCGTCTTTGTAAGATTCAGGATTATATGAATCAGATTGAATGCTTGCTTTTTATGAAGGAACTGGACAGAGAAGGAGTTCGAACGGAAGGAACCGATAATCCCAGCATCGAAATGATTGTTTTAAAAAGTAGGTAATCACTTTATATTATTATTTAACATATTATAACATTGCAATACCTTACAGCTTGCTTCACATATGTGATTAGTAGACCGGAGCTCAGCGAATGGAAAGCGGAGTGCAAAAATAAATTGGAAATTCTCGAAGCTATGCAAACTTTGGTTAAGCTACAGATCAAATACTGGATCGAAGCGGAATATGTGATAAAAACCTTTGACGAGCTTGATATGTGTAAAATGCGTATATTACTTACGGAAGACCCTGATGAGGTATCGAATTTTCGTATAATGTATTGCCAACTAGATGAACAGACTCAGTTCAATCTGGCCAACATATCAACGGCACAATTGAACTTTACACGCCTATCGGGGCGTCTCAAGTATCTCAAACATCTGAAAGATGATGACGACGATAAACCATGTCCCATTTGCCAGACACAGGATGATGAACGGGTAAATTAAGAGAATTTCATGTTGTTTGATGATTCTTTATACTTGCAAATTATCTTTACAGTATGTGATGTTGTCCTGTGGTCATTTTTTGTGTCAACTTTGTTTGGATAGAATGAGAAAGAACGTGAGTCGCGATAGTATCACGAAATGTCCGTTGTGTCGAGAGGATTCCCCACAGTATGTTATACACTAATTACTTTGATCAGTACTTTGTAATAACTTTAATTTATATATAGATTATATTACTCCGTTCGCAAGGGCATAAAGAGTTCCAAAATAGTTGGTGATTTCTCTACAAAAATCACATGTATAGTCGAACTTGTGCTAAAGATACAGAAGGAATGCGCCGAGAAGAAGCAGGAGCAGGAGAAAATCCTTATATTCTCACAGTGGATGACAATATTGAATCATATAGCAAGTGCTTTGCAACTGAATGGTATCAATTATCGCAGTCAATTCTCAAATCGCAATATTGATGACTTTAAGGTCAGTTTATATTGAAATCTTTTTTTAAAACTGTAAATAATGTTATATTATTCTTTTTAGGACCCCGCACAGAATGTTTGCTGCCTGCTAATGCCGTTGGCACGTGGTTCCAAGGGACTGAATTTAATAGAGGCTACACATGTGTTTCTGGTTGAACCAATTTTGACGCCAGGCGAAGAGTTGCAGGCAATTGGACGTGTCCATCGTTTTGGCCAATTGAAGTGAGCTGCAAACAAAAAATTATTTCATTTTCGATTCATTTTAATGAATTTTTTATATCATAATAGACCCACAACCGTACATCGTTTCATTGTAAATGAAACCATCGAGGAGAACATATTAACACTGATTCGTTCAGTCGATGACAGTTCCACCTTATCCACGCACTGGGATCTGGATAATATGACGCTGGAGAGCCTAAAAAAGCTATTCATACTCAAGGAAAAAGAGTAACAGTATTAATTAATTAATTATTTAATTTATTTGTCTTAAAACTAACTATACTTAAGTCTAGATGTATACGGCTACCTATAGAGCTGCCATAGTATTGCTTCTTGTAAATATTACATGTGTATTTCTTCGTGTGTTTATGATAAAATTTTTTAAATCTTATCATTTTTAGACATGATCAATCTTAAGATCATCGAGTGTGGAGCCTTCAGCATGCGCCTTTTGTGCGTAGTAACCATCGTAGGAGCTTTGCGCCTTTTCGATTTCCTGCTGTTGCTGCAGTTTCTGCAACTGTTCATAGGCTGCCTCTTGTATCTTCAATCTCTCCATGTCTGCTCTGCGCTTCACCTCATTCTCCTCCATCTGCTGTGCCTGCAGTTCAGCCGATGCTGCTGCACGCTCAGCGGCAGCCTCCTGATACTCATCGTACGAATGAAGATTCTTATCGGTGGCCTCAATTTTATGCAGCGACGAGAGCTGCTCCTTGGCTGCCTCTGCAATTTCCTTGCGCTTCGCATCAGCCTTGCGCCTGGCCTCACGTTTTGTGCGCTCCTGTTCCTCCAATTCCTCGCGTGCCGCATAGAACTTGGATGATATGACGGGTGGGCGATTCTCGTGTGTTCTCTGATGACGTTTGAGTGCTGTCTCCTGTCGAAAGTGTGTGCCGCATGTCTTGCACTCGAATGGCTTTTCACCTGTGTGTATCCATTCGTGATGCCGCAAGGTTTGCGCCTTTGCGAATCTCTTGGGACAAAAGCGACAGGCGAAATCTTTCACCTTCTCGTGAATGATTTTATAATGACGCTTCATGTTGCCGATATTATTGAATCCCTGACCGCAGCCGGGGCAAATGTGTTTGCCTTCTTTCTTGGTGAAGTTGACTTGGGGCGACCAGGAAGGCACCGATACAGATGGTATGGGGTTTACAGCTGTGCCAGCCAGTTGAGCGATATCTACACGTTGTACGCGCCGTGGATCCTTGGGTATGGTGGCCACCGATTCGGCGCAGACCTTCAGCAACTCATCGGCTGCGTTTTGCGACATAATCACATCGACGCCATCAGCTGTTGATGCCGTTGTTGCTGGTGCTCCTCCTGTCACAGCCGCATTAGCTAATGTCGATATATCCTGTGGCTCGCCTGGAGTACCTGAAGCACCCTCACCAAGCTCAACTTGGCGCTGGCGATACGTCTCGATGGCGCGTAATACACGCTTCTCGTGTGTCTTCAAATGCTTCGTTAGGCTCTTGGGGTAGAGGAACTTCTTGCCACAGACCTTGCACTCGCATCGTTTCTCCCCCGTGTGCGTCATCTCGTGTATCTTGCAAGCATGCGACTTACCAAATGTCTTCCCACAATATTGACACGCATAGTTTTTGATCTTCTCGTGCACGATCTTGATGTGATTGGCCAAACTCTGCTTATTGTGGGATGCATGCTCGCATATATGACACTTGAATTTCTTCTCCTGCGTGTGGGTCAGGATGTGTGTGTTCCATTCCTGTCGCGTTGTCTTGCCCACACCACAGTAGGGACACACATAGTTCTTGATGCCCGCATGCCGCATCAGATGATCCTTGAGAGCGCTGTTAATCACAAATCGCTTGCCACAGATGTTGCAGGGGAATGGCAGCTCCTTGCCATCGTGCTTGTACATGTGCTTCTTGAGGGCCATGGGGCAACGGAACACCTTCTCACACTCTGTGCAGGGATAATCTCTTGGAGGTGCTGCCGCCTTGGAGATGTTGTGTACCTTTTTCATGTGGAAGGTGAGCAAACGAATTCTAGGAAAAGTCTTGCCACAGCCCTCCACACTGCATGTGTGCACCTCCGAGAGCTCTGTATGCGCATGATCCACATGCAGACGCAGACCACCCGCCGTTGTGAATCCCTTGCGACAGCTCTCCACTTTGCACTGGAACGGCAGCAGATCGTTATGGTGTTTCATGTGCTCCTCATAGCGTATGGCCTTCTTGAATTTCTGATGGCAGATGTGGCAATCGATGATGCGATGAAGGTGCCGCTCAGCTGCAGGAATTCGCTTGCGTTTAGTCTTTGATTTCGTTCCTTCCTCGTCTGATTCTGAACTGAAGTCCTCATCTTCTTCATCTGCGGAAGTCTTATTGGCTTTTGATTTTCTACCTGCTTTGGGATTTGCTCGAAGACGTTGCGCCAGCGGCATGTCGTCATCACCGTCACTACTGTTGGGCTCGAAGTCCAAATCGTTGTCGTTTTCATTGCTGCTTGCCACAGAGGAATCATCGTCGTCAAACATTGGCATTATTCCCATTTGATCTTCCACATTATGTTTTACTTCCTTTTCAACTTCCTCAGCCTCCTTGTCGCAGTGTTCTAGCATTTTGAAAACATCTTCCTCGTTCTCTATAATCTCCATCTTGTGATTTAGCAGAGGATCATAGTTGATACGCTCCTCTTCCTCCGCAACCAAATCTCCGTCAGGTGCCGACACATTCAGCACATCGAAATTGTCGACTTGATTAATGCGAACAGCTGTTCCTGATTTTGTTAGAAAATTATTGGCGACCATCTCTTGGAATCTTTGTACCGAGTCCACGCACAGCTTCTGAAACTCATGTAGGTCGTTTAGCCGGCTGTAACATTGGGTGCACAGATTCGTTGGGAAACCGTCCTGCTGTTCCACCGACAGCGAGGTGCAGACACACAGTTTCTTGGCCAGACCCGGTACCAGGAACAGGTCGTAGGCCGCATCGTTTTGCAGGTGATTCAAGCAGATCCGACATATTGTGTGAATGGAGTATTCACTCCCTTCATACATTTTTTTCTCGTTTGTTGAGATTTTGAGTTTGCAATCAAAAAAGAATTTATTATTGCGGAAAAAAACTTTACGCGTCAGAGACAATCACGAGTACTCGTTGTCTAATAATCGGTTACTTATGCAATCAGGTAAGATTATATCGATAGTTCTACTCGTATCTATCGGGCCGGTAAAGTTATTTTGTTTTATTGCATAGTTTATCAGTTATCAGTCATGTACTATATACGTAATTATCATATATATGTAAACAATGCACAGTAAATACCCTGTGAATTCAGTTCTTTTGAAGTAGAAAGACGTACTGATATTTATATACGAGATTATATATTTTTCCTTACACAATAACCATAATAATCATATTGTTTATGTGATTTTATTCTAATCTTAACTTGAAAGATATAAATTTGCAATTTTTTTCATTCTGTTCACAGTAGATATATTCTCCCATTCCTCAGGTGGAAGTAATGGTGCGGCCGTTGTTTGAGATTGTAGCTTTTGATTCTTCCAGGAACGGGATTAGGTATCGCAGAAGATACATGCGGTTTAGAAATTGTGCTGGGTGAAGAAGTTTGCCGAACTAATTAGGATATACCCTATAGGTTTAGTAGATTAAGTTTGTAATACAACACGTACATATTAATTAATATTTAATATTTAAAATGATTAAGTCGATTGGGTTTTACATGTGTGTGGTTTCGTGAAGCCATTTGAGGGTTTCGCATAGGTCAGTATGGTCATAATGTTTCTTAAATCGACTGGGACAGCTGTAAAATATGTATATATAATATATATAACTAACATAAGATGTTTTGCTCCACATACTTTAAATCTAATTCTTATTCTCACCGTTCGCTTTTACACGTGATCTAATTTAAGTGTATCCGCACTACCATCGGCCTTCTGTCCATAGTAGCTATCATAGGAGCCCTTTTCGTTTTGTATTTGCTTCTGAAGTCTATTCAGCTGTTCGCAGGCGGCCTCCTGAATCTTCCTATTTGCTTCCTCTTGTTTCCGCTTGGCCTCATTCTCTTCGATCTGTTGGGCCAACAATGCGGCTGTGGCAGCTGCACGTTCAGCCGCGGGATCCTGATACTCATCGTGAATCTTTGGTTGTCTTTTATTCAGCTCAACCTTTAATCCCTTTGCCTTGCTGACCGAAGGTTTTGGTGGCTTCTTCTCTCGGGGTGGCTTTGGCGGCTTATCGTGTACCTTTAGATGCGTCTTCAAGACCTGCTCTTGACGGAAATGCTTTCCACAAATCTTGCACTCGTACGGCTTTTCACCTGTATGGATATATTCATGATTGCGCAAATATTGCGCCTTGGCAAATCTTTTGGGACAATAGCGACATGCGAAATCCTTGACCTTCTCGTGAATGATCTTATAATGAAGTTTCATATTGCCAATGTGGTTGAACCCGCGACCGCAACCGGGACAAATGTGCTGACCCTCCTTCTTGGTGAAGTTCACCTGCGGCGACCAGGAAGGCACCGATACAGATGATATCGGATTGACAGAGGTACCTGCCAGTTGAGAAATATCCACACGTTCCACTCGGTTCGAGTTCTTCGGCTTTGGAGGGATGACTGGAGGGAGAGGCTTAACGTCAACCGGTTCAGTCATCTGGTTCTGGTTGTCTGGGTTGACATTCGGAGTGTTCTGGCCATCTCCTTGCTCTCCTGGTGGCTTAACCGCTGTTGAAGGTGCTGGTACATCCCGTTTCTCGTGGATCTGCAAATGCTTGGTCAGCCTCTTCTCGAAGAGGAAGATCTTGCCACAGATTTTGCACTCGCAGCAGTTCTCTCCCGTATGGAGTCTTTCGTGTATCTTACAAGCATGAGATTTGCCGAAGGTCTTGCCGCAGTACTGGCAAGCGAAGTTCTTGATCTTCATGTGAACCACTTTGACGTGATTGGAGAGCGCCTGCTTGTTGTGGGAGGCATGATCGCACTGGCGACACTGGAACTGTTTCTCTCTGGTGTGCGTTAGAATATGCTTGTTCCACTCCTGACGAGTTGTTTTGCCCACGCCGCAGTAGGGGCACACATGATTCTTAACGCCAGCATGGCGCAGAAGATGATCTCTGAGGACACTGTGGATGTGGAATCGTTTGCCACAGATTTCGCATGCGAATGGCAGTTCCTCTCCCGTGTGCTTGTACATGTGCTTCTTCAGGGCCGTGGGACAACGGAAAACCTTTTCGCATTCCGTGCAGGCATGTTTCTTAACGTCTGGCTTCTGCACCTTGTGCACCCTCTTCATATGGAAGGTAAGCAGAACCGAACGGGGGAAGGTCTTGTCACATCCCTCAAAGGTACAGGCGTGAACCTCAGAGAATTCCGAATGAGCGTGGTCCATGTGGAGTCGCAGACCACCAGCAGTCGTAAAACCCTTCATGCAAGTCTCGACCTTACATTGGAATGGTAGCAGATCATTATGATGCTTCATATGCTCCTCGTAACGGATTGCCTTCTTGAACTTCTGATGGCAAATGTGACAATCAATTAAGCGATGACGGTCACGTTCTGTAGCTGGAATGCGTTTTCTCTTCTGTTTCGTACGTGGTTTATCGTCATCGTCATCATCATCATCATCTTCTGATTCTGAGCTGGAGGTAGAATCATCATCCGATTGTTGTTGTTTCTTTTTAGCCTTGCCCTTAGATGATCTGGATCCTCGGAGACGGGAAAGAGGCATAGCGTCGTCAGATTCACTGCTGTTTGCTTCGAAGTCACCATCGTCTTCTTCGTTTTCCTCCTCACTCTCACTGGATGACTCTTTCTCCTTGTCCTCCACATCGTCCACTTCCTTATCGACATCTTCAAGCATCTTGAAAACATCATCTTCATTCTCAATTATCTCGATTTTGGTATTTAACAACGGATCAAAATTAATGCGGTCCTCCTCCTGTTCCCC
Source organism: Zaprionus capensis (assembly GCA_018903675.1). Taxonomy (NCBI): domain Eukaryota; kingdom Metazoa; phylum Arthropoda; class Insecta; order Diptera; family Drosophilidae; genus Zaprionus; species Zaprionus capensis. Next base: position 7,492,078 of record JAEIFN010001072.1, read on the forward strand.
TTCTGGTGGCGCAATATTCAGAACGTCAACATTATCAATTTGATTTATATCGGTTATTACGGGTGTAAAATAATTATTGGCAACCATCTCCTGGAATTTCTGCATAGAGTCCACGCATAACTTCTGGAATCCATGCAAGTCGTTCAGCTTGGTGTAGCAATTGGTGCAGAGGTTCTTCGGGAAACCGTCGTGCTGTTCCACGGAGAGGGAAGTGCACACACAGAGTTTCTTCGCCAGACCAGGGACCAAGAAAATGTCGTACACCGCATCGTTTCGCAGATGATTCAAGCAAATGCGGCATATTGAGTGTATGGAGTATTCACTCCCCTCATTCATTTTGAAAATTGATTTTTCTTTCCAATTGTCGATTGCAGATTTTTGTTATAAAATTTCCAGCACAATTTCTCTGCTGAGAAAAACTATGTATACGCGTCCATAAAAGGAACGAGCACTCTGTCTATCGGTTACTTGCACGACCTGTCACGAGTACTCGATACTTTGCGTGTTTCGATTACTTCTTGGGCTATTTCAAAAATAATTAATCAGAATTTAAATATTGATTTATTTATTAGTTTAATTCATAGTGTAGAGTACTAAAATTAATAAACATACATTTTTTTATTGTTATTTGATTATAATAACGTGCAAACAAGCCGTAATCAATAATTGTGAGATAGCAAAGATGGGGAACGCTAAGTCTGCCGGGGTCAGCATCCCTATGTCTCAGTAATATCCTTTTTCAGTGCATCAACGACACCAGTTTCAGGGACAGTGAAGCTACCATGAGGAAGCTTCTCGATGAGTAACTGTTTCTGCAACTCCTGAAGCTGTTCACAGGCGGCCAATTGAATCTTTTGAAGCTTTTCCTCCTTTATTCGTTTTGCTTCATGTTCCCCGCGCTTTCGATCCTGCAACTGGGCCTTAGCAGCTGCTCGTTCTGCCTCCGGATCTTTAAACTCTTCGAAAACTTTCTTTCGCAGGCTCTGCTTCGGGTCAATTTTCTTCTTGGGTGCTTTGGGTTTTCTTACTCTCGGGGGTTTCGTGTGCGTCTCTTTGTGTCTTCTCAATGATGCTTCATGAGCGAAACGTGCATCACACATCGTACAAGTATAGGGCTTCTCTCCCGTATGGGTATATTCATGGTGCCTCAGATATTGAGCCTTACCGAATCGTTTGGGGCAGTAGCGACAGGCGAAGTCCTTGATCTTTTCGTGAATAACCTTATAGTGAAGTTTCATATTTCCAATGTGATTAAAGCCGCGTCCACAGCCAGGACAAATGTGCTGCCCTTCCTTCTTGGTAAAGACGGGCGTTTGTGGGGACCAGGATGGAACCGTAACAGATGGAATGGGATTGATAACAGTGCCTGCCAACTGGGAGATGTCCACACGCTCCACTTTGTTGCATCTCTTCTTTTTAGCTGGTGCAGGCTTAGGTTTCGCTTCTCCGCCTTCTTCACCTTCATCCACCTGTGGTTCATCAACTGGTTCCGGTTCAGGTGGTACATCCCGCTGCTCATGTAGTTGCAAATGCTTGATAAGTCTCTTCTCGAAGAGAAACGTCTTTCCACAGATATTGCAGACCGAAATGTTTTCTCCTGTATGACGTCTCTCGTGGAGCTTGCAGGCAAACGATTTGCCAAAGGTCTTGCCACAGAACTGGCAAGCGAAGTTTTTGATCTTCATGTGGACCACCTTGACGTGATTGGCCAGTGCCTGTTTGTTGTGGGAGGCGTGATCGCACTGACGACACTGGAATTGTTTCTCCCTGGTGTGGGTCAAGATGTGCTTGTTGATTTCCTGACGCGTGGTCTTGCCCACACCACAGTAGGGACACACGTGATTCTTGACGCCAGCATGTCGCAGCAGGTGATCCCTTAGTTCGCTGTTAATGTGGAATCGTTTGTCGCAGATATTGCATGAGATTGGCAGTTCCTCTCCTGTGTGCTTATACATATGTTTCTTCAGTGCCGTTGAACAACGGAATACCTTATCGCACTCAGTGCATGGATGTTCCAGAACCTCAGGCATAACTATCTTATGATCCTTCTTCAAGTGATGGTTGAGCATACGAGTGCGTGGGAAGGATTTATCACATCCATCCACGGTGCAAGGATGCAAGGTGCAGAGTTCCCAATGCGTATGATCAACATGATGTCGCAGACCTGCTGCCGTCGTGAATCCCTTCTTACAGGTCTCCACTGTACACTGGAATGGTAGTTCCTCATTATGATGCTTCATGTGATCATCATAGCGGGACGCGACCTTAAAGTTCTGATGACAAATGTGACACTCGAAAGATGGTTGACGGCTTGAGGATTTTTTGGGCTTTTCTTCATCGGTGGCTTTAGGTTTCCCTTTTCCCTTGGCCGCTGCCTTTGTGGGACTCTCTCCACTACGCAAACGGGACAGAGGCATAGAATCATCCGAATCGCTGCTGTTTGCATCAAAGTCCGAATCTTCATCGTCATCCACATCCTCAACAGCATCTTCATCAGAACTGTTGGATTTCGCTTCATTTTCTATATCCTCCGGTTCTTGATCGGCATTTGCAAGCATTTCGAAAGCATCCACTTCATTCTCGACAATCTCTACTTTGGTACTCAACAGTGGGTCAAAATTAATGTCCTCCTCCTCAACGGGCACATCGGCAAACTGATGTACTTCATATGTCTCCACCAGTTGGTTGTCACTCCTAACCAACAGCTCCTTGAACTTTTGCATAGAATCCACACATTGTTTCTGAAAATCATGTAAATCATTCAAGCGATTGACGCACTTTGTACAAAGACTTTTCGGGTAGCCATCGTACTGTTCCACCGAGAGGGAAGTGCAGACGCAGAGTTTTTTTGCCAGTCCCGGGACCATGAACAAATCATAGGCTGCAACGTGATGCAAGCTTGACAGGCAGGTGCGACACGTTGCATCCACAGAGACCTGACTCTGTTCATCCATTTTTCAAATGTTTTTGATGAAATGTTCTAATTTTTTTTACAGCAACAAAACTTCTTCAATGAAAACTAAACTAGTATCTTGAAGATACTTTCTTCTTCTTAGGTATCGAATACTCAAAGCGACTACATCGCATTGAAGCAGTACTCATTTCGAGTACTCCCATCACTAACAACGCTAGGCAAGCTATATGTATATGTGTAGGTGTGTATATTTGAATATGCATGTGTGTGTGTATTTTTACACTTGGTTGATTTTGAAAAAGTACATTAATTTATAAAATGAATGACCTTACTTAATAATTTTACTTTAAATACAACCTATAGAATTTTTTAAATATTATATTACATATTAATATTAATCATATAATACATATGTATGCCCGTATTTTCATAATCCAATTCGACCCACCCTAATCTGAATCTCCAATTATGCCCTGTGTATTAAGATCCGGTTTACCAATAATAAAACCAATATGCCCGCATCTTCATAAAGGAAGGGGAAACTTTCCGTTTGTCACTTTTAACGTGTTAATGAATGGTTTTCTATTCACTACCGTAGAGTAAAAATCAGCCCATTTGAAATATATAATATGAAGTCAATATTCTAATTAAGCAATAGATGACATGATAGTACATAGACAACAGATATACATAAATATTGTGTTTATGTTTAAAGTAAATTAATATTGTAGTACAATACATGTTAGTTTGCTGGAGCAATTCGAGGGTACAGATCATAAAGGAGGACGGGGCCGGGGGGTTCTTAAAGAGCTGTAAAAAATTAAAACTATGCTTTAAAATATTGCTGCATGCTGCTAGTTCTTCCAAAATCTCCTTCAATTTAGACATGATCTATTTTGAGAGCGTCCACGCTGATACCCTCAGCCTGAGCCTTTTGTGCATAGTAACCATCATAGGATGTAGTTGCCTTCTCGATCTCCTGCTGTTTCTGTAGCTTGTTAAGCTGCTCACATGCAGCCTCCTGAATCTTTCGTCTCTCGATATCCGCCTTCCGTTTGGCCTCGTTCTCCTCGATCTGATGAGCCAGCAGCTCAGCTGTGGCAGCAGCACGTTCGGCCGCCGGATCCTGATACTGGTCATAATTCCTTGGCTCGCGATCAATTTCACGTGGCTCAATTTTATGGAACGCTGGTGGCTCCAATACCTTCTCGATGGTTTCCTGCACATACACAGGCCGCCTGCCGGGCTTGTCGTGTGTCTTGATGTGTTTCTTCAGTGCCGTCTCCTGGCGGAAATGTTTACCACAAATCTTGCACTCAAATGGTTTCTCTCCGGTGTGTATCCATTCGTGATGCCGCAAGATCTGTGCCTTCGAGAAGCGTTTCGGACAGAATCGACACGCGAAATCTTTGACCTTCTCGTGAATGATCTTATAATGGAGTTTCATGTTGCCAATGTTGTTGAATCCACGGCCACAGCCGGGACAAATGTGTTGGCCTTCCTTCTTGGTGAAGTTCACCTGCGGCGACCAGGATGGCACTGATACAGATGGTATGGGATTCACAGAGGTGCCTGCCAATTGAGATATATCCACACGCTGCACGCGTCGAGAGTTCTTGGGCTTCGCTGCCGCCGCTGCTGATGCTGTTGCTCCTGTTGTTGCGGGCCCGCCGCCATAAGCCTTCAGCATATCGTCTGTCACATTGGGATTCGTCAACGGATCACCCTGCATATGATCTGGGGTTGGTATGTGCGACCCCGGATGCGGAATGTTGAGCGGACGATGTATATTCTCTGGTGGTAGATCACGTTTCTCATGGGTCTTCAGATGCTTAGTCAGGCTCTTCTCGCAGAGGAATACCTTGCCACAGATCTTGCACTCGCAGCACTTCTCGCCCGTGTGTGTCCTTTCGTGCACCTTGCAGGCATGAGATTTGCCAAAGGTCTTGCCGCAGTACTGGCAAGCGAAGTTCTTGATCTTCATGTGAACCACCTTGACGTGATTGGAGAGCGCCTGCTTGTTGTGCGAGGCGTGATCACACTGACGGCACTTGAATTTCTTCTCCTTGGTATGTGTCAGGATGTGGGCGTTCCACTCTTGTCGTGTGGTCTTGCCTACGCCGCAGTAGGGGCAGACATGATTCTTGATGCCCGCATGCCGCATCAAGTGATCCCTTAGGGCACTGTTGATGACAAAACGCTTGCCACAGATGTTGCATGGATATGGCAGCTCCTCGCCCGTATGCTTGTACATGTGCTTCTTTAGGGCCGTCGGGCAGCGGAAGACAGTGTCGCACTCCGTGCAAGGGAAGTCACGCAGCGGGGCTGCCGACTTGGAGATATTGTGAGCCTTCTTCATGTGGAAGGTGAGCAGACGAATGCGTGGGAATGTTTTGCCACAGCCATCGATGCTGCAGGCATGTACCTCGGAGAGTTCTGTGTGGGCATGATCCACATGGATGCGCAGTCCGTTGGCTGTGGTGAATCCCTTTTTGCATGATTCAACCTTGCACTGGAATGGCAGCAAGTCGTTGTGGTACTTCATGTGCTCCTCGTAGCGAATAGCCTTCTTGAATTTCTGATGGCAAATGTGACAGTCGATGATGCGATGCAGGTGACGCTCGGCAGCCGGAATGCGTTTGCGTTTTGGCTTGTCCCTGGATCCCTTGCCATCGGGATCATCATCGTAATCGTCATCATCGTCAGATGAAGAAGTGGTCAGCTCATCGTCGTCCTCATCCATCACAATCTTTTTCTTTCGGGGCCTTTGCTTACTTGTTCTGGTGGTGCTCTTTCCACTTCCTCCACGCATTCTCTGGGCGAGGGGAACGTCGTCGTCGCTGCTATTGGGTTCAAAATCAACATCTCTATCGTTGTCGTTGCCGCTTTCAATGGAAGACTCATCGTTGAACATGTGCACAGTGAGAATCTCGTCTTCTTCTTTCTTTTCCTTGATTTTCCCCTCCTTTTCAACTTCCTCAGCCTCCTTGTCGACGTCTTCCAGCATCTTGAATACATCTTCTTCGTTTTCTATTAGTTCCATCTTGTGATTCAGCAGTGGATCAAAGTTAATGTGATCTTCATCTTCGTTAGGCATATCGTGTGCTGAGGCCGTGGGATCCAGGACATCGAAGTTTGATTGACATGTGAAGGCATTGCTGGCGACCATGTCTTGAAACTTCTGCACTGAGTCGACGCACAGCTTCTGGAAATCGTGCATATCATTGAGCCGAGAATAGCAACTGGTGCAGAGATTTTTGGGAAATCCATCGTTCTGTTCCACAGACAGCGATGTGCAGAGGCAAAGTTTTTTGGCCAATCCTGGTACCAAATACAAATCGTACGCTGCATCGTTCTGCAAGAGATTCAAGCAAATGCGACACAGCGTGTGGATGGAGTATGTCCTCGCCACGTCCATCGTGCTTGGTTTAATAGTTTTTTGAAAAATTTTACGTTTTCAGTTGTTTGCCAGCCACAAAAAAATAATATTGACAAGAAAAAAATTGGTATACTCGTCAGCCAACTAGAACGAGTACAACTATCGGGTACTTGCGTCGATGTATATACTTATTATCGACGGTCCGATTGCAGATATACAATAAGTAAACACTTTACACAAAAGTAAGTAATTTATCAGTAAATCAGCTTATTAGATTTTATTTTGCAATAGCCTTTCATTTATAACTTAATTTTTTAGCAAATTATTGCGCTAATTGAAGAATATAAAAGTATCGATACTTGTTTAACAAGATTAGCCGTTTTTCTCATGCACGAAACATCGATTGACATATCTAAACGCCTTTGGCTGTGTATCGATAATCGTTAAACGCTTTAAATACTTCTACAAATCAAATTAGAAAATTATTTTGAAACTTGCTTTAAAAACTGCAGCCGCTTTTCTGGAAATGAGCACAGTCACGACATATTCTGTGCATTCAATTTGTCGAGTTTGCTTAGTTTCTATAGATCGAAGTACAGCATATGACCTGTTTTTATTGCCCGATCTCGCAAAGACCTTCACAGTTTGCACGTCCATGTTGGTGGAACCGCAAGATGGATATCCTAGGTGCCTCTGCTTAAGTTGTTATGGCAGATTAAATGATGTACATGATTTTCAGAAACTATGTGTGGCTTCTGTGCATCGTTTCAAACAAATGCTAGCCAGTGGCGTCGTCCTCCCAAATGACCTGTTTGAGCCGGTGGAGGAGGTGCTGGCCAAGGATGAGCAGCCAGAAAATGATTACGATCCATTGCTGAGCCACAAATTAGAGTTAATTGAAAATGAAGAAGATGTCTTCAAGCTGCTGGAGAATGTAGATAAGGAAACAAATGATGTAGAGGAAGTGCCAGGAAGCGACTGCTCATCCAGCGCAGACAGCGTCAGTGAGGATGATGTGCCCTTGGCGCAGAGAATGTTAAACCAGTGCAGTGCAACAGATTCCGAATCAGGCAGTGAGAAGCGGCTCTCTTCCTCAAACTCCAAACGCAAACGAATCCCTGCTTCGGAGCGTCATCTTCATCGAATAATCACCTGCCAGATATGTCAACAGAAGTTCAAAAAGAAGGTCAACTATGATGAACACATGAAGCATCACAACGAACTACTTCCCTTTCAGTGTAACGATGAGAGTTGTAAGAAAGGTTTCACTACGGCGGCTGCACTGCGTCTTCATGTGGACTATGCGCACACAAAAAGTGCCGAGGAGATTCCTTGCACGGTGGAGGGCTGCAATCTGACCTTCCCGCGCACACGGCTCTTCACCATTCATCTCAAGAAGGTGCACAATATGTCCAGAGCGACTGTGCCGCGAGTGGAGCAACCGTGCAGCGAGTGTGGCATGGTCTTCCGTTGTCCTGTGGCACTTAAGAAACACATGTACAAACACACTGGCCAACAGCTTCCCTACCCGTGCAACATATGCGGCAAGGGATTCCACATCAATAGTGCACTAAAGAATCATCTATTGCGACACGCTGGTATTAAAAACTACGTGTGTCCCTATTGTGGTGTGGGCAAGACGACGCGGCAGGAGTGGAGCAAGCACCTACTGACGCACACGCAGGAGAAGATGTTTAAATGCCAGGTCTGTGAACATGCCACACATACCAAGCGAGCACTGGACAATCATGTGAAGATTGTGCACGAGAAGATTAGGAACTATGCGTGTCAATATTGTGGTAAAACATTTGGTAAATCTCATGCCTGCAAGATACACGAGATGACGCATACGGGCGAGAAGCGTTGCGAGTGCAAGGTGTGTGGCAAGAAGTTCCTGTACACAGAGAGTCTGACGAAGCATCTGAAAATACACGAGAAGAGCGTGGAGAGGGCTATAGAAACGTATCGCCAGCGACAGGTGGAACTGGGAGAAGCTACCGACCAAGCAAGAGAGCAACTGCCAAGTGGGAATAACTCTGGCGCTGATTGCCAAGCGGCAGATCAGCTGCAAAAGGTCTGTGCCGAATCAGTGGCCACAATTCCTCGTGATCCTCGTCGTGTGGAGCGCGTGGATATTGCACAGCTGGCAGGCACTGTAGTTAATCCCATTCCCGCCGTCCTGGTACCCTCCAATGCGCCAACGCAGCTGAATCTTGTGCAAAAGGAGGGCATGCACTTCTGTCCTGGCTGCAATCAAGGTTTCAACAATTTGGGCAACATGAAGCGTCACTACAAGAGTGTCCATGAGAAGGTAAAGGATTTCGAGTGTCGCTACTGCGCACGACGCTTTGCCAACTCACAATCCCTGAAACAGCACGAGTGGATACATACGGGCGAGAAACCCTACGCCTGTAAGACCTGCGGCACACACTTCCGCCAGGAGGCAGCCCTCATTCGTCACCAAAAGGTACACGAGGAGAAACCACCGAAACCAGAGAAACCTCCGAAACAAATTACCGAACACTTCCGTCAAAAAGAGCTGCAGAAATGTGAGAAACGACGTAAAGTGGAAGCGTGGCGTCAGAAAATCGCTGAAGCAGCCAAGGAGGAGCTGCAGGAGTTGGCCAAGCAGCGGGTCTTAGAGAAGCAACAGAATACCTATGAACAGTATCAGGCAGCAGCAGCGGCCGGTAGAACACAGTCACCAGAAGAGGAGGAGGTCAAGAGCTAAGCTTCCATGAGGGAACATGTTAGTTGTAGACTGCAGAAGAAGAGTCCCAGCTTCTATGTTAATTGTTGGTTAATATTTAACTGCTAGATAATTGTTATAAAGTATTATATAAATATAAAAGATATTTTCTTAAATGAAACGCAATATAAATGTAAATTTTACAATTTTTTTTCTTTTTACTTTGACTTGCTTGTTATTTTGATGAGTGTGTTGGACTTTAATGATATACAACTATTTGTACCTCAAGTGGAATCTCTTGAAATACCCATAGTTAGTACGATACGACAAGACGATGTGGTGGATGAGTGAGTGATGATTGTGAGATGTGTTTGTTGATACCTTAAAATGATGATACAAAATCCTTGAAAAAACTCTACAAGTAGATAGCAAAATTTCTTGTAAAACGATACAAAACTTTCTCAGCCATACATGAAACGTATGTGGAAATTTTAATGTGGCCTGTTTCCAGATCTGGAAACAGACTTCCCCTATATGATTTGTTGGTTCATTGCTGCTGTCCCTTGTCTTATGGGGCCTCCGGTGTCTTCAAATTGTACTTGGACTTTATGTTATTCAGCTCCTCCTGCTTTTTGTCCACGTCCACACGTTTGAAGGCCTTGTTTGACTGATAATAAAGGACGACCAGATAACGATTGCACACATTGAAGCCCGATAGATGGTCGCATGCGTTTTTGGCATCGAATATATCTTCATATACGACAAATGCGGTGCCGCGCGTCTCTGGTGTGTTGCCACTGCAGAAGGAGTCAATTTAAATTAATTAATTGTATGTACTTTAATGAATTTGCGTTTCATTCATATACTTACACACGTATCTGGCGTATGGCACCGAATTTGCCGAATATGTCGTACATCTCATCGGAAGTAATTTTATATGGCAAATTGCGTACATATAGAAGCCGATTCACCTCGGGCGGCAGACGAATCTGCAATAATAAATAAATAATGTTGATGTTTCTTTTATTGTATCTCAATTATTCCTTTGTGTGTGCCGTTCAGCATTTATAATATTACTCACGTTGTTCCGCTTGTTCATGACTGAACGCGAGTGCTCTTGAAATGCGACTAAGCTCAGAAACTTTCACTTGGCCGACGTCTTGTTGGCGTTGCTGCTGCTGCCGCTGACTGCTAATGCTTGTTGACCTCGGGATGAATGTCCTGAAACGTGGTCCTTTGTTTAAAATTAATGGGTCTCTGACTGTCTGGCCTCAAACCCACAAACAAAACAACTTCATAAGAAGAAGAAATACTATTTGCTTCGCCAAAACATCATGTGTAGCAGAAATGTTATTAACAGAAAACTGTTAATAACAGAATGCAAACATTTCGCTGCATACAAAAACTTTTATTTCACCACTTTTATACTAAAGTACAATTGATTTGAATTTTATGAATCGTCTGTAAAATAAAATCTATACTCAATTGTATATTTTTCTTTTAAAACTGACAGTGATTGTAAATACTGTGACTTTAACATACACAATTCACAATATATTTCATAATTTAACAGCACTGTTTTTGGTATTGCTTGCAACTTGGACGTACTTGATTTTGATCATCCTGTTGGTCACACTGAAACACCACAAAAAAATTTCGTCTGGCAAAGGAAAAGTGAAAAAGAGAAAATTAAGGGGTTTATCAAGTGTACCCAGCAAAATTAGTTTTAACGCACACCCAACACTATTGAAGGTAAGCGTTGTTGGCTACATTAACAATAATCAAATGTCGTGCATAAATAGTACTTTGCGAGTATAAAGAACATGGCGGCAGGGACAAGCCTCAAGTAGTTATTACATTATGAGTGTTTTTTTCACGCTGTCTGTATAACTGAGCATGTGTGTGTGTGTGTGCGAATATGCGTTCGTGTATGTGTAGAGATGGCCTCGGTCAAAGTGACTCGTACTACCCTTTAAGAGGGCGTTCAACTCGCTTAGAATTCGATTTGTGGGTGGGGTTGGTTTATTAAAATGTGTTATCGCTTAATCGCTTTGGCTATCGAATTCGCAGCATCTCTCATCGACAACAGCAACAAAATGACGTGGGAACCGCAGGGAGAAGGACTACAGCAGATCATTGCGATCTTAAAGGAATCTCAGTCGCCAGATACAGCGACTCAAATGGCAGTGCAAATGGTAAGTTGAGAACTTGTGTTTATCCATAAATCATAAATACAATATTCTTTGTTTAGAAACTGGAAGAATTCAATCGATACCCAGACTTCAACAATTATTTGATCTATGTGCTGACCAAATTGAAAACAGAGGATGAACCGACACGCTCCCTGAGCGGATTAATTCTTAAGAACAATATACGTATGCACGGCAGTAATCTGCAGCCAGAAATTGTTGAGTACATCAAACACGAATGCCTGCAAGCTGTGGGCGATGCTTCACCCCTGATACGCGCAACCGTTGGCATCCTAATAACCACAATAGCCAGCAATGGTGGCTTGCAGAATTGGCCACAGCTGTTGCCATCCCTATGCGACATGCTCGATAATCAGGACTACAATGTGTGCGAAGGTGCCTTTAGTGCGCTGCAAAAGATATGCGAGGATTCGGCTGAGATACTGGATTCAGCCACCCTTAACAGGCCACTCAATGTGATGATTCCGAAATTCTTGCAGTACTTTAAACACAGCAGCCCCAAGATTCGATCGCATGCGATTGCGTGCATTAATCAGTTCATTATCAATCGATCGCAGGCGCTGATGCTGCACATTGATGCCTTCATTGAGAATCTATTCAATCTGTCCTCCGATGAGGATCACGAGGTGCGTAAGAATGTTTGCCATGGACTAGTCATGTTGCTGGAGGTGCGCATGGACCGATTGATGCCACATATGGCACAGATCATTGAGGTAAGAAGGAAGGTTTAGCAACTCTGATGGTTACTTACATTTCCTACTCATTTATTTCCTTCAGTATATGTTGCTGCGTACACAGGACTCCGATGAGGGCGTGGCCCTTGAGGCGTCTGAATTTTGGTTGTCACTGGCTGAGCAAAGCATATGCAAGGATGTGCTAGCACCGTACCTATCACAGCTAGCGCCAGTGTTGGTACGTGGCATGAGGTACTCTGAAATAGACATTATACTCCTTAAAGGGAATGTCGAGGAGGATGATATGGTGCCAGATCGTGAGGAGGACATACGTCCACGTTTTCACAAGTCCCGCACACATACCATCAAAACTGCTGAAGCCAGTCAGGCATCTGGTGGTGAAGATGATGAGGATGAATTTGATGATGGCTTGGACGACGATAGTTCGCTATCTGAATGGAATTTGCGTAAGTGCAGCGCTGCGGCACTTGATGTACTGGCGAATGTGTTCCGTGAGGACTGCCTACCCATTGTGCTGCCCATATTGAAGGACACATTGTTCCATCAGGAGTGGGTTATCAAGGAGAGTGGTGTCCTGGCACTGGGCGCCATTGCTGAGGGCTGCATGCAGGGCATGATTCAGCATCTACCCGAATTGATTCCCTATCTGATCAGTTGCTTATCCGACAAGAAGGCGCTGGTACGCTCCATCACCTGTTGGACATTGTCGCGTTATGCCAACTGGGTGGTGAATCAACCCCATGATCAATACCTCAAACCTCTGATGGAGGAGCTGCTGAAGCGCATTCTGGACTCAAACAAGCGTGTGCAAGAGGCTGCCTGCTCGGCATTTGCCACACTCGAAGAGGAAGCATGCACCGAACTGGTGCCATATTTGGAATACATACTGAAAACACTTGTGTTTGCCTTCTCCAAATATCAGCATAAGAATCTATTGATCTTGTACGATGCCGTGGGCACCTTAGCTGATTCCGTTGGGCATCACTTGAATAAGCCGCAATATATTGAAATCCTAATGCCACCATTAATTGAGAAATGGAATTTGCTAAAAGACGATGACAAAGATCTGTTCCCGCTGCTCGAGTGCTTGTCGAGCATTGCAACTGCACTGCAATCTGGATTCCTACCCTATTGTGATCCCGTCTATCGAAGATGTATATCACTCATCGAGCAGACAATCAATCAGGAATTGGTAAGCTGTCCACTTGACTTGTTATTCCTCTATTCATTTCCCTTATTCACAATTTAGCTGTGCAAACAGAATCACACATTCGAACATCCCGATAAGGAGCGCATGATTGTGGCACTGGATCTACTCTCCGGCCTGGCCGAAGGTCTGGACAGACACATTGAGACGTTGGTGGCCAATAGCAATATAATGCATCTACTCTATCAGTGCATGCAGGATGTGCTGCCCGAGGTGAGTGCACCTATATAATTACTGTTATTGCAGTTTGATTTTAATGAATATCTTTCCTTTAGGTGCGTCAATCCTCGTTTGCCCTGCTGGGTGATCTGACCAAGGCCTGTTTCCCTCATGTTCATCCGTTTATGGCCGAATTCTTTCCTATATTGGGCCAGAATCTTAATCCCGACTTCATTTCAGTTTGCAACAATGCAACATGGGCAATTGGCGAAATTTGCATGAAGCTGGGTAAGCAAGACGATGTAAATGATGTATATTGTATATATATCTATGCAGTCTATTGAATTTCTTTGTTTAAACGAGTATTTTTACTCACTTGTGCGTGTGTCTATTTATAGAGAAAGTATAATTAAATTCTATTATTGTTTATATCAACAACATCATCTAGGTGAGGAAACCAAACAGTACATACACCTTGTGCTGACCGATCTGTTTGTTATCATCAATCGCGCGAATACGCCCAAGACGCTTCTGGAGAATACAGGTGAGTCAATGGAATAGAAATAAATAGAGAAATCTAATAATCTTTATATGACTTTCTTGGGTATCGATTTATATATTGTATATGTGTTTATGCGATCAAAACTTATATGTATGCTCTGTATGTTTGTGTGTATGTGTATATGTATATGTATGTGTCTATGTACATATGTATATGTATGCGCTGAAGCTATTTACATCGATCCTAAACATTTGTTTCTGATTTCATTTGACGTTGCATGAAATTGCAGCAACAGCAGCAACAACCAGAATTAATACACTTACAAAGACACACACACAGATACCAACACACACACATACACACACTCATACACATAACATGCATATTGTGAAATTTTCTTGCTTATTCAAAAATTAAATCGAAGAAACGAGAGAGGCAAACAACATACAATACATATACACAAACAAACAAGAAACAACAAACAATTAAAACAAATAAATGTAATATAATTTATTCAGTTGATTTATTTATATTTTTCTGTTCTTTTAGCAATAACAATCGGTCGTCTAGGTTATGTGTGCCCAGTTGAAGTGGCTCCTTATTTGCCCCAATTTGTACGACAGTGGTGTGTAACACATTTATCAACTACTTAGTTTATACTTTCTTAGCCTAACCATACTACTTATTAGTCTTATACCCCCTCCTCCACCCCCTACTTAAATTATGCTAAATCATAACTAAACACAAGCAACAGCAAAAATAATTAACTTGATTCCATCATTTATTTCATCCGTATATTACAAGTTAATTTCCTTATCTAATTTCCTAAATATTTCTTATACTTTTCATTTTTTCTGCTTCCAATTTGAGTGTCTGCCTGTGGCATGCTCAGATTTGTTAAACCAATGTACTCTAACATAATGTTTCATGCCACACACAGGTGCACGTCGCTGCGTCACATACGAGATAACGATGAAAAGGACTCGGCCTTCCGTGGCATGTGCCACATGATAACCGTTAATCCAGCCGGCGTAGTGCCTGATTTCATATTCTTTTGCGATGCGATTGCCTCTTGGGTGAATCCACCACAGGATCTGCATCAGATGATACAAAAGGTTAGTGTGCGAATAACTATATATTTGTGTATATATATTACTAACCTTGTTTCTTTAACAGATTCTGCACGGCTTCAAGACGCAAGTCGGTGAAGAGAATTGGCGTCGATTTGTGGATCAATTCCCGCCAACTCTGGCTGAACGGCTTGTAACCATGTACAACATCTAAGGCGGTCAACACAGCTGCAGCTATTGCTACAGCTACAGAAACAGCAGTAAGCAGTTAGCAGTAATCTCTATAAGTAATCGCCAACCACCCACAAGCAACTTATTAACTAGACAATTATGTTCAAGTATGCGAGTTAAGCGTGTCGTCGTCTTTAAACTTAGTGTAAGCACAGTAGCACAGACCGATGTTATATTCATATATAAACATATATTAGCTGATTCGATCCAGTTTCGAATAATACTTACAACAATTTACATTAATATTTGGAATTTTCAACTTATAAAGTCAACAAACACACACACAACACACTTACATATGCATATACATATATTTAAAAATAACTAACTACATTTATACAAAATATTTAACATAAACAAACTATAGACACATATACTGCAACAAATTAATGTATATGTTTTGATCATTTCAATTCGAACTGGATATAATTTGTCTGTCCGCTTCAACACAGATTGTATAATATTGTGTTCCGGGGCTATATATAACCGGAAACAGTGCTACTCACTGAATATAGAATATAGAATGATGAAGAGAAAGAGGAACACATAAGCCAAACACACACACACAAGCAAGAAGCCTATAATAATGCATACACTCCCAAATCATCTTCACCACCAGTTGAAAAATGCTGTTATATACTGTGTTTACTTACATTGGTAATTATTGTTTTCATATAAGATATATTTGAATTAAACAAAAAAAAATGTAAAACTGAAAACGGAAATTTCAACGCGTAAATTTTAATAAGAAACTATAATATAATGAAAGTAAATCAAAGCAAATATCGTAATCGGAAACTAAATCAACAGAAAAGTCGTTGGGCTAATTGTGAAATGAAAATCAAAAGAAAACGCTGCAAAAATTGTTACACATATTTAATATATATATCAACAAAGACTGATGTTAAAATGAAAAGAAAAAAACAAACAACTCCGTTCAGTACCATAATAGAACAACGCATACATTAACTATCTGCTGAGTTTCACAACTAAGCCCAACACTTTCTCTATGAAAATCAAATCGGGAAAATCGAAATAAATCGGTTAAGACATCGTCGTCGTCGTCGGGTATATCGCGTATCGGGTTTTAACGGTTTCGCGTTCGCGTATTATCGTCGCTCGTTCGTTCGTATCGTAAATCGTAATCTTATTCGTGTATCGTATATCGTCGGGTAATAAATGAATGAAACAAAACAAACTGATAAATAATATAATAGAGTGCAACTGTTACTGATACAAATTTACTTATATAATGTATACGACATGATATTTATATGCTATGCAAATATTAGATTGTTTTATAGTTTTTTGATTTTTGTTAAACCAAAAAGAAAAAAAGAAAAGAAAACTTGAGATTAGAATTCCGTTTAATATGATATTTATTTTGTGCGATCCTTAGGCAAAGCAAATGTTAAACAACAACAACAAAGAAGAAGAAGAAAAAACAACAAAGCAACCCATTGACTGATCACTTTTTAAAGTATTATATAATTTTGTATAGGGAACGTGTTTAATTAATTTTTCAGACTTTTTGAGCTATCATTTGTGTATAGACTTGGTTGACTCTTGAAACTACCTAATATATACTATATTATTTATTTTGATGTTTGTACAGAACAAATTTTTAACGATTAGGTATAAAGTGTACTACTAAATGGAAAATAAAAGTCTTTGAAATTATCGCGGATCAAAAAGAAAGAGAAAAAAACAAAGAATGAAAAAAAAACGAAAAACTAAATAAAATATGATGTGGTGTAGAAGAACTCAAGATGAACAAGAAAGGAACTCAAACAACAAAGTAAATCTAAGTAATAGTATTAATTAATTGTGTATAATTTCTTTTTGATTTCGTTTCAAAAAGAATATACAGAAAAAGAAAGGGGGAACGTGTGATAATAATGTAACTTCGGGTCGTTCGTTCGCGTCGCGTTAAAAAATACAAATAGAGCATATATACAAAATATGAAATATAATTGCAAATACGGGACTTCCGCCCCCGGGTCCCCAATAATAAATGAAACAAGCATAACTAAATACACAGAAATGATAACTGAATAATAAGCAAAGGCAAAACTAAAAGAAAACTAAAATGAAAAAAATCGTGATTTCGTTGTACCTTAAACCGAATTCATCGCGGAATATCGGTCGCGTTCGCGTGCGTTTGTATCTCTCTCGGGTGATCTTAGTGATTAGCGTTTAAGCAGAAAAAACAAAACAAAAACAAAAACTTATTAATGAATGAAAAGCAACAACAACAACAAGTAACACACATACAAGTACATAGAAAATACATATATATATTTAACAAATATATATATATAATTTTAGATTATACAAACTAGGTTCTCATTCGATATGCTCGTTTAATAGATTTTGTTTGTAATATTAAAAATGTTAGGAAACCATAAAAATACATTTTAAATTCACTTAGGGAATTTTTTATTTACTTCTTCATAGACAACTAACACATACAATCACACACAGTACTAACACACAAACACATTAGCATACAGGCCATACATTAACTGAAACTCTACGTAAAGTAAAACACTGTCAAATTTTCCAATAACTTTCTTTTAACAAAACTTCAACACACACTCTCTATATCAATACGACACACAAATTTACTACACACATGTCTGTCTATAATGAAATTGAATATATATACTATATAAATATATACTAGGCGCGTATATATACAAGTAATGATGTGTGTATGAATAGAATATAAAAAATCCTTTACACAAAATGTAAAAAAACAAACAAACAGAAGCTCTAGACGCTCTGTTAAATAATGCTGAAGCTTGTGCATTCAATCTCCTCCTCGGGAGATTTGTGTAAACTAATCAGAAACCCAAATAAATATGTATGTATAACATAATCGTCAAACATGAATATATAAGAAGGTGTTTCAATTATTTTCAAAGGAAATTCAACATTTATTGAGGCAAATTACAGGAATATCATTTAAGAAAAGTAAGTAAAATATTTGTATATTTTATAAATTGGCACAATTGAAATCTTATATATTTAATAGATGTATGAAAGAATATATACGACGTGACTTGTTGACTGTAAGTTTCAGTGGGTTACAAAACTAACAGTTAATCTTGCGACAGTCCGTCGAGCTTGTTGTTCGCATTTTGTTTTGTTCGTTCGTTGTCCTTAAATCGTATCAAATTTTGTCATCTCTCCACGCTGCTCATCATAGTCCAATATATCAGTTAGTCAAGTCGTCAGTCCGTTATGGGTTCCCAAGTCGTTGCTGAGGTTGCTTAGTTAATCGGGCATGCGCCCTGCCAGATGTCACCAAACACCATGTTGGGTGTTACGCGTACATCCTTCCTGTTAATCTGGATATTCTTAATGCAACCCTTGAATGTCTTCTTGGTCTTGATGCCAGGCGCCTTCTGGAACGCATGATGACCGCCCATGAACAATGGACGATTCGTTTTGGTCAGAACAGAGAACTCATTGCCTACACCCGGTTTGGAGCTGACATAGTCCACAGCAAGGGTAATGACGAACTTGGATTTGATGGCCTGCACTGTACGCCATTTGCCATCACAGAAGCTGCCATTGTCGGCAAGTGTGAAGTTGGTCTGGACAACGTTCTTGGTGTCCGACTTGACGGTGAAGAACAGCGAGTTCTCGACCAGCTCAATAATCAAATACGAGTTCCTGCCATGCACCGAGAACAAAAGACCATCGGGCTCACGTGGTCGGAATTCGAATGTAATTGTTACCTCAGCGTTGACGGCAAAGCGATCGAAGAGTTTCACATAGCCAGTGGTCTCATGGAAGAATACTCCCGTCTCTACCTGATCTGTGCACGGTACAACGTCGTACACAGTGGGCTCCGTCTCCAGTGCCAAGCCATTGAACTTGATCTCCTTGATGCAACCATTATAATTGGTTGTTGGTCCAGGCAGATAAGTTAAACGCTTCAGATCATCCTCCACATATTTGGAATAGCCACCCACATAGATGGGGAACTGCGTGGAAAATACAGGTGGACTTATATTGGGCAGCTCAATAGCCCCGGGCTGTTCCTTGCCATCGACTGTCAAGCTAATCTTGCGATTAGTGCGCACAAACTCCAGTGTATGCCACTCGCCATCGAGTATATCGATTTCGCTGGATATGTTCACCTTAATGCCGGCTCCCACCTGCACCTGATGGTACACATGTCCATCAAGCAGATAGAAAGCAATCAAGTCATCTCCCTCGCCAGGTGCATAGAAGAGCAGACCATTGGGATAGCTAGTGCGCACAGTCATGCTGATGTCGTAATGCTTCCTTAGCTTGACTGGCAACGTGTTATATTCCAATCGTTGGTATTTCAACGAATAGAAACGATAACCTGCCTCGACGAAGTCCACATCGTAGTTGGGATTAACCGGCAGATTGCAGCTTTGATGTATTGGGTTCAGTGCAGGGCGTGGTCTGGTCACTAGCGTTTTTGGTGTAGTTGGTGGTCCTAGCGGTGGCAGTGGTTCTTCCTCTTTGTTGTTAATGATCACTGGTGCTTCTGTTGTGGTTGTTGTTGTTGTAGTGCTGGTGGTTGTAGTTGTTGTTGTTGTCGTGCTTGTTGATGTTGTTGTTGTGGTTCTGACTGGTGCTTCCTGCTCTGCTATGTCTCCAAATGTGATTGGTGCTATAGGCTGCACAGGCGCTGGCTCCTCCTGTTCACCCACACCCTTGGGATAGTATGTGGGCAATAAGCTCGGCTGGTAGTCTATAAAAGGGGAGAGAAAAGATGTTAGATACTCAGCAGTAACTTGTACTACTCAACTCCTACCCAGCACATCCTCAGGACATCCATTGATATTGCCATTCTTCTTCTCTGCACTGTCCGCAAAGTTGATAATCTCTCCATTCACGGTCACATCGTTGATGCAGCCCACAAAGTAGGCCAGCGTGGACAGTGCTTTCCTGGGCGGTCTATAGTTATCGGGCAGACCAGCAAAGAATATATCGCCGCCTCTGATGAGCGGTGGATTGGGTATCTCCATGGAACTAAAAATTAATACATTCATTAATTAAGTTTAATTAATTTAGATTATTAATATTAATTATATGCCTACCGTTTGTCATCGATGTCATCTACGGACAACCTTAGCTGACTATTGTCGTGGTGCACAGTGACAACATGATCCTCGCCATCGTTGTATTGTCGCTGATCCAAAACTAGTTCGCCGCCCATGCTGCGCAGTGTTAGGTATCCATTGTCGATGGTCAGACCAATGGTGGAGCTCTGGTCATGATTGGCGGCATAGAAGAGCACGCCATCGGGGCTGCGGGTCTTGAAGCGCAGCACCACATAGAAATTATTCTCGGACGTGATGTCAGCAATGCGTAGGAATCCATATTCGTGTGGTGGATAAGACAATGAGGTTGAATACTTGTCCGGGCAACCCTCGACGAAGCCGGTGCCATTGACATACGTAGTCAGATCCACTTTGTAGCCGGAGATAGTCACGTCATCGATGCAACCATCAAAGTTCTGTTCGACAATCTCCGAATGATTGCGTCTGCCAGGGAAGCCGCCAAAGTAAAGACGCTTCAGCTTGGGCATTTCCTCATCAGCGCCTGGTGGTGCCTCATCCTGGGAGATGATTATATCGTCCACCTTAAGCAAACCACGACGACCGTCTCTGGAGGCAACAACACGATGCCATTCATTGTCATTGTAACGATCCTGACTGCCCGAGGAGACCCTCTCATCGCCCAGCTTGAAGCGGAAGACGATGGCACCGTCGACCAACTCAATGGACATGTAATGTCTATCGCGTCCATAGAAGAAAAGCAGTCCATTGCCGGCATCCTTGGCAGCCTTGAAACGGAACTGAACACTGGAGCGTGTCTTGAAGTTGAACGGCGATGCCTTCAGTTGAACAAATCCGTTGCCCTTGAAGCGTAGACCCGTGACCGGGGCTTGCTCCTCGAGCAGCACATCGCGTTCGCGTGCTCCATCTTTGTTCTCCTCGGCAAAGACAAAGTTCCAGAGACCGACCTTCTCATTGCCAATGCGTAGATCTTCTATATCACCACGGAACGAATTGGAGCGTATATCATCGGGCGCCGAGAAGTCGGAGGGTCCAGGGAGACCGCCCACAAATAGGCGGCTATTGCGATCCACATGCAGTACATTGTTGGCGCCCACCAGATTGCTTGACTTGCTGTGCTCCAACGATTCTCCATTGGGCAACTCCTCACGTATTGTCAGCTTAGCACTGGAGCCCAAACGATCGAAGATTGCCTGATACCATTTACCATCGGCAACATGTTTATCGCTTGTAATGCGCTCGGGACCATTGCCCAGATCGATGGTTGCAATTGGATATCCATTAACGATCTCCAGGGCAACAAAGTCAGTGTTCTTCTGATTCGTTTTGTTATCATTGCCCAGATACAAGAGGAATCCGTTTGGTTCGTTAGTTCTGAAGAAGGTCGATAGCTTCGTCTTGGTGGCCAACAATGGAGCCTGCTCCGGCGTCTTAAGTTCCAGCACTGTGCTGGGCTTGAACTGCACACCAACCTTGATGTTGTTGGCAATACGGCGAGCACTTTCAATTTTCTCCTTAAGATGTTCGATGTCTTGTCCGAGCTGCTGACTCTGTTCGCCCACGCGCTGTTGCTGCTCCTCAATCTCATCGGCCAGTTCACTCAACTTGGGCACCGAAGTATCCACATTGTCCAACTGATTGTTGGCCTGTGCAATTTCCTTGTTCGTGATGTCCACATCGCGACTAATGTTGCGTGCCTTCTCCAACTCCTTCGGTGTTTGGTTGCCAACGGGCTCCAGAATCTCAAGCACATTCTGTAGGATTTCCAGAGCATCGGTGGCATTCGAATTGGAGTTCTTCCAAACGTCACGCAGTGTCTCCGCGGGCAGTTGGCTTATTAGTACATTAATCTCTGTGAGTTGAGCATCTGTGGCAGCATTCAGCTGAGAAATGTTCTGCACTTTGCCAGCAGATCCATTGAGACGTGGCTCCAATTCGTCCTTCACCTTAAGCAGCGCCTGTCGTGCCTTCTGCAGCAGCTCCACAGACTCTTCATTTGCATTCGCTGCACGCTCGCCGATGCCATTGGTAATCTGTGCCGCGTTGCCGGCATCGTTGGTGGCATCCTGACTTAGCGTCTCGGCAGCCTGCACGGCATTGACAATATTGGAGTAGGCAGTGGCTGCTTCAATTGCTGGTTCCTTGCTGGACATCATATCCGCATATTGATTAGCCAAATTCTCAGCCTGCACTTTCAGCTCGGCAGCGCGTTGCTCAGCTTGTTCGGTGAGCGCTTCGGCTTCCTTGTGATCCGCATCACGCTCTGGCAGATACTCATCGACACCCTTGTTCACCAGCTTCAGCTCTTGCAGTGCACCACGCAGATCCTCCAGCTTAGTGTCGATCTGTTCAAGTGTCAGCTTACCATTAATCAAAAAGTTACCCGCCTCCTTGATGTTCTCCTCCGAATCCTTTTGCTGCTCCGACACCGTATCGAACTTGGAGTTGTCGTACGCACGTTTATTGCCCACATTCAAACGCTCCACATCGGCGGACTGTGTCTGCGACTGTTCGCTCCAGTTGAAGAGATCCTCCAGTTTATCGCTGAACTCGCCAATTTCATTCTTGAGCGCATTCAAACTCTTGTTCTGCTGCTTAATCGGCTCAACTAGCTTGTCCACCTCATCGTAGAGCTGACGTGATTTGTCCAGCACCAACTCATTTGATTGCAACTCAATTTGCGTAGCGTTGATCTTGTTGAGGATCTGCTTGGCCTGCTCGAGGGCTGCATCGATTTTCGTACTGGCCGTGGCTTCTAGATTCTGCGAGAGTGCATCCACAGCGGCGATGGCATCGCGTGCCTGTTCTACACTGCCCAATGCTTCCTCATGCACAGCCGTAACGTTGGTCAACAGAATACCCGATCTTGATTGTATATCCAGGGCATTGTTGAGGGTCTGATTAACCTGCTTGGCGTATGCCTTGCTGGCAGCCTCCAGTTCGCTGTTGAGTTTCTGTGAGGGCAACAGATTGACCGTCGTCGGATCCAGTGCTTGCACCTTGGGCGTCAGTTCATCAGCCAGTACATCATAGTAGTTCAGTTTCTGGCTGGTAAAGAATGCCATTGTGACTGTCTGGAAGTCCTGGAGAACACCATCGATCTGATCGCGCAATCTGTCCGTAACATCGAGCAAAGCATGGTGGCAATTGTTGCACTCCATGCAACCGTCTTCGGTTAGCACCCAACGATTTGGACACGCCTCACAGCGATCTCCAATCACACCAGGCAGACAGACGCACTGACCCGTCTGCGGATTGCAGCCGGTGCCGGCGCGGGAGTAACCCTGATTGCAGTTACAAGGCGTGCAGCCATCGCGTTCGTATTTCCAGTGATCCACAGCGCAGCGATCGCACTGACGTCCATGGACGCCGGGTTTGCAAAGACCTGAAAGAGTTAAGTTTTCAATATATAGAATATATAGAAATATATCTCTACCATCTCTACTTACAGTGACCTGTGTGAGCGTCACACTGCGTTGAATTGGAAGCAGGGCCACAATCGCAGGCACGACAACCAATGCCAGAGTCGAAGCCATAGTGATCTGCCTCGCACTGATCGCAACGCTCGCCGATGACGTTCTCATGGCACTTGCACTTGCCCACATAGGGATCGCACTCCAGAGTACCCAGCTCATCACAGTCGCAGCTCTGGCAGTTCTTCAGTTGCACAGCATCGCCATAGAAACCAGGCGCGCACAAATTGCACGCCATGCCCGAAGTGTTGTTCAGGCAGCGCAGGCATTCGCCGGTGCGTGTGTCACACGATCCCTGCTCCTCGGGATTAATGTTGCCTGAGCACTCGCAAGGCTTGCACACGTCGCCTTGCGTCTCTGGGTCACCATAGAAGCCATTAGCACAGGCCTCGCAGCGTGCACCCGTATAGCCAGGCAGACACTCGCAATGGATTTCATTGCCAGACTCGGAGATCTCACAGCCAGTGGCAAAGTTGTTGGAATCAAAAGGCAGCGGGCAGGCGCAGATCATGCAATCATGTGGTGTTCCATTCGTAGCATTGCCATAGTATCCTGCCACACATTGCTCGCAATGATCGCCCTGCGTCGAGTGCTGGCAGTTGGTGCAGATGCCGGTGCCACAATCGCAAGTCTCGGCATGTCCGTTACACTCGCAGGGCACACAATAACCGCCATAGGGTCCATTATCCAAACGATGATAGCCCGGAGCACAATCCTCGCAAGAGTGTCCAGTGTAGCCGGGTGGACAATGACAATGTTCGACAGCCAGGAACTGATAGCTACCGGTGCCGTTGTCATCCTCATCGGCCAAAGTCAAGTAGACATCGGAGAGTTGCGTATGCAGTGTTTGTTCCCAGTAATTGGCGCGTATATAGATCGATGTTAGATCGCGCAGTGCCATCATAAAGTCAGCACGGCTTACTGCTTTGCCCGTTGGCGTCAAGAAGTTGCTCTCCACCATTTGCAGATGATTCTTAAACGGCAAATTGCTGCTGGGCTGCTCGTAGCTCTGATGCACAAGCACCTGATCTTTGCTGAGCAATATAACATCGGGTGCATTCAAGGCCTTGCCCTCGAAGCCAGTGGTGAAGAGCAGTGTGTAGACAAGCTCGCCGCCATAGGCCGAAATGTGGCTGTTCTGATTGAGCAGATAGTCCAGCACACCAAAGTAGGCGACGCGTTGATCGTTCTCATCACGCGTGGTGAAGTCCGCCTGCAGCGTTGTCTCATTCACCAGCAGCTCGTCTTTGGTGACATCCCAAATATCGAAATCAATCAACTTCTCTTGGAAATTGGCCGAGTTGATGGACACATGCTTCAGCAGACTGACATTGTAGACTCTCAGATAGGCGCTGTCACAGCGTGACGTTTTGCCAAAGCAGAAGCAACTGGTGCAGCCTTCCGGGTTGCTGTCCTGCAGATTGTATGTGCCCTCCACACACTGATCACAGTCGCGACCCACAACGTTCTTCTTGCAGAAACAAGTGCCGTCCACCTTGTCGCAGACTTCCAGCTCAGTGCCGGGTTTGTGGCAGCTGCACTGGCTGCAACGTGGAAACTCGTAGAATCCATTGTCGCACACATCACAGGCTCGACCCACAATATTCTCACGGCACTCGCAGGAACCATTGAACAGATCACACTGCTGGTTGCCCCTGGCAATGCCCAAGTAGTTGCAGTTGCACTCCTCGCAGCCAATCACCTGATGGAAGCCATAAGTGTTCGGTGCGCATCTGTAAAGAAGAGATATTGATAAGTTTCCAGCTGACATTTTTAATCATTTCGTTACTTACTTGTCGCACATGGGTCCAATTACATTTGTTGGGCACATGCACTCGCCGGTGGTTGCCTCACACATGGCAATGCTGGGGCAACTGCAGGGTTTGCAATCGGGGAAACCTTGGGTAGAAGAAGCATAAGTATTGAGTGGTTCACCATCTTTGCCTGACTTACCATAGAATCCTGTGCGACAGGCTGTGCAGCGACGTCCAATAACATCCTTACGGCACTGACACTGGCCACCAAACGGATGACATTCAAAGCTGGTAGATCCCTCGTAGTCGCAGTTACAGGCCAAGGCGCCGCTGTTGTAGTCGGCGGTCAGGGAGAACACGGCATTCTTGCAGAACTCGCTGGCATTGTGCGTAATGTGATAATGATCGTGGCCACATTCCTTGATGAACTCCTTGGTCTGATCGAAAGTCTCCTCAACCAACAGATCCGGATTGTATTGCTTGATGGGCACAGCCACCAAATAATCCAACCAAACATCTTGTGCACGAGTGTTCTACGAAGGCAACAAAGTGACAATGAATAATGACAACAATTGTTAAGCAATTTATTTCACTCACCGTCAATGTGAACTTGAAGTCATCCTCAATGTTGAAGAAACCAGCATCACCTGCAATGACACCACGACAGCCAGAGCTGGATGGACAGTGCTCAATGTCGAACTTGCCATCGTATTGATTCTTGCCAGCTGTGAGTGTGTACAGCACTTGGTACTTGGGATTACTGGGCTGGTAGTACTTAACCAGAATGACATAAGCACCAGGATCGGACACCTTTGATTCGATAACAATTGTGCCGTCGACACGGTTGTCCAAATGCACAAGCTTAACGCGATCATCAAAGGCTGCATATGGTGGCTTGTTGACTGCAATGCGATCCTCGTGATCGGTTTCGAATTCAATCTTCTTGGAATCAGGCACGGAACGGAATTTGGGTGTAGCACATTGTTTGTCGTGAATAACGCAAACGGGACTCGGGTTGATGTAATCAATGGACCACTGATCGACAGGAATTGCCGACACAGAGATAATTGGTACACGGTAAGCATCGTCAAAGTCAGCCTGTGAAAAGAGGAATAATGATAAACTAACCCGTTAATATCTTCAATTAATTTGAACTTACGTAGATGGTAACTGGCTCCAGATTCTCCTTGTTGACGTTGAAGATCTTCTCGCTGCCATCGTCATTGACTGGTGTGCGACAGACGGTGGAATACAGGCAGGGATAAAGATAGACCGTAGAGTATGAATCCTGATCGTTGCCCAACCTGAGATTCACATCGTACGGCACTGGATAGTTGCGTTCACTAATGTAGTCAATCACAAAGATGTAGCGACCACTGTGCGGCACATTCACAATATAGTTGAGCTCCTTCTGATTGTTGCTCAGCACAGGAATCTCTCCAATATGTCCAACAATTTCTAAGTGCTCTGGATCGCTGTAGAATTCCGTTGGATTGGTCGGCTTGCCATTGTCGTTGACAATGAAAGGCATTTTGGCGGGTTCAAAGACATCAACTGAGGCATATTTATAATGGCGACACAACTCCATGTTGCCAAGCTCGCAAGGATTTGAAATGTGACGCGTCAGAATGGAGGCTTCATAATACGCAGCAGGCAGCAGCACAAAGTAGTCCAGCATTACTTGCTGTTTGGCCTTAGTAGTGACACCATAGGTTCCCGGATCTAGAACAACAGCCGAAGGTTTGCTGCCTTTGGGTCCAGAGACGGTGACAAACTCCGGTTGCGTGGTAGGACGCAGCAGAACTACAACTCTAGAAAAGATGAAGAAAATAAGTAACAAGCAACAGAGAAATCATTTCAGTTCATTTCACTTACTTCTGATCTACTTCCAGTGGATTTTCGGACTGTATCAGAATGCTGGCAGTAATATTCTTATCCGATGGATTCATATAGCGTATGATAATGCGATAAAGCGATGATTTGATCACAGACACATTGTTGCGCACCTCGTTCTGTATGTCATTGAAGACCGCATAGCCCTTGCTGCT
Source organism: Zaprionus capensis (assembly GCA_018903675.1). Taxonomy (NCBI): domain Eukaryota; kingdom Metazoa; phylum Arthropoda; class Insecta; order Diptera; family Drosophilidae; genus Zaprionus; species Zaprionus capensis. Next base: position 7,519,478 of record JAEIFN010001072.1, read on the forward strand.
AAAGTCCGGAAACACTTCCTCATTGTACTGATAGCGCACCTTGGCGCCCGATGGCTGTTCGCCGTCCTCGTATTCGTATTGGAACTGATGCAATGTGGGGAAGTAATGCGTTGTCAGTGGCTGCGTACAGGCACGTCCCGTGACACGTGGATGACACTTGCACTGGCCATTGATCTTGTCGCACTGACTGTCCCAAGAGCCGCCCACATCACAGCTGCAGTCCTTGCAGCCGAACAGGGAGGAACCATCCAGATCGAAGGTGCCATCTTTGCACTCATTACAGCGCCGTCCTGTGGTGTGTGGCTTGCAGTGACAATTGCCGGACTTGGAGGCGCATGTGTCCAATCCCGAGACGGTACCATCAATGTAACAATCGCATTCCTGGCAACCCTCTGGATTGGTGATAGTCAGATTCCAGTAGAGTGGCTTGCACTCGTTACAAATGCGCCCAGAAACGCGCTCCTTGCACTTGCATAGCTCACCCACCGGCACTGAACCACAGCCGGCAAACTGATCGATAACACCAGCTGGATCACAGTTGCAATCCTCGCAAGCAGGGAAATTGTAGAACGATTCCTTGCACTTCTCACACTGGCGGCCATCGAAGTTGGGTTTGCTGCGGGAGAGAGGAATAGATTTGATTATAATGATAACATAGATATACAAAAATGGCGCTGCCTACCAGAAACAACCATCCTCATTACAAGTGACACCCTCCGAACCGTGTTCATCGCAATTACAGGCTGTAAAGTATACAAATCTTTATCTTTATCCAAATCTTTATACTCCATTCAAACTTACGCAAGCACTCGGGATAGTTGTAGAAGCCAGCAGCGCACATGTTGCACAGTTTGCCGGAATAGTTGATGAGGCAGTTGCACTTGCCGGTGTTGTCACAGGTAATGGCTGAGCTGCCTGTGCTGGAACAGTTGCAGGGCTGGCAGGAGGGATAGTTAAAGTAACCCGGCAAGCAGCGATCGCAACGTGGTCCGCCAAAACCTTCGCGACAAATACATTGGCCTGACTGCTTGTTGCAAATCTCCGACTCGGTGCCCTGATGATCGCAGTCACAATCTGAAGTAGAATAGGTCAAATTGTAGTAAATTACAGTTGTAGTTTATACTCATTGTGTCTTACATGAGCAGGTGGGTTCATTGTAGTAGCCATCCTTGCAGCGCTCACACTGTGCGCCGCCCCAGTTGCTGAGGCAGGTGCAGTTGCCGGAGACAACATCGCAATCGTTGTTGATGGAGCCCAACTTGTTGCACTGACAGGCTTTGCACTCGGGGAAGCCGTAGTAGGATTCAGCGCACTCCTTGCAGTAGGCACCAGCAAAGTTGGTCTTGCAGGGGCAAATACCATTGACCGCTTCGCAGTTGTAGCCATTGGTGCCGTTCAGATTGCACTCGCACTCGCGACAACGCGGATAACCATAGTAGCTGAAGGAAGAGAGCAAGATTAGAGATAGTAGAGAATTAGGCATCTCTCTGGAACTTACCCATAGGAACAGGAGTCACAGTTGGGCGGCTGGAAGGCGGCACGGCATTCACACATGCCCGTCTCCTCCTCGCAGTGTCCCGTTGAGTAGAAGAAGTCGCAGTTACAGGCTGTAAAAGGGAAACAATTAGTCAGGTCTGTTCTCACTCCTGGAATTGCTCTACTTACGACTGCAGACGTCTGTCTCGTTCCAGAATTTGCCACGTGGTCGATAGTACTTTGCCTTGCACTTGTTGCAGTTGGTGCCTTCGGTGTTGTGCTGGCAGTTCTGGCATACGCCACCGCCGTCGTAGTGTCCATGAATGTCCAGGGAGAGGCCCTTGCGGTTGACCTCCTCATCGTATTTGCACTCGTTGCTATGGCCATGGCAATTGCAGGCTGAGAAGAGGAATAAGAATTAGAAAAAGGATTACCAAACTGGGTTCTACTCTGTCTACTTACGTTCGCAGTTGAAGGGACGCGCATTGGTGTTCTGACGCCATTTCTTCTGCTCGAAGCCGGGGCAACATTGGTTGCACTGAATGCCGCAGGTGTGATGCTGGCAACGACAGGCGAGAATGCGCACTGGACTGCTGGGATCCTTGACGTCACAGGTGTCGGCGTGTCCATTGCACATGCAGCGACCACCAATGGAAATATCCTTAATGGAGTAGAAGTAACGACGTGTCACAGTGGGATCCTGACGAGCCACGGACATCAAATGACCCAGCAAATTCTTGGTACGCAACAGACGTATGCGCACATTTGTGGCACGTGTCCATTCTTGCAACACAGTCGAGTTGAAGTAGTTCGTTGCCGAGGGACGTCCATTGAGCAACATAACAGGAATTTCTCCATTCTCTAGCGGCACAATTTTCGAATATTCCGTGGTGCAAATGACATCGTTATCCCTTGAAATTGGTTTGTACGTATCCTTGCCAAAGTAAGTCTCACAATCGGCGGGTGTATCGGAGAAATGCTGCCATGGGGTCCAGGTCTTGCCATAATCCGTAGACTTCTCCAGTGTCCAGAGACCTGGACGCGGGGAGTTTCCCATGCGTATGAACAAATAGGCGACATGGAATTCCTAAACAGAAAAGTTTTAATGTTTCTACTTCAGATACCCCTTCTTTTCTGTTCTTTGCAAACTTTTCTTACTGCCCCCTTGAATTTGTCATACATTCCCGGCATGGAACTTCTCTTAACAGTCAAGATTCGCTCTAAACATAAGCTCAATTCACAGTGCCAGCTAATTCATTAAAATTTATTAGCGTTGCGTACACACAACACAATCTGTGTGTGTGTTATGTCAATATGTGTGTTGTTTGTGGTTGCTTGTGTATGTACTATATCTACTGAGGCAGCAGCATGAGATCATGAAAGAGAATTAACTCCATGCGGCTCTCCAGCACACACTAAATTTATCTGCGTCCACCAAATGTTTGTTTATTTTGTTTCCCTCCTGTTTGCTTTCCAATTCGTATTCAATTGAAACGAACTAAACATCAGAGATAAACATATGTACACACATAGTATATACATACATGGTATATAAGAAATATTGTCCTCCGCGGTTTATTTTTGCGTAAACATGTGTTTTTTACTTGAGTTGAAATGAAATCATTCATTAAAATTGAAATCTTTCAAGAATCTTGAAAGAGTAGAGTTTTATATGTTTTTATATGGAATATTTTGTGGGAAATAAGAACTCTGCTATATGTTTGGGAATATTGTTAAATAAGAGAACTATAAATGGAGAATGCTACAACAGAGTCTTTTGGGTGGAAATACGTGTAATTCTAATGAAAGAAAATCTTCTGATTTCTTTGGCAAATTCCATTAAGAAGTTTAGAAGCGAACTACAAGATCCCACAACAGACTCTTCTATGTGGGAATACCTTTTAATATGTTCTACAAGATAAGCTAATTCTTCACTTCATAAAATCTTCTCTATTCTTTCGGCTAATCTTTTAGCTGGCGTCAGCTAACTATAAATACTGCTATTGCAGCTTGAAGACTATAAAACAATGTGCAGGCGTTGCACTTTCAGTGTCTGGGACTGTGTCAGATGATCTCATTTCATGCCGAATCTTAAGTAGTTGGAATAATTCTATATAGTACATTTAATAATAAGGCTTCTCTGGCGCTGGGGCCGCCACATGTTCTCAGCGTTTCCGTTGCAAGTGCGATAAGCTTGGTGACCCCAAAGTTTTTATAGAACGATTCAAGACGTAATGATAAGCGCGTGGGCTATGCCAGTAGTTGCTGCTGCTGCTATCAGCAGAAGTATGTACATATTATGTTTTATAATTCAAATCTGAAACTGGAACTGTATTGTCCCCATTCATGCTAAGAATTCTTCTTGACTCCCTCTTATCGCTCGAAAAAAATAAAGGAAAACGAAAGAGTCAATGCTCTGTGGCGGGTTTCTAAGCGAGCATGTAAGCTGAGACAGCCCAACATGCTCGGCATATAAAATATATGTACATATATTATGTACATACGTGTGTATATGTATGTATGCATGTAGGTCTCTACAAAACAAGCTGATAACCCGCAACTCCAAAGGGAAGCAACTCAGCAAGATATTTCGCTGCGTCGTCTTCGTCGTCGTTGTCGACGTCGAAAATGAAATGAAAACCCATTAAAATCGTTTTCAAATTTTACGAGCCTGTCTGTCTCTCTCTGCACATGCCAGAGGAGCCTGTCTGGGGCTGAGACTTGAGCTGAGATCGAACCCATGCTGCTGAACCCATAAGAACGTCGTTGCATCGACTTGTTTTTGTATTGTCTTGTGTTCTCTTTCTTCTTTCCCAGGCTACTCCACCTTTCTTTTTTGTCTTCTTCTGTCTGTTGTTGCTGCTTACCTGTTCGAAATTGATGGTCAAATTGACTTCATTGAATTTCATGCCTCGGGACAAGGGCGGACTCTGCCACCAGGCCTCGGTGCCATCGATTGCATTCTCCGGCGGATGATTCTTCTCCGGAATTTTGGGATCACAGTAATCGCAGACCTAGAAGAATACGCACACACACACACATGTGTTTATTACTTCAGTGTTTTAAAAATAGTTTCGAATTTGAATGTTCAACACATGTGGCACGGTCTGAAGAATTCAACATGCAGCACATTTTTTTTTTTGGGTTGGGAAACATGAAAATTTTGTATGTATACGAGAAAGTAGATAATTAAGATTGATTCTATACCTGTCCCTGAATAACTGAGTAGGCATTATGATCATTTTCCGTATTAGCTCCGACTAGTTTGCAGTAGAGCTCAGGTCCGTCTGTATCCTCGCCACATGTGGCTGTTGCATGAATCGTACGGCCTGTGGCCAGATTGAAATATGGCGGCGTCAGTTCGGCCCCACACAATGCCACTATCAGGCAAAGTGCAAAGGCCACGCCCAGAGCATCAACTGAAGCCATACGCAGGCCCATTGTGCTCCCAGCTCCCACACACACACACTGCACACACAAAAGTCCTTTATCAGTCCCTTTTAAAGATCACTTCCGGTTCACTTTGCTTATGTATTCCACTTTCTTATCTTTCTTTTAATTCACTTTTCACTATTCGATTCTTATTTCTTTTCAGAGCCCATCCAACCGCACTGGATGGCTCGTCGCGAGCAACTGAACTTCAAGCGACGAGAAGTTTTCCTCGAGACCCCAAAAATTATATGTATCAGTGTCGACTGATGGATTCGTCTTCGACTGTTCGTCGGCTCAGCCAGCCCGATTCGTCCATCGGGTTTCGGTTGTCGGGCCGACGACTGCCGGCGATCCCGGCCCATTTATTACTTCATCGGGGCACAGCTGAGAGCCCGAGATTACGTTTTCGATCTTCGTTTGTTTTGATTTCGTTGTTCGTTTGTTTTCCTTCGCATTTCCAGTTTCTCGTGGGCTCGATTGCGCTCTATATGTTTCGTTCTCTCTGCCGGCCGGCTTTTTATTAAGTAGTAAACAAGAGAAACACCATTGAAAGAGAGTTTGGCGTTTCTCTTTTGAAGCAGAGGAAACGCCAGCATAAAGTTCACTGCAAATTATTGTGTGGAATTATTATAATTAGGGTAGTGTGCGGAGATGTTGGTACCTACCTAAGGAGCGTAACTTCTGCCTAATTTGTTGCATCCATTATATTTTTTACGCCACAATTATCCGTCATTTTTGCAAGTTAATCACATTTTTTTTGTTATTGTGAATGTTTTTTTAAGTGTTGAGGTCGATTTCGATTTGCTGCTCCATAACGTCCCATTCGCAAGCCACTGTTGTCCAACAGTTGAACTACATTTTGAGTTGCCTAACAAAAATAATAATTAAATTTAAATTATTGCACACTTTTAAAGGTGCATGCTGTAAAATTAGCAACGCAACTTAATTTTGCTGATTGGGACAACTCAAATGTGGTAGTTGTAACCAAATTAAACAGATAATCACATCAAACGGTCAACAGGTGTGTTCATTGCATAGACTACTTGTGTTAATACTTTCATTCTTACATTTTGTTATTGCTTTCATTTACTTCCTCTGGCTCTACCATATTGTGCAAGCGCCATGAACTCCTACGCGTCACAGTTGGCAAACTGTTGAGCTTGTAGTGTGCGTAATGTCATTGTCCACCGCAGCTAAGTTTTCGATAACAATCGATCCTTATTTTTAAATAATGCCCCAAACTCCCACGCGCCACAGTTAGTGAACTGTTGAGTTAAATGCAGTCCTGCAAAGTGTCGAATAAGAATCCGAGTAAATGCAGTTATTTTCGAGAAGCGTGAAATAAAATGTTAAATATGAGCAAAAAATTAAATTACAATTTATATTCATTATTAGTCGATTAACACTCGGTTTCGGATTAGGCAAATGTTGAAATTTATTGAATTTGTTTGTGCTGAGTGTGCTTTATTAGGTTTTGCAAAATTGCTGCGCTGAAGGTGAATAACGGTGAACAGTCGAACGCGTTCAGGCTTGTCCAAAATGAAACGAGACTCAACCTACAATCACCAAAAACTTGAAGTTTATTGCTAGAGCTATTAAGAAGCCTAAGAAACTGTTCGAGCTCGGGCTGACTGACTTCTAGTCGTAGCGAATAGCTTTGAAAATCACGATCAAAAAACTGTAAAATTCATTACCAATGCAGCGACAGCGCAGTCGCCGTGTTTGTGCTTGTCTATGTCTAAACTGGTTAGTAAGCAGCCAATGGAACTGAACTCTCTTGCAATGACAAAAAATATACTCGTAATCGCGCACTGATAAAGACGGCGGAGTCTGTCAACGGTTTTTGGCCTCAATTCTCTTCTCGGGCACACTGTGCAGCTGCTGCCGGCAGCTTCGTTTCGGCTCGGTTCCATAGATGCAAACGAGTTCTGATGACGTAATAGGCATCATTTACCGCTTCTTGTTGTTGTTGTTCTATTTTATGCAACTCACGCAAAAAGCCCGTTGAGTGTTCGGCGAAAAAAATGCAAATAAATTTTTTTAATTTTTTTATATGTCATGCAAAAAATCGAAATAAATTTTTATTTTTTGTTTAAGTGATGCATAAAATCAAAAATGATTTGGTTTGTTAGTTTTTTGCGATATTTTTTTATTTTTTTTATCTGTTTTTTCAAGTGTTGCAAAAAATTAAAATGATTTATTTTGTCAGTGTTGAAGTGCTTGTGTAATTTTATTTACACACAAAAATGTGTGTGCTGTGATCGATAAATTGCTACATTAACGATAAGCTCTTGGATTTAACGGTAAAAATCAGACGGTAAGTGCATATTTAACTATACCATAATTATTTTGGGAAATACTCTTTATTAACATTATTGTCAACAAATATTTAATTAGTATTTCATACATTAATACTTAAGTCAAACATTCTTTATACATAAATTACTCTGTGCACTGCTTATTGGTTATTAAACCACTGTGCGGGCGCTGCCGAAGTTAGCGTCGTCGTTGTTTACCTGGTCTCACACAGCGTTTCATTTTATTTATTCGCGTTGTATTACTGATTTTGAGTTCAATTCGGTTCTAAGTTTCGAAGCGTTTGCATCGGCGCAGTTCTTTAATATGGTGCTTTTGAAAGTGATTAAATATCTTGTAGGTTAGTGTACAGATAAAAAAAATTGTTGACGGAAATATTCAAATTCATTATAACGTTATATCGTTTCATTTCATTTACATGTGCCTCTCGAATAGGCTGCGTGGTGCGTGTCTGCAATGAGCTGTCCCAGAATATGAATTCGCTAAACAAGATGTTTAAATATCATTTGCTTGAGGCAAATTAGCCGACATATCGGAGAAACCACAGATAAAGCTGTATATTTGTACCTGCGCACACCCCTTAACCTTTCAACTGTATATACGAGTACTAAATGTTTTGCCAGATGTTAATTACGTCTGTCATTTCTGCTTTAATAAAATTTTTACTTGAAAGCAACACAAGCTCGACGACATTTAAGGGAAATAAAAGTGTGAACGCTGTGTGCCGTATGTGGCGTCAAGAATAACCTTGCCACAATCGACGTGCGCACCACAAGAGGCGTAACGTTGTTGTTGTCTTGCACAATTGGTGCTTGGCTATTAGAAACTCTATTAACGGCTTTCGATTTCTGTTTGAGTTTTGAAGAATTGTGTAACCCCGTTAGTTGGCCATAATCTTCTAACAATAATGCCATAAATAATAATGAAGTAGTGGCTGTTTATAGATGGCAAATTTAATATAAATGATTTTTAAATCATAGAACTTATATATAGCTGTTTTTAAGTACATGTTGTTAACTTCAAAGTTAAATTGTGGCGTGGAAAATGTTTAATTACAATGATCAGTTGATATATAAAAACTATTGATACAGAAATAGGCGGAGAACTTCGAACGGTTAGCTCTATTGGCAAGGCCTTTAAATTATAAAAACAAACAATGATTTTTCAATTTTTTAACTGGCCTAACAACGCTGACCCGGCAGAAAAATTAGCATACCTAGCCAAGAATTCGAATGTGGAAAAGGGGGTTTTTTGTCTAATTACCATACAATGTCAATTCATTTGTATTGACTTTATAGAGCACTCGAAAGGTTTCTAAACTCTGTCATTTATTGAGAACTTCTTGAGCTTATATGCATAAAATGAAAAGTATAATGGGTAATACTAAATATATACTATATTTATTTAACAGTTTTTTTTAACAATTTTTAAATTTAAACTTTATCTTAACTCATTCACGGCCTATCATTGTTCGGCCAAAGTTAACCACACTACTGACAAAGCTAAGCATAGATGTTATCATACTGTGGGCATGTTTCGAACTCTTTGTTGTCTCCTCTCCTGCATCATTTTCCCTTTTGATTTTGTTTGGTCTATTTTTGACCACCTTAATTTTCGTCTGTGTTTCAGCACTGTTGAAAAGGCGATCCACAAGTGGCATAATGATTTTACGTCCATCCTCTATGTTGATCTCGTTGATGCTATCATCTTCAGAGCTGAAATCATCCAGTCGGCGTCCTTGTGCTGCAAAAAGATCAGGGATTTCGTTAGATAAATCCTTCTTTTAGTTCTTCTCATACATACCGAACAACACAAGTGCAGAGCTGATAAGAATGGCTGATAAGAAGTTGGCTAGATGCATTGTTAAGATTGCTTGATTGAAACTGGAACTGAAACTGATTGTTAATGCAAATTGTGCACTGAACTTATACACACAGTTTGTAGACTGTCGAGCGCAAGCCAGACAATCTACGTGATTTTGAGCGGAATTCAATAGGAACTAACATAACGCACGTTTTCATAAAATAATTGTTTTATTTGTTAAGTAAAACTTATTTTACGGTTTTCATATGTATGCAAAATGTCGTGTGTGAAACACGTTAGACTTTTTTGTTGGACGTCAGTCAGTCAGTCCATTATTCATCCGGCTGAATTTTGTGTTATGTCTGACATGCAGTTTGATTTTTATATATCTCATATGCATTGTCCAGCTCAGCGTCAGCCAGACGTTCGTCGGGTACACCCGGCCAATTCTCCCAGCATTGCACCGTGGATGGTAACTTGACCAAGGGATGACTTGCAGTCATTCCAATAGCATATAAAGCTGTAAAGTTTAATGTAATATAAAAATATATAATAAATATAAATGTTTCTACTCCTCACCAAATAAAATGATAAGGTACATTATAAAAGTTGCCTAGTTCGATTAAAACTGCGAGGCTTTGCAGAAGAACACAACGGTTTTATAGCGTATGTGGCTACCATCCACGATACGCAGACAGACCTAAGCGAGACCAGCTTTTTGCTGGCATGAATCCAAGCGTGGCGCTGGACAAAAGAGTATCGAAATAATTCCATTCAAAAAGAGGGGGCTCGAGGCGTCGCTTTGTCTCGCGTCGGGCAAATACGTTTGACGTCATTGATGAGAGTCTGAAATCCCAGCTGTCTGAGAGTTAATTTTGTCTGCGTGTATTTTTTATAATCTTAAAGGCGTAACATTTATTTCGGGTATAGACATATCAATCTTTCTCGTGCCCAAAGAAGATTGTCCAGTGTTCGTACTCCGACGTCTGCTGGCACATAAACGTTTCCATCTGGCAGTAGATGTCACTGTAGTCGTCATAAGCTAAGTAAAACGAGTTTTATTAAGGAGGATGAATATCATTAAAGATGGACTTTACATACTCTTTTTTCCCTCGTGACATGCGGCAACATCTAAATGACATTTCGATGCGTATTTGCGTATGCAGTTTGCCTGCTCATCAAAGCGGCAGATTGCGCTATTTTCCTTCGGCTTTCCGCACGAGCTTTCCAATGGGCACGGTGGCATTATGATCCCATGCGGCCGATTCGCTGTGTCATTGCTATGCCCCACTGTGCAGTCTATGTCAATTTATTGAAATACAAGTTAGATAGAAATTTAGATACTTATCCTTTTTACTTACAGAACAGTAGCATAAATGTGCAGATTATTCTTAAGAGCATCGCGACACCAGTTTGCACTATTTGAAGCGCAATGCGGTACTAGAGACTATCTTTGTATTGTTCAGTCTCCCGTTAGGTTTGAATGACAGCAAGTAAATAGAGAGTGGACGAGTGCTGATTAGATTACACTTTAAACTTGAAATTCTTTATTATTATTTGCCTATCATACATGCAAACAAACTGTAAGCAATCAGAATAAGTGTATTCTTATCTACGTATATCACTTCAAAGTGATCTAATTGGCGATCGTAAATTCAAATGAAATAAACTATAGTGTTGTTAACTCAGCTTTTTCCCCATAGAATCTAGCTTTTCTTCAATTACAAAAACAGCGAATAGTTTTAAATTTAGCTTTTTTAATGTCGAGGCAGTTTCTAACATTTTTATTCAAATAATTGTGTGAAAATCCTAGCATACTTTTGTGAGTTGTGTGTATTGTGGCTTGAGTATGGAATATTATTTGTTGCATACTTAAGTGCGTCATTTTGTTTTCGACTGACTGCGATACAATTTGGCATAAATGCCGTTTTTGGCCAACAACTGGGCATGGCTACCCTGCTCCACAATGCGTCCAGCCTGTATAACACAAATAGTATTGGCATTTTGCACTGTGGATAGTCGATGAGCAATCACGATGCAGGTGCGGCCAGAGCAGGCAGAATCCAGGGCTTGTTGTACAACCTGTTGGGAAGAATCAATGAATTTACCATCTAAGTTAAGCTCCTTAATTAACTAACCCTTTCGCTTTGCATATCCAGAGCTGATGTCGCTTCGTCTAGTAGCAAAATCTTGGGATTTCTTACCATTGCTCTGGCAATGGCAATGCGTTGTTTCTGTCCACCCGAGAGCTGTGTGCCCTTGGCGCCCAACATGGTCTCATATTGTGCAGGCAGTGCCATAATGAAATCATGAGCATTAGCCATCTTGGCAGCCTCAATGATCTGTTGCATTGGAATGTCGCGTGAAGTGTCGCCATATGCGATATTCTCCCCAATTGTCTTCTCAAACAGCGATGGCTCTTGAGAAACAATGCCCAAGCGACGACGCAGTGTTTTCAGTTCCATATCCTGGTGTATGCTCTCTTGATCGATTAGCTATGGATAGAAATGTTATCAGTAATATTTAACTGGTGTTCAGGGAGGGGTTTCTTACAATCTTGCCCTCATTGGAATCATAGTAGCGTAGCAGTAGTTGAACACAGGTGGATTTACCCGAACCAGAGGCGCCCACCAGGGCAACAGTTTGTCCCTGTAACACATCCAGATTAAAGTCCTGTAGCACTGAATGATCAGCTCGTGAGGGATATGCGAAGTTGACGCCACGAAAACTGACTCCCGCGTCGACAGCGTTTGTCTTATTGTAAATATTGCCATTCTGTCCTGTCATATTGGGGGATTGAATAAGCGGACGACGGTCGATCATCTCGTACATGCGTGTTGCGGACAGAAGAGCTGCATTAAAGGCTGGCGTGAAAGCTAAGGATTGCGCCAGAATGAAGAGACCATACAACATTGTATTGGCAATTCTATAAAGAAACATTAATATATCGGATACCATATTAAATTTAGCATAACTTACTTCATCACAACTTCAAATTTGATTCTGCCATCGGCGCACATGAATCCACCATAGGTTAGGGTAACGGCATAGCCAAAGAACATTAAAGTCATGCCCATTGAATTGACCAAACCTCTCCACTTTAGACGACTTTTGATCTGCATGCGATATCGTTCAACTTCTTTATCATAGACTTCAATTAATTCCTCTTCTCTGCGCAAAGCAGCTACAGTACGAATCTGTGCTATAGTTTCCGTGGCAATGCGACTAGTTTCTTCCAGCACTACCTTCTCCTTTATTGCTGATTTCTCACTAAACTTTGCCTCAAACACAATCGAGGCCACCATGAAGGGTGCTGTGCTTAGACAGACCAATGCCAGTTCCCAGGAATAGGAGAAAGCAATTGAGAAACTGCAGATAAAGTTGGTGAGGGCTTGTATAATGTTACTGAGGGGAAAACCAATGGCACCCTGTACGCTGGCTGCATCACCAGCCAAACGGGCAGACAAAGCTCCCACACTATTTTCTTTTTCATCAAACCAACCCATTTCCTGATTCATAATGGAACCAAAGGTAGTGGAGCTGAAAGGAAGCACAGCATAATAATGAAATGGTTCTTAGGAACTAGAGATGCAACGAAGACTTACCGCATGCGCGACGTAAGCCAGACGCCAGCAAGGTTATAGAAGAAAGTCTGGACAAAGCAAAAAATGGCTGAACAGATGCCAATCACGACGCTGACAATGGCCATGGATGAGCTACGCGCCAGCACATCCTCGTCTTCGGGCTCTGCCAATGAGGCATATAGCTCAGCCAGAACAATAGAGAAGGCAGGCATGGCACAGCCATAGAGTCCCGCACAAATGGTACCAATTATAAGAAATCCCCATTCTGGACGTGCCCAGCTCAGGACACGAATAAATGTACGTGGATAGCTTATGCTTTTGGACTTCTTCGATTTCTCTGCGTCATCAGTTTTCGTGAGTTCTGCATGTCCATTTAGACGCTTCATTTGAAATTCTGCATTCTTATCCAGCACTGTTAGGTGGCTGGGAAATTGCTCCACATCGTGAGATTTCTTACGTTCTTGTGCTAACTCTTCGCTCTCATTGAGAAGCTCATCCGCTGTATCATCATATTCATGGGCAGCAACCATTTTGTAGTAATAGCCTTGCTTTTTGATGAGATCTTCATGTGTTCCCTGCTCCACAGCCTTGCCGTTTTCAATAAAAACAATCTGATCAGCATGTCTGATGGCCGACAGACGATGAGAGACGACAAGTGTTGTGCGTCCTTTGCACGCCTTATCCAAAGCCTCTTGAACCAACTTTTCAGAGTGATAGTCCAAGGCGGAGGTAGCCTCTATATAAAGGTAAAAATGTGTATAGCTTTATAGGTTATAAATAAAACAATTTACTCACCATCCAGCAGAAGAATTGTGGGCTGCTGTATGAGCGCTCTAGCTATAGCAATACGCTGTCGTTGTCCTCCAGAGAGCTGTACACCTTTCTCACTAATGTGGGTATCGTAACCCTAAAAAAAACATGTAAGAAAACTACAGAATGAATGAAAAGAGTTCTCACCTTGTGTAGAGCGATGATAAATTCGTGTGCATTGGCTGCTCTAGCGCAGTCCTCAACTTCCTTTTGAGTTGCATCCGGCTTGCCGTGTCGTATGTTTTCACCTTTAATAAGAGAAATCAGTTGTTAAATCTTAAAAAAGTGTAAGCTGCCCACATACCTATAGTACCCTGAAATAGCACTGGTTCTTGTCCGACCACAGCGATTTTCGATCGCAGCCAGCTTATATTATATTTGCGAACATCTTCACCATCCACAAAGACCTGTCCAAAGACAGGATCGTAGAATCGTTGAAGTAGTTGCACACAGGTGGATTTACCGCATCCTGAGGAGCCCACTAGAGCAACAGTTTGACCCTCGTTCACGGTCACATTGAGACCTCGCAGGACAGTGATATCCTTTCGTGCAGGATATTGAAAGAATACATCACGAAATTCAATGCTGCCTTTCAATCCATGGTTGAGTATTTTTCCAGCCTTAGATAGAGGATCTATAGCGGATACACGATCGATAACTTCGTAAATGGCATTTGCAGATCCGCGAGCCATGGCAAATGTTTCCAGGAAGGGCGAGGTACGCGAGAGTTGATTAGCTCCAACAATGATACCTGAGATGACTATCATCACCACAGCAGGAGTATATTTACGGTCCTCCAGGGGCACATCGCCACCACGATCGTGTAATATCAAATTTGCTCCATACCAAAAGGCACCGGCACCAACAATAAACATCATGGCCTTCATAACGGTATCACTGAGCCCAGAAAAGGCGCCTTTCCATTTGCCAGCCTTGACAGCAGGCTTAAGAAGATTATCATACCGCGTAGATTCAGAACGTTCTCCACCAAATGCCACCACTGTGCGTATGGCACCAATGACTTCCTCTACCACAGAACTAGCACGCACATATGAGCTTTGTTCCTTTGCAGTCAGTTTGCTTTGGTACTAAGTGAGGTTGTGGAAGATTAGATATAGATTAAATTAAAGTGTAAGCTCTACACTTACGTGGGCAACCACCGTATTAACCACCATAGTTAGGGGTATATAAAAGAACATAGCCAAAGCCAATTTCCAGCCATAGACAAAGGATATAACGACGCTTATGAAAACATCGCAACTAATTGTCAGAAAATGTCCAAGATTTTCGGCCATGCCTGCGCGTATTTTCTCCATGTTGCTACAGAGAATCGATTAATCGATTAATTCTCCCAGTATTCATACTACCTACTCTGTTATGCGTACAGCAAAATTCTGATCCTTGGCCATATCATGCCAGCCAATTTCCTGCCTGATGGTGGCTCTGAAAAATTCCCGTCGCATTGCTACAGTTAGCTTTAAAGCCAGATGATTGAATATATTCACAAAGGTCATGCCAGAGAAAAGCATAAGCAGGGAATCCAGCGTCATAAGTATTCCAAAGGCAACGCTATCCTTGCGCAATTCCTGCATGTTTTCCTCATAAGTTGCATTGGTGCTATAAATTGGTTATGAAATCAAGTTAAGAATCGAAGAATCCTAGCTTAAACTTACAGCTGGTGGCCACCACCGAAAATGGGCAGTGCATGTGTACTTGAACTAGTGCCGACGCCTAAGCTCCGATCGATAAACATTGCTACAAGTTCGCTATAAACCACAATGGCAATGGGAAAGACAAGGGCGTGGAGTAGGGCCGCTATAAGGGCGCAAAATAGGAGCAGGAAGTCAATTCCGGTTGCATATCGAAACAGATGTATATAGTTGATCATCGGCGCTTTTGGTTCTTTAACCTTCGATTTTTTTGGCTCCTCAGTTGCCGCATCATTCACATCACTCGGATCTGCCATTGACGTAAATTAAATCGTAGTAGCTTTCGCCTATAAACATTTACCCCTGGGGTTAATTGATAGTAATAGTTTTGTCTGACGCGAGAAGGAATTGTCTCTTAATTTTCATAAATTTTTTAGGAATTTTTGGTAGCGTAACTTTAATTATAAATATATTTTATAATTTACTCAACGAGTTAACCGACAGTTGTTTGCATTGATCTTTGCGTTAAGTGTTTCACTTTATATAAATTCATTCGATTATCAATTGTTGTAGTTGCGCACTGTGTGAGGAAATTTGCCTTCCGTATTGTTCGAAATGAAGAACCGAACTGTAGTGACTGTCGCTCGCGAGATCGTCTTTTATCAATTCGGTTGTCTAATATTCTTCAAATAGTCGAAACTGCGCACGTCTGTTGAGTGGGAAATTCATTTCTTATGCTCTCCCGTTTTGGCAAACTCTCTTAGATTCAGTTTATTAATATCAATTGAATTGATTTTTCTCAAGGTTCTGCATGACTCGAGGAAATGAGAAAAGGTGTGCATCGCCTGAACAATAAAGTACATTGTAGACCTGTTGTATATCGTACTATATGAGTGTATGCATATTTTATGTCTTAAAAATGTTGGGTCAACAGAGGTTGTTTACAAATTTGCATGAAATTCCTGTATGAAATAAGATGCAGGGGCTTTCTCTCCCTGACTCCCTCTCACTCTCTCTCTCTCTTTTAATGGGGATATACCTTATATATAATTGTTGTGCATAATGGCTGATAAAGGGTTACAACTCTCACGCTTATCAGGAGGGTATCTCATTATCGCGGCATTAACATCTAATTTTGCATTGTATAATATCATAAAGATTGCACATTATCAGCAAGATACAAATGATTTTAAATAAATTCTGATGTTGACAGTTCCGTAAGCGTGTCAGTTGTTGATGCAAATAGTTAACTATCTGTAGATACTTATCGAAATGTAAAATATCTTTTAACTAATTATTTCTCCATATAATAAACAACAAAGAACAGTGATAAATTCGTATTTTATTGCTTTTAACTTATTTTGGCTGAGAAATTGTGACAGGGTTTAAAACTGGAATTGTAAAAAACAGAGACCGTGAAAATAACTCATAGAAGTTAAAACTCAAAATGAGTTTCTTTTTTCTCTCAAAAAATAACGTATATTATTTGAGCGAAAATTATTGCTCAGAAAATAATGATTATTTGTTGAGCGTTCTTTTTTTTCGATTAAAATATCACTCAAGCTCGGATTATTCCTATTCTAACAAAGTTTTTAGAAAAATTTGCATTAAGTGCACCGAGGGGTATCCATTTCATTTATTTTCTTACCCTTTTCCCATTGGTTTTTACTTAATTGAACAAGAGCCTAAATCAAGTTGGGAGGGCATGTTAAAGTAGTTCTGGATTCAAAGGCATACAAGGCGTGGCAAAACGAATTTGTTCTGGTCTGTGCTGTGGCTAGAGCTTAAACTCGGGGCAATAAATTCAAGGGTCAAAGGCTACAAATATAATTTAAATGTTTATCCCTCGGTGCACTTTATTAGTCTACATTCAAATTGTTCTTAAAATGTCGTTAGAACAGAAATAATCCGAGATAAAGTGATATTTTAATCGAAAAATCATGAAATTGGGTGCAATTTTGTTTCTTATTTAACGCAAATAATCATTATATTCGGTCCTGTTTAATAATCCTGTAAGGAACTTCAGGATTAATGATCCTTTTGGGTCTTGTGCAGCTTGGCATAGATGCCGCCCTGAGAAATTAATTGCAAGTGGGTTCCCTGTTCCACGACTCTGCCGCCTTGTACGACACAAATCAGATCCGCATTTTGAACTGTGGAAAGGCGATGGGCAATGACAATGCAGGTCCTTCCCGAGCAGGCAGAGTCCAGAGCTTGTTGGACCAGCTAAGAATGATAAATGAGAGCGTAATAAAAGAAAAGCTGAAATACAATCCCTTTTTGAACTCACCCTCTCGCTTTGCAAATCTAGGGCTGAGGTGGCCTCATCCAGCAGTAGAATCTTAGGATTTCTCACCAGAGCGCGAGCGATGGCGACACGTTGCTTCTGACCTCCAGACAACTGGGTACCACGAGCACCCATGCGAGTATCATAACCATTGGGTAGGGATATGATGAAGCTATGCGCATTGGCGCTCTTTGCGGCGGCAATGACTTCAGCCATGGGTACAGAACGACGATTATCACCATAGGCGATATTTTCTGCAATAGTGCGCTCAAAGAGCGATGGTTCTTGGGAGACAATGCCTAACTTTCTGCGCACGCCCTCGAGTGTAAGGTCTTGTTGTATGTCATCTTGATCAATGTGCTAGAGGGGCAGACAATTTGAGATAAAACTAAAAAAGAGATATGGTAGTATATCAACTCTTACAATTGTGCCCTCATCGGGATCGTAGTAACGTTGCAGCAATTGTACGCAAGTAGATTTGCCACAGCCGGAATGACCCACTAAGGCAACAGTTTGACCCTGTAGCACTTCCAAGTCGAGACCATTTAAAACTTTGACATCTGGACGCGTAGGATAACGGAATTCAACGTCCCTATAGCGTACGCCCTCAAAGAGATTCAGTTGCTTGGCCAGGGTGTTCTTAATGGTGCCCATGGGCGAATGAATGCGAGGTTTACGATCAATAATTTGGAATAGACGATGAGCGGCCACCAGGGCGGCAGTAAAAGCAGGTGTGAAGGCCAAGGACTGGGCCAACATCATGGAACCATAGAGTAATGTCTCAGAAACCCTAAAGAAGAGATAAATTATTGATGAATAAAATTATTTGTTAGAGCACCCACTTGATGATATCCTGGAAGGGCACCTGTCCCTCGGAGACCAAAACGCCACCATAACAAAGTGCTACAGCATAGGCAAAGAAGGCAGATGCCTGCATAGTTGAATTGAGCACTCCACGCCAGCGTAGTTTCTGTCTTATCAGCACCTCCACACGTTGTATCTCCTCCGTGTATTGTTTGATTACCTCAGCCTCGCGGCGTAGACCTGCGATAGTGCGCACATTGGTCACTGATTCGGTGGCAATGCGACAGGCTTCCTCTAGAACTTGTTTCTCGCGTATTAACGCATTGGACATCATTCTAAACGGTAGAGGAAGTAGGAGAATAATGCTATAAAATTTTCCTCTCTTTCTATTCTACTCACTTTGCCTCTAGTATCATAGATCCCACAATAATGGGGCAGTTACCCAAACAGAGCAGTGCCAGTTTCCAGTTGTAGTACATGGCAACTGAAACACCGGAAATAAAGTTCGAAATTGCCTGAATCATTCCACTTAGGGGGAAACCAATAGCGCCCTGTACACCCGCTGCTTCGCCTGACAAACGCGCAGATAATGCACCCACTGAGTTCTGTTCCTGGTCAAACCAACCAACTTCCTGACTAACAATGGCTTTGAATGTCATGGCACGCATGCGTGTGGTCAACCAAACGCCGGCATAATTGAAAAGATATGTCTGGAGGAAACACACTATTCCTGTGATGACAGCAATGCCCAGACAAGCCCAGGATAAAACAGCTGTACGACTGAGTGCATCCCGCTCATCCTGTTCGGCGAGGGCAGCGTAGAATTCACCAAATATGATGGAGAAGGCAGGATAAAGGCAGCCCACAGCGATGGCTGAAATGGCACCCAATATCAGGTAGCACCATTCGGGTCTTGCCAGCCCAACAATTCGTGCAAAGATGCTGAAAAACTTTGGTTTCTCCACTGCAGCAGCTTCCTGCTCCTTGTTGCTGTCCTTGACGAATTTTACCAAAGGTTCATCAAATTGTACACTATTCTTCTGGTTCTTCTCAAAGTTTAGGGGACTCGTTTCAAAGGATTTCTCATACAAAGCGATGCTTTTGCCTGAGGAGGAGATTGTTAGATAGAGGGATGCTTCGAGTTGTCAGTGCATCTTACGTTTAGCTTCGTCTATATTTTCATCCTTCTCCGCATCTTCAGGCATATTGATATCACCAGCTCTCACCATATTATAGTAGGCTCCCTCCAAGGCCATTAGATCGTCGTGTGAGCCCTCTTCCAGTACTTTACCTTCGTGAATAAACACGATCTTATCTGCGCCACGTATAGCGGACAGACGATGTGAAACAACAATTGTGGTGCGTCCCTTGCTAGCCAAGTCCAGGGCTTGCTGCACTAACTTCTCTGAATTATAATCCAGAGCAGAGGTAGCCTCTATAAAAGAGAAAATGTTGCTAGATAAGTATATTACTTGCTTTACGCACTCACCATCTAGAAGAAGGATCTTTGGATTCTGTATGAGGGCGCGTGCTATGGCAATGCGTTGCTTCTGACCTCCAGAGAGTTGAGAGCCGTGTTCGCCAATCATGGTACGGTAGCTCTATAGGATATTAAGAGAGGAGTAGAAAAAAGAATATACTCAAAAAGAGAATGAAACACTCCACTCACCTCTGGCAATTGGCTAATAAAGTCATGAGCGCCTGCTTGAGTGGCGGCAGCTTCGATTTCCTTTTGTGTGGCATTTGGTTTGCCGTGGCTAATGTTTTGGGCTAAGCAAAATAAAGAAAACTAGTCTAAAACTCATACCTTCAAGCAGAAATCTCTGACATACCAATGGTGCCCAAAAAGAGAACAGGTTCCTGACCCACAATAGCAATGTTGGAGCGCAACCATTGTATATTATATTTGCGTATGTCCAAATCATCGAGTAACACTGACCCAAAGACAGGATCGTAGAAACGTTGCAGCAGCTGTATGCAAGTAGATTTGCCGCAACCAGATGAACCAACCAGGGCTACAGTTTGACCTGTACGGATTTTGATGTTGAGGCCACGATGTACGATGATTTCGGGGCGTGAGGGATAACGGAAGAAGACATCCTGGAATTCTACATCACCGCGTAGACCATAATTGAGCAGTTTGCCATCTGTGGACAGTGGATCAATCTTTGAGGGCAGGTCAATCACTTTGAATAGGTTTGCTGCACAGCCCCGTGCTGTGGCAAAGGATTCGAGGAAAGGAGCAGTACGAGCGATGTTATCAGCGCCCACAATGATACCAAAGAATGCCTGTAGAAAGAGAGGGGACGAGAAGCTGACAAAAAGACCATTTTTGTATACAATAACCTACAATCATTAATATAGCTGGTGTGTATTCCTTGTCCTCGACATTACGATCATCCAAAATAAGATTCACGCCATACCAAAAGGCTCCAGCGCATGACAGGAAGAGCATGGACTTGAGCACAGCATCGCTGAGGCCGGAGAAGGCGCCCTTCCACTGACTTGCTTTACGAGCTGGCACAAGGAAGTTCTCAAACCGCTCCACCTCCTGCTTCTCTCCGCCAAACGAGACCACTGTGCGTATGGCAGCAAGTATCTCTTCCACTAGATTGCCTGCACCTGCATATGATTCCTGTTCACGTGCTGTCAACGTGCCTTGTATCTTAGCAACATAATAGTTGACCACAATCACCAGAGGTATATAGCAACTGACAGCCAGAGTTAGTTTCCAACCATATCCAAAGGATATGCCAACAGTAATAATAAAGCCCACTACTAGATACAGGAAATGTCCGACTTTCTCGGAGATGCCGTCCCGTATCTTCTCAATATCGCTGAAATGAAGGAGTAGTATAATATAGTATATTATAGTATATCTTTCAATTAGACACCTACTCTGTCATGCTCTGTGCAAAGTTCTGTTTGCTGGCCAGATCATGCCACCCAATGTCCTGTCGCATAACCGACTCGAAGAGTTTAATACGCATGCGTGTCACCTGACGTAGAGCAACAAAGTTGAATATGTCCACAGAAAATATGCCCGATATGAACATGATAACCGAAACAATGGTCAGCAAAATGCCGTAAGCAATAGAATCATCATAGAGTGCGTCATTGTTCTCCTCGAGTGTTGCATTTGTACTGTTGATTTAGAAGAGAATCTTAAATAGATTTTGCTCCATCTGCCTAGACAAACTTACAGTTTTTTACCACCTCCCAGCAAGGGTAGAGCGTGTACGGTAGAACTGGTGCCCACTTGCATGGCGCGATCCACTAACATGGCTGTAAATTCACTATAAACAATCACAACGGCTGGCAATGTCAGCGCCTTGATGCAACACATGACAAAGCCAATGAAAAGCCAGAAGAGTTCCCAGTGGGTGGAAAAACGAAACAACTGCCAGAAGCTAATGGGCTTTGAGGGCTCCAGCCCTGCAGCAATGGGCACCTCCTCGCCCCCCGACTTGTCATCACTTGTTGTGATTGAAGCCTCGTCACGATCCATTCCTGTAACTGTCAAAGTTCATGTTAACTATCGATAAATGATTTTTACACATACACAAGTGCGTAAAACCAATACACACACAGAAACAAACACATTCAGACGCTCAGACGCCAAAAAGGTTAATTCAATTACGCAAACGCTGCGAGAATCATTGCAAGATTGTCTTTGGGTTTTCGCTATTGACCTGCGGGTTAACAAGTTAGGTGCTATGTGTACTCAAAGCACAGATACATATATATCAAATATTCCATAATTGACAAATATATTTGAGTTATTTATAGCGCACATTCACACAGAACTGTTAGATCCTTTCTCAGCTCATATTCACCTCTTTCACTTCACTGTATCCTTAAGAGTTAGAACTTCGATTCCAGTATTATTCCTCTTGTTGTAGACCGTCGTACTCAACCGTCGCAGCGCAACTGACCGCAGAACGTCTCGGAACTGTCCATTTAAATTTTTGTTCAGTGCGTTGCAAGTTTTAATTGATCTTGCCCGGAGGAGAGTCTCAATTGAAGCGTCCAGAGAGAGTTTATTAACTACAGTCTCTTATACTACTGTTTGTTGTGCTCTTATATACACTCAAGAAATACCTCAGTGACCCATATTAATTGGGGAAATGCGTGTGATTTTATACCCATGACCCCATAAATAACTGTCACTCACGTTAGATACTATATTGATATTTTATTTATAAACATTCTTCTTATTTACAAAGGCGACAATTTAATAGTTGACCTATAGATGGAATATATTATAGTTATTTAGCATGTATACTAAATTTACGTATAAAATACAAAGCTTAAAATAACTACTTAAAATTATAGCTTGATAAAAATCGCATATCACATATTGTGTTGGTTTCTATTTACACGATAGGGATTTTCAATGGAGAGATTATTGTAATATTATATGATATATCTGGATTATAATCTAGCCTAATATGGCAAGCGCCAACATAAAAAAACAAATTAAAATTTCAATTAGCATTAGGCAACACACATATACATAGATACTATATATGTAGTAGTATAGTATGTACACGAATATAGTTGTAGATTGATAGATAGATAGGAATTCAGTTAAAAAGCTACTACAGCTATGGACTGTTATGTGATAAAAAGAGTACTCTGAAGTCACTTAGAACTACTAGAAAAGACTACGAGGATTCTCATTTACAAGTTCGTTCTAACATAATATCTTTAAATGGTTCCGGGTGGCGCAATGCCATTTTAACATAAAACTAAGTTCAACTCTGTTCAAAACAATTCCTAGAAAGCTATATCCATACTAGTATAACATGATGATGAGCTGGTCTACACATAAACTTCTCCAGTTTTCTGTTCTGGCTTGTGCTTGGCCAGCGTCGATGGGGCCGATGTGGCTGCTCCTATTCCGGATGCATCCTTGTTGCCACCGCCGGCACGTGGAACTGTTGTAACCATTGTGGCGGCATCTGTCGTATCTGTAGGGCCTGCTGAACGCACTGATGATCGTTGAAAGTTCGGATCCTGTAGATTGAGGCTTACGTTGAAACTATTGTTTCGTGATATTTGATTCGCATTGAGTGGTTTGACGGACAGCAGCGCAGTTGTGGTAATGCCACCCCCGCTACCATTGCTTGAACCACTGCCACTGTGGTGTGCTTCGCCATCGCCACTGCCTGTCAGCTCCATAATGGACAAGCTGGATGGGCTTCGTTGTATGGATAACGAAACGGGAATGGTGGTAATCACATCGTTGGGATCGAAACCGCTGGCTGTGGTTGTAATTGTGGGCAATTGCGCATTGGCGGTGAGCGGAAGAATGCTCAGTGTGCCTGTTGGCATGGCCTCTCCGCCAGCACCGCTAGTGGCCACAGCGAAGGGAAAGGAGAGCGTAGTAATGTTACTTTCCGCAGGCATAGCTGGCAAGATGGAGAGTTCGGTTAGAGAAAGAAGGGATAATAGTAAATCTCTGCTCTACTTACAACTCGCTGTGAATGCATCCTTCAAACGTGTTGGCATAACTGCCTGCGCCAGGGCTGCCGTTGTTGGATGCCCTGGAATCAGAGTGTTATTGGATGATGAGCTATCCATCTCTTTGATGGGCGACAGCAGCAGTGTGCCCAACACTTGACCGCTGTCCTGGTGCATATTGGTGCCGCCGCTTGAGTTGGTGCTGTGGGAGTACGAGGTATACGGTATCCCGCTAGTGCTATGTGTGTTCAGCTGTTGTGGGGCCATTATGACGGCATTGCTTGCTACACGAAGGGGGCGGGGTGCAATTGGTTGATAACTGTGACTTGTGCATAGTCTTAACCTAAGTGCAGACTTACCTGTATTGGTGCTGCCATCCTTGGTGACCTCTGGTGTGGGTATACGCGGTCGAGCCTTGGCCACATTAGCATTCAAGCCGTTAAGCTTGGAATCTACACAGAGAAGGTGTAATTTATGATTTAGATTTGTGGTTAATGCTCGTCCCCCTTTGACTTACTTTGCTTGATCAGTTGCCGCTGTGCACGTAACGATTTACGATGCACAAACTTCTCGTAGAGACTCGGTTTGCTCTGCTGTTGCTGTGAGCCAGGCACGCCTTGTTGCTGCTGCTGTTGCTGTTGCAGTTGTTGCTGCTGCAAAATGGATAGAGGCATGCCAGACTCTGGGCTGGAGTAGACTGAGTTCAAGCGATTGCGATTGAAGGGCAAACCACCCGAGGAATAAGCTGTAGATTGGCTGCGCATGGAGCCCATGCGTGACAGCTGACGCACAAGCCAATTGTTTTTGCGTCTCTCCACCATGGGTGTGTCCACACTTTCCTGGAAGGGGGGAAATACCAAACGTGAGTCAAGAATGTTGCTGCGTCTCTGTCTCTCTCTTCTTCTACTCACATAATCCGCATAGACATCGTCGCTGAGTATGCGCTTGCCACCGCCTGGAATGATATTCGCATACATTGCATCCTCCTTCTTCACTTTGTAATTCTCTGCAGAGCCCTTCGGCTCATTGCGTCGGTAATGTTCGGATGCCACTGTGTAGGGCAGTTCTTTGGGCACCACACATTCCCAGTACTGATCGCGCAGCAGCTCGGGATGCTCTTCGTGCATCTCATCGACAATCATGTAGGCCGCCTATGGTATAAGAAATTGTATAGAAGAAATTAGCGCGTGCCAAAAATGATCGAAAGTGGATCGCGGCGAGTGGATCGTGAGTGGAACGTGTTTGCCATTTCTGATTATCACAAACAAACAAAACAACAAAAAAACCTAATTACATCACAGACACGATCGTCCCCCTCCCACACACACACACAGTGAAAAAGTGAAATTGTTCATGTCTCTTTTAATTGTTTCATAATGCAACCCACGAGCGAAACATATACTACGTATATAGTGTCTGTCTCTTCTGCTCCATTTTCCAATTTGTTTCATTTTATGATCTTTACTAACTGTCACGTTTGGGTGTGAAACATCATCACGAATGTGAGCTTATAGCTTCGGCGCATTTAACCCCAAAGAACTTAGAATGCATTAACTAAAATATGGACAAGTATAGAAGATAAACTCTAATCGCAAAAATATAAATAAAAGAAAGAAAAAATCTCACACAAACACAGGGAGAGAAAAAATACAAAAAACAAAACAGTCAGTCAATGATAAAAAAGCTCTACAAAAGAGGTTTCAATGTTTTTTAACAGAAACCTGTTTTCAATTTACTTTTGCCAATGTGTTGTTACTGTTGTTGTTGTTCGTGCCTCCGTTGGCTTTGTAAATAATTGCAAGCACAACCAGCAACAGCAGCAGCAGCAGACAGAGCAGACCCCAAACTCAGACTCACATGCACGCACACACACATCACACACACACAAACATGCTCAGACATACATTGTATACATGCAAAAACTCATCGTACAGCAGCAGCAAGTTCAGCGCCCAATGCAAAACGAGTAAGAAGAAAAGCAACAGATGAAGTATAACTGCACAACAGTTACCCTGTAAAGACGCTTGAGTAACACAGCAGATAAATAGACTGAGCTTATAAATGCCCTTCCCTAAGTTGTACATACCCTACATACTATAACTATGGAATAAACTACTCAATCACTTTGTTGTCTTTAATTTGTTTCGATTCTAATTCAAGAGCATGCAAAATTTTACAGTCTTTTAGACTGACAAAGGCATCTACTGGCATAAAATCTTATTGTATTTCAATATAAGTAGCTTATACCATAAGTCTGCCTAGTCGAGTACACCCAATACAGTCTGAACTGTCATTGAGTACCCCGCATTAAGCGCCTGTTATATTTAGCGCGTGGCAAAGATTGTTTTCTTCCTTTTGTGTGAGCACAAGAAGTTTTGCTCACTTTTAAGTATCGAGAGCTGCTAAAAGTGTTTTTAGAGCACATTAACCCAATTCGTAAGGTCGCACATAACTTTGTGTATTTGTTTTTTAGCGTTAGTTGATAATAAATTCTGAAACAGACAGTTGACAGTTTATTGTTTAGTTAAATGTTGTTATCTATTGGGCTGTTACGTTATACCCTGTATATACCTATATAATTCAACTGATATTGGTACAGATGCACCTGCTTTGCTTACGGCATATGGTTTTAGGTCTAATTAAATAAAGAAATTCTTAAATTTTTATGTCCAATTCACAACGAACTTCAAATTGAACGACGTTGACAAATCTCTGCGAAACAATTCCGGTTTTTACTTAGTTACTTAGTGCTATTTTCGGTGTGTGTTCTTTTCTTTACTTTACGCAAAGGGAAGTTTTATGTGCGAGGTATTTATCACATTGAGTATTTGCATTGTTGATTACATTTGAATTTTTGGGTAATTCTAACTCACCTTAATGTGGCGATCAATGAGCCAATTTAATTCAATATCATCGTCATCTTCACCAAAGGGATTAATTAGCACCTCGGCGACTTTCAGCCAGCCCACGTAGAAAACAAACTGTAAATAGAGAATAGAGAGCGATAAAATCGGGTACAAGAAAAGGGGAGACATTCGCTATGTCATTAAGTTAATTAATGCACCTGGGTATTGCGATCTAAGATCGGAATACGTGTGAGTACTCGCAGCACTCACTCATGCCGTAGGTATTCGTACGCAAGCTTTTCCATTCACTTTTTTTCGTGTGCTTTTGTTTTACAGTTGAACAGGTAGCCAAATGAAATAAACAGTTATTAACGATGATGGGGCTCCTTAACATGGTTTGAAAAACACTTGTCGCTGATTTTTATCTCACTCTGGCGAGAAATGCCATCAGCATCGCCATCGTCACACAGGAACACAAAAGCGAAAATGCCAATTTATTATTTCGAACGTGACTGTGACGCGGTTTACATAACGCGCAAAAAAACGCAGAAAAAACACTTGAAATCTGCCTGCGATGGGGCAAACCACAGTAACTGTAACTGTAACTGTGTATCGCTTCAGCACGATATAGGTATATATATGCATGTTGTGTATATAACAGATATCTTTGACTATAGTCATATCGAGGTATATCGCTTAACCAATGCAGTTTAGCGGTAGACCTCCACCTTCCTCCCCACCAATGGCTGTGGCTCATTTGCGTTTCATATTCAATTTCTCGTCTCAGTTTCGGTTGCGTTAATGATACAATAACCGCAATGTTTGCGACGTGAAAATTCTAGTCTAAGATTTACGGGGAAATAATACTAGACTTGCAGTTAAAATTGATTTTTTTGCTCACCTGCATCATGGTAAAAAATGGGAAATATAAATCAGTGTCGGGTGCTGTTGAATTCGGAAGATTTGGCAACATTTGACGACCCACCAGGACGGCAATAAAGTAGGTGTAGAGAACGAGGGTAACCACCTGGAAAAATATTGGGAATCATATTAGTTTCAAAGTATAATTACGTAATTGTTTATCTACAACAGTTTCAAGGGTATTTGATTTGCAACACTTCACAGAGAGAGCGAGAGAGAGAGGGAGTTAATTGTTTATGTTTCTTTTGTTGCCCAAGTTCAGCATCCGTTGTGTATTTTAGCATGACTCATAGATCATTGTCCAGTACAACAACAACAAATCTGTTAGTTATATCAGCTGTAGAGCATTCGACTGCAGGTCGACAATGTTGATATTTGACTTACCTGAGTATAGACCAGGGGCACACATACAGTATCATAGCCAATGAGACCACCCAAACGTCTTCGGATGTCCGATAGCTCCACTAATATGGTTTGCACGATGTGATCGGAGGCAATAAGACCATCCTTGCGCGCACGGTTGATGATGTTTGTGGCCCAGACCAAGGGCATCCAGTACTTGGACATGGGACTCTTTTGATTCATTGCCTCAAAGATTTTCATTTCCGATTCGTGCATCAAACCCGCGTCCACCAAGTGTTGAGTGGTAGGAAAGCGTCGCTTTACACGCAGCGAAATACGCTGCAACGTGATGACATAGGCTAGGACCATATAACGCATTATATTACGTCGCATGAGGCGCCCCGTTTCATTCTGTGGATGAAAGGGAAAGGGAAGTTAGAGTCTGGCCTGTTCATTAAGGTGGAACCACTTACATTAACACCACCATTGGAATTCGGAATGGCCGCGCTGATAAACAGGGCCAGCGTATCGGGCCAGGGTAGTAGACGATATTGTTCCCACCATCTTTTCACGACTAGATTTACATAGAAGCCCAGTACAAGGGACATGGGTAAACTTTCGCTCTGTTGAGCGAAATAAGTTTTTACCTTAAGAAAGAGTCTGCAGGGAAGAAAAGGATATATATAATGACTACTAGAGATTTTAGATTCTATTTATACTTACATCTGCTGGTTGGTAGTCATAGCGAATCTGTAGATGACGTTTATGGTATAGTATAAACATAAATACGCGATTAATTCACGCCAGACTAATTTGTAAACGCTACCGCGCCATCTGCCACAAATGAAACGAGAGAGAAATACGATTAATTTATAGACAATATCCGTAGAGTGAAGAAGTCAATGAACAGCGTTGACTTTGGGGCTTGTACATAACTACTGCTAGTATCCAGTTTCAGCTTCAGAAATTTCGTGTGAATCTATTTCTTATTAAAATTTGAAATTCGATTGATACTCTTAATGGGTCACCAGTTGTGCAAGTTTTTTGAGAGTTTCAATAAAATGATATCGTTGTGATATCGTAGCACAACAATAATTATCTGTTTAACCTCCGAATGAAACAGGATTTTCGACTTTAAACCGATGGGCTTTTGGGTCTTTGCTTTGTCGGAAACTCGGCAAGGTCAATATGATTATAATATATGTGTTCTCTTGATATGTGATTAGTATAGAATATTACTATTATTATTATTGTATTCTAATCGGAGTTCTCTTAATGAATTTAAGTGG
Source organism: Zaprionus capensis (assembly GCA_018903675.1). NCBI lineage: Eukaryota > Metazoa > Arthropoda > Insecta > Diptera > Drosophilidae > Zaprionus > Zaprionus capensis. Next base: position 7,548,503 of record JAEIFN010001072.1, read on the forward strand.
TCGGAGTATGTCTCTATTCACGTGAAGCTAATTAAAGTGTATAATCTTGTTTGTTTTTACGTTGTTTGTGTTCTGAAGGAATTCAGATATATTCAATGATGTACTGTTTATAACTTTTTCTACAAATAAATTACACAATAGAGCGGTTAACATGAAAGTGGAATCGTTAAGACAAAGTTAGCGAAGAGTGGGATAAAGAGATAAAGAGAAGAGGAAGGGAAGTTTTAAAGCTGTTTATAGCAAAAAACTTGAGATCTCTTATCTTGTTTAATGTTCTAGCAATTGTCATTAAGAAGGAATATTAATAATAATAGTTTAAAATACGATCTTTAAGTTTGCCAATAAATCATTTAAGTAATTTGTCTCTATGTTCGTCTGGAGTTTTTTTTTTGTCGCATAATTATATATCATCGATAATTGAAATATTCTCTGACACTTTCAAGTCTCATAAATATGTAAGATTTGTTTACAAAACATATATTGTCAAATACACAGGTAAACAATAGTCAAAGCGTGAGGTAATCTAGTATGTATCTTTATAACGAATTCATTAGAATTTTAAAATGTATCTCTAGCTAGAGATCAATGCCTCAAAGAAGGGCTAAGGGAATACCAATAAAATTCCCACCTGTCACTTCCAATTGTTTTCCAACAAGTCTCTCGCTGGGTTTTGCCTACTTCCTGGAGAGATGAATGAGCGAGAACCATTCGGGAATCTCTCTGCTACTATGTTGTATGGTTACGAGTGACTGCACTGTGGAAACAATTAACGCGAACAGCAATAACAACAACAACAAAGACCAACGAACAGCTGTGGGCTGTGAGCGACTACTGGGCGACTATAACTGGTCACTATTTACAGGCCTGTATATGTATATACGTGTACATATACATTATGTACTTGTGAATTGTGAATTACTCTGGCAAACACTGGGTGACTAATGCAAAAATTAACCAAAAAACCAAGAGTTGATGGTCGATTATGTTCATTTCTTGGAAAGATTACTATCTCCCGGCAATATCAACTGAATTGCTTATAAATATCATACTTTACTCACAAAATTTCTTTTTTTATACTCACTTCCAAACGATTTTCCAGAAGCAGCCAAAACTGCTGCCGTTGGGTACTTCACCAGCATAGGAGACAGTCATGTTGATGCACTTGTTGTTGTTCTAGAGTTGTTTGGGTAGTTTTAAGTTGTTGCTGCTATTGTTGTTGTTGTAGTTAAATCAACAATCCGATATTTGGTTAGGGGAGGCTAAGTTAGGCAATGTATTTCAACTTTGTACGCGAATTTAGTTCGGCTTCGCGTCATTGGAAAGCGTCATCGATGTCGACGTCGACGGCGCCGCATTGACGGTTCTCTGCCCCCTCTCAACGTAATGTTGTTATTGTTGTTTGTGTTGCTGCTGTTATGTTAGCCGCTTTTCTTGTTGTTGCAGCTACAGGTGAATTCTCAAGTCAAGTTCTCCTGCCGCTGAAACACAATAAGTGAGTGAGTGAATGAGTGAGAGCGCCACGATGTCGTTGACGTACACGTTCAGAGTTATAACTGTAAAATTTTATACACCAACACAAGTGCAACCTCATGCAAATACACTGCAAACACATAATAAAGAAAGACGTCAAAGAAGAAGAAGAAACCATAGCATAGCTTAACTTAAATTCCATCACGTTTCGAATTGTATTCGATGGCGTTTTTACTGTTTTGATATCGTTGTTTGTTGTTGTTAATGTCTTTCATTTGAAATGCTTTTGACATGCGATTTTGTTTAATGCACTTTTGGTGAAATTTAGCTACATATACCATTTTGTTTATGATTTGTTGTCCATTTTGTAGTTCATTTACTTTTAAAATATTTATTTTTAACAATGTCAGATTTGTTCATTAAACTACATGCAATTTGCAGGCACTTCGATCATATCATTTATATTTTATAAGGCTCAACATTATTTTTTATGGCTATTTTACGCTTCATGTTGGGTATATATCATATTCACTTGAGGCCCTTGATGGCCTTTGTTTTTAATGTATAATCAACACGTCGAGTACTTTAAGATCAACTTGCTGCCAGGATTTCCCCATACACACACACACACACATGCACTTTGCTTTTTATATGGGACGCATTACTGATGCCTCGTCATGTTGTTGTGAAGTATTTACGCCGAAAACCTTGAGATTGTCGAAAATTTCGGTTGTCGCTGCCTGAAATCTTTTATTTTTATTTTTATTTTTATAATATTTTTTGCCAAGTCAGCTTAAATTTCCCCCTTCTTCCAATGATTCGCATGGGTTTATTTAGTTGAGATGGTGTTGTTGAGATATTTCTGATTTTGATTAATCGAGTGAGTTTTTAGGTTCGGGGTTGGGATTGTTGGATTGATCACAGCAACGTTTGTTTATGTTAAGTGGGGAATTTTAAACCAGTTGCCCTACACTTGTACACAAACTGAACAGCAGCTCTATGTGTGTCCCTCTAGTCTCAGGCATCTTTGAAGCGTTTTTAAAAGCTGCAAATATTTGCGTAACACATTTATAACTCAACCGATCTGTCTATCTGTCTGAAAACTGGTTCCCGCTGGATAGAAGGGGTCTACAATTTTCACTAAGGCGCGTTAATTTCTGTTATAAACACACAGTGACAGTATCTACAAGTCGTACATAATATGGAAAAATGTTTGTGAATTTAAATAGAGAAAGATAGATAGACAGATAGTTAATAATGGCTGACAGGGCCAACGGGTTTTTGAGAGTCTCGCGCATTGCATCTTGAATTTAGTCACGCTGACTAGTGTTAATTACACTAATCCCAGTCTGTGCAAGTGCCTCAGAGCCAATCTATACCCAAATTATGCATTACCATATGCCTTGACACAATTCCAAAGAATATTTTAATAGTGGGTTCTCACTATAGACAGAGGGACTCTACATTGTTAAGCCATTTAAAGTCGTCTTTAACTTGCAATAAATCAAATGAGAAATACGTTTTAACGAGTTTTCATCTAATAGCACGTGTCAAGCACGATGGAGTTGCACGTAAAGCTTAGTCAGCCAAACTGCTGAGCTTATCTATAGGAATTGTTTCGTTAAAGCAAACGAAAGTAACCGCTGACCCCCGTTGAAGACAGATCTGAAAACAGAACTCTGCGGCCAAAGATAAGAGATGAAACTGTCCGAAGAAAAGACGAGTATCAACAACAGCCACGTGATAAACAGATCAAAAACTTAGGCATGACAGATCAGAAGATAAAAGCAAATGAACTTGCAGCACGACAAGGAAATTGCGTATACGCCCCCGTGTCAAGAGTAAAGATATATTGGCCATGGCCTAAAAAATGACACATACTTGGACAACGTTGATTTTATGTATTTATTCGTTAGGCTTTTCACTTTCTTTGACGCAGGTTGAAGCGGACAACAAAAATGGTCACAATTTGTTTACGCAGTGAATCAAAATGGGTGCGTAATACCCTGTATTATGTAGGGGAATGGTATATGGTGTGTGTGATTTGTTTAGAATGAATGAGATGTATAGAAATATATCTGCTTTATTGAGTAGTTATTTACAGTCCCCTTTTCTCTATTCATTATGTGTGCAAAGGAATGCAAGGTATTTCCAAGTCGTGCTTTGGGTTTTGTTAGTTTACTTTGCTTTATACACGTTTCTTTATATCCCCCACACTGAAAACCTGCACACTTGCACTTTTTCTTACGCTCCGTTCTGGGCTCGAACAGTGGGAGTTTTTTAACTTCATTAGCACACAATAAAAGATGTAGATACATTCAACACTGTTTCGATGCTTGTTATTTTCCATGAATTCGTTAATGTATTTAAGCTTAATTAATGTGGTATTTTTGGTGTATTAATTTGGCCGAATTATCGAAAATTAACATGTCCATTAAATTATTGAAATCTAAACCTGTAAATGGGCATTTGATTTGTGGTTAAGTATATAATTGATCATAATTATGTGAAATTCAAATTGAAACGATACATCACATTGATTATATAAATTCTTTAAATTGTCTCTTATAATTTGACAAGAAAATTGTTAGTAAATTGAGGTTAATTATTTATTTGTTTTAATTATTTAAATTCAAATTGTAACTTTATTGCAGTTGATTATTCTCTCAGACATTAACTATTTTTATATAATTTTTTATTGCTGTTAATTACAAATTTGTATATTTACTTTATTGCTTATCACTTTTATTGCATTTTCGTCAGAGTAATTACTAAATTTAATTTATTATTTCGCTCGATTCATTGTCTAATTGTTTTTCTGTATGTCTGTTTTTCTGATGTCACATTGAAAGCGCATTAGACATTTTCAATTGATAGAAGACTTGCAGCCAAATTTGGCAGTGCGCGACGATGCCATGTGAATTCCGAGCGACACCTAGAAGAGACTCTTCCAAAGAGTCTGTCTAGGCTTGGTGAGCTGTAGACTCGCGCTTACGATTAGAGCGACAGATACAAATACAGATGTACAGATACATATGTAGATACACTCATAACGGATACAGATGAGCGCAGTCGATAGATACACGCATCGACTACGTGTACTCGCATTTTATTTAGGTTTAGGTTAATACACGAAACATTGTTAAACTTTTTTTCAGATATAGTTTAGTGCATATTTTAGCCCCAAAACTTATGACTATGTGGCGTGCATGTGTGTGTGTGTGTGAGAGTGTGTGTGAGTATGTAACACACACTTGTGTTTGAATTTTATTTATTTGTTGATTGTACAAAAAACAAAAACACAACGCGAGTTTGGGCTGATTGTTCCGCACGATCAACAACAACGAGAGTTTTTTTGTATTTTGTTTTTTTTTGGTGGAGCTGGCTAAGCGGCTTTGGCTTTGTAACATACCGACGAAGCACCCGACGGGTTTCCGATGCCGATATCAATTCCAATTCCGATGCCGATGCCGATTCGGACTACTGCGATCGGAGACACAACCAGACTGCACGGTAAACTCAGCTAAACTGAGCTCCAGAGCTGAGCGCAGTTGACTCTTAACTCACCTTTTTTATGTTAGCTACGAAAAAAGTTTACTTGGCAACAGGTAGACAAACACAGCGAGCAGCGAGAGAGAGAGAGAGAGCACGCTTTGCGGAGCGAGAGAGAGTCGCAGAGCGCGCGTATATGTCTGTGTGGTGCATTAAATTGTGGCCTATGCTTTTGTTATGTGGCCCCTGCATCAGCTGTTTGGCTTTGATCCGCACAGAGAGATGAGCGGCTGACCCAGCACTTAAAGAGGCAGAGAGTAAGCGAGAGACTTAGAGTGAGAGCGCGAGTGAGTGTGAAAGGGAGATGGTCAGTAAAAAAAAGAGCCTTAAAGAGAGCGGGAGCGAGGTAGAGCGAGTTAGAGAGCTATGCTTAAACCAGGGCTGTAAAATAGAACTTCAACTCGAGTTAAAATAAGTTGAAATGAAGCTAATAACATTATTTTTAAATTGATTACTACAGATTTTTATATGTAGTTTTTGCAAGATAACACATGTTATAGATGAGTCACTGTAAACTATTATTATTTTTATCAATTAATAAAATATATATTAAAATAATTAAGATTTCGTCAAAATTGTTGTAAGATCAAAAGCGTTGCATACTTTTACGCTGTTGTAAAAACTTAGCACTGTGGGCATTTTTCGCGGAATCAACATAAAAAAATAATTCATATGGAATTGCTGTGCACATTGCACGGCACTACTTGGGCTCATGCACCTAGTAAAGACATTTGGCAAGTCTGGCTACCATTGACCGCTTGTAAAGAAGTATCCACTTGTGGTATGCAAAAGTGTCTAAGAACAAATAAAGTACATAAGTTCATAATGGTTTATCCACAACATTTTAATCTGTATTTGATGTTCATCATTTCACATCAGCGTTCGCTTAGTTCGCTTGTTTGTCTGCTCGGAAAGAGTTTCTTTTGTTGTTCAATTTCATCATCCTCTGGTTAGCTTGCTAATACATCTGAGCGATAGCGTCCCAGTACAGAATAACAACAGCAAACTTGTATATTCAAATTCGCAATCGAAAACGCTTTTACCATCGTGGGGGTATAGCTCAACGGTAGAGCATTCGAGTGCAGATCGACCGGCTCCTGGTTCAAATCCAGGTGCCCCCTGGGTTTATCTTTTTGATGGATTATTATTTTTATATATTTTTCCAGGTGTGGAGCAAGTTGACTTTGTTTGAATATGATTTGGCGCCATTATGTTTAAGATAATAAACATAGTATATTTTTAGGCAGCTATTAAAAACCTTGCATTTTACTATGGGAATGCATCTTAAAATTAACTTTAAAATGATGGATATATTGACTATGCACAGTGCAGTGCAGCGAGTAAAGACATCAGTTTAATTCGACAACATCTGCAGACCCACCAATGCTCTCGCTAGCTTCTGTTTCAACTGATCTTATTTTGTTGTTGAATTTCATCATCCTCTCTGTGGTTTGACTCATCGATCTGGTCGGGTAGGTCGCAGTGCAACACAACAACAGCAAATTTACGAATTTAAATTCGCGATCAGAAACGCTTTTACCATAGTGGGGGTATAGCTCAACGGTAGAGCATTCGAGTGCAGATCGACCGGTTCCTGGTTCAAATCCAGGTGCCCCCTGGGATTATCTTTTTGATGGATTATTATTTTTATATTTTTTTCCAGGTGTGGAGCATAGTTGACTTTGTTTGAATATGATTTGGCGCCATTATTTTTATGATAATAAACGTAGCATACTTTAAGGCTGCTTTAAAAACCGTTGAATTTTGTTATGGTCAATTTATCTGTTAATTAACTTTAAAAATGCTTAATATGGATATATTGATAGATGCACAGTGCACTGCAGCGAGTAAAGACATCAGTTTAATTTGACAACATTTGAAGTCCCACCAGTTCGCGCCGCTAGCTTCTGTTTTAACTGATCTTATTTTGATGTTCAATTTCATCATCCTCTCTGGGGCTTGACTCATCCATCTGGTCGGGTAGGTCGCAGTGCAAAACAACAACAGCAAATTTACGGATTTAAATTCGCGATCAGAAATGCTTTTACCATCGTGGGGGTATAGCTCAATGGTAGAGCATTCGAGTGCAGATCGACCGGTTCCTGGTTCAAATCCAGGTGCCCCCTGGGTTTATCTTTTTGATGGTTCAATATTTTGATACATAAGTCGAAACGAAGCTGTTCCCACCGAAGTATCTTAAAGCTGACAAAAGTAGGACTTTTGTTTGAAATATGCTTCTATAATACTTTAGGTACAAACTAAAAGAAAGTCTCATAATGCATTATGTTTGGAAATATTTATGTCCTTATTGTCTTCGAAATCTTTGTTCCTTTAAGGAAAACTCCACAGCATTTAATTTTCTTATTATATTTCTTGCTATATGGCTTGGAAACATCCCTTTTAACAATGCTTAAAATCAAAATTATTAATGTAGAAACAACACATACATTTATCTTAATGCACCATGTGCTTATCCCTTTGCACAACCGAAGGATTATTAGGAGCGTCGTGTTTTGTATCGCAGTCCGTGTTCCATGTAGGTAAACGGTGGATTTGGTTGGGTCAAACAGAAGTAGAGCCCTTTTGCATTGCTTGGATAGATGAGGCCAATGTTTAGGGTGTTCTCGAAACTACAATCCCCTTGTCTAAATTTGGCCCAACTCTCGCATTTCGTGGAGGGAATCATGACGCCTTCGATGAGGGCTTCCATAAATAGTACGAACGGGTACATGTGACTGCAGATTTTGGTCTCACAACCAGGCTGGAGTTTCTTGCGTGGAAAATACCCTATGCCGTTAGGATAGATATCAACATGACCGAGTGGCACGCGTACTCCAAACACATCACCCTCACCGTGGAGCACTACAACGCGTTCGGCAACACCTTGACGCACTAGAATGTCTGTGGTGCGACACATTGTGGCGGGATCGATGGCAATCAGTTGGCCCACCATGCGCTTACTGCTTTTGGCAAATAGATCAGCTCCCAATGCAGCTATATTCGCACCCACCGAGTGTCCTGCCAGGGTGATATCCTCAGCCTTGATGCCTGCATCTGCTAGAGCCGTCAACAGCTTATAGATGGAATAACCATGCACCGACAGATGATGCCGCACTGTGTAATACAATTGTGCAACATTTGTGGCAAAGTCCACAATTATCACATTCAGATCGCGTCGCGTTGCTTGCAGCAGTTGCAAATGTTCCTGCACACTGAAATAACTGTCTGCAGTATGAAATGCATTCACATAGATCAGAGTTCTGCGCTCTGGATTGATATCAAAGTCTCGTAACTCCGGTATGGACTTGATCGGGAGCTGCACACTTTGATTGGTGATGGTCATGACATGAAGGCGTGCATCGCTGGGATTGATGCCTTCGTAGAGAGACATGACGCCCTCGTCGACGGGGGCATCGCCTGAAAGAAGAAAGTTATTATATCTCAATATATAGAAAAGTTATAGTCACTTACAGAAAGCACTCCACCCGCGATTTAGTTGCTCTGCTAAGAGCGCAAGATTGTGTTTCTGTATGTGATCGATGCTGGAGGCCGCCGTGGTCGGTTGTATATGCAACAAGCTGAGGCACAGCACGAGTACAATCCAGCTCGAACTGTATTGAGTTCTTGTCACCCCTCGCATTGTTCTTTATTTGACAAGCACTGCGCACTTCCAGCTGCTTTTATAGCCAAGCGCGGCTAAGAAGATCTCAGCAGCTGATCATTTTCTTATCTAAGCTTAAGTTTCATTTCTGTTTTTTGTGATCTCTCGCCGAATTCTGCCGACTGCAGCACGTTCTACAAGCGACAAACGACTCAATTGGAGTCGATTCGAGAGTATCTTGCTGTCTGGTTTTTGTCTGCCCGGTTGCGATTTCTACCGTTAACGATAAAGTTAGCAACCCTATCTATAGTATGTTTGAATGTATTCGTATATCGCTCGTGCCTCAATAAGAAAACTCTTGTCTTGAATCATTTTTCATTCATAGTTTAGTCATCGATATATTTTCATTCTTTTGTTTTGGGTGCAAGAAGACAACTAGGTGCTAAATATTTAGATATTATATATAGATAAGATTTTACCATATAATTTATTTATATGCTGTAAATTTTACTAACGATAGTTTTTAAAATTTACGCTAGTGAGGTAATGTTGTAGTTTTTGATACGCCCTGAGTTAAGGGCAAGTATCTTATAACGATAGAAAAACATAACATTCACAATTGATCGCATTGGTGGCAGGTTTCATGTAGCACAAGAAATCAATAACTTTCTTTGATATTCTACGACAATAAAAACAATTTGCATTTGGTTTCTTTTTTTTAAATAAAACTTAAATTGTTAATTTGTTTATTTTGTAACGAACACAAGAGATTAAAATAATAAATATGCGTGTTGTAGTTAAGAAAACCGACTAAAAATAAACATTTTGGTAGTCAAGAATACTTTCTTTCTGCTTCTGCTTCACTGGTTCTCGAACGAGATCTCCAAATGCGTTGACTAAAAGTAGCACTCTGGTGTGCGTGTATATGTGTGTGTGTTGGTGTGTGTGTGTTCTATCTTTAGTTTAGATTAGCTAGAGGTTTAGCTAGTTTGATAATGATGCTTAGAACTGAAGACCGGCCTGGACTTCGGCCATGATGTTGGCCGATTTCTGCAGCTGCTGCACTTCGGTATCTGTGAGAATCTGCTTGACCACCGAGGTGACACCGTTGGCATTTAAGATGCAGGGCAGCGACAAGAAGACATCCTTATCGATACCGTGTTCACCCTGTAAGACAAAGTAACTTAGATTAGTAAAGTGAACTAAAGGGAATTCCATAATGGGAACCTACCAAAACGGAGGTGGAGACAGCGGCGACACTGCTGGTGTTGCGCAAAATGGCTGAGGCCAGGGAGGCAGTGCTCAGACCAATGGCCCAGGAGGTGTAGCCCTTTAGCTTGATGACTTCGTAGGCCGAATCGACAACCTGTTTGTGCAGCTCATTCCACTTCTCTGGGTCCTCACCGGTGCCGATGGTGGGGTTCAACTCACGCAGGCGCACGCCAGCAATGTTGACACCCGACCAGACGGGCACAGAGCTGTCACCGTGCTCACCAATAATCCAGCCGTGGCAGGAAGTAGGTGCCACACCCAGACGCTGCGACATCAGGAAACGGAAACGGGAGGAATCCAAGTTGGTGCCGCTGCCAATGACGCGGTTCTTGGGCAGACCCGACAGCTTCCAGGCCACATAGGTCATAATATCCACAGGGTTGGAGACCATCAGCAAAATGGTATCAGGGCTGTACTGTAATGGGAAGAAGGAAACTGAATTAGTTGAGTTTTAACAGGAAGGACCCTCTTCAAACTTACTTCAACCAGCTTGGGGATGATGTTCTTGAGGATGTCAGTGTTGCGCTGCACCAGCGACAGGCGAGACTCGCCCTCCTTCTGACGCACACCAGCGGTGACAATGCACAGACGCGAGTTGGCCGAGATGGAGAAGTCGGTGCTGGCGGTGATCTGGGGATTCTTGAGGAAGTTGGAACCGTGCTGCAGATCCATCAGCTCACCCTGCAGCTTATCGGCGCAGACATCGATGAGGCAGACCTCCTTGGAGACACCCTGAGCGAGGATACTGAAGGCGCTGGCCATGCCCACCATGCCGATGCCCACAACGGTGACCTTGTGGCCCGAGCTGGGCAACACTTCGGCAACTTGGTTCAAGAGACTGTCCTTAACGGCGGCCATTGCTAAGGGGAGAAAGGGAAAGAGAAGGAGTACATTTAATTAAGTTTCTTTTTACGGGTTCAATGTGGATTAGGTTGGCGTGTGCTGGCACCATTTTTGGGGCTGTGGGCGTCACGTGCTCGTGCTAATTTATGACAGAAATGTACTATATATATCCAAAATAGATGACAAGTGGAGAAATCTCTCCGACACTCACACACACATAGATAGTTTACGCGCACACAGACCTATGTGTCGGCTGTGGCACTGTTGTTTAACCTTCATGAAGGTCATATTTATATAAAATTGCCGACTGCTGCTGCTGCTGCTGCCGCTCAACACGCAGCCGGACACAGTTAAGAAACCTCTACGCAACATTTGTCGAACAAAATAAATTATTAATGTTTTCCATTTTTCGCGCAGTTGTCATTTTTATACAGTCTACGGATCGGTACTTGAATGTGTGGGGGGGGAGGTGCTAGGCGGCGTCACATGCCCCACGCGCACAAACTCAATTTCGAGTGATAAACCTCATTAACCCCCCACCACCAAATCTAATGGGCATTACATGAGTTTCTTTATCAAAGAGACCTTCGAGTGAAATTGCAGGCAATTGTTTTATGAGATATGAGATACTTCATAATGATGATTCGTCAAGAAAGAAAAACAATTTTGCAATCAACTTGTGGTCTTATCAATCGATAACACAATGTTGATGGTTGTTCCTTAATAGGATCATTCATTTCTATAAGCAATTGATTATTGCACTTGAAATTATCGGGAACTCGCGTGAATAAGTTTAGATATTTTTAGAAAAAAACTGACGTCTACATTGGGGGAGGTTCACTGGGTCAATTTCCTGATTTCCTGATCTGGCGCAAATATTTGCTTATAGATTCCAATAGATAAGATTAGATGCCTTTGCCTGCTTATCGCTATCGGTTATCGCGAAAGTATGTAAATATTTCTATAAGCGCTCCGATCTAATCGCACAATATGCACGTTTTTAATTAGAAATGTGCAATGAATTTTGCCCCATTATGTGCTGTGAACTTGGAAACTTTGGAATTGCGATATTGCGGTTGCTAGCAGCAGAAAAAAAAACAAATTAACCACAACTCTAGAGTTATTTTCATGAGTAAGCGGGGGTATTGCGTGGAGTATACATATAAGGTATAGAATAGAAGACTGTGTACCCTATAGAAGTTGATTAAGGGGGTGTGTGCCGTATGTGAGCTGATTAACTGAGTATGTTATATATTTTGCAAAGATTTGTTTAGTATATTGATCAATTTTTATGGTTCTGTTTATGTATGGATTGTTTTAGAACTTTAGTATGAATCAGTAAGGTATTTTGATTATTTTTTATGTTTTACTTTATCATATAATACCGGGAAAGGTGAATCTGCTACAACTAGTTTTAAACAAAGTTTCTACTAAGTTTTATGACAATTACTCGTGGGATATGATTAGTTAAGCAAACAATAACTTAACAGAAATTTGTGTGCAAAACAGTTTTGTTAATAGTTTATGTCGAGTTTTTTGTCCCCAAATGAAAAACTACTTACGATACTTGTACCATATACAGATTGCTTTTTTAAATTGTATAGAATACTATATGACAGACTGTAAATTAAAATGGGAAAATGAGCCCGAGTATGAGGTCATGTTCATGACAACTACGAAGCGCCTCTTACGATAGAAACGGATCACTTGTTGCAAGTTGAACTGCCAAATGATGGGGACCAGCATTAGCAGCAGTAAATGACCTTCTTTCAAAGTCAAATCTAGTTGAAAAGTGGGACAGCTGTTTTAGCGGAAAAGACAACGCATGCGCTGTGAATGTGAAATGAAAACGAAAGTGAAAGCGAAAGTGGAATGCCCCAAAACGAGGGGGGCAACTACTCAGACAGGAAGTACCCCAGTGCACAAGGCCAAGGGCGTTCGCAGCAAACGTTCAATGCACTTACAGTGGGGTGAGATGGGTGATTCCCCCACAGAAACTACAACTTAATTGAACTAACACATGCAAACGAGTAATTTAGGAACTTTTATTGTTGCTTACTTTTTGATTGTTTTTATTTTTGGTTGGATTTCACTTAACTTCACTGTGTGTGTGGTGGCGCCTCTGTTTGTTGAAGAGGTCGTCGACGTTGTTCCGTTCGGTTTGCGCGCTCGTTGCGAACTGTTTGTGCTGCATGCGAGACTCGTTGGAATTTTGCTGCTGCCGCTGGATTTTGTAGCTGCCAGCGCCGTCGGTGCTGCTGACGCTGCTGCTGCCTCTCAGCAGCTGCTGTCGCTTGCCGGCAGCTGGCGACGTCAGGATGAATGACGAAATGGCCTAAACGGTATTGTGAAAGAGCGAACGCAGCAGCGGAGCGGCAGCTCTCCAGTTTACTGTGCCTGTTTGTCCCGCTCTCTCTCTCGCTCTCTTTCTCTCTCTCCTCTCCAGAGTTTTGTTTTTCAGGCAACGCGTTTCCTACTTGCTTGGGCCTCAGTCAAGGTGACCTCTGCGCTGCGGCGGTGGTGCCTGAACTGCGGGTTCCTTCTGCTGTAGGCTTGTTTAGGTATTTATAGCCCTTATTTGATTTGTTTATTCCCGAGAAGTTGTGCGAGGTTGGCAGAGGGGAGGGGGAAGTTATGCCTCGTGCCATGCATTAGAAATTCTTGTATTCATTTACAATTCCTGTGCCTCTCTGCACACATCTATCTTGTAGATACTTTGATCTGCAATTCCATTGAAGGTGATGCCGCGTGACCGCAGCTGCCTCTGTGTGTGTGTCTGCATGCGTGCGTTAGTGCATGTGTGAGAGAGTGTGTGGAGCTATCACGAGGCACACGTGCCTCTGATCACACTTTTATTAACCCAGCTATATGTATATGCAGCTGATAGATACCCTCTCTCTCTCTGATAATGTTGGCTGCAAGCCAATAAAGCAAACAGTTGGTTTACTGGATGGGACTGTGTAGCTGTTGAATGTATCTATTGGCTGCAGCAAGTTGCAAGTTCTTAAAATAGATATTCTAATATTCAGGGTGTCTAATACTGTTGAAGAATTTAGTCATAATTCAACATAAATTTCAATTTCCTCATCCCCTTCCCAAGCCCTTTACTTAGTCTGCATACCCCCATTGATAGTGTATTTATTAACTAATTTAATTTTTGTCAATTTCCATTTCAATTTTCACGGTGTATTCAGCATTAAATAACTGAATTAGCATAAATTAAGCAATGCTCTGATAGCTCATGACGTCACAAGAGAGAGAGAGAGAGAGAGGGAGCATGAGATTGTAAGAGTGTCTCTCTGGGACCAGTTCAGCCGGTGGTCAAACGGCGTTCGTGACTGCCAACACATGAGAAGTGATTTTTTTGCACAGTGATTCATGCAGAATACCGCGACTTTGGCGTTGACAGCGCAGCGTCGCGCTCGGTTACGCATATTGCACAATTATGTGCACTGACAGCGTCACAAATAAGAGAGAGAGAGAGAGTGGGACAGGAAGATAGACGGAGAGCAAGGGAGACTGAATGAGAGAGCGAGAGTGGGGGCTTTGCTGTCTGATACATCCGCCGGCAGATGCAATTGCGGCGCATTTTGTGAAAGTGTCTTTGACCCACATTGCCGGCTCTTCATCGACCTCGACAAAGGGTTTACTATATGACGCAGTCAATGCCCTTACCTTGTGAAATCTGGCCAACAAAGAGTTCAAAGAGAAGTACTTGCTGCACATTCTACCAAACTTGTTTGGCTTGGGTTAATGAACCCCCTTTGCGTGGTTTGGTTACGCAGACGTAACGAATTCATATTTCAACTGTGATTCATCAATTTACTTCAGACTTTGATTTTGTTACCATGTTTTGCTATAGTCTCGACAATTGCTTGCTTATTGTGAAATGTACTTCTATAAATAATTTCAGAGAAGTGCATCGAGCTGTGTCATAAAATGTAAACATTTAATGACATGCGCTAAGTTTTGTTTATTATTTATTTTAATTTGTATTTAAATTTATTCAATGACGAATGGCGGGGGCAGCCTGCTAGAGCTGTAAAGACTTCTAATTTACACCTGAAAAACAAAAAAATTCTGTTTTTTTTTCTTTGCGACTGTCGAAAAAAACGAAATAAATCTCGCGAGCAGTGCACACTGCAGTGTCGGTAGTGCAGTTCAGGTTGGTGTCTCGTCTATGGTTATCTTCAGCCGGGACACTATGTAGGCAACGGTGACGCCAGCTGGCGGCTGAGTTGTGGACTAACTGAGTTGCGGCCAAAATTAGTTCTGCCTATGTGCGGTAGACGGCTCACTCAAAATAACAGAGCTTCTACAGTAAAATGTTAAAGTTAACAGAGTCATGCTAAACTTGTTTTTAGCCAGGACACGACCCAATAGCACGTACACGATCCTGAGGGAGAACCGCCCCTCGACAAACAGCTTCCATATTTTAATTAATTTTTTTAATTTTCACGCCAGATCGGTCTGCCTGCCTGTTCTGAGACTTATCCTTGTCCAGACCCCCTCTTCAACTCACTCCTAGTGTGTCCTTGGTCATCTGCTTTCAGTGTGTAAACAATTGTATGTTGATTTTATTTATTAAGGGAACTCTAGCAAGCAAACCCACTACTGTTGTGACATACAATTATATTCAAGTCCTCGTTTAATAATAATTTATTTTTAAATTGACACGAAAATGGTTCCAAAGGCGATTCTTGTTTACAGTTAACTCACTTTACTTCAAATGGCAGCCAAACTGCAAAGAGAATCCACTTGCAACCCACGTTACGCAACTGCAAGAGATCAGAGGGAGGTGAGTGTAGGTAGGGGGGGATAGAGATAGAACCCTTGTGCGTTTTCTAGATTACGGCCACAAAAACATGACACAGAACATTTCTCAAGCTGTGCGCAGCAATCCAATAATAACTAATCCTTAATCTCGGCTCGTATTCCCCCCAGGCAGTGCGCAATGCGTGCCAAGCAAGCTCGAAAAAAAATAAAAAGACGAAGTGAAAGATTTAGCAAACAAAAAAAAGGAAAAATGCAAAAGTTATGCGATAGCGCCAAGCACACACAGTGCCAGCGTAGTGTAGAGGAGCAGCGGAGTGTAGTGTGTTATCAATGCCAGAGGATCTGATTACGACGCAAGTTGCAACGTTGCCAGTTGCAGGTTGCAAGCGAAACGAGTAAGTCAAGTGGCAGTGGCAGTGCTGCTGCTTCTTCTTCCTCTTCTTATTGGCCTTGCACGCAATGCGCCTCCCAGCAGCAGTAGCAATAGCAGCAACTGTTGCTGCCGCCAACTGCAACATTAATATTCAAAAATTGCGTTTTTATGCTAATTTTCACACACAGCGCGACGGTCTGCATGTGTCTGTATGTGTGTGTGTGACCACTAAATGGCCAAAGCTGTCGATAGATTACTCAATGACAAGCAGCGGAACGTTCTCTGCCCAATTCCAACACACACAACTTTGGCCAATTGGCTCAAAGTAGCCTGCAGTTGCTGTTGTTGTTGCTGCTGTTGCTGCCGTCTGTGCTGCTGCTGCTGTTGATGATCATCTTTGTGTATATCGCACATTGCAATCAGTTTTTGGCAGACTCTCCTTATTATTATTATTTCTCGCCGGCCACGATTTTTCTCTCTCCTCCTCCTCACTGCCAATATTACTCATACGCACCGTCCTTTATTTGTGTTCATATGTTGTCGCTGCCGTTGTTGTTGCTGCTGATGCTCGTGTTGCTCTGCTGCTGCTGACGTAGTTTAGCAATAATTAAGTTGTTAAATTGTTGCACGTAAGTCAAGTTGCCTCAGCCCGTTGCAGCTTCCACCTGCCTCGCCGCTCTCTCGACCGCATCGCTTAATAATAATGTTCAGCTTGACTTACGATGCACGTCCTTGGGTTACTGATATATGCGATACTTAAGGTATTTATTACAAGCGATTGTAATCTCATGCCTGAATTTCTTTATACTATAGTCGCTTTTTTCTTCCGACCAGCTTGCTCCCAACAACAACAACAACAAGTTTGCCACAAAATATTTATAGACAAGACGCCCAGTTGTTGTTGTTGTTGTTGGGTTTTTTTGGCCCGAAAGCGAATCAAGCGAGACCGAAAAAAAGGAAACTAGTGGCAACGCTGCAGAGCGCAATACATAAATTAGTGTGTGGGCAATGCACGACGCAAAGATGCGCTGTAAAAAAACTGAGAATGGAAGAAGAGGGAAGCAACTTTGTCTCGCCTTTCATCTGCTACTCTGGCAATGCACGACGAGGAGATGCGCTGTAGACATACGAGGAAAGAAGGAAAACGATCTCTATCATTGCACCTGCTAGTCTGGCATACCCCGTGCACTCTGTATATATGTATGTGTGTTGCTCCCATGTTAGTTGCCGCCTGCTGCTCATTAATGCAACAACAGCTTCAGCCGTGTGGCTTTGCCTCCTGGTTCCTGCCTGGTGGCATCTCTCAGCGCAGCGTCCAACAAATTATATAATACATAAACAATCTGCATACGTATATAATGCACACACACACACCAATACACACCAACACACATGTGTGCTCTCTCTGGGGATCAGACCAGTTTTCTCAGGCACTTGTTACGTTTTTGTCTTGAATGTTTTTCTTCGCTTTTTCCCTCGTTTTGCATGCCAAATATGCAAAAAGCTTTGGCGCTTGTAAATTTCCACGCCTTGTGCAAGTGTGTGCGAGCGACTCTGTGTGTGTGTGTGTGTTTGCATATAATGATTATTGTAGGTACAAGTGCGAGAAATCGTGTTAGATCGCGGGTAATAAATTTAGACACTCAACTATGTAAGAGCAGGACTCGCTTGCAGCAGCAGCAGCAGTGCAGCCTCAGAGCTAAGCTTCTACTCCCAGTTGGCCCTCTTCTGCCTTCCTTGCCTGCCTCTCTTTATCCTCTACTGCTCTGCTGCTTCTTCTTGTTTAAGCACTTCCTTTTATTATATTTTATGGCCACTTGTTTTTGTGTCTGCTGCTGCGGCATCGCCTCTCGCCTCGGTAAGAGTTGCAAGCTGCAGTTACCTTTGGCAAGTTTTATAGTCGACGCCAGGCATTTAGTATAGAGTTTTGGTCTTTAATATGCCATTAGATTGGTTGACAGTGCTAAAATTAATTGGCTAACTGCAGAGCATGTGAAGAAAATTAAGATGTTGAAGACTGAAATACATTTGGGTTATTTATTTATCTGTTTCTTTATTTATTTACTTCTTAAAGTATAATATAATTTAACAAATTAAAAATTCCAATTGTATATCCAGAAAATTAATCTTGCATTTTGCTCAAATCAAACTTAAAGTTCGCAAATCTTTGAAGTTACTACGTGATTGGGTAAGCGCCGCCGCCTGTTAACGGGTTTATTAAGCCCTAGAGATACTTACAGATAGTTATATAAATCGGTAATGTCAACTCATTTTGCGCTGCAGCTGAGCATTTTTGCGGCTTGACATTTTTCTCTCCCTGTGTTGCCATTAAGCCCGCAAATTGCAATGAAAACAAACCATATTTCGCGACGTTGTTGTTGTTCATTCTCTGTTGCTGTTGCCTCTTATGACTTTTCACCATTGCACTCCACTTGGGGGCATTATTCGATGGCATAAGTGAATGGCTTTAGAGACAGAGCTGGAGTCGAAGCCGGTGCTGGAGCCTGAGCCCGCCCAGCAATGAGTGCCCTTATGGCGCCACAGAGAGACTAAGGAAGGGGGAAGGCAAGAGAGTCTGTGTTATTAGTAGATGTCATATTAGAGTCGAAGCGGAAAGCGGCAAACCACGAAATGCGCCGCAGGGGGGGCAACAATAACAACAACAACTGCAGTGAAACTTTTGCAATTTTTAGGCCAATTGAAATCAACTTTTTGGAAATATTTCGACATCAGATTTGAGTGTGTTGGGGGAAACCTTTAATTGAATTGCACTGGCAATTATTTTTGTGGCAGGTGCTGCTCGAAATTGAAAGTAAATTAATGTCGCTTTTATTTGAATTAGTTCAAAGCAAGTGTGTGGCAAGTGTGGCAAGGTCGTCAAAGTTGCGTATTGCCTGTCCTGCCAGTCTCGGTTGGCACGCACACACTCGGATTGAGAGGCACTTTGGCAGGCTTTTAGCTCTGCCATAATTCAATGCGATAGCGATCTTAACTATCTACACGATCAGGACAGACAGAGAGACGCAAGAGTTCTGCAACCAGTTGCGGGAAGGTTCGCGTGGCGTGGCAACTTGTTCTCTTCCTCTCTCTTTCTTTCTTGCTGTGACAATATTTGCATGCAGCGTGGTGTGGCAATGTCTCTGGGGCACTCACTGTTAGACCGTTATCGTTGCCACACTATCAGCGCCATCATCTTGCGTCGTCATCAATGTGGCATCATCAATGCGAAATGATCGCAAATTAGCTGCGTTACGAGCGCGCTCTCTCTCCACTCCGTTAATGGCAGCGTGTGACGTTTTTAAGGGTTCCATTTTCGACTCGATTTTGTAACTAATGGCGGCATAGATTAAACGATTGCACTCTCGATAACACAGTTCGATGAGAGAGAGAAAGAGAGAAATGTGGAATGCAACTGACAATTGTTAAGAGCATTTCGATTTTACTTTGATTTATGTGGAATGAATGAATGAGAAGATCCATCGTGTAACATTGTAGAAAGAGATATTTATTTCTTCTGAGCTTGTACTGTAATTGATTTAAGTCCATATAAATCAAGTTCTCTAAGGTTACCGACTGCAATCTGCTCTTCTGCTGTCTGCGATCTGTTAACTTTGGGAATCCCAACTTAATTAAGATAATTAGCATGTTTCGAATTTCGCTGTGGATCGCTTCGCTTTCGATAATTGCAATTCGATTGCTCTTACTCTGCTCGAAACAAATGACTTTTCCTCCCCACTGCCCTCTTGCTGCTGCCCTCTGTCCTCTGCTCTCTGGTCTCTGCCCCCTCCTGGCCTGCCTGCTCGTGTGCCTGCCACAAATGTTATGCCAAATTGCGGCTACCGTTTGGCAGTCGCAGTTGAAACCGTTGCCTGAGCCCCACTTTGCTATCGCATTTAATCTTCTCCTGGCAGGCCCCACTCCTCAGTTTTCCCCCTCCTTCTTCTTCATTCTCTACCATGCTTCCTTTGGCTCTTTTGCTACTCGTGTTGCCAAAAATCGCTTTGGCAACGCTTCTGCTTTTGTTGCTCAATGTTTGATCTCATCATCATCATCATCATCGGCATTGGTGGCAGCGGCGGCAGCGACATCGTCATGATGATTATCTGCAGCAGCAGCAGCAGCAGCTGGAGGCGTCTCCAAAACCCTCGACCAATTCGTTTGGGCAAAAAGGACATCAAACAGATGCGGCGGCGATCGCTTCTAATTTGCATAAACATTCCTTTTAACATTTATCCCAAAAACGTTTTCGTTGTCCTCATCGCGACTGACTCTTCGCGACTCTTCCACTTTGTGTGGTGTCTCTTTGTGTCTCGTTGTCGGCTCACAAAGTCGTCATAATCGTCGACATTTTAGGCTGGGGCCAAACAGGCAGCACCATCAGCAGCAGCAGCAGCAACAGCAACAACAACTGCAACAGTCAAAGAGGCAGCAATTTTTATCCCTGCCGATTTCATTTCATTTCTTGATTCCAAACCATTTAAGCCCAAAATAACCGCTTTTGACAACACCAGCAACAGGCAACAGCAACAACAGCAGCAGCAACTTGGACAACAACAACAGCTACAACAACCGCAACAACAGTAGCCAGAAATCGATGCTAATCTTAGCCGGGCAGAAGGCAAAGCAAAAATGTGGTCGCCATTTCCAGTTTACTTCTTTTTTAGCATACCCTGTAAATCAATCAGGAGCAGGGGATGAGGTAGTTTATCTAGTCATATTACATCATATTGATACTACTTCATAGTCATACCACTTCAGATGTACACTATATCATATTCATAGTACATTTTTTTTAATTTGTGAATTTCTAGGGCATTTCTTAGCCACATATTCCCACTTCATATCACTTTTTGCCTTCTCACTGTTGAGTACATAAACCAACTGTGCTCGAAGCTAAAGCAAATAAATGGAGTTGTCGTTGTTGTTGTTCGCTTTGCATTCGTCCTTTGCAGAGTTGTTGCCTTTATCAGCAACAGCAGCAGCAAGCAAGAAAAAAATTATGAGAAGTTGTTGGAATGCGAAAAACAACTCAATTTCCAGAATTATGAAGTGGTTTTTTGTCTTTTTTTTTGTGTCTTGCGACTTTCGTGAAGTGAAGGGATTGGGAAACGATTTCGATAGCTAAAGCTAATCCCAAACTGACAGTTTTGTTTGCTGCATTTGGGATTGCAACTCCTCCTTGAACTAACACCCATTAGAAGGCAATTTGCTGGCAGTCTATCAATGTGGGGGATAGTGCAATGAAACCTGCTGTCCCTGTTCCCTCTTCCTCTCTCTCTCTTTCTATGTGTGGCATTGTGACAGGTATTTCCAACCTACCGTTTGCCATTTCTTCTCTGAAGTCAGTCGACCTAAATTGGAACTTGCAAACAAGTCGAAAACTCAAATTAAACTTTGCATTCAAATTGCATTTCTATTTGTTTGGCAGTTGCAAGTAGAGGGGGAGGGGGAGTAACAGACTCACTCCGCTGGGTCAAGTAGCGATTAACGAGTACTGAGTACTGGAGTAGCGAGTACTTTTCTAAACAATATATAATTGTGCAGTCTAATGTGAAATTAGAGATGAGAATTACGCTTAAAGACTCTTGGAATTATTAAACCTGCTATTCATAGAATAATGTTATATGATAATAGTGAGAACACACCTATCCTTCTTCACAGCATCAACTGCCAAATCTATATAGCAATGCATATCTGTAGCTAGATCTCGCTGACTGTCAGAGCTAGAACTATTGGCAATATGTCTTATTATTGCACGTAGCTGAAGTTTATATTCAAATGGAGTCACGCCTTCTTTCGATTAAAATCAAATTGCAACATAATTTTAATGCTTGAACATTCGTTTTTGTTGTCTATGATAATTATTAACACTTTAAGTCTTTATATTGAGTCAATCTACTACTGTATTGTGTTTCCCATTGATTTCTTTATTCCCACGCTTGTACACGCCTGTCGGAGCCTTGGCACGCGCTCATCTCTAATGCAAAACTTTGCAGACGCGCTCAAACAACTCAATTAAAAACCCAGCAAAATGGTATTCCGAGTGGTCACAAAAGGGTTTTTTAAAAGGAGCAACTTTTAATCGCCGCTCGTTAAGAGTGCAGCGCACAACAGCAACAACAACAGCAACAACAGCAGCAACAAATGCAACAACAACAAGTGCAATAACAACTGCAACTCGTATGTCGCCTTTGATTGGCGTTTGAGTTGCGCGTGCGCGTGTCTTACGAAGCTAAACAATTAATTTGAATAATTAGCAGCTAACGACGACGCCATGAAAGTAGCAGAAACTGGGGAGAGGTGAGAGAGAGAGAGAGGGGAGAGGGACAGGCCAGTGCTTGCCTCTCTCTCAACTTGTTGGAGTCTTCGTCGCGTCGTCGATTGTCACGCCAAGGCAAGTCAAAGAGGCATATAAAAAATGCATTTGGCACTTGAGAATTTATGTGTGAGTGTGTTGCTCTTGCTCCTTTCTTCCTCTCTCGCTCTCCCTCTCTCACACACCGCCGTCTGTGTCTGTGTCTGGAGGAGGCGCGAGTACGTCACGCAAAATGATGAATTACTCGCCGGGGACGCGCGTCAGGCTTTGATGAGAGACGACAGCGTGAAATTAGACAAAAGGATATGGGCCAGAGGGAGTTGCATGTGTGTAAGAGTTAAAGAGTGCGAGAGAGAGAGAGACAGAGAGAGAGAGGTGTGTGCGTGTGTGAGGTGTGTGTGCTTTGGCAAACCCGACAACGACAACGCGCCTTGACTTAATGAAGATGACGAGCAGACCGCGACGTTGCAGTTGCCCTCGCAGCAGACGGGCAGCAGACGTAGACGGAGTCCAACACGGGGCCATGGGCGTGTTTTAATCCTTGCACCATAGACCCAACGGTGCCGCCATTGCCGCCTTTGCTAGGTGTTGCTGCTGCCGATGTTGTGTCACGGCGGCGCACACGAGGCGTTAATTTATTACAAATTATTATGATTCCTTGTTGCTTTCTGATGTTTTTCCGTGCCTTTTTTTGCTGTCATAACTGCCGGCAGCAACGGCGGCGGCAGCAGGAAACAACCATAGAACAACAGCAGCAGCAACAACAACGACAACAACAACAACTGCTGCAACTCTCTCGTTGAAGACGTCTAGACAAATGCACTTCAAAGGTTAACATGATAAATGTCGTTTGTGTTGCATGTGACGCGACAACTTTCCAGTTGTTGTTGTCGTTGTTGTTGCTCCGTGTGCGCGACTGTTGTTGCAGCTGCAACGGCAGTTGCAGTCGTTGTTGCTTGCTGCAACACTTTGTGGCGTGGCCAAATGGCAAACTGTCGCCGCAATGCAGTTGTGCATTTGTTTTCCTTAAGTTTTTTCATTCTTGTCTGGCAATTATTAAGCCAGGAAAGTCAACAAATTAATCAAGCGACGCGTCGCAATTAAAGTGGAAGCACTCACATAGGATCAGCTACAGGACAGTAGTAGCTAACGACACTGCGAAACAGAGGGCAAAGAGAGGGAGAGAATAAGGGGAAAGAGATTAAGTGAGTTAGTAAGGATTAAAGAGTCTTTTTACTCGCTATACTTGGATTAAAAGAGTTTTAAGGGATTGTGCCAACTGGAAATGTATTTTTAATGCAGAAGAAGGCAACTACGACTCCACAGCATAAACAGCCTAAAAAATAGAGCCATATTTGTTCGTATGAACACATAGAGTTCAGGAAATAGACAAATTTGATGAGTTTGGCTACGCCCACTAACGCCCCCTTAAATCTTAAGAATTCAGGAGCATTCTAAATGCTTAAGCATTCAATTTTGGTGTGTTCAACATTCACATGTTCCATATACATACCTTTCTTACTCGTTAGTATATATTAAATTGTTCTTGGATCCTCTCCAAGTTCCATCTTAAACTTATACGAAATTCTTCCCAAGCTTTGCAACAGGCGTCTAGCATAACAACGATGCTCTATAAACATTAACAACTATGTACATGTTGTCTCTAATTGTTGCCGTTTCCAGAAGAAATGTGTAGAAAAAATTCTGAATAAACTTGTTCATTGCCATTTTGACAACTTGAACGAGCTGCAGGGGGAGATTTCTTCATCTTTATTCACGGCCTGCGCTCATATGTGCAACACTGCGATGCGGCAGCACCACTAACAACAACAACAACAACGGCAATCACAGGCCAAACCACAACCACAACAAGAACAACAACAACAACAGCAGCAGCAGCAACAGCGACACGGACACAGGCAACACTAACAAGCGACTTTAGCCAAATTAAGTTGTCCAGTTTGCGGTGTACGCACAGCGGGTTGCAAATAACAATCTCCTGTTTACAGCAGCAACAACAACAACAACAGCAGACAACAAACAGCAACAACAGAAATCAAATTGCAATGCAGCAATATGAACAACACACACAAACACACACACACACATCAACAAAAAAATGGCTTCGACCTAAAAAACGCGTTTAGCTCATATTTCTTGCCAGTCGCCTAGACCTGCCACCCTTCCCCCGTCCTACCCACTGTACTGCACCCCCTCATGGGGGCCAACTATGTGCATTACTTATATAAATTGTCAATATTTGACACATTTACGTGCCAACAAAAATCACAGCACAAAAATGTGAAAAAAACAAAGATTCCGACAGTAAAAGAAGCTGAAATCAAATAGGCATACCCTGTAAATGTATTTAACTATGCAGTTGTCTTCTGCTATACTTAAGTCCTTAACATATCTGGCAATTTATTAACCACAAATGCACAAAAATGACTGAACATGGCAGAAAGTACAAATTCAGTAAGTAAAACAACAGAGATCGAAGGTAAACACCCTATAAATATTACCCTATAAATATATGTGTATATTGATATTTGTCAAATACTTAAGTCCCTAATAAAGTTGGCAACTCTTCTGTCAGCCAAACCACAATGTGGCAATGCCATAAAAACTCAATTAAAATCATTAGGAAAAAAAAGCATAAATTAACTTAATTTAGCCAAGGCACAAATATTTTAACACATTACGTAAGTACAATCATTGTTGTTGTTGTTGTTGTTGTTAGTTGTGCGCACGCGCATCGTCGGCCAACAACAACAGTTGTTGTCGTAGCTGTTGCTGAGTTGGACAGCAAAAATTATTAACTAAAAAAAAAAACAGAAATTGCAAAAAGATTGCTGCGAAATTGACATTTGCTCGTTAATGTGGCCAGGCCAGGCCGGGTACAAGCCAGGCCAGGTACAGGCCGTCGGCATGTGGCAAGTTCCATGTGTCCATGTGGCAAGTTGTCCATGTGTCTGCCTGCCTACCTTGTCCAGTCAGCCTCGATTGCTTTGTTGCCGCCGTTGCCGTCGCATGCGACTGCCAATAATTTAGAGCTTTTAATAAATATGTTGCTCTGTTGCAGTTGCAACAACAGCAGCGGCAGTGCAATGGCCAACACCAACAACACCGCATCGGCAACGGCGGCGATTGTAACAAGATTTATATCATAATTTATTTATTAATTTCATTAAGTAAATTTTCATTTGATGAATGACGTTGTTCGCCGTTCGTTTTGCTTTTGTTTCCCGTGCAACAGCAACTGTTGCTGCCGCCGGCGGTTGCCGAAATTTTGATTATTGCTGCTGCTGCTGCTGCGTGGAAGCCAATAAATAATCAGGAAATTACATTTGCAGCGTGGGGCAGAGTGTGCCAAATGTTTCCCGATGCGATAAGGCTGGGAGCTATAGAGCTGCCAACTGAACGATTAAGATACTGATTTCATCAGATAAGATTACATAAGAGACTTACAACAAGACTTACCCAAGAGAACAATAAGATCTTCCTCAATTTTCCAAGTTTCGTGCGCACATTTCGTCACAATTTTCGAGGGGTTTTATTAAACGACTATAATAGTTAAACGTTGCAATCAAATGACTAAAAATAATAACTTTCAATTTGCTCGAACATAAAACAATGATTAAAAATGCATTCAAATTGATATTCAATAAATAAACCCCCCGAAAAAATGCAGGCGCGCATTAAACTAAAACTAATCGAACAGTTTAATGTTTGAATGCTCAAAGTTTGCGCCATCAGCAACTACAGCAACAACAACAACAGGAGAAGCCAACAAAACTGACGACTAAAATCAATTGCGACGTTAAACTTTAAGACCCCATCAAAGGGGGCAGACAGAGAGAGAGAGAGGGAGAGGAAGATAGGGAGACAGTGAGAGAGGACGAAGGGGAGGGAGCTCAGCTTTGTTTTTGCTGTCTAGCTACCAAAATTGAAGGTTTCAGCTGCACTGGACGACGGACGGACAGACGCGACGACGACTAGCAGAAAAAAAATCGCAATCGACCGTTGCCAAATTCAATGGATTTTACTTTTCGCTTTTCAAAACTCAACGCTCGCTGTGCTGTCGTGACCAATTAGTGATCCGACCCAGGGGCGGAGAGCAGGATGGGGGAGGGGAGCAGGAGGTTGCTTGAGCTTAAAGCGGATGCAGGAGAGGGTGTGGGGGCAGTGTGGAACTGGTGCGGGCGCGTCGTCGTCGCGCAGGCGCACGTCAGGCACTTGCACCACTTGGCCAGGAATAGAGACAGCAGTAACAGTCGCAGCAGCAGCAGCAGCGAGTTGCAAGTCGCCAGTTGCAAGTTGCAAGTCGCGCACTTTACATTCAAATATTTTGTGACACAAAACGTTTGTTGTTGTTGTTGTCGTCGCTGGAGTTGCAACTCTAGCTCTCTGAATATTTGCTTAGGCCTTTGTCCATGGCGAATTTTGGGCGTGTACACCATGCGTTTTCCGCCTGTCGTGGCATGCAACGCCTGTGGATGAAGTTTTATTTCGTAGCAAAAATATTGTTTCATTTTTCTTGAAGTTTCCTGAAGTTTCACCAACTGAAACTGACAGCAAAATGGTGGGAACATTTTTTGGAAAAATTGAAGAGAAACTACGGAAAGTTTACTGCGGATGTTATGAATAAAAGACTATTCTTTCATTTATGTGCAATTTATTATGAATACTTGAGCATTAACAACCCTCTTCTTGTTTAAAACTTTCCTACTCGTCCAATTAAAGGGCATCGAATTATCTTTAAACTTAAATACGCCATTATAAAGTAGAGAGACTTTACTGGGCATGACTCATGAATGATGGTAAAAGATGGGAAAGCAGAAGGAGGCGTCTGAAGAAGACAACTAAAACACAGACTAAAGCAATGGAGAAGGACAAAAACGGATGCTGGCAACTTGAAAATCTGCTGAGAAATAACTGACAGTGTACACAAGCAAACACTAATTGCTGTAGAATTGCTAACAGACGAAGACAGTAGACGGGAGACGAGAGAGAAGAGACGTAGTAGTAGAACAACAGTGCTGGAAATAAACCTTGCAACAACAGCAACAGAAACAGCAACAAAAGGCAGCAAACAACTCAATTAACACAACAATTTCGCTGAGTTGCGAAAATCTTTTATTTTTGCCTCTCTCTCTCTCTTTCCTCCTTTTTGCTGACCGATTCCTTTTACGTTGGTATCCAAAACCTTTTTACACCTAACCCCAAGCTCGTTCAACGATGGAGTTTTGGCATTGGCACTTGATAATGCAAATGTATGCAACACTCCCCACAAACAGGAGGAGGAGAAAGAAGGAGATGAGATGAGCGAAAGAAAGATGCAGATGGAACTGAGTGTGAAATTCACGAAATCGGAAAGCACTTTGAAGGTGTACGAGATGAGATTTGTTGTTTATCTTGTAACATATACAGATAATCGAAATTATATATAATATATATATGATATTTTATATGTGTGTTGATAGGGAAACTTAAATTAGTCTTCTTAGTGTTAAGCTAACGTATATTTGCTGCAACTTTGTTGCAATCTGTTTTGCTATGAGGCGTTTCTATCGTCTGCAGATACGTGAGCAGAGCAGAGCCATCAATGGTTGCTTGGTGTATCTAGTATAGAGGTGTGGAGTGCTGAGACAGGTGAACAGAGGAGAAGGAGGTGGCAGGGGGGAGCATGGCTAAACTTAAATTGCTAATACCTGACATGGGAATGTTTTTAACACTTCAGTTGTGTTTGGACAACAGCAACAATGCCAACAACAAATGGCAATGACTTGGCCAAAATAGCATGCCACATCATTGGCAACTCGCAACTCTCTTCGGAGTCGCGCATCGACACAAATGCAGATGCCCATCCTCATGCATTTATGCAGCTTGTCTTCGGATCCTCTGTTGTGAGCCTCCTCTCCTCCTCTTTGCATCCCCCTTCTCGTCTTTGCGCATATATTTATTTGCCAAGTGTTCAATGGCTTTGATCGACGTGCCACGGAGGCAGCAGCTAAAGAGGCAGCGGCATCGGTTGGTTAGAGGTGTCAAGCTAGCGGGTATTCTTGGCCTTCGGCAAGTACAAATCAACAACGACAACAGACATCAGACAGCAGACAACAGCCATCAGACAACAACAACCAGCAGGTGTTGCACTTTGTGCAAACAAAGAGACCCCCAAACCGAAGACCAAACCCAAACTCAGAGCCACCACAGTCAGAGGCACAGTCGAAACACCAAATTGATTTGTCAATCCGTTGGAAAACCGCAAAAGTTGCGCACACATTTCGCTGGCATTTGAAAGTCATTTGAATATATGCAGTTTTATATATACAGCATACATATAGCTTGACTGTTACCAAAAGTCATGGTACCCATGCTGCTCAGCTCTCGATACTATTTTGCTGCTCTTTCGCTGAGAAAGTATGGCGCATTACGACGAAAAGCTGCTGGTTGCCAGCTGCGAGTTGTCTCCGTTTCCCCCATCCTCATCGTCATTGATGTTGTTGTCGTCGTCGTCGTCGTTGTCGTTGTCGTTGTCCCTTCGCCAATTTGTTGCTGACACTGCTGACGACTTAGCCTTAGCTCTGCGACAGAGAGAAAGAGAGTGAGGGAGAGAGGGGGGCAGACCAGGACTGGGTTTGGCCAGGTCTGGCAATGAAGCGCATAAAAACTAATTGATTGGATGCCAAGATGTTAAGCGCATAACGGCAGCAACAACTGTTGCCCCTGCTGCTGCTGCTGTTGCCGCTGTAACCAAGAGCAACAGTTGCCGTTGTCCCATGCTTGAGGCGTTGTCAGTTGGCCGCGTTGGCCCTGCTTCGACTTGGGGCTTTTCAGCGTCTTTTATTCAATTTAAATGCGCTTCCCGCGTCAATGTGTGCGCAGATAGACCCGCCCCGAACTGTTGCGTTACTGCTGATGCTGCTCGCTTAAATTAATTATTTTTTATTAACTTTTCGCTTATTGATGACATTTTTCAAATTTTCAGCATTCCCACAACAGCAACTGCAACTGCTGCATTGCAATGCAGCGCCGCGATGTTGCTTGTTGTAATGGCAAATTTGTTGCATGCGATTTTTATACTGATCGTTTAGCATTTTTCTTAGCGTTTCCACATAAAACCTGATGGCAAGTTAATAAAATGATGTAACCTTGGGTCGTTTTGCTGTATATTTTAATAAACATTTATTTCGTTTCGTGATTTTTGTTTTGCACTAAAGCCGAATTGTTGGAACTGTCACTGAAAATAAGTCAATTAAAAACTACCACCAAGTCCTTACCCATTTGACAGCTTCGACAACAAGTTTAACAGCACCTACAAAGGCTGTAGCTCCGGCAATTATCTCACTGCCAGTAAGTCTAATCATATTAAAGGTCGCAAATGAACTAATGCTGAATAGCGTAAATGATCCATCGGTATTTCGTGCAACGGTGATAGCTGATTCTCCAAATTTAAAATCACTAGCATAAGAACCAATACAATTGATGTTTTCGGTACGAGATTTGGTTTCCAGTTGGTGTTTGCAGACTTCTGGTGATAGCACTTGTCCCCCAACGAACATCAACTGCTTAGCGCCCAACTCAAGGGAATTAACTTCGTATTCTGCACCTATATTATGGATTTAAAAAATATTTTCGAATATAAATAGCATGCGCACTTACTATCAATCCAATCCGAGATAATAACAGTGTGATTGGTAAAATCTTGATTCGCAAAAGGCAATAACACGGGTTGTATGAATTCATCAAATATCAGTTCACTGACCAGACGAATCAGCGCCATTTCAAAACCCGTTTCTATCTTGTGACGGTATTGATACAAAATAATATTTTCTGAGTTTATTGTCATCTTTTGCTGGCCCCTTTCATTGATGTTATCTATAAAATCAGCTCCAAAATAAATGTCAACCGAGTTACTTAAAAAATAAAAAAAATATATTAAATATTACGTATAAGTGTTATTAAGAAATTCACAAATGGACTTACCTATTTTCCACACAATGTGCTGGAGTCAGAACAGCCAACTCAGATACAATTACGCCGCTACAGTGAGTACGATGAGTGGCATTTATTTTATTCACAAGATATACTTGGTACGGCAATTGTTTAGGCTTAGCGAATTCAGCATTTTTAATAATTTCACTTGGTTCGGCTTTTGCATACGATTGTAGGAATACAAATGCCAAAAGAACAAGTTGGAAAGTAGAACGACCCATGTTTGAAGCTTTGAAGACTGCTGACAATTCGATGAAAACTTGGTGCTTATATAGTAGCTATGATGCAATAAAGTTTCAGAATTGACAACATTGATAGGAGGGATGACAGCTCATTTCATTTGGTATATCTCTTATGGAATTCCAAATATTAGCAAACTTATTTTTAGTTATTAAGACTTTTTTGTATTATGTCAAACAACAAAAGTTATTATATTACGTAGCAAGATAACCAATGTAGAGTTCCGTTCGACTTTAATTATTTTTCACCTCCCATCTTATTATAATTTCTTTCGAGTTAGGGAAATTCACCTTCAGTTTTTTTTATCCACTCTAAGAAAAGGACGGAACTGTTTGGAATACAGTTTCCGATGTCATCGGCAAAAACAAAAGATTGATGCCAACCAGGGTAATTGTACCATTGGTATATGGTTCAACTACTGCCCCACATGAGTCTCCATTGCACATATTACTGTCAAATCCAGCTGTCTATAAAGAAATCTGTACCTTCTCAATCAGCGAAATTTTTAGATTTTTGGCGTTTAGTTTTTTTCCCTCAATGAACATCAAATGCTTTGGGGTAGTAGTGCCCAAGAAAGAGGAATCAGCGCTTTTTTTTTCTATGACGAATTCAAGGTTGATTCTTTCTTTTAAAATAAATGAATAAAACGTTAACTTATTAAGTATGAATGACACTCCTATTACCTCCTATTGTCACAGATGATACATAATTAGTTCTGGCGAACTAATGTATCGTAAAGCTCCCTTTAGAAAATATAGTTAAGGATGTTGTATTCAGTATTAACACATTTTTCATGTATTCTTCTGGAAAAGGTAACAAACTAAGCTCCCATTTTGGAATTAAAGTGTATCATACTTTATATAATTTTAAAATTTCAAGACTGAATGAATATCTTATAATCTTCATAGCAAATATGTTTTTATATAACAGCTGAGCTTCCACCAATTTAAATTCGAATCACCTTCAAAATTGTATTTTAAAGTATAATTGTGATAGAAGCAATCGACTTATGGGATAGAATTTATTTTATTTATTATTTAGAATTTACTTTCAAACAAAAAGTTTAGTTGAAGTTATTGTTATTTAAATCTCAATTTTCCGATAGTATCCAATCAATGTAGGATGAAACTCGTGTTGCGAATGCCGGTACTCCTGGCAAACATTTTCCATCGTCATCAGGAAAACCAAAAGAATTGAGGCCGACCAGAGTGACAGAACCATTAGCATTTGGTACAACAACTGGACCACCTGAATCTCCAAGGCATACACTGCTATTTTGGGATACACTACAAATCCAAGTGTCTAAGAAGAAGTGCGAATCTTCCAATTTAACGAATTGTCTTTGGCATTCTTCTGGCGATAGAACATGTCCCTCAAGGTACTGCAACTCCGTGGGCACAACATTTACGAGTGTATTATTCCTTTTTATAACTGCAAAACAAATTTAAGAATAAGAATTCTTGGAATAGGCTTACACAAATAATATATGGACTTACCATCCACAATGCCCCAACCCGAGGCAAGAATAGTTGCATTAGTATAATCATTGGAGCGCTCAGGCAACTTGGCAGCTTGTATATAGGCATTAAATATCAATTGGAATGGGAGTTTTATCAGCGCAATATCATCATTAACTTCTCTAGTGTTGTTGTAGTCTTTGTGTACCACAATATTTTTGGGTGTTACTGTCAAGCGTGCCTGGCCCTCTTCATTGGCATTATTGATATTTAGAGCACCAAAATAAATGTCAACAGACTCTCTGAATAAATTGTATAATAATATTTTACAATATATTATAACATACAATTTGAATCTTTGAGTTACTTACACATTCTCTACGCAATGAGCACTGTCAAAATCGCATCGCAGCGCTGCATTGCAACTGCAACTGCTGCATTGCAATGCAGCGCTGCGATGTTGCTTGTTGTAATGGCAAATTTGTTGCATGCGATTTTTATACTGATCGTTTAGCATTTTTCTTATCGTTTCCACATAAAACCTGATGGCAAGTTAATAAAATTATATAGCCTTGGGTCGTTTTGCTGCATATTTTAATAAACATTTATTTCGTTTCGTGATTTTTGTTTTGCACTAAAGCCGAATTGTTGGAACTGTGTCTGAAAATAAGTCAATTAGAAACTACCACCAAGTCCTTATCCATTTGACAGTGTCGACAGCAAGTTCAATAGCAGCTACAACGGCTGCAGCTCCGGCAATTATCTCACTGCCAGTAAGTCTAATCATATTAAAGGTCGCAAATGAACTAATGCTGAATAGCGTAAATGATCCATCGGTATTTCGTGCAACGGTGATAGCTGATTCTCCAAATTTAAAATCACTAGCATAAGAACCAATACAATTGATGTTTTCGGTACGAGATTTGGTTTCCAGTTGGTGTTTGCAGACTTCTGGTGATAGCACTTGTCCCTCAACGAACATCAACTGCTTAGCGCCCAACTCAAGGGAATTAACTTCGTATTCTGCACCTATATTATGGATTTAAAAAATATTTTCGAATATAAATAGCATGCGCACTTACTATCAATCCAATCCGAGATAATAACAGTGTGATTGGTAAAATCTTGATTCGCAAAAGGCAATAACACGGGTTGTATGAATTCATCAAATATCAATTCACTGACCAGACGAATCAGCGCCATTTCAAAACCCGTTTCTATCTTGTGACGGTATTGATACAAAATAATATTTTCTGAGTTTATTGTCATCTTTTGCTGGCCCCTTTCATTGATGTTATCTATAAAATCAGCTCCAAAATAAATGTCAACCGAGTTACTTAAAAAATAAAAAAAATATATTAAATATTACGTATAAGTGTTATTAAGAAATTCACAAATGGACTTACCTATTTTCCACACAGTGTGCTGGAGTCAGAACAGCCAATTCAGATACAATTACGCCGCTACAGTGAGTACGATGAGTGGCATTTATTTTATTCACAAGATATACTTGGTACGGCAATTGTTTAGGCTTAGCGAATTCAGCATTTTTAATAATTTCACTTGGTTCGGCTTTTGCATACGATTGTAGGAATACAAATGCCAAAAGAACAAGTTGGAAAGTAGAACGACCCATGTTTGAAGCTTTGAAGACTGCTGACAATTCGATGAAAACTTCGTGCTTATATACTCGTAGTAGCTATGATGCAATAAAGTTTAAAAATTGACAACATTGATAGGAGGGATGACAGCTCATTTCATTTGGCATATCTCTTATGGAATTCCAAATATTAGCAAACTTATTTTTAGTTATTAAGACTTTTTTGTATTATGTCAAACAACAAAAGTTAATACAAGTATATTATGTAGTGTTTGCAATGAAAATGGTGGAAAATATCGAAGACATACCCTTAATTTATGTGTTTATTTTAACCAAAGGGTCCCCCTTTACAGCATTTTTAAAATTTTTCAAAATTTCGAATAGTGATATTTTGACTTTAATTGATAAAGCTAGTCATAAGTAGTATAAAAAGTCCCGCCTAAAGTGTTTGCGATGAAAATTGTGGAAAATATCGAAGAAATACCCTTAATTTAGGTGTTTATTTTGACCAAAGGGTCCCGCCTTACAACATTTTCAGAATTTTTCAAAATTTAGAATTGTGATATTTTGACTTATATTTATAAAGCTAGTCATAAGTAGGATAAAAAGTACCGCCAAAAGTGTTTGTGATGAAAATTGTGGAAAATATCGTAGAAATACCCTTAATTTAAGTGTTTAATTTGACCAAAGGGTCCCCCCTTACAACATTTTTAGAATTTTTCAAAATTTAGAATTGTGATATTTTGACTTTAATTGATAAAGCTAGTCATAAGTAGTATAAAAAGTCCCGCCTAAAGTGTTTGCGATGAAAATTGTGGAAAATATCGAAGAAATACCCTTAATTTAGGTGTTTATTTTGACCAAAGGGTCCCGCCTTACAACATTTTCAGAATTTTTCAAAATTTAGAATTGTGATATTTTGACTTATATTTATAAAGCTAGTCATAAGTAGGATAAAAAGTACCGCCAAAAGTGTTTGTGATGAAAATTGTGGAAAATATCGTAGAAATACCCTTAATTTAGGTGTTTAATTTGACCAAAGGGTCCCCCCTTACAACATTTTTAGAATTTTTCAAAATTTAGAATTGTGATATTTTGACTTTAATTGATAAAGCTAGTCATAAGTAGTATAAAAAGTCCCGCCTAAAGTGTTTGCGATGAAAATTGTGGAAAATATCGAAGAAATACCCTTAATTTAGGTGTTTATTTTGACCAAAGGGTCCCCCCTTACAACATTTTAAAAATTTTTCAAAACTTAGAATTGTGATATTTTGACTTTAATTGATAAAGCTAGTCATAAGTAGTATAAAAAGTCCCGCCAAAAGTGTTTGCGATGAAAATTGTGGAAAATATCGAAGAAATACCCTTCATTTAGGTGTTTATTTTGACCAAAGGGTCTCCCCTTACAACATTTTTAGAATTTTATTTAGTGTTTGCGATGAATATTGTGGAAAATATCGAACAAATACCCTTAATATCGATGAAATACAATTTTTATATGCATATATTATCTTCAAAGTTTCTGTGCTAACGATATGTTGAGTATTTGGGTCACAAATAAATGTTCTCAAAAACGAAATTAGAAGCAGTAAGTTATTTTTTAAGCAAAGCTTTGCAATGTAGAGTTCCGTTCGATTTCAATTATTATTCACCTCCCATTTTCATTTCTTTCGAGTTAGGGAAATTCACCATCAGCTTTTTTTATCCACTCTAAGAAAAGGAAGGAACTACTGGAATACAGTTTACGTTTTTATCAGCCAGGGTAATTGGTTTAATTTACTCCTCAATATATATTTAAATCTCAATTTTCCGATAGTATCCAATCAATGTAGGATGAAACTCGTGTTGCGAATGCCGGTACTCCTGGTAAACATTTTCCATCGTCATCAGGAAAACCAAAAGAATTGAGGCCGACCAGAGTGACAGAACTATTATCATTTGGTACAACAACTGGACCACCTGAATCTCCAAGGCATACACTGCTATTTTGGGAGACACTACAAATCCAAGTATCTAAGAAGAAGTGCGAATTTTCCAATTTAGCGAATTGTGTTTTGCACTCTTCTGGCGATAGAACATGTCCCTTAAGGTACTGCAACTCCGTGGGCACAATATTTACTAGTGTATTATTCCTTTTTATAACTGCAAAACAAATTTAAGAATAAGAATTCTTGGAATAGGCTTACACAAATAATATATGGACTTACCATCTACAATGCCCCAACCCGAAGCAAGAATAGTTGCATTAGTATAATCATTGGAGCGATCAGGCAACTTGGCAGCTTGTATATAGGCATTAAATATCAATTGGAATGGGAGTTTTATCAGCGCAATATCATCATTAACTTCTCCAGTGTTGTTGTAGTCTTTGTGTACCACAATATTTTTGGGTGTTACTGTCAAGCGTGCCTGGCCCTCTTCATTGGCATTATTTATATTTAGAGCACCAAAATAAATGTCAACAGACTCTCTGAATAAATTGTATAATAATATTTTATAATATATTATAACATATAATTGGAAACTTTGAGTTACTTACACATTCTGTACGCAATGAGCTGCTGTCAAAACCAATCTTTCGCTGATTATAACACCTCCACAGCGTGTATAGTGTTGAGCTTCTTTGTTGTGAAGAAATACCTGATAGGGAAATTGTTTGGGACTTGCATCGAGACCATCTATAATACGTTGTTGGAGTTGACCTTCAGTTTGGTATTGGCATAAGAAGACCAATGCGAGGATAATTATTTTCCAGGTAATTTCTGTCATATTTGAAGTACTGCTAACAGTTTGTAATAAATCTAAAGGTTTATATAGAGTGGTAGCTGTAATGCAGTCTTCATTTTCGGTTTCACGACTCTGATAAGAATTACGACAGTCTGTTCAATTTGTTTTATCTAGTTTGTTGCAATTTAACGATTGGCACACGTTTCAATGTTATAATAGTTATTACTTTGTATATATTGGCATATAACAACTTCTCGGGAACTGCATACAAAGTTTCTTTGGTAACGGTTGTTCTGCTGCATCAGCAGGCCCTTATTTTTCGGCAATCTCTGACTGTTAATCGCGTCAACTCTTTATCGGGCGACGGTAATTCCACTTTTCTGCACACCAAGAGAGGAGAGAAGAGGAGCGAAGCGAAGAAGATGCCCCAAAGAAGCAGACGAAGAAGAACGAGCAACACTTGAGCATTTATCAAAAGTTATTGCAAATTAATTGCAATCTACCCGGCGCAATCTGCGGCATCATCTCGAGGCGATCCCAAGACCCCGTGGCATTTACGGCTGCGACTGCGACTGCGACTTGGGCTGCTGCTTACCAAAATTTATTGATGCCTTATTAGCTGATAATCACAATCACATACGAAGGGCGACTGCAAGACTGCCAGGCTCTCTGTCAGGCTGGGCTGACTTTGCGAGGCTCAAGATCCAAAAAGGTGCGTCAGCGAACGGTAAAAAAAGGCCTTTCTTCCAGCATCAATCGGCCGTGGCATATTAAAGTGCATTAAGATAATTGAAATGGCCAATATAAAAATGTTTTCCCTTTTCGCGACTTTTGCAAAATCAGTTTTCGGTGTCAAAAACTTGTTTAAAGTGTTGAGTATCGCGCTTTAGGCCATTTCGGTTGCAAGTCTTCACGTCACAGGCTCACTTTAGAGATATGGTACAATACATCAATGTGGCTACAATAAATACTTTATGCTTACAGAGAGTCCTTAAGACAATCTACAGGGAAATTTATTAAAGAATTTACAGTTTTGCTGAGAAGGAAGGGTATATAACGTTTATGTGCCAGTAAGCAAAATGAAAATAGTAATTTTGATATTTGATTTTTTTTTGATGTTTCTGGCCTTTTAGACTTAGTTAATACAAATATATAAAAATAAGTATGATAATTAATAAGAAATCAATTTTAAATTGAATACGAAAGAATCAATGAAAGTGTTCGTTACTTTTTGTTGTGGAGTGTTTAAAAGTCGAGTGTAGCTTTCTTTTCTTATTGTTATTATTCTTTTAAGTTCTTTTGTGGAATCTGCCCAGTTATATTATAGTATATGAATATGTCTGCTTCGTTTTTCAATTTTCATATTTCTCATGCCTGAAGTTTTGATTTAGTGATTATATTGCAGAAGAATGAGGAGAATCTTCATGGGTTGTACATACGTATGTTTATGTGAGTTATTAAAAGGCTTTCTTCTTCCGTTGATAAGCCGCGTTCTCCACACACAATGGATGCCATTTAGTCTCGTGTGTTTGTTTGCCCAGATGATTTAGGGCGTTGGCCAGCAAAGCAGGACAGCACGAAGGGGAAGATGAAGACGCGTTTTTGCATGAACAAATCAGTCAGAAGAGATGCAACAACTAAATCTCTGCAGGCAAATGCAGTTACATTGTCACGGTTTATGGGCACGTTTACGAGTTGGTAATTGTTTGGCTAGCTACTTAGGCATCGCTGCAATTGACGCGGCTCATAAATCAGCACGTAGGGCTCAAGACATTGAGGCAACGGGACCAACCTTTGAAAGAGAGAGAGAGTCTAGGAACCTTGGAAAGCGAGAGAGAGAGAGAAAGAGTCTAGGAACAGAGAGACAGACATGTTGACAGTTTGTGTGGCACCAGGAAGTAAAAATGTTTCGTTTTTTTCCAGGAATTTTTGAGGCGTAGCAACTGTTTGTGACATGTTTTGATTTGTGTCGCCAATGTTTATGGGCTTGTGTTGCAGAGAGCGAGCCATGAGACCCACCAGATGCAGATGTAGATGCAGTACGCCTAGTTGCCTGGTGGTCGAGTTGCCCGCGCTTTCTCTTACCCGCTCTCTCTCTCTAACGTCCAGCTTAGAATGTTGTTATCGATGACATTAATAGCGATTGGAGGCTTTCATCAATTACACGACTCCATTCGACATGGCCCATTCGATTGCGGCCTACGCATGAGAGCCAAGTCAAGCCGAGTTGAGTGGAGCCGAGTTGAGACCTGGCAAATTGTAAAATATTACAATGCAAATGATTTGAAAGCCATGAAGCACATTGTGCTCGCTTCATGATGTAAGCGCCTGATAAACTCGAGACGAGAGCCGACTCCAGAGAAACGCCTTGGCCCAGACATTGCGGCAACGCATTCAAAGTCTTGGCCGAACAACAACTTGCAACAGCAACAATAACAACAACAACAATACACAGACAACAATAACAGACAGAAAGACATACAGAGGAACAACAACAAACGTTTAAGTACTAGTAATTTTGCGAATACCGTTTTGGATTTTGCTTTGGATTTAGGGGTATCGAGTTTGCCTTTTTGCCTTGACCACCAGCCACGTTGGGCACAGTGGGCGCAAATGGGAGATAATTGACAAAGAATTCTGAAGAGTACAATTCTTTAAATCCCTCATTCCACTCTCTTTGCCAGCCCACATCACTTCTCTCTCTATAACTTACTTGATTCACATATTTCACTCAGTTGGCCCCACTGTGCAACGCTGGCAATCAAGTCAACTACAGATCAGCTCCAACTTCATCTCCAGCTACAGCTACAGCTCCAGCTCCATCTCAAGTTGAACTGTATTAACTCTTGTCTGTCTGTCTGTAACTGTGACAGTGACTCCAAGTCGCAGTCGCAGTCTTCGGACGCAGTTGTTGGTCCCAAGAGCGCCAACTGTTGCTGTTGCTGTTGCTATTGCAGTTGCCGCTGTCAGTTGAATCTTCCTGTTTGCACAAACGTCACGTTCGAGTCACGTTTCCACTGCAACTGGGGGCCCCTCATCAATGGGCCGGCACTTAGCTGCAGTTGATGTTTCCCACAAATTTAAAGGCCGCGTCGCGCCCAATGGGCAAGCGGACAAGCGGCGAGCTCGCTGGCGTAACGCAACAATTTCGCAATCACCTGACAATGTGACAGGTAATAGTCGTGTCCACGGCACGGCATAGCACCTAGCCATAGCTAGTTCCAGCTAGTTCCAGCCAGGCCAGTCGGGCATTTGCATACCCAAGTCGAGTGCGGACTGCAATGACTTTTCGGCCGCGTCTGTGAAGTAATTTCAATGCCAGTGTTAGACCCCCAAACTCCTACTGTGATAAGTAATTGCATTGCGTTCCACACACACACAGTGCCACATTTTGGGGCAAGCTTCATTCATGCTTTGGCCACGGCTGGGCAAATAAATGGCATAGATTGTTGCATGTTATTAGAAGAGAAAGCAATTTGCAAGCAGCGGAAAACCAGCTAGAAATCCAACTTTAACTAGAGCTGCATATACACTATAAATGCAGCTATAGTTGTGGGCTGCACTTGTTGAATTTCCTTACATATCTTTCGTTTTAATCCCTTTAAAAGTGTCAAATTTCACATTAAATTGAAAGAGGAGCTTGTACTAAAATTTGATATATTAATAAATTAGAGGCAAATGAAACTAAAGCAACTTACACCCGCCGGGGTAGGAGAAGGAGAAGCCGCAGCCACGACGGTAGCCAGGTGAATATGCGCTGGGCTACGTAGATCGCCTGCCAACTGATTGCAATTTGAAATATTCAACGAGCGCGCAGAACAAGCAGCAGCAGCAGCAGGAACAAACGACAAGAACTTCTGTTTGGGGCTCGACAGTGCCAGGACAGCAACTAAGTGGAGGAACAGTCAGAGAGAGGGAGGGGGAAAGAGGGGAAAGGGGAAGCAACCCAAACATGATTGGCATGCGCTCAGTACCAGCGCCATTCCCAGACTCAGTCTCTGCTGCTGACCAGATCAGCCTGTAATGAGCACCTCGCCCCATCTACTTCTCTCTCTCTCCCTCTCTTTCTTGTTCCCGCTCCCTCTCGGGCTGTGTGTGGGTATGCTACCTACCGGCACGATCAGCGATAAGTGAAGCCTTCTCTGCTCATATATACGAAATGGTTTTAAATTTTTCGTCTAGTGTTTGATTCTTATTAAAAGATTGGCGAAAGCATCTTACAAGCGCGCGCATTGCCAATGTCGTTTGCCAGCTGCCCCCGACTCCCTGCTCTTCTTCAGCATAGAAACTGGATACCAAACCCAAATCACAAACCATTCACATTTGCCAAGAGAGTGGGAGGGAGGAAGAGAGGAGCGACTTCTGACTGTTGCATACAATTAGCCCACAACAAAATGCGCCTGGTAATTTATTTAAATCTTCAACAGGAGCAGTAATCAACGGTTGCAGCTTATGGTTAATATGGGATACTTTTGTATCTATGTATATATTTTACCTATGTACATACATAGTAATACCTGTAACTCTTATAACATTGAGGTATTTTAGTATCTACGAAATACTGTTGTATCAATGATGTTGTATAGAAAATAAAGGGAAAGCATCTCAAAGTTTGCTCCCAAACCCTCAGTAAGCCTCAGTACCTTCTATATTAATTTGTTCTACACATTTTCATATTATTTTTCAATTTTCATTGATTTCCTACTTAATTTGATTACACATTTTGCACACAAAAAAGCGGTGAAGTTGCTGCTGCTGCTGCCTGCTGCCGTAGCGTATAATTGAGAAATTAAGTGCACTTATAAAAAGTGCATTTCATAATTAGGAGCTGGTTGTCAGCGTGCAACAGCAGCAGCGCAGGCAGCAGCAGCAGCAGCTGCAACAGCGGCAACAGTTGCTAATTTATGCCATTTGCTCCAATGCCAATGCAAAGCAGCCAAGCGAAGGACGAAGCAGGAGAACAACAAAAACAGTAGTAGAGAGGGAGAGAGAGAGGAATGGAGAGAGAGGGAGGGAGACAGAGATAGGGAAGAGGGCTGAAGTGGAGTTGGACTTGGTCACCAGGCTTGGCGGCTTCACTTGGCTTGGCTTGGCTGGCGGCCACTTATGAAAATTGGATTTTTACACTCCATTCTTGATGGAATGTTTATTGAGCTGTCATGTTGCTGTTGTTGTTGTTGTTGCTGTTGTGTTCGACTCGTTTCGACTCGGCAACAGGCTCAATAATTTAAATATCAAAATTGTTAGCAATTTGCACGCCCAGCGGTGCGTTGGCCGCTAGCAACAGTTGCAGCGGCAGCGCTACCAACAACAACAATTGCTAATCAAATTAAGCAATTATCTTGTTACGAACACAGACGAGCAGCACAACATGGCAGCACATCAACTGGCCCGATTGGCTGGCCCAGCCCTCTGGGTGCCCCCTAGACCGCCCCCTAGTCGTAGCTGCTGCCGCCTCCTACCTGTCTCTTGCCTTGTGGCACCTGCAGGCTCTGCACAAAGAGTATTTCATCATTGGCAATCAAAGGGTATTCGGTTTTATATACAATATACCATATAAAAATAGCTCACACCTTGAGTCCAGCCTCAATAGGCGTTGCATGGGGCGGTGAGAAAGCAACAACAACAGCAACAGCAACAGCACAACAACAACAGCAACAACAAATGCAAAGTGCCCATTGTGTGCCCGCAGAGTTTATAAAGTCATAATAATGCCAGGGAAAATACGCTTAAAATGCAATTTATCGCCACCACCAACAACACCAGCAACAACAACGAAAAATTGATGAAGGCGACAGCCACAGCAACAAGTTGCCGGCTGTCCGACGAACTGACAGGCATCAGCGTCAGTCATTTTAGCCAACTTGAGCAGAGGCTGCAGTTCGTACTCCACTGGAACTGGAACTGGGAACTGGGAACTCTGCTGGACTCGGACTTGGACTTGGAGTTGGCCTTCCTGCGGCGTTTTTAGCTTGACGCCCGCCCGAATGTTGTTGCTGTTGTTGTATGTATGTTGCACGTTGCCGCATTGCCCCGTTGCAATGGCAACGTACAAAATTAAGACATTTTATAAATTGCGCGTTGCCTCTTGATGTTGTTGTTGTTGTTGCTGTTGCTGTTGTTGCCGCCTCTCTGTCGAGTTGGCGCTGGGACCGAAGACAACCCTTAATGTGTTGCGCGATTCGTTATGGCAACTGACCGAAACATTGCTGTGGCCCCATCAACAACGGCAACAAGCCGCGAGATTGTCCTACTCATCAGCAACAAGCAGGCAGCAACAACATCACAAGCAACAGCTACAAATGCAACAACTGCAGCAACAGTAACAGCAATAACAACAACAACAGCAACTGCATCATCTGCAGCAACAACAACAGCAAGCACAACAGCAACAGCATCATCAGCAACATCAACATTTGATTGCCAGGCAGAAATTGCTCGTTGTTGTTGCTGTTGTTGTTGTGCCTGCCACATCTTTAACCTACGATGAGATGCTGCTGCAACATTTGAATGTTGCCAGCGATGCGTCAAATATGTGTGTTGCCAGTGCTCGTTGTGCCACACCCACTTTTCTTACTCCTCTTCTACCTTCTTTCCTTCCACTTCTTCTTGTGCTGCAAAAACGTAATTGTGTTTATGATCATCTATTGCGATTCTCTTTCTCATCTTTCTGGCAACAGGTCACGCCCTCTTGCCCCTCCCACACATACACACTCAAGCACTCTACCTCCCTCTACCTTCTCTTTCTCTGTCTCTTACGCTCTCCTTACCTCTATACCTATATCTCCTTTTCCTCTGTCTAACGCATGTCAATGAGCTTGGCCTGACTGCAGATTCCTTCGTGAATGGGCAGGAAGGGAGGTACGGTGGGGGCAGGGGGCGTATGCACTGGGTGTGTTCCACACACTTATCTCTCTCGTCTCATATTTATGTTAATGTGTCTGTGCGCCGAACATCAAAAGCAACCAAACTAACGGTGCAGTTCAGTGAGGATCGGTTTGGTTTGAGTTTCAACTTCAACTTCAGCTTCATTTTCATCTCTTTCTCTGCGTGGCAGGAAAGTGTCTTATTGGAAAATTTATGTTTCCTTTGTTTTTGTTTCGGGCAGGCTTTAATTAATACACGGGGAGGTGGAGACTTGCTGCAGTCATTCAAAATAATGGACCATATAAGCTGACTGGGTCAAAAGTTTGGAAGAACGCCCCCTACAGGAAAGAGTTTTTTGGGGCTACTAAAATGAAATCTCTGTCGAACTTTGCTCAGTCAATTACGCGTATTATCTGCACTGATTCATGAGCATTCCATAGAGTATTCATTTATTCACCAAAGTATTCATTATCGGAAGCAATTAATACAGCTGAAGAGTGGCTGAGTAACTTGGCTTGAAAGCAGTTGCCACTTGGAAACTCAATCAGGCTGCTTTGCATAAAGCTCACCTAAGCACATGATTGCCACATGTTGCACAGGCACAGCCACTGCAGCAACATTTACCTTAGCAGCAGCAGCAGCAACTACCACAGCAGCAACATCTACGACCGCGTCTACAGTGGCGGCAATTAAAAGCATTAAACGTCTTTGACGCTGACTGATGCGACATAAAAACAACCGCAACAACAGCAACTGCCAGCCTCTGTTGTTGTTGTTGTTGTTGCTCCTCCTACTGCTGTTGCTGCTGCGCCTCTTTGCTGCTGCCCCGTGCTGTTGTTGTTGCTGCTGCCCAGCACTTTCAATCTCATCTTGACTGTTACTGCTGCTGCTGCTGCCTACATGTTGTTGCTGCTGTTGTTGTAGTTGTTGCCGTGTGCTTACCTGGGCAGTGGCTTGTCCCTTTCCCCCCTGCACTCTCCCCTTCTCTTTGCT
Organism: Zaprionus capensis; assembly: GCA_018903675.1. Taxonomy (NCBI): domain Eukaryota; kingdom Metazoa; phylum Arthropoda; class Insecta; order Diptera; family Drosophilidae; genus Zaprionus; species Zaprionus capensis. The sequence goes on from JAEIFN010001072.1 coordinate 7,592,585, forward strand.
GCAGCTTTTTCCTACTGATTAATCACTTTGGCGCGTATAATAAATTAAAAATTTCAGCAATTTTGAAAGTCAATTAATCATTGAGAGCCTCTGCCGCGTTGGCCGCCGCCGTTTGCCTTTGTTTGTTATTGTTGCTCTTGTTGTGTTTGTAGCTGTTACTGTTATTGTTGTTGTGCTGATGTTGCTGCTGCTGCTGCTGTTGTTGATGTTGCTACCTTTTTGCTGCATAGACAACAACGACTGACGCCGCCAACGCCGTTGGTCGACTCAAAAATGTCAGCCTCATGACTACGCGCCGCACATTTTGAGATGATGATGAAGTAGCTGACGCTGCCTGCGCTGCTTCTGCCTCAGTCACTGCCGCTGCCCTCTGTCCCTGTCTATGCCTGTGCCCCCTGTCTCTGATGCTGCCTCATCCTCTGCCCCTGTCTCTGCTACTGCCTCTGCTACTGCCCTCTGCTGGCGCTGCAGTTCAAACTGGACGGCGGCAGATCAAGACAAGCCGGCACTCAAAACCTACTGAGGTAGTTGAGGTTCTAAGACGATGACGACGATCGCTGGTCGAGCCGTTAGAGGTGCAGCAGCAGCAGCTTGTGGCAACAACGGGCTGGCACTTTCTTCCTGGCAACGGCAACAGCGCGACACATTCTGCAGCATTGATAAATGAATGTGAGGGTCAGTTGTTGCTGCTGCTGCTGTTGCAGTTGCTGCCTCATTTCAGCGGCAACAACTTTCGAGATATACGCGCATTTGTCAGATAAAGCTGCAACGCCTTTCCCATTGTCAGCCTGCCACCGAGTTGATGTTGCTGTTGTTACTGCTGCTGCTGTTGTTGCTGCTGCTGCTGTTGTTGTTATTATTTTCATTCTGTTTGCTTTGGCCCCGTAAAATATGGCCCCGTATCGCAGTCTCAGCCTCGGCGAGTGTTGAAATTTCAGTTTTAATTTAAGCGATACGCAGGGCGAGTCCCAGCAAGTTCCTTTCCTTTCCTTCTTCTTTCCTCTCTGTTCCTCTCTGTTCCTTGCTGCTTGCGCGATTCGCGCACGAAATGAAGCCATTTTCATATTTATGAATTTGGCCCCTTATCGAAACGCTTCAATTGGCCATCGAAGCGAAGCGGCAAATTAAATATGGGCAGCCATAAACGATACTGACAGCGGCAGCAGCAGCAGTAGAGGCAGAGGTAGCAGCAGCAACATCCCCGGCAACTTCTTCTTATTCAACTTCTTCGTCCTCCATTTGGGGCATTGCGTCGTCTGCGGCTTAGCTGAGTTATTAAGGCATCTTTATGGCCAATCTCAATGAGGTGTGAAGTGCAATCGTTGTTGGCCTTTATTATTAATACACATAGCATATTTTATTTGTTGCTGCTGTTGCACACTGATCGATTGGCAAATGAAAGGTGTGAAGAGGATAAGGAGTGAAAGAATCACAAGAGAGAATTAAGCTTTGTAGAATCAGTGGAAAGAAATACAGTCAAATCGCGGCTGTGGCTTGATTGTGCTTTTTATACCCGTTAATCATAAGGTCGAAGGGTATTATAACTTTGTGGCAATCGAATTTGTATGTAAATGGCAAAAGGAGGCGTGGCAGACCCCACGTAAATCGATTAAAATCAAGTGACAAGTGTAGTTTCTATGCTAGAACATTAATAATACGTTTTCATAATATTTATTACAATTCCAATTAAATATGAGAATTTGTTTGCAAAGAAATGGAATTAACTAAGTAGTTATTTAAGAAATAATTTTAATGGTTGGACAGTTTTCAAGTCTTACGGGTAGTGGGTATATAACAGTCGATCACTCTCAATCTCAGCTTTCTTACTTATTTTCTCTGCGTCTGGCAATATTTAATATTGCTGCGTGCTGCCTCGGTTCTGACAGTTGAGGTCGTTCACTTGTCGTCTTAATTAAGTGCGTGCAACATGGGGCAGGCAGGGCTTAAGGACATTTTGACTGCAGCATTGCGAGCGCTGTCAATGAAATCCCTTAAGCCGACAGTGTTGCCAATGAATTTAAAGTTCGCTTTACAGAAAATTCGCGGAGGTTGTACGAAATTTGCATATGCATTTGCAATTAAGTGACCTTCTTTGCCGCTCGTTGCAGTTGCTGTGGCTGTGGCTGTTGCTGTTGATGCTGCTGCCACTTGAGGTTGGCCTAATGATAAATGTTGTCATTTAGTTGGCGGCTCTCTCTGCATGTGTAATCAGCGTCATGTTACTAACGGTTTATTGTTAACAAACAAATGGTTCAAATGGCGTGACTTCCTGCCAATTTTGTTGGCATTGCTGCTGCTGCTGCTGTTGTTGTTGTTGTTGCTGTCGCTGCCTGCTGTTGTTGCATTTAAATTTGAATTTGGGAATTTGAATCGAATTCGCGTTTTGTGCCACAAGTGCCAAAGCCAAAGCCAAAGCCAAATCGACTTTGGCGAAGACGATCGCAAAATTCACGCCATAAGTAGAATGCGATTTTCGCGCGTTGTTGTTGTGTCTCTCTCTCGCTCTCGCGGCAACTAGTTGCTGTTGCTGCTGTTGTTGTTGTCGCGTGTTGCATCGCTTGTTACGGTGCCCAAATATGAGCAACATCACGAGAATCGTGCGATTTGCCTTGCATATATTTTACAATCCTCTCAAAAGCAGCAACAGCAACAACACCAAGAAAACAAAATAAGCCCAAGCCCAATTCCAAAGCGACGACAACGAGGCACATCATTACTTTGTTTAAGATGGGACAGGGACAGGAGTGCGAGGGAGCGGGGGGCGTGGCAACCTTTGGCTTGCACAAAGCGAAACATAATGAAGTTATTTGTCCTGAGGCTGCAGCGCGAAATCAACGCACACATATCCTTTTTGGCAATTGCAACCGCCTGTCGCATAAATCATTTGCCACTCGCATGAAATTGGGCATAAATTTGCTCCACTTTGCCCAGGCAACAGGCTCCATTGCAGCTTGGCTTAACGAATGCGGCAGCAGCAGCAGCAGAGGCAGAGGCAGCGACAGAGGCGGCGACAGCTTTGCAGGCAGACTGTGGCAGTTAGAGATGAGCGCGTGTTGCAGGCTTAAAGTGCAACTGCAGATTGTGGTTTTTACTTTAATTAAGTGCTGCATAGTTGAGGCTACAACTCACGCACGACTCACGCACCAATCAGGCACGAAACACGCAAGCTTCACTAAGGCACCCACATGCCGCTGGCACATTGCGTCCAGCTGAACTTTTAGCTTGAAATTAGCTGCGAATTCGGTTATTAAAAGGCGTAAAGGGAGGAAGAGGGGGAGGGAGAGGAGGGAAAAAGAGAGCGGGGTGATATATATAAGGGAAAGGGAGGGGATATAGAGAGAGAGGAAAGAGAGAGAGGTGTCGGGAGAAGCAAAGAGAAGCAGCTTGAGGTGAAGACAGGCAGTAAGGAGGCTGTGGGAGGCAATGAGAGAGGGTAGAGAAAATCAGAGGAAGGCTGCAAGAGGCAATCAGAGGCAATGAGGATCAGATAGGGAAGAGAGGCAGCCAGGGGAAGGAGACTTGTCGAGTGCAAGGACCCAGAAACGAGACCCAAGACCGAGACCCAGTTCCAAATACCAATTCCAGTTCCAGTTCCCAGCTCTCGTTCTCAGACACAGTGCAATCCTGAGCCAGACCCAGTTTCTATAGCTGCTGTTGCTCTGCTGCTCCTACCTGCTGTGATAAATCAACGTGAGACTAATGCGAGCTTAACACGCGAATTATGATTTTGCAAATGATGTGCATGCAAGGAAAGCAGGGAGAGGAGGAAAGGGAGAGGGGAAGTACCCTCGCTTGATTGCTTTATAATCGCCTCGACTCGCCTTGGCTTGCCTTGGCTCAACTTTCAAGTGGCAGTTTAATTGCAGTTTAAAGGAGTCTTGAGTGACCTCTTGAACTATCGATAATTAGTTTTACAAGCGACCGCAAGACAAAATCAACACATACTGCCCCCTGCCTCCACTCCTACTCCCTGCCCCTCTTTTTCTCTTCTTCGCACCATTTTGCGCTCTATCAACTACTTTGGCACTTGCCACACTTCACACACACAGCCACACACACACATAGAGAGAGCTGACACAGAGACCCAGTCTGGGCATTTAACCCACTTATTATGACGGCCATTTATAACGACAATTGCCATGGCCAGAGCAGGCAACAGCAGGCAGGCAGGCAACCAACAGCAACTGGCAGCGTCCTGTGGCGCGCCTGTGTGTATGTGGCCCCGTGTGTTGCATGTTGTTGTCGCCATCATCCTGCTGCTGCTGCTGTGTGGGCGTCCCTTTGACCCGCACATGTCGTTTATTGCCAACGATTGCTGCTGTTGGTGTCGCTGCTGCTGATGTTTGCTGCTATTGCTGCTGTTGCGGTGGCCATTTTGTGGTTGCCCTTGTTTGTTCACTGCCGCGTAGCAGTGTTGCCCATTGTGACACATACATAGTCATGGCCAGGCCTTAACCTCCGCCATCCCTTGTCACGGTTGCCGCAGCAGCAGCAAGAGCAATAGCAACAGCAACATCAACAGCGACAGCAGCAACATCAACAGACAATGGCAACGCTTTGCATGCAATTGACTCACACAGTTCGTTGCTTTTTACTGTCCCAATGTGCGTCATGAAGGAGCAAAAGATACAAACACAGGCATACGCATGTGTGTATTACAGATGTAATAGATACTGGATATAGATCAAGTTGTAGCTGTCGATAAACATACAGAGATGAACTTAAACAAGGAACTTGCATTTTTAAAGAGTAATGTAACTGTTTTATGTAATGCTCGAGAGCTCAAAGTCTTTTAAAAAAACTTTAAAAAATTTTTAAAGTTATAAGAATGCAAGTTCGTTCATGTTGCTAAGAAATCCTGCTCAAGAACTTTCTAAAACTTTCATTTCTTAAGGTGTTAAAGATCAACAATCATATTGCAGTATACCGAAGAAAAGATCCTCAGTTGGTTTTGCTGATTCATTGCTGTCTTTGACTGCCTGCACCTGTACAAGCTGAACATATTTGGCATAACCCGTCGACAATGTCTGCATTTTTACGCATTGATAATCCCTTGAGTTGTTTTGGACTTATAAGCTGGCATTGAAGCTGAAAATAATGCCAATACAATGCGATATCATAAATATTTTATGCACTCTACAGTTGTTGTTGTTTCTACCTTGGCTTTTTGCATACATTTTGTCAGACCTTATAGCGAATGTGCAGCCTATTAGGCTGCATATTATGGGGGGAATATGCGATGCTATGCGAGAGCAATGTATGCAGGCCAGGACGGCATGAGGCCAAATAAATAACAGACCAAGCTAAAGGTAGTTGAGGAGGGGAGGAGATGAGGGGAGGGACAGACAAAGCCCTGGAAAGAAAGGAATTTTAACCCTTTTTATGATTATGAATGCACGTCAGCATATTTATGTAAAAATTATGCAATTTGCTGCCGTTCTATGCCAGTGCGTTGCCTGCCCCAAGGAGGAGTAGAAGAGCAAGTGCAGCAGGGTGCGGGGCAACGCATAGAAGGAGCCAAGAGTCGAGAGTCGAGTGAGGCAAAGCCAAGAGCCACATCGGTTGAACTTAGCCAGTCAATCAAAAGTTGACGGGCTCGTCACAGTTGTCGCTGCCGCTGCAAAAGGACAACTAAGAGAGAGAGAGAGAGAGAGAGACAGCAAGCTAGTGAAGGAGAGACAGAGGTAGCGGAAGAGAACCGCGAGAAATGCATCTTTTTTCAGCAATTTGCAAACCAAAATGTGTATTAAAATTTATGACGAGTTCAAGTCGAAAATGGGCGATGGATTGAGAGATAGGAACGGATGAGAAAAGTATTCATAAAAAATAAAGAAGAGCATATAAAGGAATCATCGTATTGCTGGGCAATGTGTGGAGGCTAAGATATGCCTTAAGAACTATTCAGAAATGATGTATAGAATGAATGTTCATAGAATGTTTGTTCATGCGAATACTATAGCTGTTTACAATATACCTAAAGAACTATTTTAAACTCTTTCTTTTCATTGAGAGTTTATGAAGTGAATATCTAATAAGACTTTATCTGTATGAGGTTCAGATAAATAGTAGCTAAAGAAAATGAAGAGGGAAGCCTCTAAGCAACCGCTTTGAAAACATTATGGAATCCACTTCGGAAATCTTAAAGAAAACACATTGGAAAACTTAAAGGCAACCACTTCATTCGTTCGGAACTTCTTCAATTACTTCTCTATATTTAAATATGGCTACAATATTTAACAGTTATATGCAGAGTTCAGCGCCTTTTATGGCAGACACAGATCATACTTTCAGAAATTAGCATTTCACAAGAGAAGATCAAAAGGGAATCAGATGAGGATCGATTGAGCATCAGATCAGAGGATCAGCTGCCATATGATCAATTTTTGGCATGCGTATCATGTGAATTTCGAACAGATTGTCAAGCACAGTTGCTGTTGTTGTTATTGTTCTTGTTAACTTGTACTTGGGGTTTTTGATTGAAATTCACGTCTCTGTTAGTCGCTGCTGCAGTTGTCGTTGTCGATGTTGTTGTTGTCACTGTTGTTGGTATTGCCAGCATTGATTGCTGCCAACTTTCACCAACAGTTGTTGTTACACATTGCTGTTGTTGTTGCTGTCGTGATGACTTGGTGGCTTGCCCTTCACCCTTGGCCCACCTACGATACGACGACGACGCGACGTCAACAGGGCCAAAAGCAAATTGTTAAGTTATTTGTAAATTTCGCTGTACGTTGTCTGTTTGCAGTGAGAGACTGTGTGTGTGTGTCTGTTCATGGACTATGTACTCAGTTGATTTCAAGGCAAAATGCAATTTAAATACCCTATAAAATGTGCATATGAATGGGAGATCGAGGCATATTAGTCATTGAATATGTGAAATATTTTAAGATTTATTTTATTTTCTTTACTGAAACTCTTTAAAGTATTTTCTTATCTCTCAAGAGTATCTACTATTCGCCTGGGCATACCAGGAATTTTCTTTCTTTATCCGTTTGGTATCTTTTGTATTTTGTATTTTATATGTATGCATGCATTGCGAATTTTTCCCAAGCAAATCCTTTTGGCAAATTGTATATGCATCATAAAAAGGCACAAAGAAGAAAAACACACCAACGAATATTTTCGAATTAAATAAATTTTACATTTTTATACCCTGTAGAGTGGAGTGGAGTAAAGTACGCGGGGTATATGCATGAGAATATAGAAGGAAAATTAAAAGAGAATAAATTAGGGAATGTAGAAGAGGATTAAAGAAGTGTTATACATACTCAGCTATATAAATACTATAAATAATATTTATAATGTACTATTTATAATTGAATACCCTTATGAAGTGCATTCAAAAACCGTGGCCTACTTTTAGGCTGACTTTCAAGTAGGTAGACATTATATTATATTCCCTATCTGCCGTAGTGCTTCCAACACACACACTGTCTCTTCCACTCACAACTTGCTTCTTTATGTTTTCATTTGTTGCAAAAGTCCTTTCATGTGCAGATTTTATGTTTGTGCCGTTTTCTTTTATGTTTTTATTTTCTCTCTCTTTGGCTTCCTTACCTGACTGTCTTTCGGTCTCTCTTCTTATATGCTAATTTATTGGCATTGTGGCGCAGTGAAATGTTGAAAACGGGGTCAGCTTCAGCTTCACGTAGCTGCTTCTCTATTTCTACGCGCTCAAGTACAGTCAGGCATGCTATGATGACAGTTATGGCTAAGGATATGATTAGCATGGCAATTTAGATGTGTATGTGTGTGTGTGTGTTTGCCTTGATAGGGTTAAGCAAGTAGAGTTCACTCAGCTTCGGGGCTATCGACTGAGAGGCACTTAAGGGCATTATCGAGTAACATAGCGAAAACGGAACTGAAGCTGAAGCAGAAACTCCATTTCATTTATCTTATCCACAGTGCTGAGAGACCCAAGGGTCATATTGTGCTTGGCCAGGAGCAGCAGCAGCTGCTGTTGTTGGTGTTGCTGCTGTTGCTGCTGCTGATAAAAAGCTGCACATGAGAACGCGGCGGCTTTAGTTTTTCTAGCATGGCTGAGTGTGTGTGTATGCTGCTTGAATGTATGTGTGCATGTGTATGCTCTGTGTGTATATGTGCTATATGTGTATGTGTGTGGGCTGCGTTTGTGTGTGTCTTTGTGCTGTGTGTGAACGAAATTTGCGTTGTGTGTTAAAATGTTATCGCGCTTTCTCGACATTCGCCGGAAAATATTCGACAGGCGAAACGCGCAGAGAGCAGCGCAGCAGCGCCAGAGCGACGCCGCCTCCTCCTCATGTCAGCCCAGACTGTCTGCCTGTCCGCCTGGCAGCTCGATCCCAATGATGGTTTGGGCCGGGCCAAGTGAACTGTTCTCCCCTTCTCTACCGCATTTGTAATTGGACCAACATTCAACTGGCAGCTGTAATTGTTTTGCTGTTGAGTATTCGCGGGCGCGTTGCATTCTACACTGCACTACAGAATTACGGGCAGAGAGAGAGAAAGAGAGACAGAGAGAGGAATGGACAGAGAGAGAGAGAGTAGGAGTCTGCTATGCAAATGGTAAAGCAATAAAAGTAAATTGTATAATAATTGTAAAGGAAAGTTTTCCAGATTTTACTAGTTTGCTTTGTAGTCTAGTGTAATTTTCCATTGTTCCACTTGGCACGCTTTGGCTCTTCTGGGAAAATTGGTAACATTTGTAAAGCTGAAATGAAAACACACGCGAATAAGTATGTTAACAGTAGCTGCCCCGCAATTGACCTGCATTTCTTCATACCCACAGCACAGATTGCCAAAGTTTCTTTCTCATGGTGTGCATCTCTCTCTCTTTCTCTCTCTCTCTCACTCTCTCTATGTTTGTTTCTCGCTGCACACCTGTCGCACTTGGCCATTTTAATAACTCAATTTTATGGCCCTGGGCTACAGGTTTTTAGTTGCTTTGGTTATTTATTTATCTCTCTATGTGCAGATAGCTTTGGCCATGTCCTTTTACCGACACGGTCGTGATTAATGGCTGCCGGTGAGAGTATCTTCCTCACTATGCATAGCTCTCACTAGCTCGCTCTCTCTACTGCTCTCTTCCTCTTTCAACATACGTTGCCAAAATATTTCATAATTCATTTTGAAGACAACCTGGTCACAGGCATAAAAAACGTTCATGAATGCGCATAAAAAGTTTTATTACCATTTCACAAGTTGGCCTAGCGTGCATATACTGTTAACCTGGCTAACACACACTCACACACCATCTCTGATTTGCCTATTAACGTGGCTCTGGTGCGCCATAAATCTGTAAGATAGATTTATGCGGCCTACATGTGTGTGTAAGTGTGTGTGTTAGTGTGTTGGTGTGCGTTGTATCTCCATCTCTATCTTTGGCTTCAAATCAGAGCTTGTAGCTAATGCTGTATTTATTTGGTACGTGTCGGTCTTAACATTCAATTTTCCAGCTCTGACCCATAAAGCGGCATCGGCCTCCTAAAGGTTCCCACTAACGGTTCCCCACTTTGGGCCTATAAAAAATGATGACATTAAGCGTAGAACATGTTGCCAAGATTTGCCAGACGATAGTTCTGTAGCGTTCGGCAGCCACTGCGTATACGCAACATTGATGTCGACAAAGTTCAATGATCAAAATTGTGATTCCCCATTGGCCATAGGCTAAAACGGCACAACGCACTCAGTTCAGACCGCAAAAGAATCGATCGTTTGGTCGTTCTGGCAAATGTGCGATTAGGGATCGATTCGCATTGTTCGCGGACAGAAAGAACATTGAAAACACAGCACAGCGAAGAGATTCTTGTCAATCCCCCAAGCTTTGGTCATAAATTTATGCGACAAGTTTCCAAGATAGATGCGCAAAGCTGGCAAGGCAGATAAATGGAAAAATGTGGCTATTCTCGAATGACCTTAGCAAAGAGACAAGCCTTGATTTGGTATAGATTTTACAACTTTTCTAAAGTGCTTCTAAGTTGTGCATAAAATCGATGTTCGCTGCTGTGAAAAGCGTCTCTATGAGAATCAAAACTTTGCTGATCTAATTCTTCATTAGTTTTTCAATAATATGCATTTGTTTGACCAGGGTAACCACCGAGAATGCCAACTTGGCTACCTGTAAATGGAAAATGTCCAATAAACAAAACACAATTGTCAAATGTACGATCTCACCTCAATATTAGTTCTTATAGAGACAGCAAAGATGCCGCCTGCAATGAACTTGATCGACTGCTGTGTCTGATGTAGAAAAAAGCAAACTGTCGATTGATAACGTTTGGTGGCATCAATCCAATTCGAGTAGAAAATGGCCAAGGTCAGATCTTGACAATCGTTATCGATCAGTTCACAGAGATAGCAGAAGGGAAAGGTTTCAATCATCAGCACAAAAATGTAGATCGATGTAGCCAGTCCTGTCCACAAAGTAGAAAAGAAAAGTAGATTCAAACTGGCCAAACCCAGACCGACACCAATGACCAAAAACTGGGCAAAGATGGTGCCCGATATAATAGGTCGAAAGAGCTCACAGAATCTGCAAAGAATGCAATCAAGTTAAGAGTTAAACTCTCCTCTTTATTTAACTTACTGCAATATAAGCTTGTGATCCTTAATACAACTGACCAATTCGTCGTAGGTGTTGTCATTTGTTTCTCCCTCCGTAGTGCGTAATCTCTCAACACGTTGTATCAATAGTTTCAAATGGGTGCGTATCAGGAAACCAAAATACAGTGGATAAAGATCGATCATCTGATCGGAATAGACAGCAGCGGAACCAATAAAATATTCCACAGTTGCAGCAGTCCAAAAACTTTGCACACCATCGCGATAATCCACAAAGGGTAAATAGAATCCCCAGGGTGTGGAGCCAGTAACAGTAGAGCTCAAATAGGTCATGGTTGCATATCCAAAATAGATGCTCTGAAATACCATATATAGCGAATTGCAGAGCACAACACAGCGATGCACTTCACCCTTTTCGTACTCCGTCACACAACGTTTATCCATCTCATCGAGCAGGATCTTTGCCCCCACAAATCTCTCCATACGTGGTAGTATCACAGCGATCTTTACACCCAATCCAGCTGCATTAAATGCCACCTGCGCTGAAGTGAGAAAATCTCCAGGTTTAAAGGCTTCGAAATCAATGAAATAGCTTGAGAAGAATGCAATCGGTAGATAGATGGCCATCATAAAGACGATGAATACACTCCAGATCATATAGAGCCAATAGAAACGATGACCGCGTGCTGGTGGCAGCCAACCCACCCATTTCATGCCCAAATCCAGATACTTGTAGGCATAACGAGATGGAAAATGTTTGCCGTCTGTGGGTTCTTGCAGATATTTAAATATCATGTTATGTGAAACTTGAAAAGAGAACTGTACACCAGGCAAAGAAGTTACAGCCCTTTATAGGTATTTTGGTATGGCATCGTGGGAAGTTTGCTTAGCGTTCTGTTTATTACACATGGAATTGTTCTCAAGGAAGCTATATGATTAAACGCTTGGGAAATTGCCCCAAAAAGGGTATACTAACTTTGCGCAAATAATTGGACAAGTGTTGAAGGCAGTAAGAGGCGTAGGAGGTGCCATAAAGATAATGCGTTCCTGGTTAGCATCAATATTCAAGCTAATTATGATGTATTTGCCTGTCATTCCATCTTTATGTCTGTATAAAAGCGTCTATCTCCAAACTGCATGAGCTAGAGACACCAAACTTGGTTTATAGGTTCCTGTAAGCCATCCAAAGGTTTATTATATCTTCTATTTTATATGCCATGCCCACAATTTTGAATACAATTTGGTGATTCTGCTTTCTGCTTACTGCCTGGATAGACACCTAGTTAAATATGAGATGAATGTATAATAGGAATGTATCCTTCAAATTTTAGAAAACAAAACGTTGCCGAAGAACTTGCTCATACTTGCTGTTGGGAATTATAAGTGTAAGTGAACAAAAGGGTATCTAGCTCGACTGTAGCATTCGTTAATTGTTTTCTGTTGACATTAGGCATATGCATTAATTATTTCAATCCCATTTGGGCCTCCCACTAACGTAATAATAGTTGGTGAGTATGAAAATACCGCTAAGATTGACAACAAGGCGTTTCGAAGCGTTTAATTACGTCAAGTTTACAGTTGAACCTGACGTAGGACCTCGATTTTGCATAAATAATCCCTAGAGGCTAAAAGTAAATCTAACTGGGTCTGTCACTAGCTCATGTGAAGCTATAGGGTTTTCCATTTTTCTGTCTTTTTCTACCCCCAAAATATATTAGATTTCTTTTTTTTCTGGTTGCGATTTTCATTGCATTTTCCGCCATATGTCTGCATATTTTATTCACTGTACGCTGTCGTTTGTGAGTGATTTGAAAGGGGCGTGGTAGGCAAGTGCCGCCACATGGCTTGCGAAAATTTATGCAGTTTTCAATGCCATTACTCAGCTTGTTTCTGGCTATGGGTCTGTCTATGCCCCCCACTGGCGGTTGCAGCCAGTTGAGCGATAATTCTCGAAACTAAATGCTACCAAATTAGTTTGAAATTATCTTGTGAAATAAATCGCGCAACGCTATGAGCGGCTTTTTATTGCATTTTATGAGCACAAATTATTTATTATTTGTCCGCTTAATTCGCTTCCGAACTACGAGCGTTTTGTGAGCTTATGATCGCGCCCGCAGGGGTCGAAATTTTCGAACAAAATGAAACCCAAGAAAAACTGGACAATCGAGGTAGGATCGGAAAATGGCAGCATAAAAAAAACATGTGGGCCCGGCCGAACCAGGTGGTAATTATTCTTAAATCGTGCCTAATTACTCAAGGTGGATTGCTGTGAGATTGTACACGCACAGTGGCAGTGGGAAGTATCCGGACAGATAAAGGAAAATGCTATGATAAATGGAGGAAGATGATGTGCAACATATTCTAGATGAGAATTGGTAATATTTTGCAATTTACTGCTCTGCTCTTTAATTGTTTATGGCTGTATGCACTGACTTTTAGCGCAGACTGTGCCGGATTTATATGCACATTGTTTTCGCCAACAACTGTTCCGTTTTGTGCTCTCAGATCGAAAAGAATTCAATAAACTTCGCTTTTTTTTCAAACTTGCTTCCGGGCTTTTTGTTGTTTTTGTTTTTTTTTTCTTTTTGGGTTTTGTTTTGTGTAGATATTTTGTAGACTTTGTGTTTTTGTGGCGGTGTATTTTAGCCACCAACTGTGGTTGGCATTTTTATTATTGTTTGTTGTTGTTGTCGTTGTTGCCTGGTAGCTCTTGATAGCCTTGTGATTTTGCTGCTGCTGTTGCTGCTGAGAGATTTGCGCCGCTTTGTCGGCCATGATAAATACACGAAAACATTTTCAGGTTTCTTTCAGTTCTTTGCTCTCTTCTCCCTCTCCTCTCTCCTGCTTGCTTTTCGTGCATTCTCTCTGCGCTGGTGGCCGCAGGACAAAATGCCAGGCCAGGCCACAACCAGGTCGCAGTTGCTGTTGCCGTTGAGTCAACAGTTTAAGACACAATTTGCGCGTTGTTCTCGTTGTTGTTGCTGTTGTTGTTGCAACTCATTGGCACTCAGTCAAGAGAGGCGGCGGCGCATCCGCAACAAATATTTCAAGTTAGAAGCAAACAACTATGACAGCACTCAAAGGACTCAGTAGAGGTGGATGCAGGGAAAGGAGGAAGAGCAGCTCACTGCGATGCTGGACCACACCTTGACTGTCGTTGTTGTTGCTGTTTGGGCATTCTGGCGACAATACATCAAACAGCAAGAGAGCACTGCAGCAGCGGGGGTCGTCGCTGTGTTGACACTGACAGAGAGGGAGAGAGAGAAGGGGAGGAAGGAGGAGAAGTCCAAGCTCTTTGGCTCCAGCTCCAGCTGAGTGATGACCGCGACAATGGACAAAATCGAAAGCCGTAAGAGAGACAGACAAAGAGCCACAAAGTGCGGCTACGGCGTGATCAAAACTTCCTGGAAATTAATTAAAGCTCTAACCAAGAACTGTGAATGGGTAAGGGGAGGGGAGAGAGTCGAGTAGCGAGAGGGGAAAGGGGAGTGCAGCCAAAAGACTTACTGCCGACTTGGCTCAATAATTATCGACGCTTATCAAAGGCACCGTTACAGATGCGCGCGTCCACATGACGCTGACCACCAAGTATGGTGTGCAGTTGCCACATGTGGCAAGGTCTAGCTGGAATGTGGCTGCTGCTGCTGTCGATGCTGCCGCTGCTGCTGTGGCTGTGGCGGCCTTTGTTCATTTCGATGCGGCGCAATTAATATTCAACGCCGTTGGCTGATCATAATTTACGTGCTGAGTTTACGACGCGACGCGATGCGGCAACTGCAACTGCAACAGCAACCACGACGGCAACAGCAACAGTTGCCACTGCTGCAGAATGCATCAGCACTGTTGCTGCCTAGTCCGCTTGGGGGCGTAACCGCCAACCGCTTGGCAAAGTGGGCGTTTTGCTGTTACAAGGCGAGTCAACAATCGAGGCGAACCTATGCCAGCAATATAGGGTGTCTATGTATGTGTTTGTGTGGCATGGCATGCGCTATTTACATTCGTAAGCGATTTACACATGTTTCTGCACATGCGTGCAACCGCAGGCTGAATGGCTAAAGAAAAAGGCTAGAAATATGCAGCTAAACTTGGCAGTGGGCTTCAATTCTTTGATATTATTTGGCAAATCAAGCTGTCTACCACAAGGGGGTGTCTGTCTCTGTATCCTCTCTCTTTGTATCCCTCTATCTCTGTCTATATGCCCCTCTCTTTCCTCATTTCTGCCTCTTCTTACTTTTACTGTATTTGCAACTACTTCTTTCTGTCGCCCATTTGGGCCACCCATTGTCATTCACGCCGTTTGCCACGTTGCCCCCATTTATGAGGCCTGGAAATAGGGTTAAGAGTGACACCCAGGAGACCTACATATGCCACAGCTCATTTGCATTTGCAGTCGACTAACGATCACAGTTGAGTCTCAGTTGAGCTGCTGCTGCCACGAGTGAGTGGCAAGGCGAGAGTTGCCTCGACTGGACTGGGCGAGGCGCAGGCAAATCTTCCTTCAGTTAGACGGAGTTGCTGCAGACCAGCAGGCAGACGACAGACTGAGAGAAAGACAGGCAGACAGACAGAGGACTGCCAGACGTACAGACAGTCGTTGTCAGACTAAGGCGGTAGGTCCATTTTGTCAGTTAGTCAGTCAGTCGGTCGCCTTCAGTCGGTCGCCTTCAGTCGATTGCATCGCGTAGTTGCATTTGCACATGGATTTATGCAGTCATTCGCGCCGCTTTGCGTTGTATTTGTTGTTGTTGTTGTGTCTTTAGTATTTTTATTTTGGTCTGTTTTGGCATTTCGAGTTGGTTCGTCGCCGCCGCGCTGGCTGCGGTTATCAAAAACCCATCGATGTGGGGCCCAGACGCGCTGCTGGCAGCGGTCATTAAAATATATATGACACCCACAGCAGCACGACGTTATACGTGAGACAACCTACCTCTGTCTCTCTATCTATCTCTCTCTGTCTCTCCTACACTCTCTTTGCCTGTCTCTGGCTGTGGCATCAAGTGGTTGACTGCCCCTTCTGCTTGCCACGTTGTCGTCGTCGTGTGTGGTCCAATTAATTTTTTGGATAGAGCAATCAACATGTTTCTTTTTCGGCGTTTCAAGTGGTTGCCCTGGTTGTTGTTGTTGCTGGTCTTTATGGTTGTTCAACATGTTGTTGCAGGGTCAATTTGTGACGTCAGGTGTGTGTGTGTGTGTGGTCCGCGCCAGGCAAGTTTCGGGTTCAGTTTGGAACTCATTCGCAATTAGTTGCATCATAATCGCTAATTAGTCTACTTGGCTTCGTTTGGCTTGACTTGGCTTGGCTTGATTTGTCGACTTTATTTGGCAGTCAATTCTGGTTACCTTCCCTTACCACGTTGCGCATTCTTCTGTCTTAATTAATTCAATGCCAAAGTGCAACGCGTTGCTGCTTTGCCACTTCCCTCCCTCCTCCCTCGTTGCCACTGACAGCAATGTTTGCTGCTGCGCTAGGCAATTGTTAACCCAAATTTGACGCGCCAACAGCCTCTGGCTAATTAGCAAAGTGTGCCTGGAGCCAGGCTGCGAGCACGAGGCAGCCAGTCAGCCAGAGCAGGCAAGCAGGCATGCAGACTAGGTGGCATATAAGGTAATTTTGCCATGTGGTTGCAACCAACATTGAGCGCAGCTCAACAGGGGGGAACTGAGCTGCAAATTGGCAAAGATGAATGCTTACGACGACTTTGGTTTTTGGGTTTTTGGCTAACGCAGAAGTTGTTGTTGCTGCTGCTGTTGTTGCTCACACGTTGGTGTAATCCACTTAATCAAGGCACAAACCATATGTACCTCGCGCACAGAGGGAACTTACTTCATTTGGTGTGGCTGTGCAAAGAAATAAAAGCTGAAATTGAAGAAGGGAGATAGATAGAGAGAACTGAGTCTATAGACAGTTTAAAATATCTATATACCAAGTTAAACTCTTTATGACAACTTTTATTAAGAAATTCCCTGAAATTCTGGAGTCTACATTGTGCTATCTAGTTTAAAATGTACAATTTTGAAATGAAAGAAATGAGAAAACTGGAAAGGAACTTGAGTATCTAAAATGCAGAACATTATACAACAAATTAAGCTACTTTAAAGCACAGTCAGGGAACATATATAATTGAGTTACAGGAAAGGAACACTTCAACTTAATCTTTCTACTATCATATTAAAGTTGTCTTCATCAATTTCTGAAATAAACAAATAATAAGGGAAGGAACTGATGAAGAACTTGCATATCTGTAATGTACAAAATGAAATACACAGAACTAAGCTACTTAGAGAGAAATAACTGAAGTAAATCCCTGTTATTCTATACACAAATTGGCACTACTTTAGTTTGGATCTTCTTTATTGAAAAGATAAAATTATAGATACTGTACTGTATTTCGATTATTAAGCGACTCTAATGGAGAAATCCCCTTAGCAATCCACCCTAATTCCATACTCAGTTCCCAGTATCACTTAAGATCTGCAATACTATATATTGAAGACATAACTTGTGCCTGTTTTCCATATTCGCATTAATATACAGAGAAAAACATGCTGCTCATTCTCGATGCAAGTGTAATGAGAGTGCCTTGAATTGGGCGCAAAATATGCGGCACATATGCAACCCAGTAAAGCCTGCAGCAGTTTGGAACTAGGAGGAATATGTTATGCATCCGCATCCCAGTTGCCTTCAGCTTCCAGGTAAATACCTTGGGACTTGAGAAGGCAGCAGGCAACTTGAGTGGGATAAGAGGGGATGGAGGAGGTGCAGTAGGAGCTGGTCTAGTGGGAATGGCGACTTGTCATTGGGGCACTTTAAAGACCGCCCGCTCCGCCCTTACGCGTCGCAGTCGACAATAAAAGATAATCAAGCGCGTCTGGCAAGAGTCGGGATCGGGTCTGGTGCTGGTACTGGCTGCAGCTCCTTGGAATAAATTGCCATGTTGTTACAATTTCTTCGTGTTGCCGGCATAAATTTCACGCGGCTGCGGCATGTGCAACCAAGGCTGCTGCTGCTGCTGCTGCTGCCGCTGCAACTGACATTCTAAGGTGCAACATGCAAATAATTAATAGCATTATAAGATGCACTCACGAATCTCACTGTGAACTGTGCGAGAGCGCGAACAACGCGCGGCGTTGTAATAATTCAGCTAACTATGGGGCATGCAGCATGTGTCGCCTTGGTCGTCGCCTTCGCTGCGGACAAGGACAATAAATGTTTTTGGGAAAGCCGAGCGAAGTCACGCTTCGACATGGTCGCAGACATGGAAGTGAAGCCGCTGCTGCTGCTCTTGGCCTCGGGAATCATTACATAATCCCCCAGCGAAGCGAAGGTGTTAATGCAAATGGCCAAATATGCTAATGACTCTAATGCCACAGCGTGTTGCAAGCAAGCTCTAGGGCTCTGTGGCGAAAGAGAGATTTTTGTTTTATGTGGCAAACACGGACAAGTCGAGCCGGGGCAACATAATTGCCACACGTAGCAGCAGCTCGTGCAACATCACTCGCCTTCTGCAGTTCTTGCAACTGCCTCGCCTCCTTCTCTTTGACTGTCTCTCCTTTTAGCTGAAGTTGCATCTCTTTAGGTGGTGCCGCTTTGGGTCAGTGGCAGCCATCGAAATTGAAGACAATCAATGCGCCTGTGCCTGACATTGATTTATGAACTCGTGGAAAATTAGGCAATGCCATGTTTGGTAACAGCTTCGCCTGCTGCCCTTGCCCTGCTGCTGCTGCTGCCGCTGAAAAGTCATTGAACCTGCAACAACAGCAAGTTGCACATGTCACTTTCTAAAATGCCCTGAAAAGGTTTCGAGAGGAAAGCGAACTGCAGCAAGGAACTTGTAGAACAAAGGTGGGGAAAATATAAAAGATATATTATACCTAGAACTAAAGTATATACAAGTTAAATAAAGAATTAAAGATTGACACTATATGTAAATAAAGATCTAAAGATCTCTACCTCCCAATAAAGATTCTTATACTTCGATATAAATAATGATTCTCTGCATTCCCATTGGACTTTCATCTCATTATATCTACCAAAGATTTCCCTCATGTCTTTAGGTTTTCCCTGTAACTGAAGATTCCCTGCATACAATTTACTCTCTCATCCTTTTTTGCTCAAGATTATTCCCAACTCTTTTGGCTGCTCTGTAAATTAAATCAGTCTCTGCTAGGCCCTTTCCAAGCAATTAACTTTTCCGCCAATTTCTCGCAATTTTCTCACAATAATTAAGGGCACAGTGCACTGGGCACTATATGTAGTGGATTTTCCTTTATTTTCATACCAACTGCAGTAGAGTTATACATATATATATACCATATATATTCATATACAACGTTGCTCCCCCGGCGACAATTGCAAGATGTGCGTGGAGCGTTTAATAACTTCGATAAAGTTCAATAACCGCATTCACTTGACAGTTGGCCATATAAAGGCAGAGAGAAAGGGGTGAGGGAGAGAAGAAGGGCAAACATACAGACAAAAAACCTACAAGTTAAAATGCCTATGTGGGAAGTGAAAGACTATAAAGATATGCTGTAAACTAAGCAAAGAAAAAGAATATGAAAAGAGGAAGGAAATGGGAAAGTTCCATCAATTTTATAATACTTAACTCACTTAAAATTACTCAACTACCTGGCAAACCCTTTCTCAAGGTTTATAGTCTGCAGGGTATTCGAATTGGTATGCGGTTTATTACCAACACCGAAAACGAGTTAAAATTGTGGCGAAAAAATTGCATAATTTGTGTGACGTCGTCGTCGTCGGAGTCCCGCAATAAAATGTCATTTACGAGTGCGGCAGCAACAACAACAACAGCAGTAGCATCAATGCGACGGCATCAATATATGCGTATATATTCATTTTTTTCAGTTTTTCATTTTTATATATAAAATGCACGAATTTTAATTAATTGATAAATTCGGTAAAGAGCGAATGAAAAACGCAAACCGACAACAACAACAAAAAGCGCAACCAACTGCAGCACAGGCTGAGCTGATGAGCTGCAGCAGCAGGCGGAAGGGGCAAGGGGATGGGGCAGGGAAGTGCGGCTGTCAATTACGACGAGGACAACAAGAACAACAACAACTATGGCT
The DNA here is from genome assembly GCA_018903675.1 of Zaprionus capensis. Taxonomy (NCBI): domain Eukaryota; kingdom Metazoa; phylum Arthropoda; class Insecta; order Diptera; family Drosophilidae; genus Zaprionus; species Zaprionus capensis. Next base: position 7,612,214 of record JAEIFN010001072.1, read on the forward strand.
CCATGCTTGGAGTGTAGCTGAAGCTGCAGCTTGAAGGCGACGCTGTGTTCTGTATTCCCAGGCTGCCCTTTTGTGGTGGCTCCTCTGCCCCCCTTCACCCTCTGCCCGCAATTGAGCCGCAGCCAACACCGCCGCCCTTGGCTGGATGGGCGTTAATATTCATGAATCGAAATAATTTGACAGTTTGGGGCAACATGCGAGTATGTTGCCAATATTTATGTTTCCAGCAGGTTTTATATTCTCTCTCATTGTTGTTGTTGTTTTTGTGTTTTTTGTGAGGCTGCTGCCTGTCAAATGCCGCTCGATACTTCTGCCTGTCTTCTTGGCAGAGTCGTCTTCTGTCTTCGGTCTCTTCACTGCAGTGTGCACTGTAGTGCACTGCGTGAGGCGTTGGTGAAAAGTACTCGAAATAATTGACAGCTGTGGCTGCCTTTTTTGTTAACATTCGCGGCGCTTCTTGGCTTCTTCTCTGCCTCTTCTTCTTTTTGCCTGCCTTCTGCTGATTTTTAATTGCAGCTTTTTACAACTCCCCGTTGCGCGGCAGCTTCAACTACTCCTCGAGTTGCCTCCTGCTTCTCCTCCTGTTGTTGTTGTTGTTGGCTTTTCGCACGCGTCCTTCATGCCACAGTCGAAGTCAGAGTCATTCAGTCAGTCAGTCCATGCTCAGGCTTTGTCATTAAGTCATCCGTTGTTGCTGGGATTATCCGCAGTTGCAGTTGCAAGTTGCCATTGAAGTTACCGTTCCCGTTTCCCGTTCCAAGTTCCCGTTTTGCGGTTGCCTTTTTGCCACTTTTAATAGTCACATAAACTAGACGCCCTGACATTTATGAGCCACAGCTCACTTCTGCTACCCTTTCCCCGTCTTTCAAGCACCTTCAGAGCTCTACGAAGACTTCCCGCATCATCAAAGCATTTGCCCATAGAGTCCACACACACACAGACAGAGTGTGCAATCAGATGGCACTTAAGTTTCGCCAATCAAAGCATAAAACGTGTCCATCGATGCGTTTTCTCTCTTAGATCTTGGCGACCAAAACAAACTTGCTAAATTCTAAGGCAAAGTAAAACGTTTTATGACTGGGAAGAATTGGATTGAGGTGATATAGCATAATGTAATGGAAATTATCTACATTTTGACATAATTTGCTTACTACTTCAATCATTTGTAAAGGTGTCTTTTCTTGGCCAAGGAAAATTATTTTGCAGCAGGAAATTTACGAGTTTTTAATTCGTAATTAACTTTCTGAAATTAACTCTAATTTGCCACATATAATTTGAGCATAATTTCCATAATCTGTCAAGCATTGTTACAGGTTTTCTTTAACATGGTTGCCTTCATTTCAATAGGCTCCGCCCCGTAGTTTTTCCCTATAGAAAGATGAATTGTCATGTTGTCTGTTCATTCGCTGAACTCATCAAGTTTCCCAGCCAATCAACGAACTGTCTGACAGTCTTCCCTAACTTGACATGTTCCACTGTCTGCTGCTGCCTTAGCTTTTATATGTTTCTTCCCTTCTTTGTCCTCCTCCTTATTCATAGTTTGCATGAGCTGCAAAGCACTTGGACAACCCCTTAAAGACACTCACTCACTCAGTGAACATCTTGGCAGGGAGTTATACTTTTTCGTATACCAATTAATTGAAGTGCAGTTATAAGTCTGCCCAGGGAGTGTGTGGGGGGAAGGGGGATAGACCTGTGCCATAGGCTGACAGAGAGGGGGAGAGAGAGCGAGGCGTGTGCGTCCATGCAACAGCTGCGTCCGCCCTAATTGTTTTAATGAATTTGCTGCGGTTTTTGCGCAATTTGCATGCAACTTTACCATTACAAGGGCCCGACAGCTGGACGCTGTGCAGAGTTGCACAGTGGGGAGGGGCAGGGAGAGTCGTGTTCGGCATTAGTTTGTCACTGCATCAAAATGACGCAGAGTGAACAAGTTGAAGCAGCGCCAACGGGCAATGTTGGCCATTTTACTTGGCCAAGAGGCGCAGCGCACGCAAATTGCTAATTGAAAATAAATTGCACTTTAATTTGTTATGATGAAAGACAGCAAGGGAGATGGAGAGGGGGGAAGAGAGAGAGAAAAGAAAGAGTCAAGCAGGAATAGCTGTTTTGCGGTTGATAAATTGCGCAGACGCTTGTCACAGAGCCTGACCACAAATGCTGACCAGGAGATCGGTCAAATTAAAGATTCGACATGCCACTTTCACTCACCAATTGTGTTGCAACTATGCAAGGGGCTGGGGTAGGAGTTGGAGTTGGAGTTGCAGTCAAGGGGTGCCTGCCACAACCGGTAGCCATCGCCCCCACAATCTGCGCACTCGACACTCCACAGTCCACACCCACGCGCAGACCACAGCGCAAACCACAACTGGCAACTGCCAGTCATAAATTGTAACCTATTTAACCAGGCCGAAGGAGTTGGCGACATAAAGAGAGGCAGCTAGAGAGGGAGGGAAAGAGGGGGGTCACTCTGCAGGCCGTAATAATTTTCAGCTCTAATTGCACCACTGTGTGCGTTGTGAACCACGGTACGCGCAGTGGTTGTTGTTGCTCTTTTTGCTGTGACTATTTTGCATTTAATGAAATTACAATAAACGCACGTTGCACGCTGAACGTTGCACGTTGTTGCATGCGGCAAAGCAAAGCAGCCGCCGCGTTGTCCGCGCAATCAGCAGGCGCATTGGTGGAGTTTTGGTAAACAGAGAGAGAGGAAGGTAGGGGAGAAGGGAGTTTGAAGGGGTAGAGAGAGTGGGAGAAGGAGGAGGGGCAGGGGTCCTGCTCGAGTGGGGGAGAGTTGTCATCGTTAGCAGCGCACACTTTACAAAAGCGTCCATTAGTGCGTTGGCGTTTCTCCTCTTTGGAAGTCTTTCCCTCTCTTTCTCCCTCCACCCCTCCCACTCTCTCTTTCTGCCTCGTGCATCTTTTTGGTTTTGCTTGCAGGTAATCCCCATTATTAGCGCAATTAGTGCAACCGTCGGGGCATGCAGCAATGCTGTGTGCTGTGTGACCATTGTTGGGCCTAGAGAAGAAGAAGAAGAAGTTGGTGTAGTGCGCACTACTTAGCACTGATTGCCTGCATAAAGCCATCGTCGCGAGGTTATTGAAAGCCTAGTTGAGAGAAGGCTCTGTATAAATTGAAAGCATTTTGAGGGAAATTTTCGGCGTGGGTTTAGCAGTTGATGGAGGCACAGATAGAGGGAGAGAGAATAGTCTTGAAAGTAGTTACATTAAGAGAGAGAGACGTAAAGAGAAAGCAATTGATTAAAGGAGATGCAAACCTAGTTAGAAAAGTAGAAGTGAGGGTGTACTACAATATACTTTTATAGCGATATAGGCATATAAAGATTAAGATCAACGTAGTTCTATAGAACTGCAAAGAATCGTACAACTTTCTTTAAGCAAGTTTTGTCCATAGATTATGAGATTTATAAATGATATATAAAAAAAAAATATATGGCTGCAGGCACATAAAGATCAAGATCTACAGAGATTCAAAGATCCTCAAAGAGTCTTACGACCTTCAACCATAAGGTATAATAAATATCACATATACTCGTACTGTATGCTTTATCAATAAGGAACTCTATATACAACAAAGGCTATATTAATTATCTATTTGGAATTAAAGATACCACAGTTATTATAAATAATGTTCACTAAATACAAATACAGACCTAATCTACATCCACATATGTATGTTCTGCATCTCTCACTCTTCCCTTCGCTAATGCCTTCCCTTGCGCGTTTTAAATCCTTCCCTTTCATGGGCTTTCAACTGTTCCCAGCTTATAACAGCTAAGCCTGCGTGGGTCATGCCTAATCCGACACTTGCCACCTACAAACAGCAAACACCTGTTGAGCTGTGCAACATATTAACATTCCAGGGGGAGTAGAGAACGAAAGAAAGAGAGAGAGGGAGGGAGGCAGGTCAGTCGTCTTTATAATAATCGTCAGTGCAGCGCATGAATATCAAAAGGCAGCAGAGGCAGCACCAGAGACCGTTTGCCCACCTCAATTACCTCAAGCTGCTGCTGCTGCTGCTCCTGACGTCCAATGCGGCTACGTGACGTGCAGCCCACAAAAGGCTGTCGAAGTGAGGGAGAGAGAGAGAGTGAAAGAGAGGGAGTAGAAACACCTGTTGCCCCACGCTTGGCTACCGTTGGCTGCAGCACACTCCTTCACCTTCTCCTTCTCCTCTACCACCTGCTCCTCCCCCACTTCTTTGCGCCGTTAATCGCCGCACCGCATAACTTGTTAACGCTGACAACGACAACGGGATTTGAGCGCTGATAAAAGTCAGTAATGGAATATGCCAACGGGGAGTATGAGGAGGGAGGGGAGAGGAGACTCTTGTTGCTGTTTGTTGTTGCTGCACGAGTGGGCGGTCTGTCGCCTGGCCAGAGCTCGGTAAATCAAGAAAAAAAAGCATATTTAATAAAATGACAGTTGCTGTCAGACGCCGTCAAATATTGTTTGCCATTCAGCGACAACTTTGCTTGCCGGGCACGAGCTGTTGCTGTGGTTAGTGCTGCTGCTGCTGCTGTTGTTGTTGTTGTTAGTGTTGCTGTGGTTGACTGTTGGTCTGCTGGGTAACCCAGCACCAGCACTGGCAGGACCCGGAGGCAAAGCTCCCAAGGCAGCTGGGGAAACAAACAATGCGAAAAGGCGAATGGCTATTGTCGTTTTCTACAATATTGTTGCAATTGTTGTAGTTGCTGTTGTTGTTGCTGTTGTTGCTGTTGGTGTATTTTGTCATTGTGTCTTGTCGCCTGTCTTGGCGGCCTCTTATTGCCATCGCCTGCGCTTTGCATAGCAAATGGCCAATTAATATTATCGTGGGCGTGTGCCCAGTATAACTCGAATATCTTGAATATATCTCGAGCTGACGATGACGATGATGATGAAGGAAATGTTATGCAAGACATGCACGTATTGCAAATTGGTTAAATTATGTGGTTAGATCGCGGTACCCAAAGGAATCACACAGCCAGCTGGAGTTGAAGGAGTTGTGCGACAAGTTTGCAGTTATGAGAAAAGTTAAAAGAGTTGAAGGAGTCGTGGCAAGTGTGTTGAAGCATTGCTAAAGAGTCGAAGATTTAACTAAACTTTCTCTAAGAATCAACTCTTTAATAGTACCATATTTGTGTACGAGAGTCATTCGGTTCTCACAGGCTGCGTTCCTCAAAGTTGGCAATGTAGGTTAGATCGGCGATAAGTTCTGGCATCTCTGCAATTGTTGTGGCAGCAAACCAAAAATTATCATAACTAAAAATTATTGTGAATGCACAGAGAAACGCGCGCTGAGATATTCAATTGAGTAAAAATGTTGGAAATTTGCAACAAGCCAGCGCCAATTGCAATGGCAGCAGTAAAGGCAACACAGCAACAACAACAATGATAGGAACAGCAACAGCAATAACAACAGCGGCAACAATAACAATGGCAATGTCAAAGACGCTGCGAGGATGCAACTATGAAAATTGCGTTAGAAATCTGCAATTTATATTGCTGCGCGGTGCCCCACACACAAGCAACAACAACAACGACGACTGAGTGCACAACACAAATACGATTGCTATCCGCGCACATCGACTGCGCTGAACTGCCCCAACTGCCACCGGCGTACCAGGCGATCCTCTGAAGAAACAGGCGAAAATAAAGTGAGATTGGAAGGCATCGAATTGGGAATGCTCTAGGCTGATATTGGAATAGAAGGAAGAGTTAGACGAGGGCTTTCTTTTGAGACTATAATGTAGAAGTTAGCTGAAGTATTATAAGTGTATTATACGAGTACTTATACTTATTCTGCTCTTTTAACTTATATACATACTTATACTATTCTCTTAACTAAGAGTTACACTATGACGCATGTACTATATAAGTACTGCAACTTATTGAACAACTTCTGCTCATAGTAATGATACAAGGTATACGACTACTTAAGCAATAACTTAGACGTTCACTTATAGCAAGTCTTATAAGATTACTACTATCACTTCTATTACTTATACCATAACCACTACTTCTGGTCTTACCTTGACTTAGATGAGTACAATAAATGAGTAATACTTGTGCAGCAGTTAATAAAATTAATACTACTTCTTATACATTCCCTTCTACTCATTTACTTCTACTATATTTCCTTTTACTACATTTCGTTCTACTACTGCTACTTCCCATACTACAACTGTTCCTTCTCTACTATTTCTACAATTGCTGTTTCTACTTCTACAACTACTACTACAAATACTACTGTCACTACTACTACTACTTGTTCTAAAACTACTACTACTACTTTTACAACTACTACTTCTACTTCTACTCCTACTACCACTAAGCAACTACTACTCCCTCTGCTACATAACCAAGCTCACTTCCTCGGCTTCCCTTTCAAACTCATCTCTTAGTCAATCTACCCCTCAGTTAGTGTATCTCAAGGAGCAACAGCCACGTTCGATAATCACAATTGTTTGCAGCTTGTGCAGCCTCAACGCATTCCGGCGTCTGCTTTGTTGCTGTCGTCGATGTTGCTGCTGCTGCTGCCGTCGCAGTTGTTCCTACTCCTGTTGTTGTTGTTGTTGCTGTTAGCTGGGCACAGGAAACATTGGAAAATTGAGCATGGAAATGAACGCGAAAAAAGCGCAAGGCAAAGACAGCAAAGAGCTAAAAAAAATGGCTAGCCAAATGGCAACGGAAAACCTCTTCATTCAAGGCGTCCGTCGTACGTCTTTCAACTCCCTGCTCTGTCGTTGTCCGCAACTGCAGCTCCTCCGACTACGATTGCTGTCTCATTTCGTATGCGCAAGGCGTTCGCCAGAGCGAGGGAACATTCCGCAGCCGAGAACCCAAGCCTAAGCCAGAGGACGGAGGACAGAGGAGTCTAAGGCTGGTCAAATGCGCCAGTCGGCGGGCGATTTGTTGCTGCGCCAAGTGGAGCAATTATTGCAACTGCAGCAGCAGCAGCAGCAGCAGCAACAGTTGCCGTTGAAAGTTTTGCTATTTTTTTCGGGCTTGTGTGCAGTGTGTGTGGGGCAATGCATCAATGCATATGGGGGCAAGCCTGGCCAAGCCCCATTGACGTCGACATTCGCATTGGCACCGCATTCAAATCGATTTGGTACGCATCTTCCTGCAACATGTTGCGGAAACAGCTACAGCTTCAGCACCAGTTGCAGTTGCAGTTGGTGGAGAGTTGCATGCAACAAGAGCGCGCCAAATTGATTTGTTGCTGCTTTAGTGTTAATTGCCAGACCACGACTAGGCCAGACCGAATCAGGAGTTGAAGGCGTCGTCGTCGGCGTTGAGAGCTGCTCGTGTGGACATGAACTAACTGTAAGTTGGCTCAGGTGGAATGTGGGGCACTAGAATTGCTTGAGAGTAGGCGGAGCGCGTGAGAGGAAATCACAGAGAGAGAGAGAAGGGAGAGAGAGAGTGGGAGATAGGGGGCTGTATTGCAATTATGAAGTACGTGTTCGAATGCGTCGAAAGCTCGCAAATTTCTAATGATGAAATATTGCAAACAGGCAGCAACAACAACAACAAACAGTGCTGTGGCAACATTGCCAACAAGACTATCAAATTAACAAGATCGTCGCTTCCGGCATACAATTGCCAAGTCATGGAGGGAAAGGAGCAGCAGCAGGGGAAAGGCAAACTCTTTGCTCTGCTGCTATTCAATTGAGTTGCGCATTAATCTTGGCGCTAGAGCCCGAACCGAGTCCAAGCTCAGACAAAAATTTATGCCAAGTCGGGGACAGGCGACGAGTGCAGCAGCAGCAGCAGCAGCAGCAGATTTCACGTCAAAACTCATGGGTGTACAAATGCATCATTCTGATGGTCATCATCAGTCTCTGCCTATCAAACAATCGACAAAACAAACAGCGGCAGCTGCTGAGGCAGCAACAGCAGCAACATGTTGCCCGTAGACAAGGCACGTTGGCGTTGGCAACAATTACCCCAGAGCCAGAAACCTCAGACCGTTTTTGTGCGACAGTTTTGTGTGTGTGTGAATGTGTTGGTGTGTGTGTTGGTGCATGGGTGTGTGTGTGATTGCTGACTGCTACAAATTTCAACGTCGCACAAAAAGGCAGGCACGACAGCAATCTGCACTTGAGAATCTAACAGCAGCAACAGCAGCAGCAAACACCACAAGGAAGTTGTGCCACCAAGTCGTGGCACAATCGTTGCAACCTGTTTTGTGTTCTGCACTTGACCATGCTACACTCTGCTCTGCTCCATGCAACATGTTGCCGAATTGACAATTTCGCTGTGCATGCGCAGGCAACAGTTGCAGTTGCTGCAACTCTCCTGCTGCTGCTGCTGTTGTTGTCAATTGTCAGTTGGCCGCGTTGCTTGGGTTTATGCAAATTGCAGCAGCTTTAGCTATGGCTTTGCTAAGAGGAGAGACTGCTACCCATGACCATGACCACTGCCCAGCGACAGCTTCAGCTTCAGCTGCTCAACTGCTCAGCTCGAGTTGCAGTGGGCGTTTGATTTCAATCGCTAACATTTTCACATATTCCCAGTGCCAGTTGCCACAGAGAGCCACAGCCCCCAGTTTCTCCCAGTCCGGCTGCCATATGTTGCCCGGGTGTCGACAACGACAACGTAGCACACTCGTCCTGCTTTGGCTGCATTTTTATTAACGGTTTGCCATTTCGATTTTATGTTCAGTTATATTTTAGCTTAGCTCGTTATTTTTCATTGCCTTCTACTGCGCTGGCTTTGCTTCATATTTGGCCTCTTGATCTCCTATTCCTCCGCCTTCTCCTCCTCCTCCTGCTTCCCAATCTCGTTGAGCGCATTATTAATAATCATTTTTCACTGCACGTCGCATTTCTTTTTCGGGTGTTGATCTCTGTCTGCCTACGCATTACAATTTGTTTGGCCTCGTCGCAGTCGATCGTTGAGTGTTGATAATCAAACTTATCCCCCTTTACCTTACCCCCTTGCTGCAACGATTGACAACAACATTGCCACCAAATTCCGTGCCCCGCCTTGCTTGGTGGCCCAGACCAGTCCACGCCATGCCTCTCTCTATCGGCCTCTATCGACATTTGCTCGGTTATCACGTAATTTGATCTTAATGCGCATCGTGTTTATTTATTTCTTTTCTTTTTTTTCCCAAAAAAATTAATCCTCCACACTTGAGAAAGGAGTGGAGGGGGGAGAGGAGGCGTAATATTCAATCGATTTATCGTGTGGTTGTTAGCTGTCAAGTGGACGGCATTAGTTGTCGGGGCAAATGCGACAATGTCAGCGATGTGACACTTGAAATTGGGCATGCAAGATTTGGGTAAAGTGCGTGAGGCGCACATGAGTTACGAACTGAATTGCGTGATTCGAACCTTAAACTATCAGACATAACAATGAAGTTCTCTCATTCAATAAGACTGCACTTTTATTAGTGATCTGTAAATTTTTTTGAATTCATGTGAGTTAAGAGTTAAATATATTAAATCATTTGACCGATCTTAAGGCAAAGAACACAAAGTATAATTCTTTCTTTAAAAAAACAGCTTATAATACTTGAAATATACATAAAATAAACAAACATATAATATATTTAACGGTTCCTAAAGAATTTACAGGACACAGTAATAAAATCTCAAGATCTCAAGCATATGAACCATCAGTATTACAAGTGTTACAAACTCCTCTTCATAATCAATATACTCGGCCCTCTACCCTCTCATAATTAGCTAGATATTCAACTGCAGTTTCAACTGTGCAACGCAGCTCAGCTCAGCGACGGCATTCAAATGCAGCGCACGTCGTTTTGGCTCGTTAAAAATCGAACACGCACTCAAACAATCGAAACTATCGAGTCACATTGATCTATGTCTCGATGGGGTGCGGGGCGGGTACTATACTGTGATATGATTTACGATTGGGCCATGAGGAATGTCACGATTTAATAGGCTTATCGGCGCTGCATTTCCAGTTTCCAAGTTATTCAATTCCTGCGTTGGCAGCCAGCGCACTCTGCGTGAGGTCTAATTATTTTATTACGAACTTGTCAATGGGCGGAGATGATGGAGGAGTAGGGTGAGCTATGCAGGGTGTGGCATATTTCAATTTTAATATTTTCTAATTAAAATTTCAAGCTTACCCTCACACAATCAACATTCAAGATCTTGAGCTTTGATTTATTACAAGAATAGTAATATAAATATAGTAAATATATGTCTGGCATCCACGATGCACGACGGGATATCGCCTTCACCTGTCCGACACTTGTGTTTTTTTACGAGTGTGGAAAACCACGATTAACTTCGAATTCCGTTTTCCATTTTCTGATTTATTTTTTCCCGTTGAGAAGGCGCCTCCCATGCATAAATTTTCCTGACCAAGTTCTTCATCTGCTTCTAATATGAACTGTAAAAACTCACCATAATTTTTAATTGTACAAATTTATGGCCCAACTTGAGACGCAGTCGGAGATGGAGCCGAGTCTGGAGACGAGAGAGAGAGAGAGAGATGCTGTCTACCAGACAGACAGAATGATGCAGTGCCTCGTCGGGGCTGTCGATAGCGTTTGCGGTTCTTTTGTCCACACTATCGGTTCGAGTATTTTATAACCGATTTATAGTTGGACCAATGCAGATAAATAGCGATGCGGCAGAGAGACGCGGCGCTATTAAAATCGAATAAAATCAATGTTTTTCCTCCCCGAGTCTAGAGAAACATTCGATGGTTTTTAATGAATAGTCCAGGGTCGTAAATCAGTAATGTATATGGTACCCTACGGGCACTGCCGCACTGCCCACATCTCATGGACACATAGTTTGATTGGCAATAAAATTTCGTTGTAATGATGCATTTATAAAAATATAAAAATGCATGTTTTCTTTTATGTTCACAGCGCGATATTTAAATTAATTTTACTACTCATATCAGGGTGAAATGTAGGGAATCGAACTTAAAGCTGTGCTTGAAAGTTTGATTTGATAATGGCTAAGATAAAATTTAAGTTTTCTAGGCCACACTTGTCGAAAATGAGAAAAAGCTTGTATTATTTTAAGAACTTAAGATCCCAATCTCTACTTTCAATTCTCACAACATTATTGTTAAACTTAAAATCAAGTTAAATGTAAAAAGAAACCAGTTTTAAAACAAATCCTGGCACAAATTATAGAGAATAACAAAGATGTAACCTATTATGAAGTGCACTCAACTGAAAACAGTTCTTAACTTAGAAGAAATATATATACGATTGTGAAATTATTTACCTACTCCATATACATTTCACATTCTGCTGTAACTTTCGATCTTATGGCATTTGCAATTTTCATTTAGTTAAAAGACTTTCTCGGTTGCACGATGTTCTATTGTGAAGCTACTTGAGACTGTTTTCACAACTAATTAGAACAGAACTGCAGTATAAAAGTCAAGGTGTAGCCTTGTCAACTGAGTCAAAGAACTGTAAAGATGCGAGTGGGTAAGTCCGATACGAAGGAACTACACTGAACTCTCAGTTTTAATACTGTCTACCGAATTTAGTACACATACTCTGGATTGGTCTATTGACCTTCTCACATGCTTTGGACATCTGTACGGATCAATATTTTGGGCAAAAAGTGGTCGATAAAGAGAACCCTCAATCGTACTACTTGTGTCTTGGATTTCTCGGGAAACTCCATAATAATTGCGATGAGGGATTCCATTTCAATGGAACGCAACAGAGATGCATTTTAAGTGAGAAGCCGAAGGCGTTGGTAGTAGCTCCCGCGAATGCATCCGATTCTGAAGTAGGCCCTAAAAATGTGATCAATATTAACCAAAACATTAAGATGCACAAGCCAATTATTTTTAATATATTTGGAATGCCAAGAGCAACAACAACAATACCACCAACAACTATACCAACAGGTAATCACTTAAGACTATTATCAAACAATTTGTGACAAGACTCTTTGTGTACAGAGCCAACAACTACTGATAGCAGTACAGAGAGTTCTTCCTCAACATCAACGGATTCTACTACTGAAAGCGGTACATCTGAGAGCCCTAATACGGACAGCACTACCGACAATTCTTCTTCCTCTTCGACCCAGACGGATAGCTCCACCGAGAGCTCGACTACGGATAGCTCTACCGAGAGCTCGACTACAGACGGCTCAACAGAGAGTTCGACTACGGACAGCTCTACCGAGAGTTCGACTGAAGATAGCTCCACCGAGAGTTCGACTACGGATAGCTCTACCGAGAGTTCGACGACGGACAGCTCCACGGAGAGTTCGACGACGGATAGCTCCACGGAGAGCTCAACTACGGACAGCTCTACCGAGAGTTCGACGACGGACAGCTCCACTGAGAGTTCAACTACGGATAACTTAACCGAGAGTTCATCTACGGATAGCTCAACCGAGAGTTCGACTTCAGACAGCTCCACGGAGAGCTCGACTTTAGAAAGCTCCACAGAGAGTTCGACTACGGACAGCTCTACCGAGAGTTCGACTACGGACAGATCCACAGAGAGCTCGACTACGGATAGCTCTACCGAAAGCTCGACTACGGATAGCACTACCGAGAGTTCGACTACGGACAGCTCCACGGAGAGTTCGACTACGGACAGTTCCACGGAGAGTTCGACTACGGACAGCTCAACCGAGAGTTCGACTACGGACAGCTCTACCGAAAGTTCGACTACGGATAGCACTACCGATAGTACGACTACGGATATTCCAACCGAAAGTTCGACAACGGATAGCACTACCGAGAACCCTACACCCACATTACCTTGTTGAGTCTCTTTCTCTCTCTCCTTCATGATAATCCGATAAGAACCGATTGCGATTCTAAATTCTCAATAGAAAATATTGGCAACATTTGCTTTTAAGGCAATAAATAAAAACTCGAATCCTATTGGCAATTTAGAATATGATTTAATATTGCAATGCATATGTTGCAGTGCCGTAAACCTCTGACCTACCTCCCCTGCCCTCTTACATTTCATATATTCAGGCTTCCTGACAGTCTCTCTTGCCGGTATTTTAGATAAGAGCAAAAAAAAATTTAACGCATAAACAACGAGACAAGCTACAAAAGCCAACAACAAAATACATTGCATGCATAGGTATGCGACCTTACAGCCCCTACCTTCCACTCTCCCCCTGTCGTATTCTCTCTCAATCGTTCCCCAATGATTCTCATATAAATTTCGACCGAGGGCTCATATTTCAATTTCGATTTTTGAAAACGATGTGCGAGAGCTAAACGCAAACAAACAAACAAACAAACAAACGAATAAACGAACAAACAGACAAACAGACAAACTGAGGACAAAGCAGGCAAATAAACAAACAGAAGAACAGCGAATACATTGAATGCGTTTATCCCATATGGAGATATACTATGCATGGGGATATGTGAGGGGATATGTGGAAAATGAATGTATATATATTCCTATACCCTGTACACAATGCAATGGGGGTATGGGGTATGAAAAACTTTAAGAGGAAAGTCAAAGAACTTATGAGAAGACCTTTTACAATGTTATAAGTAGAGGGTTAAGGAGTGCCTAAAGTAAGATACTAAGAAATACGAATATGCAGCAGACAGGTAGACAAAGATATATTCTTGAGGATTCGGTATTATTGAGTGCCTAGATTGTACTATAAAATAGATAATATAATATAAAGAAGTAGATGGCTTACTAATATTAAAGGCTCTTCACGGAAGTACGTAGAACATTCAGCACACAGTTAAACAAAGATATGATATGACATCAAATGATGAAGTAGAAGGATTCGTAATATCAAAGTGCCTGCAGGGCATCTTTCCATCGTTGACACTCCACAAACTAACCTCAATTGTTGTGTGTGTGCATATGTTGGTGTGCGTAAGCATATCTATGCGTTGGACATGGGGTCCAGTGTTATGGGGCCGGATCTGTTTCTGTTACGGCACCAGCGACGTTCGCATAAATGCAGCAGCGCGACAACTTTTGCCCTTGCACATTTGATGCCAATTTCGATGCGTTGTGGTTGTTGTTGTCGCCATGGAATTTGGCGCAATGAACATGGGGCACTAACAAGTTGTCAGTTTTGGCCAGGAAATGCCAGGCAAATAAATGAGGCACTGCTGCCGGTGCCGTTGTCGTTGCCGTTGCCGCTGCCACATCATGTCTGACCCGACTTTATAGATTTGGCACGAGGCATGCAGCTGCCAGCAATTGCCACTTGCCACTGGCCGCAGGCCACATAATGTTTTGCAACATGGACACCTGAACTTGCAGCTCAGACCTTTTGGTCTGATTTGCGTAAGGTGTGAGGCACAACAGCTTTCGCGCCTTGCCATGCCTCCCCTGGGGACACAGACAGGCTGCTGGTTGCCGACTATTTGCATAAACATGCAACGTGTCTAATACGCGAGGCAGACTTCAAACTTCCGTCTCAAGGCCAAAACTAATACGCAAATTCAATTAACCATTTTGCGCCTAGAAACTTAAGAACACGAAAAGGGCGTGTCCCTGCAAAGTTTAAAGGAAATCTAAACAGTGCAGGCCCAAGAGTTTTCAGGCCGCGTTATACTAACCAAGTTGAAGGTAACGTGCAGGTCCTCGAAGAGAGGGCGGGGGCTGTGGCATTGGCAGCTCTACCTACCGCCGCGGTCCGCGTGGGGCAACCAAAAATGGTTGACGACGACGACGACGTCCGCGGCGGCGTCTCGCAAGTGGCGTTTTGTCAAATATTTATTCGCAGACGATTCTACCGTCTCCGCTGTTGGCTGCCAACGTCTGCCTGCGTCTCTCTCTGCCTCTTCCCTCTCTTCTACTTCTACTTCGACTTCGTCTTCACGACTTTTATTTAATGAATTTCGCAAATTTTTTGATGCAGCATCTCACGCATGCGAAAGACGCGCGCACAGTTGACTTCTGTTGCTGTTATTGCCTCTTCTGCTTCTTCTTTGCCAAGTTCTTCTCTCCAACTTGTCTCCGCATACACGATGTGCAAATAATTGTCTCAATTCTTAAGATTCCCTACGATCTCTGTGTGCTGCAAAGTTCTGTGTATGTGTGTCTGTGCTGAATGAGTCGCCAAAGGGGGCACCTGCAAAAGATTATCGCGCTGGATGTTTAGGAGCCCAGCGTTGCCACAGGCGTTGCTTAGAGAGAGGGCTGTATATGCCAAACATTTGATTGGACATTCTTAGATAGCTAATAATGTGAGAGAACATGCATATTAGGGGGCACGGCAAGAGTTTGAGCTGGAAATAGCAAAGGTTTGGAATGGTTAATAGGAACTAAATAATGATGGTATATACATTGATAAATATAAAGGTAAAAATTGTTTAAATATATAGAAAATTTACTGTGCACTTCATATAAGTATTATGCCCATTTTAAAATTCATAAGGCTATAATCTAGTCAACATTCTTAATTATTGACAGGCTGATTTAATTTAGGGAGCACAGCAATCATTTCAAAATATGTAAGTGGAAATATTTAATGAATACACATGATGAATTTATATTATTTAGAGTATATTCTATATATTATTTAGAGTATATTATTTAGAGTATATTCTATACATATTCTGCCTTTTGTAGACCCCATAAACCCACAATCAAATCTAGTGCATGAACACCTTTCCTTCTGATCTTTATAGTGTTCTTTGTAGAGCAACGCCAAGAACTTTAGCCAATATATTTTAATAGCATTGCGTACGATCTACACGATCTACGTGAATTGCCGCGAACTTGCCACGAATTGCCTAGTAAACTTGGCCATTTAGGCGCTGCAAATGACAATGAGCCTGGCCAAGAAGAGATTTGGCCCTGAAAAAGCCAAACAAAGAAAGAGCGAGAGACGAGCTGAGAGAACTTGAGAGACAACGCGTAGCATGGCCAAGTACGAATGGCCTTTTGTGAGCCGAAAATAAAAAGAACAACAACAACAAGAAGCAGCAGCAACAATCGTCAGTCAATTGCAAAACGATTTGGGGTATGCGCGACAGGTATGCCTATGAGATCTTGAGACTTCGGGGGCTTCGACTTTGGGTGCTGTGCAGGTTGAGGTGCAGCTGAAGCAGCAGCAGCAGCAGCTCAAGTTGGCGACAATTTTGCAATTGTCTTTCGACTACAGCAACAACAACAACAATGACAACGAACAACGATGGAGGTCGTCGTCGTCGTTGTTGCATTGCTCGCATAGCCGACAATGAAAAGCGCCGCAAATTGCCGCGTAGCCAAGCAGCGGCGGCAGCAGCAGCAACTTGCAACTTGCATACAAAAATCTGTTGTTTTTAGCTTTTCGGCTTGATAATTGCACATTGAATGGAGACGACGACGAAGGCAGCGGCACAAATTGAATGGAGCACAGAAAGAGAGAGAGAGAGGAAGAAGGAAACAGGGGAGAGGGAAAAGAGAAGTAGCGGAAAATGCTGCCAAGTTCGCGGTCAAGAAGCATTTAATTGTTGTTATTGTTGTTGTTGTTGCTGCCGTTTATGCGCTTCTTTCCGCCTTGAACCTGTGACTTCAACTTGGTCGAGGCTTGGTCTGGTCTGTGTGTGTGTGTATGCGTGGGCAGCTTCAATTACGCGCTGCGTCTCGGGACGCGTCATGCTTCAGCGAGAGTGGAAAAAAGAAACAAAACTAATTAATAAATTAATTATGCTATTACAATAATACAAACATAGCCTCACACACACACACAAACACACGCACGCACACACATCCCTCACGCACTTTAATTATGAATATTTACATGCTGAAATATGCATGCACTTGTTGTTGTTGTTCTTGCTGCCACGGGAGTTGACTTAATTAGCCACCCAGTGTGCGGCGCAAGGTGCACACACACACACACACTCGCGCACTCTTGAGTCAGCAGCAGGTTGCAAGCCAGGGTTGCCAGGGTTGCCCTCGAGACTGACATGATCTTCTCCTGCCTTTGTTTTTGGCAGCTAATTAGTAAAATTTGAATATGTTTAAAGTAATACGGAGAAAAGAACTAAGGAAACTGTAAGGGAAACTCTTGAATTAGCGTTAGAGTGGGAGAGAGAGGGAGGCGAGCTAGATGGTTAGATAGAGATAGCGCTAGAGATGGCATGCATATGATTTGAATTTTATTCACATGTTAACAGTTCTATTATCCTTGCGGTGGTATCTCTCTCTCTTATGCCGAGAGACCAGAGTGCCATGGCCTATGCCTTTGCCTATGACTCTGGGCTCACTCTTGGCCCCTCTCTATGACTATGATATATCGCGGCATTTACGTGTGTGCGCCCAGGTAAATATATCAGCCAGGCAAGGTCATAAATATTAATTGTGTTTTCGGTGTCTGGTGGTGGTGCCGGCGCTGGTGCCGGTGGAGACGCGCGGTTCAGGAACTGGAACTGCCTTTAATTTTGCATGTCTCGCCTGTGGTTGGACAGTGTATGTGCAGAGTATGTGTGTGTGTATGTGTTGTGCCTGTGGCTAGTGTTGTTGCTGTTGCTTGTTGTGTTGCTGTTGCCATTATCAATCGATCGAACGCGAGCTGCATACGACGACGACTCTCCACTCGAATCAATAACAACAACAAGCACTAAAGCAACTATGAAAACAACAACAACAATAGCAACATGTGAGTTGCCAATATTGTTAATAAATATTCCAGATTGCAGTCTCCGAGCAGCCTTCTATCAGCGCAACTGATACCCTGTAGGATGTAGGGAAAGGAATTCTTGTTGTGTACTGCTTGAGGTTATTATCTCTAATGAAGAAATAAAGGTTTACAATTACTTGAAGAATATTATACAAATATTTACTTGAAACCTGTAGCTACTATTGAACTATATACCCTAATTGATTTAGCAATATATACCATATATCTAAAAGGCTTTTAGCTTCTATTGAACTCTACTAAATTTCATCTTCCCTTCAAATAATTCCATAATGTGCTTTCAATCTGCAAAATTAAAGAGTTTGCGCTGATATTTGCCAATATTATCTTCGCTTTTCTAATAGGTAAATTATATAGAGAGTCTGGAGTAGAGTTCTGTAGGAATTTGAAGCGATTCCAGTCGAGCAGAGCCGCATCAAGCCAAGCTAAGCTGTACTGAACCGCACTGAGTTATTCATAAGCGTGGCGCTGCTGTGATTAATATCCGAGGAATGCAGTTTATTGTTGCAAGAGGAGGAGGGTGGGAGGCAGGAGGCAGGGGCGTGGCAGCAAGAGACACATGCAAGTGCGAGAGAGTGGTGGAGGAGTGGGGGCAACTCATGTGTAGAGGGGAGGGAGCAACTCTGGAGTTCAACGCAAATTTGTGTGCATTATTTTTTGGTTTGCCGCAAAGCTTTTTTCTCGGCTATTTTAGCTCAGTTATAAATTACAACGGCCCATAGGCAATACGTGTCTGTATGTGTGCGAGTGTGTGAGTGAGTGTGTGTGTGTGTGTTGGTTGCATAATCTTTGTGCTGAAATCTTTGGCATCCACTTGCGCATATATGCAGAGGCCACAGTAAAGGCAAGTGCAGCCACAGACTCAGCACCCAGCCTATAACCCCCCTTCGTTTCGCCCTTCTCTCTCTCCCATTTATCCCCCCCTTGACCAACGCTAGAACAATAGCCTAGGCGCGCACAATGAAGCCGCGCTGCGACGGGAGCGGGAGCGTAGCTGGAACTGAATGGCCGCCACTCTCATAATAGAGTCATAAAATTTTAGTGCGCCGCTTGGGTAAATCTACCTCCCTCTCTTTCTCTCTCCCTGCTCTCTTGCAATCTCTCTCGTGCTCCCTACACTCTCTTGGCCAACCCCCTGTGGCGCCTTGGACATGTAACCGCATCCCAAGTGCCAGCTACCAGTCCGCACCAGAGTCAAGTCCAAGTCCACGTCCACGTTCAAGTCAAAGTCGTTTCGCTTTGTTGGCCATTGTCCGTTGGCCACATTTACGTTTTGGCCCATAGAAATATATAATTGTGATTAATTATACGACATAAAAATGTTTTAGATTCAACATTTTGATGCATTTATTAACCGAAAAATCACTTGAAATGAGTGGTTTTTAAACCTTGTATGTTATGAAGCTTGTCTGGTCCCCCCCTTAGGGCTCTCTGTGCACAGTTCCTATTATCATTGGTAATAAAACATTGCAACTGGGCTTCAAGGCAGTGTTTGTAACCCATCATCATGAATACTTTTGTATAGTTTTCGAATCATTTTCATAGTTTAAGTAAACAAGTTGAAGTTGGCTTGAAATGTTGATGATGATCGTTGATTGTTGATCGGTGGCTTAATTGAGTTCATAGGCTGCATAGGCTGCAACATGTTGCAACAACCAGCGCTTTCCACTTGAAGGCAGCTCTGCCTCTTTCTCTTCATCTTCTTCTTCTTCTTCGTTGCCAGCGACAATAGCGCACTTAGGAGGCAGCAGCTTCGTTATCACACAACATGCCAGCACATGGGAATTGTTGGGCTGCGCGCCTTAAGATGCCGCCTAAAACAATGAATGGGGACGCAGACAACAACAACAACAGCAGCAGCAGCCACAACAATACTCACAACAACAACAGCATCTACAGTAACAACAACAACAACAACAATACATCAATTGTGCCTAGAGAGGC
Organism: Zaprionus capensis; assembly: GCA_018903675.1. Lineage (NCBI taxonomy): Eukaryota > Metazoa > Arthropoda > Insecta > Diptera > Drosophilidae > Zaprionus > Zaprionus capensis. The sequence goes on from JAEIFN010001072.1 coordinate 7,631,767, forward strand.
ATTTCATGCCCATCAAATGCATTGACATTGAACAATTGCGCGTAATGTTGTCGTACACTTGACAAGCGCGCAAATTGTAGTGCTACCTGTGCACCAGGTACCTGGTACCAGGCACCAGTTACCTGCCAGTTCAGCTGTAGCTTCCCAGTTTACGGTGGCCAAAGCGAAAGCTCGAATCTCGATCAACGTTTGGTCTAGCCGAAAAAATACAAAGAGAAGAGACTTAAGCTTGGCATGGGGAAGATTAAATACTCTTTAATTACTATTATATTTTAAACCCTGACAACCGATTAAGTATATGAATTGTGCATAGTGTATATTATATATTTCAGCCAAGTTCGCATTGTAATTATTGTACAGATAAACTTGAGGTATTTAGTTTGTATATTATATTATATATATTCCCGATTTCAGCTGTCTAGTCTTACACAATGTCAAGTGCGCAAGGTATAGATAAAGCAGATACCTCAAAGAATATATTTCATATATAGATTTTGACTATTTCCTACTAGACATCCATATACTAAGTTTCATGTTGATGATATATGTTTATCAGGTATATTTATCCCTGCAAATTCAAAATAACAAGTTTAAGCTTCATAAAGTATAAGTAACTTAAGATCAAATGGTACAGAATGTACAGATATCCATGCAAATATATATTTTACATATCTATTTCATCTATTTATTCACTATAAACCTATCCAACAAATTTCATCTCGATACATCGCTAGAAACTCGAGTTCTATAAAGTTTCTTTGCACTTTTACTTGCCATACCTTGCCCAAAAGTCATGCAACTCTCTCTGTGAGTACTTCACAAACAACAGCCTGAACAGAATTTGATGGAAATTGTCAGAGTTGTCTGTCGCGAAGCTGTCGTCAAAGTCCTAGTCGTCGTCGTGGTCGTCATCGAATCGACAATGTTGCGGGGCCTAATGAAGCGGCGACATTTGCTACGTAGAGCTTGGACAAGCAGCGACATGTCAGTTGCAATCGCCATTTGCCAAATATGCAGCGACAAGTCTCCTCTAAATGCTATCCAGATTAATAAGCTCCCTCCACATGTGAGAGTGTGTGTATGTGTGGGTGACAGAGAGAACCCAAATCGAGTTCAGGTCGAAAGATAGCAAAAGTCAAAAGTCACGACGACGCGACGACGACATAGACGCAATGTTCTAAAGGCTCCGATAGCTTCGTTCTCGTTCGCTTTTTAGCCAAATTTGGTTTGGGGTAATATTTTTGCGCAAAGCCGTTAAAGATTTGCGCTGCGCTGAAAAAAAAACTGTAAAATGCCATTTTACAGCCTTAAAAGGAGCTACGGCTGCCGCTGGAAAAAGTAAGCAAAACGCACAATAAAAAGTGCAAACTTCTGTTGCCACAGACTGGAGAAAACCGCAACGTGCCACACAGCACAGCAGGCGGCACAGGCCTAGTAAGAAATCTATTTCGAATGCAGAAATTCGAGTTATGGTCGCTTTATATAGCACAAACTGCGTATCGGTAACCTAATTAGGGGTCGGCACTATAATTTTCCTATATGCATTGTTTATAGCCATATGCCATAACAGCAATCATCGCATTGCATTCCCAGTTCCAGTCGCAGGCGAAGGCAGCTGGAAAATTCTATTGTAATTTTCATTATGTGGGCGTAACATGGCAATTTCTTGAGAAATATTATCGTGGCAGGGATGCATAAAGCAGGAAAGGTTTAAAGTTGAGGAAAATGAAGAATATATTGTAATTAAAACTACATATAGTAGAAGCCTTATGTACAGAAAATATGGCTGGAAAATAGTGAAAGCTTTAAGAACTATGATACTGTATAAGCAATTTATGGTTTAAAATTACGAAAGTTGAAAGATTATGTATTAATATAAACTATATTATAAATAATATATTATAAAGAAATTGAAGTTGGCAATTTTTGATTAAAGTTTCAATTATAGAAGTCTTTCCATATAGTAAAAGTTTCTTAACTGATTCGGCAACCCTGAAGACTTCTCTATAAAAGCAACTATCATTGCGATGCGCAATCGTCAGTCTGTTAATAAAACCAGTAACACAATGGATAATAGTACATCGGTCTCCAAACATCATTGGAGACGTCTACGTGAACATTTCGAGGATTATTGGTCGGTGCTACATCAACAAACGCAGCCCAAACACACATCCATCTACTACAATCGTCTGCATCTGAAGTAATATCAAGTTCTTAAATATAGACTGAATAAGCTCTGTACTAACCACCCCTATCTTTCTTCTATATACAGACTTTGGTGGTTCTATCCCAATGCGGAACAGACTCGTTTACCTCATCGCCGTGTCTGGTATTTTTTTGCTTTGTCACAAGCGAATATATTTTGGCTTACACTAGTCTGGGCAGTGCCTGAGGCGCTCGATGATTTTGTGCAGTTGGGACAGGATTTGCTATGGATCATTGGGGTGCGTAGAAAGATTTCAGGTTGTCTGGCTAACTAAGTTTAATTTCTGTAGACATTCTATCTGATATTCAAGTGGCACTACTTTCTCTTCTTTGCGGATGGTGTGGACGAAGTTATTGACGGCCTAGATGGGATGCATTGTGAGGCGAAGAGTGGTGGTGCAATAGAGTTAGCAATACGCACAGAACAGCGTCGTATCTTCATAATCGAGTCCTCTCTCGGTGTGGCATGGCATGTGATGATTGCAACATTTACTTTCTTGGCCCTATCTCAGCCTGTTTGGACCAGTCAGTCGCTGCCATTTCATGTGGTCTTTCCTTTTCAGTGGCATGATCCAATCAATCACCCAGTGACACACGCCATTATCTATACCTGGCAAATTGTGGTTGTCATCTATCACATCGTGTGTGTTCTATATACCGATCTATACTCTTCACATTCGTTTATTCAGCTTGCCACAAATCTGAAGATACTTTGCATGGAGCTGCAAGCTTTGTCTACCACATGTGATGGAGATGATCGAAAGTTTCGTGTGGAATTTGGTAGATTGGTGTCGTTTCATCAGAGGATTATCGCTTTAGTGGATCGCACCAATGAGGTATTCTATTGGCCACTAATCATGCAACTCTTCACGGCCTTTTCTTTCATCTCGTTGTCCACTTTTGAGGCACTTGTGGCACGACGTGATCCCTTTGTGGCATCGCGTTTTATATGCTTTATGGTGCTCTCGTTTTGTCATCTCTCCTATTGGTGTATGGCTGGTGATTTGGTTACCCAGCAATCGCAGCAAGTTGCCTTTGCTGCCTACGACATCTACGAATGGGCACCCTGTATACCTGAACTGCAAAGGGATATCAAATTCATGATGCAACGCGCACAGGAACCAATGTGCATGGCACCCACTCCATTTCCAGCCTTCAATCTGCTCAGCAACATGGCTGTGAGTCGTTGGAGTTATAGCTAGATATGTTATATATATATATTTTATATATTTATCTTGCAGATAGTCAAGCAATGCTATAGCATACTCACCTTGCTGCTGGAGTATCTGGATTAGTGCGAACTTGCTTAGTTTCTTGTTGAATAAAATACTCCTTAATCAACTAACTAACTTTGCTCTTAAACAATTCAATTGAAGCTGCTTATTGCAGCTCTCCTCGGCTCCTTCCTCTCACACTTCTTCGGCTTCTCAATCCTCCTCTTCAATCCTTGGCGTGCTCGTTAATCGCAGCTGCCCCCGGAACCAATTGGCAGACGGTTTATTTTGGTAGCCAAAGTTGATGGTCGCTAAACTATTTACGTTTTCCAAATTATGTTGTACCCTGGAATTTGCAAAAAGGGTATGAAGGGGGTATGTCGAATAAGTGATTAAGTTTGTTCACTTTGACAGAGTTTAATAGTTCAAGATGACATCAAAGAGTTGAGAGATTATAAGAAATACCTCTGCATATTTTGCCTATATCTCAAAGGTTTCTTTATACTGCTTATAACTTTAAGCGTATCTGCCATTCAGCTTACTTCAGTCGCGTCATTCTTTGCTTATTTATCAATAATTTTGGGTCTGCCCGAAGAAAGTTTCGACCGACCGACGAGGTTTCATTTTATGCATGCGACCCCGTAAGGTCGACGGCGTCACTCCTTCCCCTCTCTCTCCCCGCTCAACCTGCCCCATTCCCCTTTGTTCTATATTCCTTTAGCAGTTGCAACTTGAAGCCAGTCATAAATTGCATTTGTGTTGGAACGTGCAACGTGCAGCATGCAGCAGCAGCTTGTGCATCGACTGAAGCTGGTTTGGTTTGCTTTCAGTTTTGGTTTGCTTTGTGCGCTGTCTGGCTCCGTCATTAGCTTGATTGAATCTTATTGTTGGCAATTAACCTGAGCAGCTATGAGGCCAAGCCATCAGGCTGCTGAGGCATGCAGCAACAGCAGCAACGGCAGCATGTGGCAGCATCCCTGACTAGCCATGGATAATAACTTCATTTGTTGCAACACAGCATGACACATGACACAACATGTCACATCTGCTTATGCCACAACTAATTGCCAACGACAAGTCGCCTCAATTAATTAGCAAACGCCAACGAAGGCAGAGGCATATCAGCAGCAACAGCAACACTGCCACACAGTGTCTGTGGCAACTACATTTGCATGCGCGCACTCGAGGATCGGCTGCATGACGTGCCTAGGCACGACGAAAAAAAAAAGGCTCTCGCATATTGTACACCGAATTTCACTTAGCCAATCCCAGTGAGAGAAGACAGCCATGCCAGACAGTAAACGATGCCTAAGTCGAACAGCAAACGATTTGTCAGACAGGCATCTCTGCCAGGCTCCCCTTCCTTCTGCTGATTCTTCTGCTGCTTTGTGGCTCATTTAAGACTCCACTTCCTACTTACGTTTGAATATGCGCAATTGCAATTGCATTTTGCCAGTGTTTACTTACTTAGCACAAGCGCAGCTTCAACTGCAGGCACAGTGGGGCAAGTGGCAGAGTTGTGCGAGTACAATTGACAGAAGAGAATTCTGTAGGATGAAGGAAACTCCGTTATCACTTCTACTGCTGCCAATTTCCGCTCTTTGCCTGCTTGCCCCACTGTGCTGCTTTGGCAATATCGCATGCAGATGCAGCGCCTTTGTCATGACATGACAGCAGCCTAATTCATCATTATGGAGCTACACGGAGCTGCCTGCTTGACTGCCTGCCTCGGCACGGCGCACTCGGCCTGAATGAGAGTTTTGTCGCGACTTTCGCTAGACGTTTGCATGAGGCATTGCTGCCCCACTACCCCTCTTAGCCTTGCCTCCACTGTTGACTAAGCATCTAAGCAGCGATCTCGTTAGACGCGGCGTGCCTCAGCCTGTTGCAGCCTCTCCTCAGTGATTCATTCATGCGCAGTAGTTGAATTTTTCGCTTGCATGCAACTGACAATGATGAGAGAGAGAGAGAAAGAGGGGAAGAAAGAGAGGGGGAAAGAGAGGGAGCCTGGATTGAAGAGGAAGGGAGATGGGTAGATAGACTCAGCCTGTTGATTCGCCTGTCGGCATCGACGACGACGACGCGGACGCGGACGACGACGACGACATTATCGTCAGCTTCAAGTCAGAAGTCAGCGATGTCAGTCGAGTCTGTCTTCATCTCTGTCCCCCTCACTCTCTCTCTCTCTCTCTGTCGCTCTCACTCTCTTTGTACTTCTGCTTATCCGACATTGTATCTTATGGTGTGGGCTTGCCCGGGCCAATGGAAAGTTATTGAAAGCCTGTAAACGTCAATCTATTGTTGGCTTGTTTAACAGACAAAATATACATATTGCTATAGAGCTCCATAGAAGAAGGTGGCACAGTTCAATTGCTTTTGCCTCAATAAATCAAACGAGACGAGGGGTAATTAAAGCTTATGATATGACTATCTATAAGCATATTAACCCCAAAAGGGGACTTACACAAATGATTCCCATTGTTTCCATTAATAAATCTATGAATTTCCATGAGGTGTATCGGGTTACTTAGCTAATTTGTTAATTGAACTTTGAATGCAACACAATTTGACCTATTTAACATAAAATCAATAAAGAAAACATGCAAATTAAGCTTTTGGGTTTTCATAATAGTTTTATGCAGTTTTTTATAATGTTTTCTTCTTGTTTACATCTGCCACCAATTAGTTTCTGCCCCACATGAAAAAGGTGTCAACTGTTCAGTTGAACGCTTTGCTGCTTAGTTAATCAGTGAAGCGTACTTTGGTTTATACCATGCACGACTTGATTAGCAGGCAACCTCATATGCATCATCTATGTGTGCTCGTGACACAAGTCTCGCTAGACATTTTCCCCCGATTGGTTTCGGGCACAAAACTTCTGATTAGTTTGTGTGCAACTTTCGTTTTGCGGCTGCTGCTGCTGCTGCTCATCAAGCGCAAGGAAAATGCACGAAAATTCAAGAAAATGCACGAAAAACAAACTCAAATTTGTTTGTCAAACAAAGAAGTTGAAGTGGGAGTGGGAGTGGGGAGCAGAACAGCAGACAAGGGAGCCCCATGTTGTGTCCATTAAATTCCACGGACGGTTGTCGCTAATGAAGTCATAAAACCGCATGACATTTTCTCGCTGCCTAAAGGAAACTCCACACAGATCTCACTTTTTGTGCTGTGTGACGATCCTTCGTCTCGTCTCGTCTCGTCTTGTCTCGTGTTTTGGGCGATGTCGTACACACAATTGTCTGCTGGGGTCCGAGTCGAGTCTCTCTCTGGACCCGGGAACCGAGAGACCTGGTTCAATCGTTCCAATATGCAAATGGACCTCCGCCCGCTGCCACCCACAGACAGCGCGACGGCAACAACGACGACGACGACGACGATCCAAATGTCCATATGTCCATATGCTCGTATCGTCCCACAGAGATCTTTCGCTTTCGATTGGCTTTACGACGTCGTGGTTTAAGTGATGGAGAGAGAGCAGTGTGAGGGAGTGCTGGAGAGGGGAGCGGAGGCTGCTGGCCAATCTGGCTGCGCTTTATTTTCGGCTTAGCTTTATCTTGCCAACTGATTTTTTGTGCATTTCATTTCGTTCGCTTCGTGCTGCAAATATGCAAAAATGTTGTAAGAGGCGACTGAGAAAGAGAGAGAGAGAGAGAGGGAGGGAGAGAGTCAGAGATAGAGAGTGAGAGGCAGAGGCAGCAAGCAGCGGCTGCACGTCCATGGCACACGTTTCGAGGGCCTTTCGTGTCATAAATGGCATAAATATTCCATTTTGACCGGGCAACCTAAATATCTCTTGAAGCAACACTCGTTCCTCTCTCCATCTCTCTCTGCGTCTCTCTCTCTCTTTCTCTGTGCCTGCTCGCTGTCATTGATTATGCAGCATAAGAGAAATATTATAACAATGTGCGATCTCCGAAAAAACTTTCACTTTTACGCGAGAGCAGAAAATGAAATTAAATCGTTTTTCATTTTTATGCCAAGTCAAGATAAAGTTTATGCCAACTCCGGGTTCGGATTGCAATTAAAGTCTGCCCATATATTGCGAATTTAAGTGAAATATTAATAAAGAAATTATGATGGGTTAGGGATTAAAACTGATAAACAGAGATCAGCTTTGCTGTCCCCAAACAATTTGCATAAAAAAGAATCAATAGGGGGAAAAAACAGAAATAAAATTAATTCATTAATTCGTTCGATGGGCAACCTAATGGATTATTCATTGCTGCAATTTGCTAAATGCTTTTCCAATAAAATTAAAACAAAGCGATTTTACGAGTTGGTTTTTTTGTTTAATGTATTTATTTGTTTCATTTTATTACGTTTTCTTCTTGCATTGTTTTCTGCTCTCTTGTTTATTTGTTTGTTTGATGTCTTTTGTATTTGTTTTCTGTACTATTATTTGCTCGTGCCTAATTTATTGTTGCACAATTAAATCGAATTTGTTATGGAAATTATGGGAGTTATCATTTTTGTAGTTGTTTACATTTTCCACATAATTAGTTGAGAGTGGGAGGGGGAAGGCTATGCTAAATTGGAACATTCTGAGTTGCATTTAGTTTAGTAGTTTTTGCATTTGTATTCGCTTTTCTATTTATTTATTCAAGTTGATGTTTTTGAGTTATTAATTATATAGTCGCTAATTATCGTTTATCATTATTATCGTAATCGCTAGCATTATATCATTGTTATCATTATCGCTTTTAGATTGTTATGAATTGAAGGGGGAGAAATTGTGCGCATTTTATGAATAAATATTTAAAATACAATATTGCAGTTGGTTTTTTGTTTTCTTTTGTTTTTTTTTCGTATAACTATAATAGGCTTAATTGTATAAAAAAGTCGAATAATCGAATTATTAACTGTAAAGTTTCTAGTTAATTTCATTTGCATTTTTTCACTGTTTTTGTTGTTTGTTTCTTTTGTTTAACTACTAAATAGTTTGTACATAGCAACATTATGACTTAAATGACTAGTCTTTGGTTGTTGTAAATTGTTGTTGTTGTTGAAAAATAAAAAAAAATTGAACTCTGAAGAGGAATGTACCGTTATTTGTAGCCGGCATAATTATTCCAGCCTATATAATTATTATTTTATAGTAGTTCTCAAGTTGCAGCAACTTTTTGCCAATTGAAGCAAATTGCGAATAAGTACTTTGTATTTATTTACAGTGTATTTACAATGGCGCAAGTTAAGTACTTTGTTCTTGTTGTAGTTGTAATTGTTGTGGATTAAGCTTATTTGATATGCATGACATGAATTTATTAATAACTTGTGAGAGAGGCTACTTTAATAATTTTATTGTAACTGGGGAAAGAATTTTAATTTTCTATATTGAGTTTTTCTCTGATTACGCTGATATTCCTTTTTGGGATTTTTGTTGCCTTTCATAAAGGCCCCCAAAGAACATTTGCCAATATTTGTGCAAAGCTTTTCACTTTTGGGAATTTAAGTATTCCATTTTTGTAGTGTGTTTTCCTTTTTTCTTCATTTGTTTTTTTCCTTTCTTCTTTTTGTTCTTGTTCGTTTTTTGGGGTTTTGTGCGCTCGTTTGGCTGTGGCAATCTAAACTATTTGCTTTTGTAATTACAAAACAAGAGGAATGAAGTGAAAAGCCACAAAGTTTGCTGCCATTTGCAGCCAGAGAGAACATGCCGGCAGAGATACCAGTTAACATACACACACACACGCACACACACATGCACACACCATGACAATGGCTTAGAACGAAAATGTCTATTTAGGACCCTCGAAAAAGGAGTGAAAAATTAAGCATTTTCGTGACTAAGCAATACCCTGCAGTGCAATTGAGCTAGGCTACATTACAGAGATGTGGAAATGCGTGGAAGTTGATGAGTAACTATCGTAAGTACTATCGTTAGAGTCAGTCGGTGTTAAAGAAGTTATTGTGCCTACTATCGCTGGGGTTAGTCAATTAATATCACACATAAACCAATGAACAAGGCCAATTTCAAAGGGAAAACAATCGCAAGTACTATCGTATAAAGCATATAGTCAGTCTAAGCGATAGTAGCTGCCATAGCTTGGCAGGTTAATTGAAAAACTCAATTGTGATAATGCAGTTTATGCGAAAGTATCTATCAAATACTATCGTGTAAGTTGAAAATGAGTTTAAGCTATAGTATAAACAATGTTTCGTCAGTTTAACTGAATTAGTAGAGTGTGATAGTTAAGTTTATGCGATATAAGTTGCGATATACTATGGGATGAGTGCAAAGTTGCGATAGTATAAGCAACAGTTCTGCAGTTTTACTGAAACACTCATTTCTGACAGTTTGCTTTATGCGATAGCAGCTGCGATAGTTTCCCATTGTTGAAAAGGAATGTATATAGAACGAAAAAGAGAAACAGAGATCAAAATTTGTATCATACGAGTAAATATCAACCATTTTGTATCCCTATTAGATCGTTTTGTAGCCGCTTTCGTTATGTTTCCCTATCAATATCGCCCATACCCTTTGTAAAGCTTTTAGCTGTAAAGCACACACAGACAGACAGTCCGACGGGCAGACAGACAGACAGCAACACTCACACTGTGTGACAAGGAACGATTTAAACTTGTGGCATCATCGGCAGGAAAACAAAAAGCACGCCCTTTATTTGCTTTAATCTGACAAAATCCCTGTACTAATGCCGAACGGCAATAAAGGATAAAACGTGCCAGGCATGTAAAGAGCAGCACAGCACAGCACAGCACATAACCCAACACACACACACACCACACAGTGCACCCAGGCAGTGTAACCAATACTCCATCCTCTGCTTCCCCCCCTTTCCCGCTGCCGTCTGCACTGACTGTCTGCGGGTTTTGTCGGTTTTCGATAGTTTGCGAAAAACGGAAGTGGAAGTGACACTAAATTCGTTTCGGTTTTCCCAATTGCAGACACAGACAGGCGAGGAGGAAGAGTTGGGGGGGGGGGTAAGTATCCTTAGACGCTTATGAACTGGTTGGCGCTGGGCACACAGAAAATAAACTTCACAAAATGTTACGTGTAATCCTTTTTATGATCTGCACCAGAATTTGTGCGCCGCATTTTAAGCAGCAGCAGCCACAGAGAGACTTGCGGCATGTTGCCGTTGTAGTTGCTGCTGCCGCATGTTGCCGTGCAACATGTCACTGCCAGATCCAACCGCTGCTCAGGCTACGCCGGCGACAGGCGCAGCTCGCGGCGGTTGCTTCTTCTTCTCAGCTGGCGACCACCATGGTGCCGGCCTGCGGCCAGTGGTGGCTGCTCCCGCTTGCCCCCTCAATGGGCAACGCTGGCGATGACGTGACCGACGACATGGAAACGGAGCTGCTGTGGTGCTGCTGATGCTGGTGCTGCTGCTGCTGCTGCTGCAATGGCTGCAACTGCTGTGGCTGATGATACTCGGGCTCCTCGTACGCGGCATCCTCATCGCAGTCATGCGGGTAATGTGGCAGCGGCAGAGTCGGAGGCGGCGGCGGTGGTGCGTGATGATGATGATGATGATATGGATGGAAATAGTGTGTTGCCTGTTGATGTTGCTGTTGTTGCAGCGACTGTTGCTGATGCTGCTGTTGCTGGTTTGCCGCTGCTGACGGTGACACGGACAACATGGACGCGGATGTGGCCGCCAGCGTGGGCGGCATTGGTAGCGGCAGTGGCAGTGGTAGTGGCAGCGGTTGCAGGCCGCGTATGCTGTCTGCGGGGTGTGCTGTGTAGATGTTGCTGCGTCTCAGATGATTGTTGTTGTTGTGGGCGCTGCTGCCGGCAATTGGAGCGCCGCTACCGCCGCTTTGGCTGCCCGCGCCGTTGCCGTGGGCGCGTTTGTTGCGCGACCACCATTGCACGTGAGTGTCTATGAGGGAGACGAAGAGAGAGAGAGATAAAGAAAGAGAGAGAGAGAGAGAGATAAGTTGCTGAGAGCTGCACAAATTGCTGCCAATTGGGGCAGGCAAATAAGACAAAAGCGCAAGGTACAGTGGGCAAAATTACAAGAAATACATATGCAATCTCTACTCTATTCATAAGTGCGTTGCTTGCAGTGTAACTAGATGTGCGCCACTTCTATTTAGCCTGCACAGTGGGCTCTGGTGGCAGTCAATGTGCAGTTGGGGTACTCTCAAGAGAAATTTACTATGTAGAGTCTTGCTGGATGCACTCTACTGTGCTCAGTGGCAAGTCTGATATGCTCTAGTTATACTAAGCTTGCACAGTGGTTGCCTGTTTTGTTATGTTGCTACACAGCTCAACTGCTGTTTGTATGTGCAATTCTATAAGAAATATTCTTATGCATCTTAAGCTAGGCCCATTGTGCATTGCTTTAAGAGCAACTAGACTTGTAGCACTTATATTTAGCCCACACTTTTATAGCTTGCTTGCTCTACTATACTAGATTAGCTAAGCTTTGTTGCAAAAGGCATTTCACAAGGATATTCTTATGTAGTATTCACTGTACTTAACTCAGAGGCAAGCCAGTTATGTTTTACTTCAACTAAGACTCCAAAATGGTTGCTTGTTTGATCCACAGTGCAGATGAGCTACTTGCAAGTGAAAGATCTATAAGAATGTCAAGTTGATTCTACTGTGCCTTGCTCAGTTTGCTGACTACACTGGCTAATTTTACCCACTGTGCAGCTGACTTGCTTGAAAGTAAAACTTCAATTGCAAATTTGGAAGATTCTAATGTTGCTACCACTGCCTTTTGTTCGAGCTCTACTTATATTAAGACTTCAATATAGTTGTCAGCTTGACCCACTGTGCAGCTGAGCTGGTGTTGCTTGCCAGTGTGTACTCACCATTGCGATTATTTGAGCTCTTTTTGCGCCGACAACGCACCACGGCAATCATGATGATGGCACCGAATAGCGCCGACAGCACCGAGACAATGATCAACGTCAGTGGCCAACCCAGTTCGGTGGCCTTTTCTGTAGGGGAGAAAGAGAAAACAAGTTGGAGAATGAATGTGAGAAAGAGAGTGATATAGAGAGTGTGAGATAGAGAGGGAGTGAGGTAGCGAGGGAGTAAGGCAAGAAGAGAGTGAGATATATGCAGAGAGAGAAGAGGGAGAGAAATGTGGGGGAGATAGTAAAGGGGTAGAGTGTGGGAAAGGCAGTGTAGGGGAGAAAGTGAGGCGCAGATTAGGGAAGAGTGTGAGTGAGAGAGTGCCACATAAAAGGGTTAGCAAACATTTTTTCTAGGCACCACTTGAACTTACCTATCGTGCCCTCGAACATGAATGTGCTCTTGGTGGGCATGGCCCAGGAGCATAAATCACATGTGGTTAGGCCATCGCTCAGCACGGGCTCATCCACGAAGAACGGCGGTCGCGGGGGTGGTGGCACAAAGCGACCGTTCCACAGTCCTTGCTCGCTGGCATCGAAGGCCATGGGGGAACCAAACAAATCGTCATCGTCATCGAAGATGTCGAATGTCACGTCGCCAAAGCTGCTCAAATCCTGCTCCGCTGAGCTGGCCACCAAGCTCTCAATTCGCGGCGGGCTAAACGTAGGCAGTGAGGGTAACGCGTGCGACCCTGACGACGACGATGATGCGGAGGCGACGGCGGCGGCGGCAGAGGAGGAAGCCGAGGCGGATGAGGATGAGGACGTGACTGCTGCGACTTGATTTACTATGTAACTAAGGCGCGCATCCTGGCCTCCATTGACCATTGTCGTTGTCCTGGAACTAACGCTGATGTTGGCAATTGATGGCATGCTGTGAGCTGTGAGTGGGAGCGGGGGATTGAGGGGCGAAGGACAAGCGGATTTGCGCCTTGAAGAGCTGGAAGCTGCTGCAACAATCCTTTGACTGCCACTTAGAGCAGCTGCTGCCTTTGGCACATGGTGAACGGCGCCAGCCTTGCGCTGTGGCCTGCAAAAGAAAGAAGGAGAGGAGTTAGTTAAAAAGTAAAAGAAAGAGAGAGATAGAGAAAGAGAGAGGGAGAGACGAACAATGTTTGTCTGTGCCAAGCGGAGGCCAATTAAAGTCTTAATTGTGCTGTCAATACGACAGGGGCAGATCGTGGCTTAAAGGCTTTCACATTTCACATTTTTCATATCTCTTGGGCTCAGCTTAAGCCAGCCAGCTAATATGTATGTAAGTCGTGCAAGGGGTGGGAGAGGGTGAAGAGGGGGGGGGGCAGTGTAGAGAACTCCACGTCATGCATCACATGCCAAAGCCACGTCAGCAATCGTTTTTCAATGACTGTTTTGTACCTATTTCCAATTTGTATCTAGCAGATACACACGTCTCTCCTCCCTCCCCTCCAGTTGATGCTGCTGTCGATGTATCTTTTCAGCTGGAAATTGAATTTTTGAACAGCATTGGCAGCTCAGCTAGGTAGACTCCCTTTCTCTCCCTTCCCTCACTGCTACCCTTGGAGAGATACAAACGAGAATTGACAGCTTGACAGTTTGATATCAGTCTGAAAGTCAGCATTAGTTACAGTTCCTGTTTCAGCTACTCACACACTCCCCCCCCTACCCCATCAGGCGGAACTAGCTATCAGCTACCTGTCTCTCACACTCGCTCACTCCTTCTCCTCCCCCTCTCTCTCTCCTTCTCTACTTGCCTTTCTCCACTTGACTAAGCGAACTCAATTTGCGAATCGTTGTGAAACAATAATCATGATAAATTAACACTAATTTGCAAGCGCCAAGTGCAGCATTTGTTCATTTGCCTTCCCTCCTCCCCCCCCTCTCTTGAGTTAGCCAGTGGCGTCGTTGAAGTATTTCATAGGTTTAAGCTAATGAATTGAGGTGCAAATTAAGTTGAATTTGCGTGGGATACACAAAAGTCATGGGAAATTGAAAGTTTGAAATGTCTGAATTCAATTTGAGCTAAACAAACTATAACTTTAAGAGCGTCCCACCCCCCTTGCAGTGCGCGCCACTGTGTAAAGGGCAGCTTGAGCTGTAGAGCACGTTTCTGGCATTAGCTGACAGAGGGGGAGTGGAGGGAGAGGGGCCACCATGGGCAAACTTCAGCGCCCAATGAAAAATGCAACTTCAGGTGAGGTCTCTGTGCCAAAAACTACCTGCGCCAACTACCGTTGCACCTGCTACACCCCTGTAAGAGAGAGGAGTAGAGAAAGAGAAAGAGTTGAAGAGGGGAGAGCGGGAAGGGTGAGGTAGTTATATGTACACTTTAGCTGGAAAACTTTTCACTTGCCAAATGGTTAAATAATATTTTTCGCCATGGCCCAAGCAAGTTGCAACCTCCAACGTCTGCCCCTTTGCCACATGGCCGTAGCTTGGTGTTGCAGCGGAGTAAACGATATTTAGTCATTCTCGAAAATGAGAAAACGTGATGCGCATAAATTGACGCAGGCAACAGCAAGAGAGAGAGAGAGAGAGGGGGGGAAAAGGGGAGCCAAGCGAGAACTTGCTTCACGCAAGCGAATTGCGAATGCGAATGAATCTTTTTGAATGAATGAACACACACTCGCACACACACACACACACTCGACTGAGCTTGGCTCTACCTGAAAACGAGTTGTGACTTTGCCGTGTGGGTGGCTGTAATTCCTCTTCGCGTCGCTGACGTTGGCTATTAATAAATTTGATTTTGTTGCATGCCTCAAAAAATACATATAAATAAATTGTAAAGTCACGTGAGTTTCTTGTCTTTGATTTGCCTTCTCTGATATGGCAGGCGCTGTCAGAGGCGTGCGCGCGTGGAGTCTGCCTTTTGCTGGGCAAATGTTGCGACAGCTGTCAGCTGCCAGTTGCCACAGCTGCCACATGCCTCAAACAGTGCGTGGGCGTGGGCGGAACACGGCGCACTGTTCAATGTCCAAAACGTCTTCAGTTTCAATCGCAAACGCGCCGCGGGCTGCGATGTTTGCCAATTGAATGGAGACGCCCACCAAAAAAAAACAACATACAATATACAGCTGAGTATGTGTTGTGCGTGTGTGTGTGCTTAACAATGTAACTGTACAATTGACAATAACAATAACACGAAGAAACAACAACAAACACAGAATTCGTTGTATTGTTGGCTGAAAAGCAATTACACATGTCCTGCAATTGCCTGCCTTGCTATTTACACAGCACAGGCACCCCTCCCCCCCCACACACACCCCCCTCTCTGCCACGCACATTTCCCCCTCTCGCTCATGTCCCTTTACACACACTCCTTACTTTTTAATTAGTGCAAATGTTTGAACATTATTTTCGCATATTTTTATTTGCCTTGCGTCGCATAAAATGTGAGTAAATATGAAGAACCCCCCTCGCACACTCCCCTAGCATATTGAAATTTAATACGTTATGTGGCGAAGCGGAATACCCCCAATGCACACACACGCACACACAACTACATAAATATATGGGGAATTGCCAAAATGTTTGCACTGCCAGTTTGGCTTTTAATTTAATACAAAAATTGCCTTATCCCCCCTCTGGCCCTTGCCCTGACTCCCCCTGCTTGAAATTGGCAATCGAGCACGTAGCAATAATAATCGTAAATCAAATAATTAATTATAATTAAAGCAAAGTCCGTAGAGAACTTAAAGCAAAGTCAAAATAACTGAAAACATTTCGCAAATTGAGAGAAATAATTGTGCAAATGTAATTGAAGGAAATCTAATTGACAGCAACAGAATCCTGGAGAGTTTATAAATAGCACTTAAAGATAATCTTGTGTCAAAACAGGAATGTGAATCCAAATTCATATTTAGATATATTTTCCAAGAAATAAGCGAAATACACATCAGATAACATTATATAATGGAGCGTCAAATTTGTGCACATAAACAACAAGCTTGACTGGGAATTGTGTGGCTGTGTGGGTATGTCTGTATGTGTGGGTGTGCTTGAGTGTATCTGTGTGGTTGTATACTGCTTTTTGGCAGTGTGGTCAGGAAGACAAGTGCGGCAAAGACTGATAGAGAGGCAGGATAGACTCTGCCCTGACACCCACAATCAAATTTGATTTCACTTGCCACACTCTAGACAAGGAAGCGGAAGAAGGACACAAATAGAGTGACAAAGAGAGGGGCAGGCGAGGAGCAAAGAGAAAGAAGAAGAGAGGGCCAGCAGAGAGGAGCAAAAAGGAAGGCAAATAGGGATAACTAAGAGTGTAAAAGAGAGAGAGCAACAACCAGAGAACGTGCCTAGAATTTCATCTTCATTTTTTTTCGGGCTGCCTTTTTCTGTGCTGAGCAACTTTTGCACTGTGGGCAAGTCATCATCAACTCAATTCCCTTGGAATGGAAACAACAGCAGGGACAGCAGACAGACAGACTAACTCGATGCCATAATTTGCACTAATAATGAACCAACTGGGAAATAGAGAGGAGTCTGAAGCCTCAAGGCCTCAGGCTTGTCATGATGACTGGACAAGCAGTGGCAGCCTGCTACAATCTGCCTGCCCCCGCCCCGCCCTGCCTCAGCCTGTCCTCAGGTCTCTTCAAGTGTCGTAGGTAATGTCGTTGTCATTTGCACCCAAAGTAATTGAGTTAACTAGCAAAAATATAATGACATTCCACAGTTGGATCAAATCATCAGACAATGATGGACTACAGAGGCAAATAAAGTGGGAATAAACTTTCAGTTTTATCAAATCGAAATGCATGAAAATTGAAATTTTATACAAGAGAGAAATTTACATTAATTATGAGACCGAAACTGATTCGAAACATTCCAAAACATTCCTAAAGATCCGATATAAGTTGGAAATACTCAAGACTCGCGTGTTGTAGTTGCATTTGGAAAGCAAATTAGTTGATTTGTATGCGTAGAGCGAGAAAAACTAATAGAGTTGTATAACAAGTGGACCGGAAAAACTGGAAAATGTAAAGAAATCATGTATAGAAAGAGTGCTAGAGAGAGGGAGGCAGGCAGAGAGGGGACAGACACTTCAACAACTGATAAACTTGACATTTTATTGCCAATTCGAATTCAAATCGATGAAGGGCTGCGATCTGTGGATCGAATGGATCGTTGATTTTAGTTTTAAACATGTGTGCGAGATAATGAAGAAAGAAGCAAAGAAATAATAGATGCAGAGAAAGAGAGTGAGGGGAAGGGGAAGAGGGACAGCCAGATTAGATAAGCTGAAGACGTTAGTTAAACATGAAATTGTCTCTCGTTTTCAGTTACGGCTAAATAGAGCTATAAAACTCTAGCTGGGGAGAATTCAAGAGAATTGTGTAGTAAGAGAGATAAGGCAAGACTGGAGAGAATTCCCACTTGGGGAAGTCAACTATTGTGAACAGTTTTTGAGCTCTACCTTCAAGTGTGGCCCCTCCCTAAATTACTTCAATTTAACTAAGTCGAGGCTTAAGTCAAAACTGATCAAATGTGCATAGGAAAGAAGTTGATAGGTGACTAAGTTATACCCTGTAAGTAAAGTTAACTAAGTGGGGTATATTGTTGTCTTAATATAGAGTATTAAGCGCAGTTTTTCACTCAGGTCTAGCAGATCTCTACTGTTGTTAGACATTGTTTGCAGTGGAGGAACTATTGAAGCAGACTAAATGAATTGTAAGAGACTCTTGATTATTGGTAGCAGTTTTTAACTCAAGTCTAGCATACCCCTACTGAATTTAGACTATGCTTGCAAGTGTAACGGCTAGAGAATATTCTGTATCTGAACTGCAGTCAGAGGGAAAGATCTTTATTGCCTTTCTCTCTTTACTGCGCTATATAAAGCATAAAGAACTTATTCCCAGCGCTGTTTAGCTTACCCCTTTCCATATTCCTCCCTTCTACAGGGTATTTAACAAGCTAAAGCTGACTAGCAAACAATTTCAACAACTTTTGGGGATTGGCCACCGACTGTAGCTGACACACACCACACACAGCGTGTGGGAGCTGCTTGAGTTGTGCCTCAGACCTGCCAGTCTGTGCTGCCTGTGCTGTCTGCCTTGTCTGTCTTGCCTGTTCCCAGATTCATAATTTTCGACAAACAAATCGCTTTATAATCCCTTTTCAAACACACAGCAAGCAGGCAGTTGGTGTAGGGAAGGAGCAGGAGGGGCAGGGGAGGAAGGCAGCGGAGCATAGCAGACACTTGGCTTCATTCTAATCCCGAGCTGTCAATAAGACATTAATGCCTCAGCTTCACACACAGCTCAGCAGCAGTTTGAAGAGGATTTGGCTTGGGGTTGGAAAATGTGAAGTGGAAATGGAGAAAGGGAGCTGACAGAGTTAGAGTGAGTGAGGGAGAAGGAGAGAGAGAGAGGTAGAGTGAGTGAGGGAGAGAGAGAGAGAGAGAGGGAGTCTGAGTGATGTGGGTGATCGAGTTACAAAACTCAGCGCGCTGCCTTTGCCTTTGTTCCACGCGCCTTTTGATGAGTGAAAAAGGATGCCACACACACCAGCGCAAGCTACCACACACATAAGCAGACTCTCTCATACACACCCTCACACACACACTCTCTCACACACCAGCTACACTTGTTGAGCTACAAAAAAAAAGAATGAGAAAGAAATTCTATTTGATTTTTCTTATGTCTTGCAGCAGAAAAAGGCGCAGCCACTTGAAGATTTACTGTTGTTGTTGTTGTTGTTGTGTTCGCTTTATGATACGCTGCTCACTCTGGTTGGTTAGTGTAAAATCTAATTTAGACTTGCAGCTGGAGCTGGCACTGAGACTGAGAGATGTTGCAGCTTCTTAAAGCTTGCCATCACTAGCAGCAGCAGCCTGCGCCAAGTGTCTAATGCAATTTGCTGGCGCACAAACTCAATAAAGAAGCCAGCCAGAGGCGTGGTTGAAGGGGGAGGAAGAGGAGAGAGGTGAAGAAGAGAGAGGAGGGAGAAGGAGGAGTTATTCTAGTATATATGTTGGCAGCAGTTGATAGATTTGCACAGGCAGCCGCGGGCCACACACGCAGAAGGAGCCAAAGCACAAAGCCCTGCACAGGACTGACAGAGGGGGAGGGGAGCAGTGAGAGGCAGGCAGTGGAAGCTGCGCTGTGGCCTGGACTGGCTCCAGGTGCTGCTGCTGCGCTGCTCACCTTTTGCCCAGGCACTTTGCTTGCAATCATTTTTCTTGCCTTGCCTGGAAAAACTGAACATAAATACGAAAGCAGAAAGAGAAAGATTGCGAGGAGTAGAATACGCACAAAGGCAGCGCTGCAGGCACACACACACACACAGAGAGAAACATACAAACACAAAGACTGTTGGGTTAGCGGGTCCAGAGTCTTTTTCTCTCCCTGGCCACGAATAGAAATCATCAGCGAAAAGTAATGAAAAGCAGCAGAAAGCGCAAAATAAATACGAAAATCAATATGTAGGCGTAAGCAGCAGCAGCAGCTGAGGCAATGCGCGTATCCATGAGATACAGATACAGCAGCGAGATACACTCAGCGAAATTTAATTGAAGTTTGGCAAGCAAAGAAAACAATAAAACTGGAGAATTTTGAGTACCTCAAGCAATTGAGAAGAAACTTAAGTTAACTACATTAAATCTTAAGTTAAGCACTTAAATTACCTGCCAAAATTTCTTGCAGTGTAGGCGGCAAAAATAACATTGAAGGCATTGGAACACAGGAAACATAAAACGAATTAATTCCATGTTGTTAGCCCAGGCACAGGCTGCGACGCAGTCTAATCGAAAAGCAAGTGAAAACAGGAACAGAATACACCCCCCCCCCCATCACCTTCCCTCTTCGAGGTATAACAATAACTGCTGTGTGAGTGTGGGCGTGGCAAACCAAGAAACATGTTTAAGGCGGCAGCACACGACAGAAGACACAAATCTTGGCACATAAAACAATTAGCAGAGGCAGAGTAGAAAGAGAGGGGGAAAGAACAAGCAGGGAGTGGGAAGGGAGGTTACCAGAGGGTGGACAGCGGGCGGATTATATGGATTACAGAGCGGGGACGAGGCCAACGGCGGGAGAAGGTTGTGCAGCGGGGGCAGACAGAGAGTGTGGCTGAAACAAATGACAAAACGCCAGCACAAATTAGTCAGCCTGGCACACACACAAAAACAGAGAGACACACACACAGAGACACCCACACACACGCATACATACCATCACACACATAAATATTGTTTTTGTGTATGTTTTTCTTTGGTTTTTCCTTTGGCTCGAGTGAAAATTTATGAATATTAAATGAGCAAAAGCCAAGCTTGGCCTCGCCAAATAATTTATAGCACATGCAAATGCCTCATATATCAAGAGGCCGTGAAGTCATAAACCAAGCGTAGCCTCCCTACAACTCCCCTGCCCCAGCCCACAACTCTTTGCACAGTGTGACCAGCGGTCAACAACAAGGATAACACAATGTCAAGCTGAGCGAGTCGAGCGTGCAGCGGAAGAAAGACAAACAATTTTCCAATCGCCAGCAAAACATTTGCCATGACATTAATGGGTCAGCTTACTCCGCACTCTCCTCCTCCCTGCCTTGCCTTACTGCCTTCTCTTCCTTGCCCTCACTCCTATCTTCCTGCCCCCTTTTTCCATCTCTGCCTAGGACAATTTAGGGCCCACATCTATCTAGGCCTGCCTTCTATACATATATAGAATGTATTTTCGTATTTCTTGTTTTGTCAGGCCAAAAAGTGATAATAGCAGAGGCAGAAGGGAAGTAGGGCAGCAGGGGAAGGAAAAGGGGGATGGTGCTTGCTGGCAAAACAATAGATTAACGCATGTCCTGTGCCCAGCCTGGGCAGCGGGGTCAACGCAGCTGCCAAAAGGTCAAGCTAGTCGAAGAAAGGGAGGAGGCTAATGGAAAATGGTAAAGATATATTGTGTTAGAGCTTATCAAGTCATCTAACAGATGAGCGCATTCAAGTGGCCAAACTATCGACAAGGTGTAGAGACATTTCCCCCCACTCCCCCCTTATAGAGAAAGACCCCCAACAATGACCTTTTATAATAGACTCACTTGACTTGCTTCAATTAAATTATAAGCAAATAAATTTCTATATTAACTCCGGACAGCCTCGAGGTCGTAGTAAGCTCGTAAAACAAGCGGCAGTCGAGCTAAATAAACCCGAAAGCAGTTAACAATATTGGCTAAGAAAACGTCAACAACAGCAGCAGCAACAACAACAACAACAAGAAGAGCAACAACAAGAGGAATGAAGAACATTGACGAGCTGAGGCTGAACTGAGGAAAATTGCCATCAACTTTAATTGAGTTGAAGGAAAAAGGCCGTGAATGGAGAGACAGAGAAGGAGAGAGAGAGGGGAAGGGAGAGAGCAGACAACGGTACAAAGACAGTCAGAAGACATTGCCAAAGCACAGCTAGGTGGCTGCTGGGGCAATGGGCGTGTCAGGGGGGGGGAGGCAGACTGAGTTTAAGCGGAAGAAATTTTAGCAAATTAGATTGTTTTCCACTTGAGTTCGTTTTAACGCTTTCGAGTCGCGCCAAGGAGTCGTCGCTGGCAAAGACAGTTGGAGTTGGACTTGGGCTTGTCTGTTATCTGCCCCTGCCCCACTTCCCTCCCATCTCTCCACAATACGCTGCCAAGTCTTGCCGTTAGGCTCCTTTTGGCACAATCATCACTCACTCAAGTCGCAGGCACAAAATTGATGGTAATAATCGCAGAAGTTGAGGGAGCTGCTGGGGTAGTCTGTGGCCAGCGGATTACATGCTGATGCCCAGCAGCTGCTACAGCTAGCAAACACCTTGCGCTGCTACAGCGACGTCAACGTCGACGCCGGCAGCGACGTCATTAAAAGCGGCTTGCCAAAATGACATTGTCAGTTCGGGAGGCGAGCGCTGATTGAGCAGCGCCCTCACTCCCCCCTGGCAGACCTGCCAGCACCAGCAGCAGCAGTGACATCTGCCCCAGCGCAGGTTCACTCCCCCTGCCCCTTCCTATTCCCCTCCCTCCTGTGCGTGCTCTGCTTGTCGTCTCTTTTTTATCACAGCGACAAAAAATGATGCGAATTTATCTCTATTACAGTTAGCTGGCTGCTTGTTGTTGCCACTGCCACGCCCATTTCTCGACAACAACAACAATGCGGCGCCCATCATTTGTATTGTTGAAATGCCGTTGCGCGGGGGGCGTGGCACATGGCCATGTGATACGCGCCTGATACGCATTCAAGTCTCGACGGCTAAGCTTTTTTTTTTTCTTCCGCGCTGGCTAAAAATGATTGATGGCCTGGCCTGGCCGCGCTGCTCTACTTTAAAATGGCCAAAAAAAAGAGCCAGAAATAAAAAGTTTGTAGCTAGAAAAAAATACATGAGAAATAACGACGCAAATTGCAAAGCAAGCGAAATAATGGAAATGGCAGCGATTCGACAGTTTTGTGATAAGTTAAGAGCGGGTGCGGCAGAAGGGGCAATAATGGAGGGGAAGAGCGAAGGGAGTGGCAGGGGGAGGTAGTGCAGGAAGCGTACTATGATATGTAATCATGTATGAAAGCAGCTACTGACCTAAATTGCTAAAACATGTGAGATTTGATTTCAGTTCTAATGAGAAAAGCGAGAAGAGGAAAAAAGGAAGAGGGTAAGAAAGAAAGAAACGAACTATGAAACTATTATAATACACTTCTTATATAGTTTTCATTTTAAAGTATATAAAGAATGCTAATAATTTAAAATAAAACATATTTAGCCGAAGTCTTTCTCCATATGAAAGAAGTAATGACAGACAGAAGAAAGGAACAGAACTGAAAATTATTTTCTTATATAGTTGTCATTTAAAAGAGTATCACGCTTGATTCTACTTTAGAATTTCTCCAATTCAACCAAAGTCTTCCTTCATTTTCAACTAAGAACAGCATTTCAAACTATTTAAATACATTTATCATATAGATATCATAATAAAGTACCATATCACGTTTTGTTCTACTTTAGTACTTCCCCATCTCAGCCAAAAAACTCTCCGCACTAAACTCAGCTTACGCAGAAAAGCTTTCAGCGGCTTCTTTCTTAAGTTTTGCTTTCCCAGCCAGCGTTAATTAACCCATGAAAAGAAGGTTTCACATTCCTCATCAACGCGGACAACGCATAAACAATAAACAATTTTCCAAATGTAAATATCATCAGAGATTGTTAACAATAACTGTCTAATTTGTTGTCATTTCGAGAGCTACTTCAGTAGACATAGACAGAGGCGCATTACACCAAGACAAGGCGGCAAGAAAGGCCTGCAGCAATTCTGGCAGGTCCCCCTCTCCCTCTTCCCAGCCCCTTCCCGCATGGACTAACTAGAAACGTGTTTGCTGGACCCGCACGCTAATAACTCGCTTTTGACGTTTTAGAGGGAAATTAATGACAGACGAAACGATTTTAGCCAACTTGAATCACATCAAAGCGCAGAGAGGGGCAGATAGACAGGGAGGGGAGAGGAGGGTGGAGAGAGGGAGGTGCATAGGCCAGCAGACACTTAAATTTTGGACAAACATTAATAAACTGTGGGCTTTTAAGTGTGCGCTATACCCTATACCCGCTGTCCACAGGTATTCTTCACTTCTCTCTCTTTCTCTATCTCTCTCTCTTCATGCCCCTCTACTCTCCCCTTTTCCCCGTAGAACAACTGCATGCATAATTTGCTGTCCAACGGTTTCCACTAAAAGTTTTTCACGAGTGACGAGTGAGAGACTTTGAAAGACTGAGAGAGAGGGGGGCAGGGGGTCTGTTAGGGCAGCTAAGAGGCTAGCGGTCTACCGTTTGTGCTGCTGCTTCCTCTTCTTCTGCTGCTTCTTCTCGAACTTCTCGTCAAGTTCTGCTTGCAGATGCTTTTTGCACCCTCCAACTATGAGAATGAATATTTCTTTTTTCGTTATTCGTTTTATTTTTTGAAATGGAGACGACATGAAAAACCTTTTATCTAAAAGTGTCCGAACAGCAGAGCAGACCCCGACCAGACTGAGATGTCTGTATTAGCCGAGTCTCGACTGCGACTGCGACTGCAACTGGAAATTAAGCGGCAGACAATGGAGAAACAAGCGAACAAGCCAAATAACGAAGAGACACCAACAACAACAGAACGGGGCAACAACAACATGAGGCAGCGTCAATAATTTGTGGTTGCATTTGGGAAAGCAAAGTGGAAAGGAGAGTGGCAAGAGAAAAGCAGTAACAACCAGAGATAGCCGAAAAAACCGTCGACTATTTGCTGGTAGAGCCGCTAATTTAGTTACCAACACCAGACGAGCGTCACCCTCATGTATCTGCGGTTAGAGCAGGTCCCCAGAGAGTATCCAGCAACAGCAACAACAGCAACAACTCAGCACAGTTAGTAGTGAAGCAGCAGACGCCGCCGCTGATGATGATGGCTAATTAGTTGCCCCTGCCCCTGTTACCAGTAACTGCCTCTGCCCCTAACCTTGCCTCTGCCTCAGACACTGCACCAGACCTTAGCCCTGCCACTGTCCCTATCTATGCCTCTGCCTCTGCACCTTTCCCTGCCTATGCCTCTATCTAAGCCACTGTCCCTGCCCCCATCTGCTTTTCCCTCTCTAGTTCTATCTATCGCCCCCGAAAATAACTCTATTTCTCTAATAGCTGCCCACTTGTCCAGCTCTCTATGTCTCTATCTTCTTCTACCTCTCTCTGTCTGTCTGCTCTCACTTACTCTATCTCCTTCTACCTCTCCCTGTCTATCTGCCAGTCTCCCTCTGCCTTTGCTTCTTCCTCTCTCTGTTGTTTATCCCTCTCTCTGCCTACCTCTCTCTCTCGTACTTCACCTGACAGTTCCATTGTTATATGAAGTGAAAATTGCTGCACATTAAATGGCAACTCTGGTCTCGACGATCTCTTTTTTGTTGTCATTGTTGTTGCTGTTGCTGTTGTCCGCAACCGCAATTTAATTGCTCTAATAAAAGTTGAACAATTTTTAATGCTAACGCGAACACATTTGCTCAGCAATCGGCATTAATCAGCATTGGGAAAAGTTTCACGGACAGACAGAGACAGAGAGAGAGAGAGTGAGAGAGAGGGAAAGAGGAGAGAGGACAGTGTGCGTACATATGCTGTGGATATATCTCTATCTATAGACGGTGGGGGTTTGTGTACTCTATGCCTCGCTTTGTGTTGCTTTAATTACGGAATTTTCTGTTTGTGGTTTGCGGCGCTTCAAAGTGATACAAGAACTGTGAATATATGTGAAGGAACTATGGAATGATATGGAACCGTATAATGGAACTTGTAGGGTATATACAGCTTTAATCTATTCATATATTGAGCCCTCTGTTACTATATAAAGTAAACTTAATGAGCTTAAAAGATGCCTAGCTATTAATATAAATATAAAGTAAATTTTCTTTGAACTTTTAAAACATTTTAACAGTTCAAAATTTCTATTATTCGTAAGTTTCCTTATAAAGTAAACAAAATATGCCTAAAGTATGTTTGAACAAATTTTAAGTTGTATTTCTTGAAATTTAATAAGAATTTTTATAATTTAAGGTATAAGAAAATTGGTTGAGTTCTTTATTGAATAATATCTTTAACTTCTAAAGTATAATGTGATAATTTCCGATTATTTTACCATTTTTACTTTAAATGCTCAACTAGTTTCTGCATATATCTAGATAACATTGTATTATATCTATATATAATTCCGACTATATTAACTAGTTTCTCAATTTACTTTAAATCTTTCACGCAAATCTCTCATCTCTTTTCTGTATCTCTATCTTCAACTTATATTACCTTGCTTACTTGTCTCTCATCATCATCTGGTTGCTAAAACTGTCTATCTTAAGTCATATACCTAAATCACTCTCATCTAGTTTCCTTTGCTCATTCCTAACTTTCCTTTTTAGCAAATTTCTCTAGCATTTTCATAGCGTTACACTTCATTTTGTGGGGCAACCACAAGCCAAATCCAATTGCCAAATATGCAGAGCGTATTAAATTTCCTTTCTTAACACTGTCCCTGTGCCTGAGTCTGTCCCTTCGCCTTCTATTATTCCTGCCTCTGTCTCTGCCTCTCTGCCCCCCCCCCTCTGTTCCTCTTACACCTTTCTCACAAGCTGCACCTGTTTGAAATTAAATGCGAACGGGCAACACCTAACCACGCTTCTCTAGCCGGGACTACCAAGCAACTCCTTCCCTTCCAGCTTCTCCTTCCCTCCCTTTCCCCTCCTACCCCCTTTCTACTCCTTTTCATGCTGTCTATTTGTTTTAATTTTGTTGCAAACACATTCATTTCTGGTTTTTGGGGCAGCACAAAAGTCGCAAAGTTGCCAAGTTGAGGCCGAGTTTGCCTCCAAGTAGCAACGCCTACACTTCTGCTCCTCCCCTCCCCCTGCCTCTTTCCTTACAGCAGCAGCCTTTGGCAAATGATGCGTGAAATTCAATACAAGGCAAGACCAGTAGAGAGGGAGGTGGAGGGGGGTGTCCAAGTCAGTGGCGTCTTGAATTGGGTTTTGCTGGGTTCCGTTTAGTGTAAACAGTAAACCACAGAAAGCATTAGGCGACTTGCTGGCAGCAGGATCAAATGTTTGTCCCTCTCAAGGATACACATACGCCCACGCACGCACACACTGGCACAGACAAGTAGGCGTGGTCGGGTTCGTGGCCCCTCTGGCTAAGTGTTTCTTGAGTTTGCCTGTTTGTTTTTGCTGCCTGCCTTCGTGTGATGTGTGAAAAGGCATCAAATGGCGTTAAAAATGCTTAAGTACACGCGCACACACACGCAGGCAGACACCACGCACACGCACACATACAGAGTGTTGTGCAAAGTGTTTTTGGGATTCAGGTTCAGCTTTTGGAGTGCGGCGCGAGCGTCGCAAATGAATTCCATTGATTGTCGCCCCCGTCGCATCGTTTTGTATGACAAGTTGTTGTTGCTGCTGCTTCGTCTTTCTCTTCATCTTGTTGTTGTTGTCTGTTGCCTTTGTATGACTTCTGTGCCTGCGTTGCCAGTGCTGCCACGCCCCTCTCAGGCACTGCCACTCACCTGCCAGCGTGGCGACGTGTCGCGCTTCGCAGCAGCGCATCGCATTGCGTTGTCGAGTTGAGTCGCTTCGCCCGCATGTCACATAAACCGCAGCTACTGCCGCTGTCTTTCTCACTCTTTCCTCTCTCTCTCTGTCTCTCAACTACCCCCTCTCTCTTTCTTCTTTTCTCTACTCCTGCCTGTCCCTGTCCCTGGCTCAAGTGAAGTGTGAAGCGGAAACCAAACAAAAGCCGCCTAAGACAAACTGCAGGTAGACAGACTGAACCGCAGTTGCCCCCTCCTGCTCCCCTCTGCTGACAGCTTCAGCACTTCCACTTCCCCTTGTCCAGTTACCCCCCCTCCCTCTGCCACTCTTTCTGTACTTCAGCTACAGCTGCTACCTTTGGCATAAGCAAATTTTAATATGCATATACACAAAGACATTCTTCCTACTCCTCTCAGTCTTTTCTTGCTCCGCTCAGTCTCTTCTTACTCCTCTCTCACACTACTCTCTTCTCTTCTCTGCCCTCTTGCTCCTCTCTGTCTTCTCTCTGACTGATTCTCCCGCCTGAATCGCTTACAATCTGCGGCGCTTGTGCTTTTCTCACTTCTCTCCTTGGCTTCTGTTTGCATTGTCATAAAACAAAAACCCCAGAGAGAGGGAGAAAGAAATATATAGTTCTCTTCAGAGAAACAGAGAAAAAGAGAGAGGGGGAGAAAAAGAGAGGGAAAACTGTGGGAAGAGAGCGAAAAATCTCAGCGGAAAACGAGCTGCAAATAAGTTTTTGGTCTTTTGTTTGGGGCATTACCTTTTTCACACCTCTCACACTCCCTGACACTGCCACCCTGCCCCCTGCCTGCCCCCTGTCCCCCTCTCTCCTCTCTTCTTCAACTACAGCTGTTGTTGTTCTTTCTCACACAACGTTTTACGCTCCACAAACTATTCACAACAACAACAACGAGAACAGCAAAAGGGAGTAGAAATTTGGGTGCCTGACACGCCCCCGTACCCCCTTTTGTATGCTGCCAGGGGTGTCCACCCCTTGTCGGCCTTTTTATTTGAGTTGTCGCTGTTGCTTACTTAACAACTTGTCGCCTCGTTCGTCTACCCTCCCATCCCCTATCCGACACGCCTCTTAGTTGCTGTACCTCTCTTCCCTTTCCGTCTTTCTCTCTCTGTCTTGCCTCCTTCTCACTGCATGCAAAAAATTGCCATGTCCTTTTGGGCAGCAGCATAAAAAGTTGACACGGGCTTCAGTTCAGCTTTTTTTGTTGGCCTTTTTTTAGCATAACTGGCTACAAATTTCTTTTACTTTGTTAAAGCGAGATAGACAGAGTAGGAAGAGGGATAGAACTGTCTCGGGGTGTTCACTCGAGAGGGAAACTAATTTTTTGACACGCGTTGAACGTTTTCATTCTTTTCCTTTTCATTCTTTGTGTTTTTATACCCGTTAACCATAGAATAGAAGGGTATTATAACTTTGTGCAAGCCGAAGATGTATATAACAGGCAAAGGGAGGCGTGGTAAACCCCACAAACTATATACATTCTTAATCATCATCCGTATAAAAACTGGGAGTATATTAGCTAGGACTACCGAGTTTGGTGTCAATAGGTGTCAAGTTTGCATTGAAATTTCTATAAAACCCGAGTTCCAAGCGCATTTTTAATGCAGGATAGTTCATTTTTGGTAAACACAATCATTATCAACGTTCAAATGTTTTCTGCAAATTTAGTTGCCATCGGATAATAAACATAGAAGTTATTTAAGAAACAATTTGAAGAGTTACTGATTTCCAATACTCCCTAAAGTATGCAACAGAAATTACACTAAACATAAAGGAAATCGTTGTGCCTAGATGGGTAGCAGGTGTATTACAGTTCACCACACTCGACTGTTGCTTTCCTGCTTGTTTTCGTTGTTGTTGTTGTCTGAATGACTTGCAAGATTCGTTAAGGTGCACACAGCCAAAATTGGCAGTAAAAATTGCTCGCATTCTTTGCCTGGCAGTAAATAAAAATGTGCAGTGAAACGTGAAATTATGTCTGACATTAGAAATTCCTGACAGAAAATGGAGAAAAATGAAAAATGAAATGAAATTTTAGCTTTAAAGTTGCACAAAATAAAGCTAACTTAGCTAGAAGAATTGCATTGTTTACACACACAAAGGAAATAAAAAGAAAACAGTTTTCTCTAAACTTTATAGAGAAACTACACACGCACACACACACATGCATGTGTCACGTAGCTGACATTTCAACCTGTTATCCTTCAAAAGAAAAGCAGAGGGAAAAATGCCAATCTTCTTTTAAGCTGTTGAGCAAAAACTTTCACTTTGTTGCCGGTGAGAAAGGCAAAGAATGAGAGAAGAGGGGGGAATGGAAAGGAAATGTGTAGAACGATCTACACAGGCAACAATAACGGAAGGAAAGAAAAAAGAAAAGTGAAGGAAAAGTTCTAAAAAGTTGCCGTATTAAGTCCATTTAACCCGCCATTGAACTTTACGCCTCAATGGGGTTAAAAAAAGCGAGCGCCACAAAAAGAAAACTCAAGTTGAGAAGAGGAGAGAGAAGGGAAGAGGAGAGAGGGGAGAGAGCGGAGCCTGGTTGACGAAAATCTACGCAAAACCGACAAAAACTAGCAAAGTTCTTAAAAAAAACTTGCCAACAACAAAGTAAATGAGCAGCAGGCGGCGGGGGCGTGGCAACTGTAGCTGGCAAATGGACAAGAATGGAAAATGAAATGGAAAACTTTGTGCCAACAACAATTTTCGGGGCAGACTCGCTCTGTGCAACGAAGAATTCAATAAAATAACGCTTTCTGTGTGTGCGGGCAAAACTAAAAAACTTTTCTACACTGCCACGCCCCCCGCCCCCTTTTCGTATGCCCCCGTTGTAGCCATGCCACTGTTGAACAATGGAAGTTGAGGCGCGTGTGAGAAAAACCACAAAAGTACAAGAGGAATGCCAGGAGAGAAGAAGGCGTGGCTGCAGGAGGCGTGGCACACAAGTTTGGGCACACTATTTGTACTTAAAACACACAGATCTATTGTTGTTGTTGTTGCTGTGCTTGTTCCTTGTCTGCTTACAGTTGCATGCATATATATACTATATACATATAGAGCAGGATAGATAAGCCTGGAAGAGGAGGGGGTAGACTACATTGTAGTACTGGCCTGCTGCGTATTTTGCGTGCAAAAGAAAATGGCGCCTTACTGTGCAGGCAGCATATGCTGCACAATGCTGCACAGGGGCGTAGGGGAGGAGAAGGGGGAGGGGCATGTGAAAAATGGCACTGATGCCATCAATTGCAATTCTCTGTTAGATAAGACGATTATTAGAAGCGAGAGCAATGTTTGCTAACTGCCTCCCCCACTCTACCCCTGTGCTGCACTCCCTCTACACCCCCCTTGCTGCACGCCACTGCACGCTACGCACAACTAACTATTATCGCAAGATAAATGCCAGTCTCCCACATAACTAAGGCTTAGGCAGGCACAGCGAGGAAAGAAGGAGGTGCAGAGGAGTAGGAGAAAGAGGGAGGCAAGTGAGGTAGAGGGAGTGGTGTATGGCGGGCAGGGGCAAGTGCGCACAGCTGCAAACAAAACTGCAAAGCCTTCGCCAAGCTCGGCAAAAGGATGAGCAACTTGCCGGAGTGTAAGGAATCGTTGGCATTGTGGCTACGTCTTTCCCCCAGCTTCCACTTGATTGCGGCATCTGCTGCTGCCATAACGGCGCCTTGGAATTTTAATAGAGCAAATTTCACAGTGTGCCGTAGATGCTTTTTATATATATTTATATAAGTATTCTTCGTATTTTTCGCTCCGAGTTTGGTAATAAAACTTGAGCAAATGAAGTTTAGCAAAAAGTTTTTTAAATGCCTCCTACACCAGGGAGAGATTCCAAATTTATTGTATGTGTGTTTGCCTAATGATGATTTCAAACAAAAGGCAGAGGCAGCTGAAGAAAAAGAAGAAGAGCCTAGGCAAGCTGCCATGCCTGCTGTCTGCGTCTCTCTCCCTCTCCCTCTTCCTCTCTCTCTCTTACATCTTAAAGTCTAGGGAATTTAAATACCGTTTTATATCGTATATTTTGCCAAGCAGTCTTGGTTCCTACGCACTTGTGTCCTTGTCCAAGCGTAGCAGGGGCACGCCCCTCTTGCCCCATAATAATAATAATAATGACAACGCCTACAAGCAGAAGAGATGCTCACGCACACGCCTACGCGCAGCCACACGGACACACGCCCCCCAGCAGGTTCACGCCTACAAACAATGCGTGGCAAGTCTTCTTCATCTGCTTCTTCTTCTTCTACTTCTACAGTGCAAAATGCTAAATGGCCCCAAAGGACCTGAGCAAAGGACGCGGCAGCAGCAGCTGATGAAGGGGCAGGAGAGAGGGGAGGGGTGAGCAGCAGCCTCGGCCAGCTTTTTGCAAATTTACGATTATGATTATTACAAGTCAACGTTTTTTTCTTGTTCTCCAACTGAGTGAGGGTTGGATGAGAGAAATGTGAGAGTGTGAGGGATTGTGCGTGTGTGTGTGTGTGTGTGTGTGTGTGTGAGTGTGGGTGGTGGTTAGGTGTGTTGGGGCGCTATGCCTGGACAGCTGCTACGAAGCTGAGTCGAAGAAGTGCAAAGAATGCGTCAAAGTATTTTAGCACTTGCCGGTGGTAAGGGAAAGAGCTGAAGAGAGGGAGGTAAATACAGTAGAGGAAAGTAAGGGGAATACAGTAAAGAAGATAGAGGACAGTCAGTGAAGTAGGTAGAGGGGGGACCAGGGCAGCCAAGGCTAACAAAATGTACAAGCAAAAGTTTTTCGGGGAGCTACAAAAAAAGTTATTACAACTCTAGGCGGTGTCTTCTGCTGCGTCTTCGACTTGGGCCAAAGGGGCCAAGCCATTGACCTGCCTGGTCACAGTTAAAGCAGGAGAAAGAGAGGGGATTGAGAGAGGAACAGCAAGAAACGCCCCTGGAAATCCCGCAAATTCCATGGGGCATAATAAACGTAAGATAAAAGTCACAAAAGGGACAAAAATTATATAATAAACTCTACACCAAGTGAAATTATTGTATTTTGTTGCGGCAAGAACTCAATGAGGGAGAGAAAAGGTGGAAGGAGAAGGGGTAGAAGGAGGCAGGGGCAGGGCAGGTTTGGGAATGCTGCGCTGCGCTCTTCAACTTGATGTAACTAAAATAAAACAACTTTGTATACAGGTTGCAAGGCTAAACGACTTGAAGGGGGGGTAGAAGTAGAAAGAAGAGGTATATAGGGAAAGGCAGCACCAGAGAGAGAAAGAGGGAGAGATGAGGGGGCATAAAAGGAGTTGAAAGAGGACTGAAGTTGTGAAAGATAATACTAAGTAAAGAAAATCACAAGCAGATGAATGAAATGTTCAATGGCAGAAGAAGTTTGCATTGAAGTTAACTCAAGAACACTTTAAAGTATCAATAGATTAATCAATTGTATATATAGTAGTCAAGGTAGTGATATAGGTTATAGTATACACAGTATAATGACTGCAGTTTCCCTTACTCACATAGGGTATTTCACATGCCTGTCATCTTACAATTAAAAAAGAGCTTCCCGAAAACTTTGTTATGCGAGACATTTTACATTTTTGATATCGCGCAAGGCACTCAAAAAAGTTTAGCTGGCTCTGCCACGGTTACCCCTCGTCCCCCCTCGTCCACCACAACCTACTCCCCTACTCTACTACAGCAGGTACAGCTACACCGACGGGACTGGGCTTTGGACACACCTACACACACTCACTGAAGGACTGTGGCAAAGGTAGTATAACAATAACTCAGCAAACGCTGCTCTGCAACGCGCTGAGGCTTATCAAGTTGGGCGCATCGAATTCAGTAAAAATAACAACAACAACAACAATAACAACGAAAAAAGTGTACACAAAATACCAACAAAATACCAAATCATAAAAGCATGACGACGAGCAATTTACCAAAAGCCAAATACAAGACGAGACTAAAGGGAGAGTGAGATTCAAATCGAGAACGTGCGCTGCGGCAGAATCCCCCTTTCCCTACCCCACACTCCTGAAAGAAACACATCTCAACTTCAAGTCAATTTATATATGAAGTAGGTAACTACTCAAAAGGTACGCACAGGCCTAGGGGGTGGAGAGAGGAAGGGCAGAGAGAGAGAGAGGGAGTGCAGAAAGAGAGAGAGAGGCTGCCTTGCAAGAACAACAACTAAATGATTAATGATGCCGCGCATTTCACTTTTTCTTAGCTGCTGAGGCAGCCGCAGCCAACTACAACAACTAAAGCAACTACAACATCTAAAGCAACAACTACAACAATTAAGAATCGAGAGAGCAGCAAGAGAATTGTAGTGTATAACCAATAGAAGGGTATATTTTTAGCAGAAGTAGGCATCTCTGAAACAAGAAAGTGCGTAACACCTTCACCAGCATCAACAGTAGAGTGAATATGGGCAAATCTAACTTTTTTGTTCGTATGAACACCTAGATCTCAGAGGCTATAAAAGCTACGGCTGTCAAGTTTGGTAACAATATGTCTTATTATTGCCCCTAGCTAAAGCATGTTTAAGTATTGAAAGACACCCCTTAATGCCTCAAAAAATTAAAAAAAAATACAATAACAGGCGTAATTTCTAAGTGATAATGTTCATATTCAGTGTTTACAATATTTAACACTAACCACATGTTCTCTACAAATTTAATAACAATCGTATAATAAACACATAACTTTTTTAATACAGAATTTTACTGTGCAAACAGTTTCTTTCTTTAAGTATCGGGTATATCACAGTCAGTCACTGGATTACAGTATTCTTACTTGTTTTTCTTGAGCTTTGATTGCCGCTTTCTTTCTATTTACAACAAGACACGCTGCTGCAGTAATCACTTTGTCATTGCCATCATTTTTCAGCATCAATTGTTGCAGCCACATGCGGCACAGCAACGAAATCCACTTTTCTAGTCTCTAATGGAATTGAGAGATAGAGACAGATGGACAGACAGACAGAGAGATAGACTGACAGACGGGGAGCGAGAACGGGGAGAGGGATGAGGAGGCAGAGTGGGAGACTGAGGCACAGATGAAGCGTGAGCCCAGCCAAGTTGTCTGCCCTGCTCCACTGTCAGTCCAAGTGCACATTGTATGTCGATAGGTTCTCTCTCCCCCATCTCTCCATCCCCCTTCCTGCCTGAGCTGCCTCTGAAGTGAAGACTTCCCTGGAATTGGCTTTGGAAGCTTTGCGCGCGCCCTGGCTTGGGTCTTTCATGTGCGCCGACCTCAGGGCGCAGATAGAAACTGAAAACCGAAGCCGTAGCCCTTCTGGGCAGCATCTGCCAAACTTGTGCATTGTAGAACAAAAGATCAAAGTCTTCAGCTCTCCCTCTCTCTAGGGTCTCTCCCTTCTTCCTCTCCAGCCCTCTAACGAGCTCACTGCCAAGTGCTTCGCTTATTGCTGTTCATAATCGAAAATGTTACGCTAAATGCTAAATGCATCGATCCATGAGCAGCGTATCGAGCCGGGAGGATTCCTGTGCAACGAATTGTGGTACGCAAATGTTGTTGAGGCAACTTAGCGCCTCGTTATGTTGATGGAAGGGCTCTGCTCTGACAGGCAGCAGCTCTGATTGATCTCTCATTTTCGTCTACTTTCGTTTTGGTATCCTGCAGCGAACCGAAGCACGATCAATGTTGAGAACGACGTGCACGATGATGTCGGTCGGTTCTATAAGGCAGTTGCGTATAATAAGACAATGATGCGTAGTAAAAGGGTGAAGCAGATAATGAAGAAACTTGGCAAGGGCACTGGATGAGAACGGAGAACAGTAGAGAAAGAGGGAGTGGGAAGGAGAGAAGGGTTTATATAAGACTAAAAACTTTATGAATATAGTGAAGAAACTTGGCAAGAGAATTGAGACAGCTGAGAGCTGTAGAGAAGAGCAGGAATGTGGTTGCGATGTATGGAGGATAAGACAATTGTTACAGTTTTCTATGCTTTATTTGGAAACTATAGAGAACAAGGAACAGTAGAATGTGACAGCAAAGGATACATCGTAATAAGCTAATGCAGCAAGTTGAGGAAGATACAAAAGAGTTTGTAAACAATAAGCCCAGTAGCTTGGAAAAAATTAGTTCCGGCGATGGTGCATATACTACTACAGAAGTTAAACCTTGAAAGAGAGAACTTTCCTTCCTTGTAGTATTAGAAAATGAGAGATTCAAAGGACAGAAATGAATGATTAAACCTTTTAGTACCTTCTTTAGAAATTACAAAGTAAACATTCGATGCCTTATTGGGAGAACTAAAAATAGTATAGACAGAAAGGAAGGTGTATAATTGGTGGTATATAAGACCACAGCTGAATGTCAAGAAGATAATGAAGAAACTTAGTAATGATAAGGAAAACTATTATAAAAAGTAGAATCAGTAGAGTGGAATGGGTCATTGGGAACACTGAGAACCTTTGAGAGAGAGGAGGAAAGGTTTTGGGATCTACTTATTATTAAAAATCTTTCTTCTCATTTCTAAAATCAGCAAAAATCAGACAGAGACTGGAAGAGGTACATCTCTACTCTATGTATACCCCTCCCTTATATACATGTACATAAGACAAAAGTCAAGCAATTCAATGCTCAAATTCCCCGCCTACCTTCCTGCTGAATGTAACTTCTCATACAAGTTAAACTATAAATAGATTTTCGGGGAAAACTTGCCACAGACACAGTTGATGCGGTTTTTGGTCTCAAGTTCAAGTGGAAACTCACCTGGTTCTCTCTCTCTCCGAGTGTGTGTAGAGCAGCGTGTGTTGCTGTTCTTGTTGTTGTTGTTGTTGTTGTGCCAATTAGACGCCTCGTCGCGTTTTGGCCAATTGGAATGTTTCACCTGCCTCTGCTCGATTTGTCTCTTGGCTGCCTGCAGCGCTTGCTCGCTCTTCCCTCTCTGTCTCGCTTGTTGTTCTTGCTTGTCCTTACAACGCGTTTGGCAGCGCGTAATCCAAAGATGTTTGTGCTGCTGCGGGGGGGCGTGAGGTGTGGCAAGGATAACGGTAATTAAACCGCAGGCTGTGCCGCATTCACTGGGGTCGCCATTGCCAAACGCCTTTGGGCTAAGAATGTTGTTTGTTGTTGTAGTTTTGCAAAGCCTGCGCTGCAGTTGCAGTTGTTGTTCTAGTCGTAGATATTGTTGTTGTTGTTCTTCTTGGTGTTGTTGTTGTTGTTGTTGCTTTTGTTGACTGTGCTTAGTTGTTGCTTGTCGTTGTTGGGTTATTGGCCGCGTCGCTTAGCTTGACACTTTTCAAACTTTTTCTCTTTTGGTTAGTTAAACAACTTTTTTGCCCGCACTTGGCAAACACACACGCACACACACCTGCACACACACACACGCGGGCGCACTTGCAGTATGCGCTAATTTTTTTTGCTGCCTTTGCTTGCTTTACACTTTTTGCCTGCGCTGCGCGTTGTAAATCTTTGCGCCGCACTGCTGCTGCTGCTGCTGCTGTTGTTGTTGTTGTTGTTTTAAAGAAATTCTTTTGCTCAATGGCAAAATGTTTGGACGACTACGACGACGGCGATGTTACGACAACGTCGTCGGCTGATTTAGCTGCTTTTTTGTACCTCTGCTTTGCTTTTCTCTCTCTCCTCCTCGTTGCGATTTTTTGCAGATTTTCTTTTTGCCGGATCTCCTCGCTGTGTTCTTCCGCAGAAACAAGCTTCGGTCGCGGCCCAAAGCGGCGCTGCAGAGCGAGGCAGGTTGCTCTGTTGCAAATGCAGGACAGGCACACACACACACGGCCGAAGGTGAAGGCAAAGGCGAAGGCGGGGGCACGCCTGCAACACACACACACACACAGAGAGCTACGTTGCTTGCTGCTGCTGTTGTTGTTGCAACGACAACAACAATCTGCAATCTGTTTGTGGCATTAAATCAGTGAACCAAGACGCGCAGCCAGATTTGTTTATGCGGCCAACGTTTCCAGGCAACTCTTGTGCCGCTGCCGCTGCTGCCACAGCTTGTTGCAAGCGCTCGTTGCGAATTTGTATTACAAATCAGCACTTACAGCTCAATTAACGTGAATATATATTTGGCTAACACACACACACACAGACACTGTAGATCACAATTGGGGGAGAATATTACGTATACGCGTTTGATTATTGTAAACTCTTTGAATTATATTTTCGACTTTCTTGCTGATTCTTCTCGGTTTTGTTGTTTTTTCTCCCCCTTTTTACGAACCGGTTGCTTTACAAAATTTAGTTTGGTATTTTCTTTGCTGTCGGTATTACAGTATTTTATCTGTCCGGCTTTCAGTACCGCACGCCTCGACGCTTCACAGTGAACAGAACAAGTTGCGAGTTCGACTCGCTGCCACGCTTGCCACACAATGCAGCCGCATGTGTTGCATGCCTGGCCAAATTGCCGGGCACCATCGAACACACATCGAACTCGAACATGTTGCAAGGTTGTACGACAGTGGAACAACTGGCAATGTGAAACACTCAACATCATTGAGTGGAACTCGCACTGAGTAAGTTCCAATTGGAGAAGTCGCAACGGCGGCAACTCGGTCAGGTGTTAGAGCCGTGACCGCGCTGTTGTTGTTGTTGCTGCTGCTGTTGCCGCGTCTAATTGTGAATGATTTATGTGGGTCGTCGCAGCGAGCGCGCCATTCTTGCCCCAAAAGAAAGTGAGCTGCAGCAGCAGCAACAGCGGCAGGCAGCATCGTGCGGCAGCTTTACAATTGAAATAAATTTAGCCGCAAATATGCAGAAATAGCCGCATAGAATCCTCTAAGGTCGTTGGCTTAACTTTCAGTGCCAGCACAAAGGATACTTTGGGAGCAGTAAAGTAGTTTTTAAGGGAGTATGATGTGCTGGATACCCTGCAAAAAAGTAGAAAAAGTTTACGGAAGTCATATATACACTTTGAATTGTAGATTAAGCTGTGTATTGTAATATATATACCCTGTAAATTGTAGATGAAGCTGTGTGTGAAGAAATTCAGCCTGTAAATTAGAGATAAAACTTTGTAATGAAAAGTCGAATATAGTTTGGATATCCAATAATCCATAGAATATATTATATTAAGAGTTTCATATGTTTTCTCTAAAAACTAGACAGCTGTTCCGGCAGATTCTTCACTGAACACCATATAAGATATCTATAATGAGCTGTACCAAATTTCAGCAAGATTCCTTGAAGAGTACCTTAGTTCACATAGAACATACGCTAAAGAAATCGATATAATGCCTTTAAATAAGTAGATAATGCATTACAACAGTGCAACAGATACGTATTAGATTTGTAGATTACAATATGAACCGTTCTTAAGCAACTTTATCAGTTTTCTATGATAACTAAGTATCCAATCTGGCTGATCTCTTACTATATACTATATTAAGCACCATTAATAAAGTCCAGCAAATTTCAGCAACATTCACCGAAGGGTTGCTCAGTTCACACAGAACAAGTGCTCCAAATACCAACTAAATGCACTCAGCTCAACAAGCTTGACTAACTCTGATTACCACTTGACTGTTTCCTGCTCCCACTTAATATGTGTAACACACTTCCTGGCGAGGATTTCGACATACCCTGTGTTTGGCAGGGTATAATGAG
The DNA here is from genome assembly GCA_018903675.1 of Zaprionus capensis. Taxonomy (NCBI): domain Eukaryota; kingdom Metazoa; phylum Arthropoda; class Insecta; order Diptera; family Drosophilidae; genus Zaprionus; species Zaprionus capensis. The sequence continues at coordinate 7,670,596 of JAEIFN010001072.1, forward strand.
TCGAGAGTGCTGTTCAAAGAGTCGGAATTACCGAGTTGCAGAATGACTCAGCTGATTGTAAGTGTCTGTGGTAAATCGCGTAGGTGGACAGCGCAGGGACTGGGACAGCAACAGGGCAGCACAGTAGAGACAGACAGAGAGAGAGGGAGGGGGAACGAAGTGGGTTGGGATAGAACAGGGGATTACCTGGGCACTCGAGTGCACCTGTTTTGTTATGCAAAGTTTACCAGCTCTTTCAGGTGGCTCTGCCATGGAATATTCAATGCGGAAAAGGACGCGGCGAAACGTTCGTTTCATTTGGTCTAATGTGCAAAGTTGGCCCTTGCACGGCACAGTTGACCCCCCTCCTCCCCCTCCCCCTCTACACCCGTGGCACTCTCTTGACCCCCGCTTAACCCACACACAGTCATCATCAGACTGCAGCGAATGGGCTTATAAATACATAAATACACTCAGGTACTGCTCGACTGCTCTATTAATAGAGTCAGGCAGGAGAGAGAGGGAGGAGAGAGAGGGAGGGAGGAAAGAGGCAGTGAAATGAGGTAGGAAACTGAAGTTTTGCATATGGTTTTAAGTGAGTTTTCTGAAGCTATTAAAATAGATAGAAAAGTGGCATCGCATATGATAAAATTCATTGCAGAGAACTTTTGCTTAAAATTATTAAAATGAAATTGAAATTCTACATTGCTGTAGTCGCGTATTTGTCAGCTTTGCCAACACCCTCCTCTCACCTCCCCCTGCATTATCTAAAATACTTTCCATAGCAACAACTACGACGACAACTTGAGTTGGACAAACCGGCTGACACTCACAGCAGCAGCAGCAGTAGAAGCTAGACAAGTTCAATGCCATGGATGGGCATCAAGTTGAGGCGATTGCACTGAGGGGCCACTGGGGCCACGCCCCTCTCGCTCTCTCTGTCTCTCTTTAAGACTGACAGCCACAAGAGACGTCCAACGTTGTCGTCAGAGAAGCTGCTGTAATGCTGCTGCTGCTGCTGCTGAGCAGGAATGATTTATGAGAAATGGCAAAGCGCATCGAAGACGATGAGCACAAGTCAGCCTCGATGCGCAGTCAAGGATGAGGTTCAGCTTGAGCAGCACACAGCGTCGTCTGACGTCAAGAAGGTGGAGCGCCAAGACAAACAATTGACATTTGATGGATGCGTAACTCGTGCATTCAAATGCGGGAGGAGAAGGAGGAAGGAGTGGAGACGCAACATAAATTTGACAGGCCACTGGACGCCGCATGGACACAGTTTGTCGCAGGCGTCGGCTAATTGTTATTGATAATCGTTCAGCAGTTATGTCTCTCTTCGTTGGCCACAATTAATTAGTCCATCAATAAGGAGTAGCAGCAGCAGCAGCACCAGCAGCAGGCAGAGGCAGAAGCAGTTGAAGAGGAAGAAGCAGAGTACCCCGTCGTACCCAGTCGGGAGGCCCTAATCAGATGGTCGCGGGCAGCTTCCACACGAAGACCTTTAACTTGAATTATGTTTTGGCATACTCATTGTCTGCAGGCTGTAGCCCGTTGCAAGTCTAACCATGTTGCCCTGTTGCATGCCTCATTCTCCTTCTTCTCCTCCTTGATAGGCTGCCTAGCTCGGACTGGACTGCCTTGGATGCCTTGGAAAATCACGGCTCCATCCTGCGCCTAACTGCAAACAAACTTCTCTATTATTGATTTATACCTTTCAACGATTCTCTGTATTTATCATGAGTGCAAGCCACATTTATCATTAATAATGCCGCGACTGCCTCCTCAACGGCTTCAGCATTGGCTTCAGCTTCGGCTCGACGCTGCGGCAGACGCAAAGTGGTAGCCCAAACGAGCGGCAGCCCCCAAGCAACCGCAGAGAGAGTTAAGGCAGCTGCTAGATTCTAAGCGGGCACAGTGGGTGTAGAGCTATGGAAATGTGGGTAAATAAATAAATGGGAATAAAATAAGGAAAGAAGCTAGCAGGACTGAAAGTGGGAAAGAAAAAAATAGAAGAGATAGAGATAGAGATAGAGAGAAAGCATAAACAGACAGGGAAAGAAAAGATGGAGTGAAAAAATGGATTGAAGAGAATTACAATAGACTAGATAAGAAAGGCAGAGAAGAGGCGACCGACAGAGATAGACACAGAAAGGGAAAGATGTTGGAAGAGACAGAGAGCTAAAAGAGAGTGAAATGGACTAAGACTTAGAAAGAGAACAATGGAGACTGATTTAATAAAAGTAGAGAACGGATGTAAGAGAGAGAAAGAGAAAAACAAAACTATTTAGAAAGAGTGTTTCAGACAGATTGAAGGAGCGAGAAATAGTGCCACAAAAAGAGAGTGAGGGATGGAGACAGAGAAGCAGATTTAGTACTAAAGAAAGAAGACGCAATCTCCGAGCAATAGATAATGATATAGGAAGGAAAAACACAGAGACAAAACAGTCATTCTGTCGCCGAGAATTTAAAATAATTTAATTGACAATATCATTTTATTATCACAGCACTAAAAATGTTATAAAGATAATGTTGAAATCTGATATATATAATTTCCAATTAAAGCTTTTACTATTGTAAATTGGGAACATTAGAGTTCATAATTAAAACCCGTTTAGACTTCCCAGACACAACCAAAATCATCAACTTGTTGAATTTATGAAGCAACAACGATATTCATTTGTGCATACGATAATCGATTTATGCCCACTGTGCTGCAGCGTCACTCTCTGCCGGCCCAATCGGCAGGCACCCCCGTTGCGCCAACTGCGACGGCGACGGCGGCTGCTGCTGCTGCTGCTGGCTGAGAAGTTGTGGGTCCATGGGCTGCCTGGCGGTCTGTCTGTCTGTGGAGACTGCGACGAAGGTTGAGGCTCTAGAGGAGTTAGAGCTGCGATCATTTTCCGTACATCATTTCTATGGTGTATTTATTGCCTGGTCGCAATGATCATCGCCCTCTCTCGCTCCTGTCTCTCTCTCTTTCCCTCTGTCGCTCAGTCTGGGGGCCTCCATTTCCGTTGACTGCGCTAAAGTTCAGGCCCAGCAAAACGGACAACGACGACGGCGGCAAAATCCATTTTGGGAAGGTGATCTGTGGGATTGTGCTAATGTCAAATCAAGCTGTGCCCCCTTGTTATTTAGCCAAGGGAGGCTGGAGAGGGAGGAAAGGGAGAAGGAGCTGAATGCGCTGCTGCCGGCAAAACTAAACTCCATGTTGATTTTATTGTAAATTGCATTAAAAGATTGCATATAAAGAATTTTATTTATCACCTCGGTTGTTAGGGAAAACGCTGTTGGAGACAAAAGTGCTGCAGCTTCTGCTCCTCTGCCCCCCATTCCTCTTCCTCACCCGCTGGGGCGGCGCATTGTTGCCCGCTTTGCTGCTGCTGTTTTGTTATTGTTTGTCTTGGCATGATCTCAAGGTCTTCTCTCTGTGCTGCAGTTCTCGCTTAGCCCCCATCGAAGGTGTCGCTTTTTTGTTTAGCATGCACATGGTGCCTGCTGCTGCTCCTCCAGCTACAGCTCCTTCTCAGCCTCTTCCTCCTCCTCCTCCTCTTCCTGCTCTGCCTTCGTTGATCTTTGCCAAATTTGTAAATGTTCTTTTAATGGAATTTGAACACTTGCTCTGCACTAGGGTTTTTGCTTTCGCAATTCTCTGTGATTTAAGTAGAGCCTCAAGACTATGTAAAGATTCTATATGTATGCATGTATGTGTGTGTGTGTGCGATCGATACATGGGGCTTGTCAGTGTGACAATCTTAAGGAATTGCTGGCAACGAGCAACGAACCATGAAAAAACCAGAGAGAACATTTTAGTTTTAAATGTAACCATACAAAGTGAAGGGTTAGCCAGGAGTACGTGTGTGTGTGACAGTCTGTATATATGTGTGTGTGTGTATGTATTTGTCGGTGTGTGTGTCTGTGTGTGTGCTTTAATCGGAGCAATCGAATCGTAGCCGACCTTAACAGCAAACTCGCTTTGCGGATCGATTTCACAGAAGCTTGTTAAACGCAGATGCTGAATGCCAGATAGAATGCCCCCCTCCCTCTCTTTTCACCTCCCCTCTGCAATGCGATTGCAATTGGCTACAAGGATGCAAAATCTCTGCAAGATTGCGCAGTCACAGCGACAGTTAAAAAAATGCCAAAGATCTAAACAAAATGAATCGAAACTTTTACTGTTCTCAGGAATTTGAAAGTTGTTTTCTCTTTTTCAAGGTGGGAAAGTTTTGAAGGAAACTTTGCAACAGAATTAAAAGTATTGTATATGAAATATGTCTCTTTGATATTAACTCTTTATGCTTAAGTTTCTCTCTTAAATATTTTCTGCTATTAGAATCTTCTTAAAGCTTGAAGAGTTCCCTTCTACACTATCAATATTCTTTATATATGAAGGTTCTTTTTGGAAAATCTCAGCGTGGAACTCAAAGTTCTGTAATTTTGGTTTTCAATCTCAAAATGTTTATGAAATTTACGCAAATCGTTTCCTCAGTTCCTTTAAAGTAGTTTTCTCATTTCAGGTTGGAATATTTTGTAGGAAACTTTAGAAAAACATTAGATAGAACTAAACTGTAAGAAGTTTTTTCTCTATCAATTTCAATTCAATGTATATTCGCAAATCCTACTAAACACTTTGTGCTTTTGCTCTTTAATCCTTAAGTCTTTAAAAATTTCAAGCAAATCGCACGTTAGGTGCACGCAAAAAAAACCAAGATTCCCATACAGAAATTTCGAGGTATTTGTTTGATAAATGCGGCACACTCAACACGGACGACGACGACGCTTCGTCATATTCAAAGCTGCACACACACACTGGCACACACCAAATGTGGAACAGCTAAGCTAAGGAATATGTGTGTGTTTTGACAACTCGATGTGCTCTCAACAAGGAGCGGGGGGAGAAGTAGGGGGGCAGGCTGCTGCGAGGAAGTTGCCTTAAGTAGTTGCTCGAGCCAAAATGTAAGGCTCCAAATGCCTTTTGAGAAAGCGAATTTGCAGACAAATAAATCAAGCCACCTATTTCCAAAGCGAGTGAGTGTCCATTGTGTCCATGTATCCTGGATGGGACTGAGGCCTGGTTGGGACCCGGTTGGGCCTCGGTCATTGGGGTGCCGAGCAGAGCAAAGCGACGAGCAGGCTAAAAATGGCAAAGCCGGTTCAGATTGAGAGAGGATCGAGTGTGGAAGTGTGTGTGTTGTTGTTGTTGCTGTTGTACAATGCAATTGTTAACAAGCAAAGTTATGCGAAAGCCAGCAAGAGAGAGAGAGAAGAGGGAGGAGAAGAGTGAACGCAACATCAAAGGGCACAGGCACAGAGCCTTTTTAAATCTAGTGAAGATGCTGCGCGAAAGCGAAGCGAGAGATGCGAATGTGGCTGCTGCTGCTGCTGTTGGAGAAAGACCAAGGCGAGGTCATCCGGCAAAGGCGATGGAGACTGTGCCCAGGGGCTGAGCAGGGCCTTAAATCTTAGCAGGCCCGAACATGACAAAGGATGTGCAGGCAGGCAGGCAGGTCCGGGCTGGGGTCGGGGCCAGGCAGGTCGGCAACGGATGCGGGCAAAACGGAGGCGATTGGCAGAACGAACGTGTAGACGAAGGTGTTTAACAAACAGCAAAACAAACAATTGTAAAACAGCAACGACAACAGCAACAGCAACAGCAACAACAACAACAGCGACAACTGAAAGCAAGGCGTGGCTGCCATTGCACGCCCACGCCCCTCTCGGCCCCCTCGAGGCGCAGCAGAGGGAACTGCAGTTTATCAGCGATAAAAGATCTGTGAAGAGAGAGAGAGAAGGGGAGGGAGAGAGAGACAGCGCCTTGTGTAACCCCGTTTCGTATACGATTCCCGATATCCCAGCGATCCCGATTCCGAATCCGAATTTTTATGCGGAAACACACGCGGCACAAATTGAAATTCAATGCGAAACAAAAGTTTCTTCTTCAGCCTTGCTGGCCTGGCTTAAATTGGCTTTGGCAAATAAATAAAAAATTGCCCCAACCACGCGGCCACAGCAAGGCAAACAAATGCAAAGGCCCAAAAAGGCGCTTTCGAAATGTGTGGGCACGCCCCCAAAAAAGCAAAAAGGGCACGCATAGTGATAATTCGCTTGCCAGGCAGGAGGGGGGCCCCTTGGAGGCCTTGCAGGTAGAGGCGCTTGGGGCGTGTACCCGATTGCAGCTTGTTAACAAGTGTTGGCAGTTTAATTGACTGGGACTCTCTCTCTCTCTGGAGGAGATGCTGCAGTGCGCCTGGTGGGCTGCACATATCCTGGCAAGCCACAAACCAATCAGCTGTCAGCGTGTCCTACTTAGTTGCACGCAAGTGTGTTCCTGTTTCCTGTTTAGTTGTCCCTCTCTCTCTCTCTCTCACTCTGTGACGTCAGCAGCACAGTGGGCAATCAATTGGCTCGATGTGCCTGCCGAGCTGCCGATTAATTGCGCTCTGGCATTTTTATTAGGCCAGAGAAGGCTCGTTTCGATAATCCTTCACACTTGGTAGAGGCAGGGCAGCAACTCTACCTCTCTCTCTCTCTCTCTCTGTCTCTCACTGTAAGGCAGCCCTGATGACGCAGGAAGTCTCCACTGCTGCTGCTGCTGCCCCAGCTAACTGTGTTATAAATGATCTTATTAGCTTTTTTGAAACAAGACATTCTAGAGATCATTATTCAACGGCAGCCACAACGATCTCTACAGCACGCAATGCTCCAGCTGTGGCAGGCAACGCTGCCTGAGACTCTGGGGGAATCTGTAGGATTGCGTGCACCGGCGGCAATTAATCATCGCACACCTAACGCAGGCAGCAGCAGCTCCAGCCAGCAGCAGCAGGAGACGCATATTTGAAAATTTGCAAATCATAAGGCGGCAGGCAAGTTGAACCTGCTGCAAACTGGCCGATCGATCTCTGCCGCTTGGACTGGACTTGCTGCACTTGCTTAGTCAGCGCGCTGCCCAAAAACGCCCCCAGCCAGGTTCAGTCGAAGTCTCTCCAGACTCCATTGCCTGCTCCATCTCAGCTTGAGCTGAGCTTCAGCTTGTTCGATTCGGCTGCGATCGCTGATTGCATTCCTTGATATCGGCAGAGAGGCAACGATTGCCGCTGCTGCTGCTGCCGATCCTTGCGCCGCGCCTGGGAACAGTGCAACAGCATTTGGCCGTGCTGTGCGCGGCGCTTTGTACGTGACACTCGTTTGTTGGCCTCTCCCCCGCTGCCTGCCTCCTCCTCCTGCCCCTCCTCCTACCCAGCTCCAACTCCAGCTGCTGCTGCTGCGCTCCCTTAATAATTAATTAATGTAATTGGCCTGTCGTTGTTGCCCGCGATAATGATCTCATCGAGATGTGTGTTTCAGATTTCGAATTCAATTTTGAATTGCACTTGGTTCCCTTCTCTCTCTCTCTCTCCGGCATTCATCCCACGTCTCTCTTGTAATGGCTTTTTTCGGCACTCAGTTTGGCATTGCGGCTTCCTTGTCTGTGCTCGATTTCCTGCGCTGATTAGAGACTGCTTTCTTTATACCCCACTCGACTTCAGGTAATTTGAATTTCTGCAACAGGAGAAATGTCTGGAGAAGGTAAAGGCCACAGCAGAAGGCAGCAAGCTTTGAATACTTTGCAAATCTTAAGAGGATCCTCTAAATTATATAATTATATTATATGAATACAGAAATGTGTACAGCAATTTTTAATATATCATATAATATCTTCTGTTTGATGTTCATCTTGTTGTTGCTCGAAATCATCAATATAAACAACAATTTCGCCAATTGGCTGATCTAAAGAACCACGTGATGGTACATATTGCCACACTGTGAAGGAGTAATTAAATTAAAATTTGATGTGCACACACTTAACTGACAGAGTTGCCAGACTAACACCTAAACTGACTGCGAAATGGAATGTGATCTAGTATATTGTGTATTTATTTAAACTGTTATATATATTTGGACTTGGCCTTTGCCCTTTGCCCTTGGCCCTTTGCCGTTGGCCCTTTTTTCCAGAGTTGCCACAGCAGACATCAACAGGCTTACTTTCTGTATCTATCGATTACAAATTTCTGAAATATAGAAATATATTGCCAAACAGTTGAAAAAAGTGTTGCCACACTGCCTTGAAATAAAAAATAAGTCAATGGTGCTGGCACTTGTCAGCCAGTGTTGCCAGACCAGCGTACTAGTTGACTGCACTGCACATGTGCTTTGCCACACACACACACACACACACTGTGACAACCTTGATGCAACAATTCGATAAAATTGTGGCCCAACCTCGACTTCCCTAGGTGAAGTGAATGTTCTGCGCAACTTTTCGACATTCCTTGCCATAATTTGCGGCAAGCGACTTTTGTCACCCCACTAAAAATCAAATGTCAAAACCCCAAAGGGGCGAGGTCATAATGCCGGTCCTGGCTCCGGTCATAACTATAAATTTTCACGCACCCGACGTGGATAAAGACAATGGCAGCCAATTTTCAGCCCCAGCAACGAGAACAACAACAACGAAAGCTGCATCGAATATGTAATTGAATTGAATTAGATGGGAAGCATAGGAGGGGGTGGTGGGAAGGATGAGGAGGAGGAGGCGCTGGAGCGAACGGGGTCGGTTTGGCGGAACCCAAAAGGCAAATCTCGGCACATGCGGAATGCTCTGGGGCTGAGCTTGAAACATTGCGTAGATTTCACGACTGGCCGCCTCGAACCAAATATAGCTATAGTCAAACACACAGACACGCACACCACAAGGCACACACACACACACACACACACAGAGGGACACACTGCTAGGCCCCGCGGACAATGTACAATACGTATACGCACAATACGCAGGCCACAGTCAACATGGATGCCAAATGGGGAGTGTCGAGTTGAATACCCTGTAAAATAGGCAAGTTTAGAAGTGGATGGTATGGGTAGGCAGGTAGCTGAGTAGGAAAGTAGGTGCATAGAGGTATAAGAACAACTTTAATGGTATAACGGCTGAGGGCATTGATTGATTAATGAAAATGAAAAGTGTACGCGGCAAATACCCTGTAAAATAGGTTGACTAGTTGACGCAATCAGTTGAGAATAATAAGGATAATAGCGAAGTGTCTAAGGTGAAGTGTCAAGGTACATACCCTGTAAAAACGGGTATAAGAAAAGACAAACATTCATACATAGAGGAAACAGGAATTTATGGTAAAGTGAGAAGGTTAACTATGAAAAGGGAATAATAATGACCAATAAAGCACTACTATTCTTGCAGGGTATGCAGTAGTCGTTGTTGTCCCTCTTTTGTTTGCCTTCCCATGCCTGTTGCGCTATTGTGCTTTGAGCTGCTCGGGGCGCACAAAATGGGCCATGCAACTGTCTGGGGGCACGCTTACGGTTAAAACTCGCGCGTTGCTGTTCCTGTTGTTGTTGTCCTCTCTTGTTGTTGTTGATGTTGTTACTGGGTGGTGCCTGAGGGAACTGTAGGCAGAGGAGGCGATAGTCCGAGCAGATATGGCTGCCGTTGTGTCCCTGCCACATTAGATTTCGAGCAATACCGGGAAGCGGATCGCTCATGAATATATTATAAATGCCATTTAATGATATGTATTTAAAGACAATTCATAGCTGAGAGACCACAACGGGCAGCACCAGCAGCAGCAGAAGGAGCCAGCAGACCCCAGACCCGATCCCTGGCATTCCATGCCCCATAGGCCAGTTGGCTAGCAGGTTGTGGCAGCAGAGGGGGAAGGGGGGGAGGGTCGACAGGCAGCAGCAATCAGCAATTGCATCGATATCGAACTGGGTTCAATGTTTTTTCCAGCCCATAATAATTCTTTCTTTCAATGGCCGGCAGGAGCGACCCGAGTCGGTATTCCCCTCCCCCCACCATCCCCCCATTGCCGCATAGAGGGAATCGTTCGTCGTCGTCGGGCTGGCGCATTTCTTTTGTGCAGATTGCACATTTATGCATTTTCAATGAACAATTTTTATGCAAAAAGTGAACAAGTTGCACAATTTACTCTTGTAAAGAGAGACGCGACTCGCGTGCAGTGCAGCCGCAGACGTAGCTGGTCTGGCCAATTGTTGCTCTATAAAAGTGGCCTCCACTTGCTAGGGGGGTGTAATCGTTGCAGGGAAGAGCAGGAGGAGCGGCGGGGGTAGAGCAGGAGCGGGATTAATCTGAGCACAAGACCTTGCCTTGCCCTGCCTTGCCTTGGCTTGAGGTCTGAGGCAGCCCTCGGCGAGCAAAGGCGACACTGGCATGGGGCAGGTGCGCCTCAAGGAAACACAGAGAGGGAGAGAGAGAGAGGGAGAAGAGGAGACGAGAGGGGAAGGCAGTGGGAGCAGTATCCCCACTGTAGCCATGGGTTGGCAAACGCACTTCATTTGAATTTCATAATTTCTTTGTTAGCTCCAATTTATGGTCACGGTTTGCTGGGCAATTTATGGTCATAAGCTACGGAACCGAAAGCGAAGCGAAGAAGACCAACAAAAAAAAAAGAACAAAAACAACAACAATAACGAGAGAACGAGCAAAGACTTAACTAAATTAACGATAACGATACGAAATGGAAATGAAAACAAAGTTGTATCGCATATAGAGAAACATTTGCATATGGAGGAGGAGAAGGCGACCCCAACTAACTGAAGGATATTCTCAGACAGATAAGTTTGATTTGCCTCCATTAAACGGTAAATTTGAATAGGCAGAGGGGAAGGTGGGGAGAGGGAACTGTTAATGTGCTTGTACGACACACATAAAGCGTGACACTAAGCGCTCTTAACTTTTCACCGCGACATCTCACCGCATTCTCAGGCAATTTGAAGTAATGAAAATTCTTTTAGCAGTTCCACATTTCGAAAGTCTCGACGAGAGAAACTAAGTAGAACACAGGCCATTTAACTGTCTGACCGCCAGAGACTGTCGGGACTGTTAAGAGCTGTTGCTGTTGCTGTTGCTGTAGTAGACACGCCTCTGATTAGAAAAAGGCAACACCTGTCGCGGCTTTTGATCGTTCCCGGAGTTCGGAGCTGGTGTTGCTGCTGTGGCTGATGCTGATGCTGATGTTGTTGTGGTCGTGGCCAGGTTGTCCAATGTCAGACCCTAGACTGGGGAAAAAGAATCAGTCGCAAATAGACCGAAAAACAAGAGGTGTTGAAAGAGTAGTGTTTTGCCATGCAAGATGCTAAGTTACCCTGTAAAGAAGTTAGGGGAGTTGGATTATGGCAAGAAGAATTGATAGAGATTATAATAATACTATATTTGTACTTAAGGTATAGGAACATAACTTGTTAAGATATACTATAAAGATGTTGGAAATAATTGTACTGTGGGGTTAGAGAGAAAAAGAGAGTATAAAGAGAAGTACTTCGTATGCATTTTCGAGGTATACTCTGTAATAAAGTAAGGAGTAGTTGTATAAAGAGCAGATGAATTTGTAGAATTAATGATAGTAATTATGCTAAAGGTATTTAATGAGTTATCCAAAAACATCCTTTAAAGAAGGAAAAGATAATGTGCCTATAAGCATTAAATCTATAAAATATTAGAAAGGTTTTTTAGACATGTATGGAAGATATCCTGTAAAGAAAGAGGAAGTAGTTAGATTATACTTAGCTGCAACTGCTGCTGTTGTCATGCCCATCATTGCAAAGGTTTAAAAACAGTTATGCACGAATATTCTATACAAAAGTTGCAGATAACTAGTTTAAACATATATTGTTTGATTGGGATGATAACAAAGATTATAATAATGTTGTATGCTTAGACTTTATTCAAACTTCTCTGTGCTAAACCCCCCTTAGCCACTGCCTACAGGGTATTGGCGCGAAAACACGCGCTAGGTGTATATTTTCACAAGTCATGACATGAGCGAATGTGTTGCCGGCATCCCAGAGTGCATGGACAAGTGGGAACAGGGCACCGGACATACACTAGACACACTGGAGCAACTGTGGAACTCGAAATGGCGTTGCCCGTTGGCCATTATCAACGCCGTCGTTGATTTGCGTTTAGTTTGCCCGTTTGCCAGTTTCTTCGGTGAGCGCCTTAATCAAACATGGAGGCCGCCATGACAAGTCCATGGTCTGCTAAAATCCCTTCCGGGCATAGCAGCAGCAGCAGCAGTAACAAAAGGCTGACCAGACACAGACTGAGCGACAGACAGACAGAGAAAGACTGAGAGAGAGAGATCCCCCAACCCGTTGCTGAAACCGAGACGAGACTGGACCCGAACCCAACCCCTTTTGTGCTGTACGAGCGCCAGTTTGGCATATTTTCTAAACAACTTGGCGCATAAATCATTTGGGGCGGCAGCCTCGGTTGCCGTGCCACACCTCCAACGACAGGCAGCAGCTGGTCGGGGATTGCAATGGGATTGAGACTGGGATTGAGGATTGCTGCAGAAGGGTCCAAGCAGCAGCAGCAGCTCAGTTGAGAATTTTGCGTGCAACGACGACGAGTTGCAACTAATGAATTTATGATGAGATTCTGAGCTCAGCCAAAAAGCCAGTAGCCAAGCCAAGTTGCAAGTTGCCCGAGTTCGTAGAAATTGCAACCAGGTTTAGGTTCGGGTTGCAGCAATTGAAATGGGGGCAGAACCCAAAATATAGTCGGAGTAGGAGGTGGAGGAGGCTGTAACTGAGTAGGGTGAGGAGCAGCAGAAGGCAACTGCAACTGAGAAGGGTTAGCAGGAGAAGGAGGAGGAGCAACTGAGTCTGTGCTGTGTTTTGATTTAGGAGCCATAGCTGGATGCATTGAGGGCAGTGCGGGGGGCGTTGACCGTTATCACTGGCATTTTTATGGTAGCCAGACATGCCGGCATCAAAAATTCTATTACGTGGCAGCGTTTTGAATAAAATACGGGAACGGACGCCAAGCCCATGCACAGCCAAGCCGAACCTCGTTGAAACACAACACTTTCGACTGTGGTCAGCAGTGGCAGCTCCAGGAAGGAAGCAGCGCAGCGCAGCGCAGTGCGGCACAGTGCGGTTGCAGCGACGCAGCGCAGCGCAAGGCCAAACCGCAGTCCAGGTTCGAGTCTCTACTCGGTTTGCTTCTCTCTCTCTCTCTCTCTGTGTTCCTGTCGCCATAATTCAAAAAACAGCAACATTCGCACGTAAAATGTAAACGAAACCATTCGAGTGCAGCCAGAGAGGGTACACAGAGAGAGACAGAGAGAGGGGGCAGGGAAAGGGGGTACAAAACAAACGACCTGGTTCTGTGCCTGGACAAAGGCCAGTCATTGGGATGTTGCTTGCAGCCGGTCGAGCCAGGGCAGGCCAGCGAGAGGGTTAAACAAACGTCGCACGCATAACAAGGAAATCCTTTGGGACCGGGACCTTCACACACACGTACACAATGCAAGTAAGAGGGAGAGGAACAGAGAGAGAGACGTTCCTTCATTACCATCACCATCTCTGTCCAACCATGTTTGCATTTCTGTTCTGCTTTTCGGCATTTTTTCGGTGAGCCAACTGGCAAATAATTGAAAGGGTCGACGGGCACAACGAGCCCAGCCCAGCACAGTCCAGGCAGCCAGTCCAGGCTGTCCAGGCAGCAGTGGAAGAACCATCCATCCATCCATCGTCATCGTCGTCGTGGCCAGTTCAAGTGCTCTGCGCACTGTCGATTACGTTTCAAGTACGTTAGCCCTTCCCTCAGATTTCTCTTATTCTTTGTTGCTGGTGCTGTCCTGTCCTGATCCGGGGTTAAATTGCATAGACAAATTCGTAAGCTGCTGTTGCGAAGGTTTGTTTATATTTCATTTGTGATTCTGATTGGGAACAATTGTGCGAAATCTGAAAATGGAACTGGATTAGGATTATGCAAAGCGGGAGAAAGGGAACGGAAAGTGAAAGGGTAGAAAAGGTAAATCAGAGTTGTGGTCAAAGCAAGATAAACATAATCAGTTCAGCGGCAGAAACAATTTGTTAATAATATTAAGGAATAAGTAGAAACAGCTTGAAGAAGAAAGAAGAAGAAATTGGAAGAACGTGTTAGCAATTAGATTACTTTAAAATACAAGAGAAATTTCTGCTCAAAAAAGTAAAATAATATTTCTAATTTCTTCTTTATCTTTACAATTTTGCAGATATTTGTTGGATGTCGTTCAGATCGGGAAAGTTTCTTCCTCAAGTAAGTTATGAGCATTATATTTTCTCATAACCATTTATTATACAAATGAATATACAATAGTCACTTATACAAATAAATATATAATAGTCACTTAGTACTTCCTTCAGTTTCCTTTAGTTTATTAAAAGTTTTCTGTTTTCAACTTAATTGCCAACGCTTGGCAGCACTCTCTGCTCGATTTATCCGTTATGCAATCATGTTAAATGCAATAATTTTGCATATACCATAAGTGTTATATATAGTATATAATTTAAGCCGACTTTCTGGGGCGACCTACTTGGCACTGCCCCAGGCAACTGAAATATGTCACACTTAAGAGAACGTCCAGCAGATACGGCATATGACAGGCGTAATGAAGTTTTTAACAGCGCTTTTAGCGGCTCAGTGCCAAGAGAAGGTGGGAAGAAGGGAGCGAGAAAGAGAGGGAGGGGGTAAAAAGATGAGACGGCGGCGGCCACTGAAAATTATAAAAAATGTTAATGCCGTGTTGGCCTTTTGCCTCCACTGTTGCTGTTGCTGTTGTTGTTGCCTCATGCGGTGCATTTCGGCTTAATTTGTTCGCAGAATACGAACGAAAAATACAACAAAAAAAACACGACAAACAGAAATATGAAATATAAGTTAATGAAGTCATTTTGCGGCTAAGCTCGTTCGTCCGCCGCCTTCCGCTGCCCGCATCACCCACACTCCAACGAACGAGAAACCGAAACAAAAATAAAGCCATAAAGACCAAACTGATGATTTATAAAAATAAACGCAAGACACCTACACAAAAACGTGAACTGGTAACACTGCTCTGGACTGGAGTGTATTTTATATAGAGACTTCGATGGGGCTAAGCTTGGGCTTATCAGTTGAAGCCATCAACAACGCACTGGCCAAGCAGGCAGCCCACACGGGGGCAGGGGAACCAATTGAACACATGAAATTCTAATTGTAATAAGAGTCGAGACGATTCGACCTTATCGAGCGGGTCTTTAAGGTATTTCCTCCACAGCTCAGCTCAGTTGAGGGACGCCAACGCGGCCAGACGGCGACGGCGGCTTGCGGCTTGAAACAATAAATTACAGTATTTTTTTTTTCTCTCTCTTCTCTTTGAAACAATTAATACGCGTCGTCGCATCGAGTCGAGTCCGAAGCCGTAGCCGGAAGCATCCCACGCAATCGGCTAAAACTTTCGCCGGGTGCTGCTAATTAAGTGTAAATCACTTGTAAATCGTTGGGGAATTAATAAATCTTGAACGGAAATCGAGTTCACTCCATATGCAAATGCACGAACTTTGACCGACGTGTGTGTTAGTGTGAGTGTGTGTGTGTTGTGTGTATGCACATTTGCCTACGATAACAATCACTCGTCTATTTTGTGTTGCTTTTTTCTAGCCATGTTTGCTGACCATTTTTGGTGCGTCTGCAACGGTCAGCTGAGCTCAGCTCCGGCCTTAGCCTCATCCATAGTCTGAGCCTGGGCTGCATGTCGTCGTTATAATCAAATGCAGTTGCTCCCGAAAAATTCAATCAACATATTTCAGCAGCACTAACGAATTTACAAAATAGGCAAGCCAAAGGATGCGCCGACTGTGCAGCCCATTGACGACAGACCCAGCAGTAGCCGAGGGAGCAAGAGACAAGGAGGCAGCAGACGAGGCAGCTGCAGGCGAGGAATGAGTCGAGGCAGTAGCTGGGCAGGATGACGATGATGATGAGACGTTGGGTTCGCTGTATCGGTGTCGGTATCGGTAACGCAGCTCTCACTCGCTCGCTCTCTCTTCCTCACTCTGCCTATCTGTCTGTTCTCCCTTGCCTAGTGCTGAGCGCGTGACTGACGTGACTGTCACGATGCTCGCAAGGATAGCATAAGCTTGCTCCATGCTCTGTCTCTCATTCCAGTCTCTCTATCACTTACACTCTTTGCCTGTCTAGCTCTTTTTCAGCTTGGAACACCTGCCTAAACAATCTGAGCATGTATTCGATGCATCTTTGCCTCTTTCGCATACAATCGTGTTACTCTCTATCTCTTTCTATGCTAGCATACTCACGTATTGTCACGATAGTCCTCATCAACTCGATTATACATTTTCTTTCTATATTTCTCCTTAGTTCTCGTGCTCTCTTTTATACTTCTCTTACTGTCTTGATCTTCCCTTAGCTACCGATGATCGCTTTGTCAATTTCAATAGTGCCTCAAGAACTTCTCATCGTGAGCTTTAGGTTGGTTTTTGCCTCTTGTTCTTTTTCCCCTTTTTACCCATTTATGTCTTTCACCAACTCACAATTTATCTTTCTTTTCTCTATATATTCTCAAGGCAATCCCAATGCCTTCTCTAGCTTTCCTTACTCAACTCGTGCTTGCCTTACTCAACTTTCGTGCCTCACGTGCAGCTCTCTAGCTGCCACTTCTGGCGTAGCCACTGCGTACGCTGATTTTGTGCATTTTTGGAGCATCAGGAACACCGCAAAACCAACTCAACCAAACCGAGAAACCAACTGTACTCCCCAAAAGCCAAGCTTGCTGACCACTAGGCAAATCTGTTGACCATTTGGCCACCAAGCGTTGCTGCTACTGTTGCTGCCGTTGCTGCGTATCATCCAAGCTGCTTGCAACTTGCGGCTTTGCTGCTGCTGCCTTCAGCTGCTGCCAGCTTTGGCCTGTGAGTCTCGCGTCTTCTGCAATTTGTAAACATTTCCATATTTGGTTTTTCCTGCTGCCTCATCTTGTTTCTGTTGCTTCTGTTGTTGCTGTTGTTGTTGTCTGTGCTGCCGGCAGCAGTTTTCACTTCCGTCTTGTTGTTGTTTTAGTTTTGCCTGCAGGGCAAACTTTGCTGATTAGAAGGAAGGCTAAAAATGGAAATAGTGAGAGAATAAGAGGAAGAAAAGGCATCATGTGAGCACTGGGCATATTAAGGGGTATACAAGAAGTCTAACTTAGAGAGAGAGTAGGGGAGGAAAGGTTTTATCCTAGCTCTATACATATTAAAGGGTATGCAAGGAGACTAACTTTGGGAGGAAGTAAGAGGGAAAAGGTTTCAGGGCTGGCATGGTACATATAAAGGGGTATACAAGGAGTCTAAAAGGGACTAAGATGAGAAGGGCTTCATCTCAGCTCCCAACACATTAAAAGAAGATTCTAAGCCATCTGCTGAACTATATGTAAAAAATTGAAGAGTATAGAAGGAGTCTAACTTGAAGATGGACTAATGGAGGAACCCTCATTACATATTAAAGGATGCACAAGGAGTCAAACCTGGACAGAGAAGGAAGACAGGCAATGCATCTATCGAAGCTCACTACAAAACATATTAAGGGGTACATAAGGAGTCTAACCTGAAATGGGACTTAAAGGGGGCAGCTTTATCTCAGCTTCAAATCTATATAAAAAGTCTAAAACATCCTTTGAACTGTGTACATATCAAAGGGTATAAAAAAGCATAAGTTGGGCATCCTTAAATATTCCTTTATAAATTTATAAATTAATTTATTTCAAGTTGACAACTCTGACCAATGCCCGTCAAACTGCACTCCTGCCTGTCAATCTCCTGCACCTATCTCTGAGACCTGCCTCCGCTGAGAACTTAATTCTTCCCCCCGCCCCTGACACTGCCATAAAATGTCAGCAGTTTTCTGTTAACTGCACCATAAAATTGTCGATCTTTTCGTTCCGAATTCATTGAGGGAGCTGCCACAGAGTGCCACAGAGGAGCAGCAGCAGTAGCCAATGGAGCCGCCTCTCAGCTATGCCAAAAGCTGTTGCAATGTTCTTTGTTGCCCCCCAAAACAAGCCATACAAATGCCACAGACAGAGGACAATCTATGGCGGCTGTGGCCCTTAATCAGAGGCAGAGGCAAGGAAAGGTAAGGCAGGGCAAGGCGAGGAAGGAATCTCGGCGCTCAGAGCCAGGTTTAAACAACTGCGCAAAGATTTAATTGTCGTGGCAGCTGCTTAACGTGGTGGAGCAAGTTGTGCAAGGAGGGTTCCCCCTCCTGCTCTGCTGCGGCGGCTACTGTATCTGCTGGATGCGCTAAATAGTTAGCATCATTCTTATGCCTTAGTTTGCCTGGTCTGCAGGGGAAGGTAGCTGGATTGGAGACGGAAGGGAGGGAGCTGAGATAGAGGCTGCCTTGGCCAGCGCATGCCAATTGGCAACTGGCCGCAAAGTAGCTAAAGAATTGTCATTTAATTGCGTCGCATACGTGATCGAAGCATTTGCAGTAGCTACTTAGACTGCTCTCCCTGTTTCCCACTTTCCCCTCTGCATGCTACTTCCTTGCCCCACTTCTTGGCTAGGGCATAAATTTTATGCGTCTGCTTGCTTGCAAATACCACGCGCATGTTGCAGCTAGAGTTGCCTGCCTCCTCGTGTCCTCTCTCAAAACAGGCAGCAACAATTCGTTAATAATCCAAATTCCCACATCGCCTGCCTACTCTGCACCCCCCTTCCTCCTGTCTTCTAGCCTGGCCTGGCCTGCCTGTCAATTATTATTATTTTTCATTGGAAAAGCCAAAGCGGAAAAATGAAATGCCAAAGAGAATGCAGTCGCAGTCGCAGTTGGAGCTGAAGCTGAAGACGTAGTCGATAGTCTTAGCAGCGCTTGGTCAGTGTGTGGACGCGACAGTAGCTTTGTTTCCCTCCCTACCTGCCCCCCTCTCTCTCTATCTAATGCGTTTGCCACTTACCAAACACTCTGTTAACCCATTGTTGCCGTCGCGCGTGATTAAATCTGCCTGGAAATTGGCCTTTGTTCTGCGAGAGGCTACCGAAAAAAAAGAAACAAAAAATGGTGCTGCACACGCATCTCAGCTGAGTAAAGAGGCCAATAGAGAGGAAGAGAGAGAGAGAGAAAGAGAGGTAGATCGAGCTGGGGCGAGCAACTTACCATAAAGCACCGTTACATTCTTCCGCTAACAAACATAACAATGCATGCGAACCACGCAGCAAGAAGGAAGCAAGGCCTCAGCCTGGCTGCAGGCACATGCGTAGTTCGACGCAGCTTTCCAATTGGACTAGAGTGGAGCAGGAGCAGGGCTGCCCTCCCTCCCTCTCTCTCTCTCTCTCTCGTGTGTGTGCTGCACAGTGTAATGAGTCGATCTTAGGCATTTGTGCTACCAATTTCAGCTCGAACTCAAATGCATATCTGACCTAGGAATGCTGTTTTCGGGCGTCTCTTTTGGCAATTGGCCAAGCTGCTGACCAGGCCAGGCTAGGCTGGAAATGCATTTTGGTTAATTAAGCGCGTTCCGGCGGCGATTTCCCGCTGCTTGGCAACCAATTAAGTTGCCGCCGGCGCAGATCCGCAGACTCATTTGGAGAAGGCCAGGATATTTCCTGTCAGAGAGTGTGCGTGTGTGTGAGTGCGTGTTCGTGTGTGTCGGCGCGTATAAATTTCAAGCAGCTGTGCCACAGTCTGTGTCTGCCTTGCCTTGCCTGCCTTGTTGGCCTTCCTGGACTGTCTGGCTGCCTCTGCCCACGGCTTTTGGATACCCGGACTAGGAGTAGGTGTCATATTTATAATTTACAACATTAGCTCGCCATGGGGTAGCTTCGCAATCTTGCTAAATTTATGCATAAAGTAGTTGAGGTTATATATTTTCAAGTCCCTTCACCCCTCCCCTCTGCTTACCCCTTTCCATTGCGCATATGTAACACACGTTTACGAGCATGTAAAATGCGTGTATTTTATTTCTTCAGTTTCAGTTTCAGTTTCTTTTGCCTTTTGCATGCACAGTGTGCCCACTGTGCTCAAATTGCCCCATTGCCTATGATGCCCATTGGCCATTTGCCCATTTTGCCCATGGGTTGCTAACGAGCGCGCCCTGCATGCAGGTTAATGCTAATGTCGGCGCGCAACTGAGAGATGAGACGAGATTCCAGTCCAGTCCAGGAGCTGCCCCTGGCGTGCTGTGCCCTTGGGAACCTGAGACAAGGCGGGCAAGTTTCAACAGAAGATGGTATATTAAAAAAATACCAGCAAAAGGCAGAACAGAAGAGGGAGGGAGAGAGAGTGGGAGAAGGACTGTCATAAATCATGAGAAAACTAAGCCAAATAAAGTGCTTGAATTTATTTACTCTTATTCAAAAATATAGTTAAAGTATAGAGAGAGTTGAGAGATGAGGGAGGAAAGGAAAGTTTTCTGTATTGCTTATTTGCTTGATTGTGTCTGCAAGTATAGAAAGTAAGAAAATATGTGAGGAATGTTCTTATGGCATTGCTTAACTGACTGTTTATTAATTTTATAGTATAAAGAGTTAGGATATCAGTAAGAAAAGTTCTTCTTCAGCTGCTTATCTTATTCTTTATTAGTTTTAAATTAAAAACAGTTGGATATATGTTAAATAAGTTCTCTTTTCAGTTAGCAGCATCTAATTCATTGACAGCTTTTTATTATATAGAAGTTAGTATATCCATAGGGCATCCTTCCAGTCTTATAGTATAAAAAGTTAAGATATTCCTGAGGAAAGTAGTTCTCTTCCTTGTTTATCTGATTCAATATAGTAAAAAGACTTAGGATATCAGTAAGGAAAGTTCTTTACTTTATGCAGTTACTTATCTGATTCATTTTCAGTCTCTTCAGGAGATCCAGATCCCTATCAGGGCACACTCTCCGCTGACGTTGTCAATTAAAAATGCCGAAAAAACAACGCAGCCAATTTGTAATTGAAACTTATCTCGAGTTGAGAAATGCGTTAAGTGCATCGGAATGCTGCTGCCGAGCCCAGTGCAAGGCCCCAAAAAAATCCCAAAGATCTCCAAAAACTGAAAACAGAAAACCGAAATGCAACACAAACAAATGAAATAAGGCGAAGTTCATTTTCGAAAAACCCAAACCAAGCCCCAAAAAGTCATTTGCGAACACACAAAGCCAGCAACGAACTGCAGTTGATCTTGCTCTACCCCCCTCTCTGTTCTCCTTCGTCGCCCCTCTCTGTCTCTCACACGGCGTTTGCTTAACGGTTTAAGTGGCAATCATTGGCACCGGGCGCGCAATGATAACAACAACAAAAGTTCCAACAATACCAAAAAAAGGCAGGCGAAAAATCAGTGAAAGATCAGCAAACAAACTGAAGAAGCAGCGGGAAGAATTAAGAAGAACGGGAGGAGGTGAAGAGCTGAGGAGAATTGTGGAAAGCTGAAAGGAATTGGAGGGTACTGAGGGGGACTGGGAAGAATTGAGAGAAGCTGCGAAGAACTGCAGGAAACTGGGAGGAACCCAGATGAGCTGCAAAGCACTAAGGGGAATTGAGAAGAACTCGGAAGAACTGAGAGGGAAGCAGGAGGAACCCAGAGGAACTGAGAGAGAAGCCCGGCAATTACCGAATTCCGAAAAATGAAGAAATTTTCAAATAAACGAAGCAAAGTTTTATACACAACACACAAAAGTGAGAACTCAACTGCCTAACTGGATGTGAGAGAGTCTCGGGAAGAATCGGACTCAGCAGCAGTGCCCCAGCAATTACAGTCAAGCGTGGCCATTGCCGAACTTGGAGTACGGACGTCCGCCCGCCTTGGCCATATAGCCATTTACTTAGCCTTTTTTCACTGGAATTCATCATGATGCGAATTATCTGGCAACTGTTCAGGCTGTTGGACTCGCGCGACTTGGCTCAGCTTTTTGGGCAATAGTTGGGACAGCTTTCCATAGGGTGTCTCTCTCTCTCTCTCTCTTTCCCTCTCTCTCTCTCGGGTACGGGTACAGCAAATACGGCCATGGCAATTTAGTTGTCATAGCACTGAAAGAATTATCGCTTGTGGCGGGCGGTCCACCAAAAATTTTGTTGTCAACTTGGGCAATTGGCAGTGGGGCAGAGCAAGGGAGAGAGAAAGAGAGAGAGGCTGGGAGACTGTAGACTGCAGAGCAGACAAGGTCGGACAGTGTGAGTTTATTATGATGATGCAGTGAGTATAGTAGAAATTTTATGGGGTATATAAAGCGTAGTATATAAAAATATTGAAGAGAATGGTTTGGCATATTTCAGATACGATATTATAGTTAAATTTAGGAATAAAAGAATCTAAACAAATCATTGCTTCCACTGCAAAGTCTTTTTTTTTAATAATCCGCTCCAATTCAAAGCTCTCCCAACTTAGTTCACCCTTTACAGGGTATACCTTAGCTCATATACTCACTGCTCTGAATATTTTGGCAACTTCTGGCCGTGTGTTTAAGTAATTTGCCAGACTGAAGACACCGTAGGTGTTGTACGGGTTGGTCCCGAGCTTTCACAAATGATTATGTTTGATGTGCAGTTAATTTGCACTGCTTGGAACAATGGAATTGTAGGGATTGCAAAGGGATTATGGGGATTATACGGATACACGGCGGCGTCAATGCCAACGCATTAGACAGAGAGAGAGCAGACACTCGCAGGGGGCAACTCTGAGAGGCGATGAGTGGACCTAAATAGCCGTTATGCGGTCTTATTGCGCCATATTTCATTAGGCATGTGTGCTGCAACTGAAGGAGAAGAGAAGAAGGATGGAGGAGTAGAGGATCGTCGTCTGCTGCCTGTCCGCAGGAAGGCATAATCTCTATAGGCCACATTTATTTCCATGGGTCACTGATAGTGCGGCTATCAAAACACGGGAACACTTTTAAAATCGCAATGAAAAGCGGCAAATGGGATGCACGCGCTAATAAAATGCCGATATTTTATGGCCAGCAACTGAGACTCGAGCTGAAGCTGCAGTCCGGGCCAGACTGTCTGCAGTCTCGCTCGGAGTTGGGTCTCAGTCCGAGAGGATGCGCGCGTTGGAGGCGGCAAGTGTGAATGTGAGCTGCGCTGTTGTGTTTTGCATATGCCACTCTCAGCGCAGCTCAGCTTGGCTCGGCTTGGCTGTGGCCCGAGGCGCCACAGATCGTCAGACGGGCGGGCGGACAGCGTGCCAGATCTTTTGGTGCCCACACACACACACACACACATGTATAGGTTGTCCGAAAATGAATTGCAAGTCATCGGCTTTGCCTGCCTGCCTGCCTGACCATATCCAGAACACACGTCACTCTGTCTAGGATAAAGCTGCAGCCTGGCGAGACTGCGCGACTCCCCGACAGAGACCCAGAGAGAGAGGGTATGAGAGCGAGCGAGAGAGTTGCCAGCAATGCACTGCGACCGCTTAAGTGCACATTACTCGCATCATTTGTAATGCTAATCAAAGCAACTGCAGCTGGAGAGGGCAGCGTGACACGAGTAGCTAAAAGAAAAATGAAGGAAATTATAAATTGCATTCGAAATTGGCACAGATACTTAAGCAATTCAGAGAGCTAACTCCCTCTTAAAGTGGAGTAAGTTTTAGATATTCTACTCAGCACAGTGGCATCTCTAAATAAAGCAACAAGATAGCAGCGTGTCACGAGTTCCATAAGAAAACTGAAAAGATTATATAGAAAAATATGTTAAAATTAGTGCAATTCATAAAGTAAGTCTCTTCCAAAGCTGAATATTCCTTCTCCACACTTTGCCATCTCTAAATAGGTGAAGATGGCAACGTGACACGAGTAACTAAGGAGATCTAAATGCAGTTTTGAATTTAATATATAATTTGCATTAATATTTAAGAGATTTATAGATCTACAATCTATCTAGAGAGCTGTCTTCCCATCTCTATCTCTAACTACAATAACTTTCTTTGCTCTTCATCTTCCTCCTTGTCACGCTGTCATCACTAGCTGCATCACGCAGCACTGCGCGACGTGTGTCTTGGTCAACCTCGTATCTTGAGTTGTGCGCGGAATTAACCTACATATAATGCTGTTGCCGCTTGACAAATCTGCACGCCTACCCTGATTGCCAATCGCAGCGGCAACAAACAACTGATAATGACCGATTGGTCGCTACAAATGTACGAGGTATCCTGCCCGCCTGCCTGACTGCCCCGCTACAAGTCTTGCCCTGCGCCTCCTCCCCTCCCCTCCCTTGCCACCTCGCTGGCTGCTTCAATTAGGGCAGAATGGACAGCAACGAGGTACCTTAAGTGTGATCACTGATTAGCTTTATGCGGTGGGTGTGGGTTGAGGATGCAAATGAAGCAGCGATTGCAGTGCACTCTCTGTGTGTATGTGAGTGTGTTTGTAAGTGTGTGTACGTGTACAGAGTGTGTGTGTGTGAATATGTGTGTGATTTGGTTGCGGAATGTGGTTTGGTGTTGCGCTTAGGGACAGTGAACCCCACACTAGAATAGGGAGTTTAAATTAACTAGTTGCTTGGGAATAACTTAAATTTTATAGAACACTTTGATATTTGTTTAATCATTTCAAATTTCTGTTAATACAGTTTATCTTCTCTTCAATTCAAATAATTCATCTCTATTTCAGTGCATCTTATTTTAACTGTCTTTCCTCATCTTTATTCTTCAATCTCAATCATTTTTCCTCTCTTTTAAAAGCTTATTCTATCTCACTCTTCCTTTTGGTCTTCCTGGGTAATATTTTTAGATATGTTATCGTTGATCACTGTCCCATTTACTTATATCTCTGTATGTCGGGGTCCTTTTTCGTACTTAAGCTGACACTGTCTACTTTTCTCAGTCCCAGTCTAGTACCTTTCATTTTTGGCTCTCTCGTCCTCATTAAACATTCAACTAGAGAAGAATTCATTTGAATCTTAATCATATTCTGTGCATTTTAAAACATATTCCCAGCTTTCTCATCTGTCTCTGTGCTCGACTCTGCATTTAGCTCAACTTGACTGTTGCAGCATTTATGGCCTTTCTCTCTCTCTTTCTCTGACGGCAGCTTTCGTTTGCCACAGTGCTCAAAAGCCATAAAAATCACTTTCCTAAATCAAACATCGCACACACACAGCCGCACACACACACACACAGGCATGCACACTGGCATAACCTATAAGTAAAGTCATAACAGCAAATGTACCGTAAAGTAAACATGTACCCAGCACTTAGCCATATAAAGTCATATGTGGATGGAAGTAGAAGAAAGCACTTTGTGGAAATGCCGGCTCAAAAGCAGCAGCAACAACTAAGGCAACACCAGCAACAGCAACAGCAGCAACCGGCAACAATGCGGAGCAACAACAAACGCATCATAATCGTTTGTAGCGACTAATTTATGATCTTAATGGCGTCTAATTAACACCATTTTCCACAATTGAAAGATTTTCCATTAAATAAAACACTTTATGGAATTGCCCCGCAACACGCAGTGTGCGCTCAGTCAAGCAACTCATCCACATTCAGAGCTGGAGCTGTGCCTGCTTCTTCTCGCTCCACTGATCCAGCCTGGGCACGGCATGGGCGGAAGTTCTGCACCTCAAATGGAGCACACACACACAAACACACAAAGAGCAAACAAAGCAGACCCCAAATCAAGGGACAGAGGCAGAGGCCACTCCAGGAGCAACTTGTGCCGAGGCTGGTCTGCAAATTGACGGCGAAATGGACAAAACTCTAAGGCGATTCTTAACGCATGAATGGCAAAAGGCGGCGGCACTTAGAAGAGGTGAGAGTGCACACAATGAGGCATGCAGGACTGCAAGGTACCCTGCAAGGGAGGTACAAGTAGAAAGAGGTATAGGAAGTAATAGAAGAGAGAGGAAGTTGCTATCAGCTGTTTGGCTTAACCTACCCTAGACTACAAGGTAGTTTAAAGAACTAGTAGAAGCGAGAATTGAAGTTGCTGTTTCCACGGTTTACCTTAACCTAGACTAAACCACCTTAGTCTCATCTACCCTACTTTACCCGCCCACCCTGTACATTTCTACATAGAGCAATAAAAAGTGTTGGTCAAAGCAGCATTTGAAATGCATTTCGTAGGTTCCTCTCCATCTCTCTCTCTCTGTCTCTGTGTGTCTCTCTGCTAGCCAGTTGGGTGTCCAATCGCTTGTGACGAACGATGCGATGCGATCTCTGACGGCGGCGGCGGCGGCTTCGAGCGAGTCACAGTCACAGCTGACAACTCACTGAGCGCGCAATGATTAATCGCGCAATTGTCCAAAGGCAGCCACAGCAGATAGTGAGGCCACTAAGGCAACAGCTACAGATACAGATACATGGCCACGATAGAAGACAGTCTGGCAGCCAGGCAGGCAGCTCGATCGGAACTTCTTCTTCTTCGTCTTCGTCTTTTGTGCCCTTTTTCTGCTAGTTTAAGGTTTTTAATTGCAATCAAAAGTGTTGCCGGAAGCCATTTACAAAGCCCTGTCAACGGTGCGAGCAAGCAGCGGCTTCTACTTTTATCGGGAATCAATCAATGAGGCAAACGCATCGATCGAGATCGCTTTACGCTCTGATTGAAGAGCGTGCAACGCGTTGCAGTTTGGCCCACGCAACAACAAATTGTGTGACCTGAAATCGAACCCGCATTGGGTCAGGCAACCGTTTAACCCCGCGAGGCAACACCCCAAAGACACTTCAAGCGTGGCATGTAATTGAATTAAAAAACTGCCTCGCCTGATTAAAATTCCAATGCAACGATCGAGACATCTCTCTCTCTCTCGCTCTTGTAAACATGCATGCCTCAGAATGTATGCCGAGGCATGTCCAAAATGTGGCACCTGCAGCAGCCACAGCACGTTTTAGGTCTACGCTTCCCAGCGAGAAGCTTATCACGGCCGCATTGCGATCGATCTGGAAAGTGATGGCAAGAAAAAGCGAAAAACTAGAGGAGAAAAACTAGCAGAAAATGCTGCTCAACAAGGACGGGCAACATGCCTGGCCTGGCGAAACATTCTCAGCAAACATCTCCACCGATCACCGATCACCGTCGATCGTCGATCGCCGACGGTGACATCTTGTCAACTCAAAAATCATGATCGAACAAAATGTACCAAGCCAGAAGGAGGATGGGGGGGACAATTCTATTGACAGTACTTGGGACTCTACGCGATCATCTCTCGCTCTCTCGCGATCGTTACAAACAGGCAGCGGCAGCGTATTGACAGCAGCCTGGTAGGTTCACACATAAGTGAGGCATCATTCGAGACGTCATTGGGAGCGATTAAAAGGCGCACACACTTTTTAAGGAGTCGTCGTCGTCGGACACACAGTGTGGTCGCTGCTCTCGCTGCCATAGCTCTAGGCAGCTCTCTGATCGCTCTTGGCGATCTATGATCTATGTGATCTCGCGCAGTCACCTGTCAGCAACTGTAATCAGGCCAAATATCACACAAGAGATGTTGGAGGCGTCCACCACGATGTGGATCATCAATCTTCAACGGCAACGGATCGTATAACAGCCTTGGACAGCGGGTAATATGATAGGGAGACTGTAGACTGGGATCTTAACTCGCTCAACTGTTGATTGAATTATGGAACTAGATAACAAGGGTAAACAGATTAGTTTGCATATCGCAAAGGTTGAAGAAATCATCATAATTAACAATGATTATTATAATTAAGAGAATTGTTTCAACAAGATAACAAGAATTATCGCATTACGCGCGTTTATTACCAGATCGAAGTGTAATACAGAGTTTTTTTAAAAGTGGTTTTGCAAGGAGGCTCGTTAAACCACAATAAAATGTTAAGTTGTTACCGTTTAATTCTAAAGTGAAGCACTTTATAAGGCGGAAAGAGGCTCTTAAAGAGTCGTACAGTCGAGAACAAGCAACGTTGTTGTTGTTGTTGTTGGCAACTGCAACGAGAGCAGAGCGTAAATCTTGGCCGGGACGCAATTCAACGGTTGTAAACCAGCTGGCAGCGGGCTAGTTACCTATTTATTGATTTTAATTGCAACCCGAGACGTTTATATGCCATAAGAATGCACAAAAGGCTACGCGAAACTGGCTGCCAGGCGCCAGTGTTGCCAGATGGGCAACAATAAAAGCTTGTCGAGAAAACAGATATGAAAAGATATGTGTTCATTGCTTAGTGCTTAAAGATAATATAATATTTGACAATTAGAATGTATTCCTGTTTTAGTGTTGATGGATTCTTAAATAAATCGTTTCTCTACGAAAGCTGGTCACACTAGGAATAATGAATTTTTAGTTTGCCTAATATAAAACTATTGGAATACTAAGCAACATATCCAATAATTATTTGAAATATTTTTTACTTATTTCATACAATTCTACAAGAATCTTTATTGTAAAATATAATTGATTGTCAATATTGTTCATAGATTTTTATAAGCGAAACCCATAATTATTGGGGTAACACTGTTAATTTTATTTTTAAACTAAACTAGATTGAATAAATTAAATATTTACAGACAGAGTTAACTTTATTTTATCCTATTTTAATTTAAATATATAATATAATATATTTATTTTTTAAGTCATCTCAAAAATATCTGCAACTTTTTACAACTTTGTGTTCTACCTCGTGCATTGGGGCAACACTGGCAACCAAGTTGCCATAGTTTTGGACAAGCTGCAAACAAATACGAGACAGCAACAGAAAGAGAGTTGGTGTAGGAGAAGGGGAGAAAGAGAGAGGATACCCAAGCAGACTCTCCTTGCTTGGCATGCGAGGCAGGCTCTCGACGGACTCTCCATCGGAAAGAGACACCGGGGATCCCACAGAGCGTGGGGCATATCATGACATTTTATTGTGTTGTCAGACGGAAAAGTGCTTATTACGCATGCGCGACGGCGTTTGCAGCGACGTCAGCGGCGCTGCTTTTAATTGTGGGGTGCCTGGAGAGAGAGAAGGCCCCAGCCAGGAGGAGGATTGCCCAGCTAGCTGTTGTAGTTGTTGTTGGCGCTGGTTGTGTTTGTGCTAGCGATTGTTTTACAAATTAATATTATTTTATGATATCGCGTTTGTTTTGCTAATTGTTGCATGTGTGGCGCAGATAGCATTTCAGGCCGCCAGCCAGGACGGAGACGGACAGGCAGACAGACAAATAAATAGCTAGAAATGGCCAGGAGGAATACATGAGAGAGGCAGCCCCGTCCGGTAGCCGGTGCATTTTGACAGTTTTACGAGCTCGCCGCGGACTGAAATGAATACCTGCTAGAGACGAAGAAGACTCTCTGTGCCGCAATTGGGGAACAGAGGAACCAGAATTGTAGAATGGATGTGAAGGCGACGATGACGACGGCGGGGGGAGTCTCCCTCACTCACTCGGGTGTTTGTGAGTTGTGACCATGTCCGCGGCGAGGAATGCGCCAGCCACCCAAACATAGGAAGCTTCTAATGAATGTGTAGGCCATGGACAATAAATTGATGCTACACACACACACACACACACACTGGGGCAGAGGTAGAGGCAGGCGAAAGCGAAGCTAATTTTGGACGCAACTTAACGAATGGCTTTGACGGTAGCTGTCGGACGTGCTACGTAAATTTGCATCCTAACTGAAATGTAAGAACTGCTTAGAAGAGGCGAGAGAGGTCTATGGAATC
Organism: Zaprionus capensis; assembly: GCA_018903675.1. NCBI lineage: Eukaryota > Metazoa > Arthropoda > Insecta > Diptera > Drosophilidae > Zaprionus > Zaprionus capensis. The sequence continues at coordinate 7,699,976 of JAEIFN010001072.1, forward strand.
CTGGAAAATCAGAGCAGAGAATGAGCAAAGAAAGAACAGTCAAACCTTCAAGAGAATGAGCAAAGAAAGAACTCTAAACTATTCCAGAGAATGAGAGCCAAGAGAGCAGTTTTAAAAGCAAAGAGAACAAGAGCAAAGAATAAGCAGAGGGAGAACTCTATAAATCAAAAGTAAAAGGAGAAAGACTGACTACAGAGTAAAAATGGAAACTGCTTTGGTTATTCCTTAAATAAAATCAGTTTATAGTTTTAAAATTTCACATAGAAATTGCTCCCAAGTAAGAATGAGAACTGCTTTGCTTGCCCCTTTATAGTTGCAAAAAATGCCACAATCTTGTCATTCTCCTACTGTTCCAATGTGGCTCATCCTGTGCCTCTCAAGTCAAGCGTAGTTTGCCCGATAAGACTCGTGTTGTTGTTCCCTTTTTGAATGTTGCCCATTTCACATTGGCAGCAGCACTGTGCGATAAGTTTTCACACTCTGTTTTTCCCTTAATTGTCAAAAGGTTTTCTTTATCTTTATGACAACAACAACAACAAGAACGACAACAACTGCAACTCGAATGAGCCGGTAGACAGGCTGGCTGCCATCAAGGGTACCGAATACAAGTGCCAGGGCAGAACAACCAAGACCAAGCCAGACCCGGCAGAGCCAAGCCGAGCTGAGGTCCCTGGCCAAACTGTCAACTGTCAGTCAGAGTCAGTTGGCTCGCTCGACTGCTCTCTGTGTCTGTTGTTTTGCGACTCCTTTGCCGCTCTACCCTCTCTTTCTCATTTCCTCTACTTCTGGACATCAATATCGGTCTCTTTCTCTGTGTGTGTGTGTGTGTGTGTGTTTGGGGCATGTTACTTTGCCTGCTGATAACTGATATTTGACAACTTTTGATGTGCTGACATTGACAGCGGCAGGCGGCCCTTCGTCTGGGTGTGCACACTGTCCCTAGACCTAGTGTGTGTGTGTGTGAGGTTGTGCCTGTGTGTGTTTGTCGGACATTTAAGAAATTGGACAGCTGCTTCTCAGCAACTGGGGGCAGCAACTGACGCCATGCAAAAGAGTTATGCCAAGTGTTTTTTATTTATAGCCAACTTGGATAGCTTAGCGCGTTCTCGACTCTCTGTCGTCATCGTCGTCGCATAGGGACAAACCATCTATCCATCCATCTATCGAGCATTCATTGCCATGGACGGCAATAAATCTGTGCATTATTTATCGTCGAGCTGCAACAAAGCAAAGAGACAAAGTATTTGTGAAGGATTTAAGATGGAATTCAAAACTTTTAGTGGGGCCTTGGCACAGATAATGTAATAACTTTTGAACCCTTGAATATAAAGTAAATACTTGATATTTTCCATAATTCCCAAGAAGAACTGTTTAGAGATGTATTGGATTATCGATTTAGAACAAAAACAAAGGTATATAATGTAAAAAAATATCTGAAGACTTTTGAGAAACTTTTGAGTATTAGAAGTTGAAGTGGGGAACTTAAATTAATCTAAAAAAAAACTCCCATTCTTTAATCATATAAAACCGTAGCAAAGAGAATCTACCGAGATTGGAAGGAATTTTTATACTACTTTTGACTAGCTTTATCAATTAAAGTCAAAATATCACAATTCTAAGCTTAGAAAAATTCTGAAAATGTTGTAAGGGGGGGGACCCTTTGGTCAAAATAAACACCTAAATTACGGGTATTTCTTCGATATTTTCCACAATTTTCATCGCAACCACTTTTGGAGGGACTTTTTTTACTACGTTTAACTAGCTTTATCAATTAAAGTCAAAATATCACAATTCTAAGTTTTGAAAAATTTTTAAAATGTTGTAAGGACCCTTTGGTCGAAATAAACACCTAAATTAAGGGTATTTCTTCGATATTTTCCACAATTTTCATCGCAAACACTTTTGGTGGGACTTTTTATACTACTTATGACTAGCTTTATCAATTAAAGTCAAAATATCACAATTCTAAGTTTTGAAAAATTTTTAAAATGTTGTAAGGGTCCCCCCTTTGGACAAAATAAACACCTAAATTAAGGGTATTTCTTCGATATTATCCACAATTTTCATCGCAAACCCTTTTGGTGGGACTTTTTATACTACTTATGACTAGCTTTATCAATTAAAGTCAAAATATCACAATTCTAAATTTTGAAAAATTCTAAAAATGTTGTAAGGGGGGACCCTTTGGTCAAAATAAACACCTAAATTAAGGGTATTTCTTCGATATTTTCCACAATTTTCATCGCAAACACTTTTGGTGGGACTTTTTATACTACTTATGACTAGCTTTATCAATTAAAGTCAAAATATCACAATTCTAAATTTTGAAAAATTCTAAAAAGGTTGTAAGGGGGGACCCTTTGGTCAAAATAAACACCTAAATGAAGGGTATTTCTTCGATATTTTGCACAATTTTCATCGCAAACACTTTTGGTGGGACTTTTTATACTACTTATGACTAGCTTTATGAATTAATGTCAAAATATCACAATTCTAAATTTTGAAAAATTCTAAAAATGTTGTAAGGGGGGACCCTTTGGTCAAAATAAACACCTAAATTAAGGATATTTCTTCGATATTTTCCACAATTTTCATCGCAAACACTTTTGGTGGGACTTTTTATACTACTTATGACTAGCTTTATCAATTAAAGTCAAAATATCACAGTTCTAAATTTTGAAAAATTCTAAAAATGTTGTAAGGGGGGACCCTTTGGTCAAAATAAACACCTAAATTAAGGGTATTTCTTCGATATTTTCCACAATTTTCATCGCAAACACTTTTGGTGGGACTTTTTATACTACGTTTGACTAGCTTTATCAATTAAAGTCAAAATATCACAATTCTAAGTTTAGAAAAATTTTGAAAATGTTGTAAGGGGGGACCCTTCGGTCAAAATAAACACCTAAATTATTTCTTCGATATTTTCCACAATTTTCATCGCAACCATTTTTTGAGGGACTTTTTATACTACGTTTGACTAGCTTTATGAATTAAAGTCAAAATATTACAATTCAAAGTTTAGAAAAATTCTGAAAATGTTGTAAATGTTGTATATTGGGAATCTCAACTATATAACTGCAGCCTGCAATTGTTTCCCAGGCAGCTCAAACTGAAATTGATAAGTTTACCCTGAAAACATAACAATAAACCTCGTTCTCCCGGGTGATCATTTCAATAACAAGCACTTGGTTGCGCTTGGTTAGTTCTGCCACATGTGGCAGCAGGTAGAAGAAAATGCAACAGGCATTTTCTGTTGGCCTTCCGGTAATGATTATGACCGGAGGAACACAAAGAAGGAGCGTTAAAAATCTCATCGCAGGAGAAAAGAGTTTTATTGAAATGAGAAGCTCGATCGAATTGTGCTACAAATGAACTTGTTTCTTTCCACCAACCAAAACAGCAACAACACGAAGGCAACATGCAATTTGGGTCTGGAAATGAGACTGGGGTTGGGTCTTTGAAAGCGCCGCGCCAACATTTAACGAGGTGGTCAAGATTGTGCCAAAAAACGATGGGTAATTACAAGACCAAGAACAGTGCGTGCTCACACACACACACACACACTGGCTAGCACATGTGTGGGGCACTTGGGGCATGCCGTTTAAGTTGATGAATATGAATTTTGTGGCAAGTTTTATGAGCTACCAGGGGAGAAAATCAGCGGCAGCTCTTGATTGCACTCAGTGAGAAAGAGGGAGAGCTGAAGAATTCCGCTGTAATTTAATGTAACGATTTTATTAGCTACGCTTACAGTGAGCACAGGGTATGAGAAACTTCATGGGGCATCACTGCAAATGGTTTAAAATTAGGCATCTTGAGTCTGCAATTAGAAAAACGGGAAAATAAGGCGCATTTTCTTTAACTTACAGTTGAATTAATTCAAAACGAAGTGAGTTCTTTAGAGGCACTGTTTTCTGTAGTGTGTCTTTGTAGAACTATTCTCTATAGTGTATCTTCGCTGTGCTCTCAAAGTTTTCTAATTATTATGAGCCTGGGCAACCTCATCATGTCAATGCGAGTGAGAGAGGGAAGTGAGTCAACCTAATTACGAGTATTAATAAACGCCAAACGAGTTGGATGTCATTGTCAGTGGCAACTTCCCACTTCCCCCCTGTTTCTTCCCACTGCATTCCCTACAACACTCCTCCCCCAACTGTGAAGTGGCTGTCATCATTTTAATGCCAACTCGTTACTTTATTTATCATCAACATCATTTGGAGCTCGACACTGACAGGCAAACAGGCGGCGGCAGACGGTAGCCGAGGCAGTAGCTGCAACAACTACAGCTCCACTTAGAACCTAGAGGGAGTTCTAAGAAGAGAGACAGAGAGAGAGGGAGGGATGGAGGTGCCTTAGCTGAGGGGGAGCGCCAGCCCAGCGCCCGTGCCCGTGCCCGTAACATTGACTACGGCGCAGATAAAAGCCTTTCCATGTCGCTTCAAATTTAAGTTTTCAATTAAAAAAGACATAAACTGCCAGTGCAAGAGTGTGTGCCTGTGTGTGTGTGCCAGTGTGTGTGTGTGTGCAACTATGAGTGACGTAGCTGAAGCGCCGATTGTAAAGTAGTTCGACTTTGAGACACAGGCGTCATAACTGTTTTTAGTGCCGTGCAGACACACAGCAGGCTGCCAACTGTATAAACTGTTATGATATCGGCAGCGAAGAGCAGGAGATGGACCTAAACTGTCGAACAGCACTGTTAATAGTACAAGTCGCAAGAAATTGAAGACTTATGTTTATGATATATAAAATACTAAAAGTAAGACCCGCTATTAACTTTGCAGCTAAAAAGCTTCTCCACATTTTTTTTTTGTGATATTTATTCTCGAAAGTTTTCCAATGAAAAATCCCCTCCCCTGTCAGCATTTAGGAAAAAAGTTCATGGGGAAATGTATAGCATTTATCAAGTTTTATGACTCCATTTCGAGCTGAGTGCCACACACTCTCTTGCTCTCTCTCTCGTTCTCCATCTCTTTTTGTCCCAAATTTGCTTGATATGCAAATTTGTTTGGTTTCGTTTTTGTTTTGTTTTTCAACACATATTTTTGTGTAAATTTTATTGCTCTGCCAACACTAAACTAAACTGGACACTGTGAAATGTTTTGACTATTTCTGCGATAAAATATCTAAGCTGCGGCCCATTGTGCGGGTCTCTGGGAACCTCAATGGGGCAGCTACACAACATTGTTAGCGGACGCGGAACCAAGACACCAAGACCGGGTTGGGTCGAAGACCTTGTGGCGGTTGCCAGCGAGATAAAGACAATTATTATCGCCATTATCGCCAGCAACAATTGTTGTTGCTCTTGTGTTGGTGTTGCCACTTCCTAGAGCTGAAAATGATATGCTGGTTCTTGGCATAGAATCGCATACAAATTGCCTATAACCATCAATTGGCAGCAGGAGCAGCCCAAGTCGAAGCTAAAGTTAAGGCCAATGTTGCCCCGTTGTGTTTGCATTAGAATGAGGCACAGGCTGCACTCGCTTGGGTGGAATGTCGATTACAGTTTAGCCCCATTGATTTGCTTTCTTTACTTGTGAGTACGAGAGCGAGAGAGAGAGGGGGAAGATCGTGTTGTGATCAAGGCGGCCATAATTGTATTTTCGGCATCGTTTTGCCGGATTCAATGCAATTTCGACAAATGGCACTCGCCACATGCCACATGCCACAGCTGCTGCAGCTCCTCCTCTTCTTGCTGCACAGTCGGTGTCCATTGTTTCGCCTCAATTGTTGTCGCAGCTTCTGTTGCGAGAGCATCTATAGAAAAGCATTCCTGGTCAGCGCATCTAATTGTAGACTTCGGTATGATAATTTTCCACGAACGGGCATCGCATTCATCTGGAGAATGTTTAGCGATAATGCTGGAAATGCAATAGCTAAAAGCGATAGATACAGTTGCCGAGAGATCACATAGGGAATAGAAGTATAACATATCAAGAGCTCTTAAGCTGATTTATTAATTCAACGAAAGTATAGGCTTCTCATATCAGAATAAAGCCTAAGCAATTCACATTGTTAAGATTAAGATGCATAACTTTAAGATTAAAACATAACTCTGCATATACTTCATACTTGCATACTTCATCTAAAGCTACAGTAGTTAATAGAAAATTTAGCAAATTTCATATATCATTCGTTGATTAAAAGAAAATTCAGACCATATTTCATATAAGGCTGTAATCCATGAGACACAGGACTGTGAAGTAAAGGATAATTGGCAATAAAAATAGAATAGAATATCTTAATAGGGTCGTCCAAAGAGGTACCGAATGCCCGAGACATTGGTTGGTGCACGGCACTGTGGGCACTCGGCACAGCGGAACAGATAGTCATTAATGCAGGTGGAGCCAAAGAGATGTCCACACGGCAAGCAGCACAAACGATGAGTAGTCTCCGAACTCCAGGGTTCCAGGCAAATGGAACAGGAGAGATTGATGTCATTGTCACCACGCAGACGTTCGATTTCCTGATCAAGCTCCAAGCAACGCATATCCCTGGCCTCCAGTTCCGATTTGTTTTGCTTTTTCAACAGTTCGATCTCTTGCAAATGTGCATCCTCTTGTCGGTTTAGATCATCCAAGAGTTGCTGACGCTGTTCGTTCATTTCGGTCAATTGCAATTGCAAATCTTCGGAGAGCACACTTTGCACAGAGTTATTTGTGCTCACCTCTTCCAGAATGTTGCTGCAAAGTTGACGCAAGGAATCAATCTCATTTTTAGATTCTTCCTCTTTTGACTTGGTCAGCAACTTCTCAATTTTTTCACTTAGTTTGTGAATATCCTCTTCAATTTCTAGCGTCCTTTGCACTGGATCTTCAACGTCTTTCGCATCACATTCATTTAAAAACTTTTCTAATTTTGGCGCAAATATTCCACCTAACTCAATTACTACTTTGTAAAAACTATAGCAACCTTTGGCAAATTTCCTTGTATTGCTACGATTTTCTGCCGAATGCCAGTGGTTTATGAACCCTTCTGCATCGAGCAAAATTTGATTAGCAAAAAGTGAAAATGTCTGGCAAAAAGCATCATAATCTTTTAAATCGGACATCTTGTCATTATCGTTTTCCATATTTGCCACTTTAGGGGGTTTTTTCCAGATATTGTATATGGATTAAAGCAATTCTGGAAATTTTAATACTCAGTAGAACCACATACAGAATTCAAAAGAATATAATGTACAACTTACTTGAGTTTGCTTTCTTCTTTATTAAATAGATTCTTGATCTTAGCACAGTACTTTTTTGTTAAGCACTTAATAAAATGAGAAACTATTGTAAATTGCGTTTTGATTAACAATTTTTACACAAGACGCCACAAGAATCGTGGCAGTGCTGCCTGAATTGAGTAAAGATAATGCAAGAAATTGCGTTGCATTTAAATTAGCTTGAGCAGCTGCAGTCTGGCAACGCCAGGGCGCGCATAACAGTGTGTACACACTAAGTTTACCAAGGTTTTTAGTACAAAAGAACACGAAGGTAATTCGAAAACGTATTGATGTGTTTGTAAAGTAAAAAATACTTAACTGAGTGGGAGTACAGCAGGAAATCATGCTTCACATGGTATTAGCCTGCGTATTTGCATATACAATGTAAGCCTTGTCCATCTCTATCTCTCTCTCACTCTTGACAGCAACGTTTGCCATGAACTGACAAATGCTAAATGGGCTTTTCCCCCCACACCGCTTAATAGACAATTCATCAATTCAGCGCCCTTTTGAACAGACTGTCAACTGCAGTTGCACTGGTCGAGGCAGTCTCTGGCTCTGGCTGTGGCTCCATTAGCCATCGCAGGAAGGACGACGATGACGCTAGGCCCTCGATAATTGCGCTGTCACTTGGCTGAAGACATGGCAATTTGTGGGCATAAAAGCGCGCAAATTTGTTATGAGTTCCCTACTTGGAGCACCTCCACGACCTGCTGCACTCGGAAACGGACTCGGAGTTGGAGTTGGAGCTGGAGATGAAGCTGATGGCCGTTGATGAAATGGAAATGCAAGACAGAGAGGCATGCAGGAAGGGGAGGGAGGAAAGACTCACAAGTTGTTCGCATTGAAATCCATTTAATCGAGCCATCATACTGCTGCATGTCTCCAGGTTCTTCTTCTGCTTCTCCTCCTCATCTTGGTTGCACCTCTGTTGCTGCCACCATTTGTTGATTTATGAAATATTTGCCGGCTTTTGCTGCAAATGAAAATCCATTGGGCCAGTCGAGCTGCAACGTTGCGAATGCCCAAGCCGGACTTCAATCTCCCCCTCACTCTTCCCCTCTCTCTCTCTCTATGTCGCTAAGCAGCCAAGGAGGCGTTGCACATAATTTGCTTTGATCTGTTTCGCATTTGGAGAGCTGTCAACCAGGCAACAACGCAGCCAAGCCAGACGAAGCCAACAAAAATACGAGGCAGGAGAGGAGAAGACAAGATGATGGCATGCTGCCTCCATGCAACAGTATGTTGCATGCTGTTTTGGCGTAGGTTTTTAATGCCAATTGGACAGTTTTTCGCAATCAACTTGGCCGTCAAAATTAATTTGTTATAATAACAAATTGAAAGTGCCCATGAAATGTGCTCTCAGATTAGCAGCAGCAGAGAACCAGTTGGTTGCCACAGCACAGAGTTCTCTGAGTTATCGATAGTCGATCGAAGATCGAACAACAACATCAACAACAGCAAAGCGAATCGTATGTTAATTTCGGTTAAGTGACGTTTCAAATTCAGAAATCTAAAACAAACACTCAAGCAATACACACGAAGAACGCCTCACGTTTTAAAGATTCTCAAGTGAATTGTACCTTGAGGGCATTCAGGGCCAAGAAACTGTAACAGACGCCCAAAAGAAATATATGTTAAGAAAACAAAACGTTGAAAATGTGTAACAAATTGGTTGCTGGCCAAGCCTCTGCCTCTCTCATCGATTGTCATTATTATCAACGTGATAAGGCAGCGAGAGAGAGAGAGAGAGAGAGGGAGAGTCGAGAGTGAAGGCAGTTCTGAAGCTCAGCTCTGCTCTGATCTCAGCTGTCAGCTGGCTTGGTCAGGCTACGAAATACTTCGAATGCACTTGAGACATTTCTCTTGAACCTCAACGCCTGCCACACTGCTGTCAAAATATTTCAATGCGGTTTGTTTGGTGCCCCGTCGTTGTCCACGTTTTTTTTTATCACTCGGGTTCGGGGTCTTTGGGGCCAACTTGTTGTGCGGTCTTTTGATGAGATCTCAATATGACGGCTGACTTGCTGACTGTCTCTCTGAATGTCTACCTCTCTCTCTTTCTCCTTCTCTGTCTGTCTGTGCGTGTGTGTGTCTTAGCTGAACAGTTTGTTAGACAAATTAAATCTGTTATTTTCCGTTTTCCAATACAAACGACAAGCCTGCTACGATAAGAACTGGCTTCTAAGTAAGTGAAACTTGTTCCCCCCCTCCACCTGTCTCCCCTCTCCACACCACTCTCCTCTCTCTACTCTACAGCGCTGCTGCTGTTGCATTCCCATGTCGCGCTGTAACCACACCAAGCTGATCGGGTGATCGGGCGCATCGGATGATCGCTCTCTGTGCAGCTCCTCACTCTCTGGCCAACATATTCTTGTATTTATAAGGTTTCTGTCATTTCTGTTAAGGATTGAGTTATTTGCCTGGGTCTGGGCAGTGCCGCCTGGTCTCCGCTGCTCAGATCTGCGCCTTGGGGATGTTGTCACTTTTTTTTCGCCATGCAACATGCAGAAAATGCGGTTCTGGTTGGGGCATGTGTGGTAAGGCGATACTTTTCGCCGCATTGATTGTAAGAGATAAAACGTCCCCAAGGCAGGTAAGCAGCGCAACATAATGCAAATACTTGTATAAATCATAGTCTGATATTTTAATGATATTGCAAAAAACATGACGGAGGAAGAGAGTGAAAGAAAGAGACACAGAAGGAAAACTTGTTTTCTAACTTTTGTCCGACTGTCTTTCCATATTATGGTTTTTTGGAGTGTAAATATCGATTAGAAATGTTTTTAAATATTTGATTTACTATTTATTTAGTCTGTCTTTTATATGCTAGTTTTCTCCAGTGTAAATATTGACTACAAATATTTAATAAACTTTATATTTTTCAAAATACTTTTTACTTTATTTTATTTCAGCCCAAGTCAGGTTGCAACTGAGGCTGTTGTGGGTAGTTTGTTAGGGCAATTAAAATCTTTTAATAAACAGCAGCTGCAGCAAACAATAAACTGAGACTGAGACCAAGGAATATATATTATTTAATTGTTATTACACAGTGCAATAAGAAGAGAGTTTCAACAAATTGGAGCACAAACTACAGGAAAATTCAATTGTTTTAGTGCTTTTATTGACACTGTCTCCCTCTATCTCTCTCTCTCCTTTCCATCATAACCTAAATCATTTGCATGCAAGGTAAACAAGAACAACAACCACAGAAGCGGAACACAAACAGGACCTTAGGGAGAAGGCAAGCAAGCAGGCAGGCAGACAGGATGAAGGAACATGTCGTCCGATCAGAGAGCGAACTGCGCTTGGGCAAACATGAAAATTCAATAAGCATAAGAATTTCAAATTTACGACGAAATTAACAATAATATTGCAGTTGTCGCAATGGGCGCTGAGGGCGACACGACACGAGATGCAGCAGCAGCAGCAACTCCTGATGCCGAATGCCGATGTCGATGCCGACTGCAACTGCAACTGGACAAACGCTGTGGGGACTCCCCGTTGCTCGCCTCTGCGACGGAATGAAGAATAAAGAAAGGCACAACTCTTGGTTGGTTAGAAGAATGCTCTATTTATTGGGGTATATTAGCTGGATTGCATAGTTGCATTCTGAGTTTACCCCTATATATATTTATTGTATGAAATTGTATTTGGCAAATTATTTTCCAGAAACTTGATGGAGCTCTCATACAATATAGGCGAAGAAGAAGCAATTCATATAGAAGAGAGTATATAAATCTAAGTTATACTTAAAAATGAAGAGAGTATATAAAACTAAGTTATACTTAGGAATGAAATGATGAGATTATGTTAAGTGAATTCTTTACATGCCAAAAGATTAACCATGTTTTATAAAGTATTAAAAATCTCTTGTAGAGCTACGAAACATTTGATTAATTTGGCTAGGTGAGCAATGGTTTATCCAATCGAATCTGGACTGTTAAATAAAGGTATAAATTAACACATATAAAGTAACAAACAATTTTGGTTCCTTTTCATATTCTAGATAGAGTATCTGACGTGCGCCTACGCATTTCTCGTACACTTTTTATGGCCTAATGCATTTATTTAATAAATTCATATACTACATATATAAAATAAGAAATGCTGCACAATGCCGCCGGCCGAGCACATGCATCTTGGGATATCTGCGAAGCAGCAGGCAGGCTGGCTGAAAGGGAGGGATGGGGGAAGGGGAGCAGAGCTGAGATGAGCTGAACTTGGTCTACGACACGCACACGGAAATTGGCAGTTGAATGGGCAGCACGATGGGTTGCCTGAGACGGAAGAGCAGCAGACAGGGAGGAACAGAGAGAGAGAGAGAGGAAGATGAAGAGGGGGCAGAGCGCGGGCAAGAGCGAGAGGGGGTTGAGTAGGAAACGGATTGTAAACAATTTTATGAGCTCGCCTGCAATAATCTACGCAATTTTATTGACACTTTGCTTTTGTTGTAATTCATGCGTTGCCTTTGGGTGTTTATCGCGCCGCGGGCGATCACAGACGCCAACGAGTTGCAAGTGTGGCAAGTGTGGCAAGACTTGAAGTTAAGAGAAATGGTTTGCCCTAAGCACACAGTGACAATAACAACAACAACAACGACGACAACGACGACTTTCTCCATGAAAATCTCAATCTAATGTCGCTGATAAGCTGCCGCTGCCTGCTCTGCTCCCCTCTCTCTCTTCCCCTCTCTCTCCCTATCTTTCTCTAGGTCTTTCTTTCTATTCTGGCTGACATGGGAATGCCACAGGCTGTGCCCATTCGCAGGTGGCAGCCCGGGCAGCCCTATCTGATTGTCACCTAACGATTGACTAATGAACAAATGTGAGGGGCGTAAGGGAGTGTAGGAGAGTGTAGCGAGAGGCGGAGGGAGGTACAGGGTTGCCACTCGCTGCTGCTGCAGTAGGCAGGCCATTTGAGATAACCCTATCGAAATGTCAGTCTTGAGTAAAACAAGCTATCTCTTTATGGCATCTGTGCTACTTAATTGAGCCACTGCCAATAAAGTCGCCGCTGCCGCTGCCGCTGTCCCTGCTGTTGTTGCAGTTGCAGCTGATGTTGCCACAACAGCAGTAGCAGCAGCAGCTAAAAGCCTGGCCAACAGGTCGAGCGATCTGGCTGAGAACCAGCCGCAGCATAAAACACTTTTGCATAATTACAAAAATAAATTTAAAATACCCTCAAAATGCAACGAGTTATTGGGTTGCTCCTGTCCCTTTCCCTCCCCCTCTTTATACACCTGCCCCCTCTTGAACTCTTTTGCGATTCGCTCGCGTTGTCGTTTTCAATTTTAATCGCTTGTCATAAACTGCAATCGCATTAATTTCCATCGCTCCAGCCCGTTCCTGTTCCGATCCGACATGCAATTATATTTTATGTAAATAAATATTTATTTAAATTCCTATTTATTTATTCACAGCCTTTATTGCCCAGCTCACTGTGAGTACTCAGTTTGTTCAATAAATTACAGAAAAAAAGAAGCGTATTGCAGTTTATGACTTGTATTGATTTAGTGCGGATTTTTATCACACAGAGTTATGGCTGATGATGCGCCAAGTCTATAAGGTAAAGAACAGTTGGCAGGTTATTTTGGGCATATATTTGCAATGTTTTCTCTGTATCTTTATTATAATATTTGTAAATATTTCAACAGTTGCAGAATGTAGATTAATGTAAACATAATGTATTTATAATATTCAAAGAAGACAATTGTTAAGAAGTTGCTTCTATAGAAGAATTAATTTCATCTTTTGTAGTATATCTGCATAATAAGTAAAGAATACGAGTATATAAATAACATAGAATAAGTGCCAAGTTCTTGGAAATACATATTTGAACCATGTTCTTGGATTTATTTATCTTTCAAAGTGATCTGCTTCTGCCTATGATAATATAATATGTATTTTAATCAACTTCTTTGTCCATTTAATACTATAAAATATATTTATTTATTTATTTCTCTATCTTTCCCCTTTTTCATTTCTACCTATGATAATATTTTATTCTACGATATATTTTCAATATATTCTTCATATCTTTAGCGTATTCTCTCTCCCTTTTACCTCATTCTACTTCTACTACTTCTCTCAATTAGTTTCCTTTCTCCCCAAAAATAACTAATAATAAAAAACCTTTCTAGTCAATCAATTCCAATCGCTTTTAACACAAATGTTTTTAACTAAAGTAGCCTCAATTTAAGACGATTTTTTACACATTTATTGAGGGTCTTTATTCCATGTTTTTTTCGGTTTCTCGTAGTTCTCACATTTTCAAATTAAAGAGCGTTATTATTGACCTTTAACATTTTCACGCATGAAAGTTGTGTGTGAGAAACACAGAAAGAAACATTCAAATTATGCAGGGAATATCTTTCTTTGGGTTTGGTCTTTTTTTTTTGGTTTTGTTTTTGGGCTTTTTTCTTCTCAGGTATTTCGATGTTATTTATGGATGTCTATTTTTCAGGGACTGTAGCCGGCAGTGAGGCGTGACTAATCAGGCCGCGCTTCGGAAGGCAAACGGAAACTTTTGCCGTGCTTTGCTAATTGCCGTGAAGGCGCCGCGTCAGATACAATATAGACATGGCTATATCTATGTGAGTATGCAAATATCTAGTTATATATGTGTAAGGTGGAGAGAGAGAAGGGGAGTGGAAGATGGAGCGAGAGCAAGTCTGAGTCATTAAAGCCATGCAAATTGCGGCAACAAGTGCAATCGGCTGCTGCCTTTTGCCCGCTCGCTGCCCGCAATTTCTGCTTAATTATCATAGTGCACCAAGATGCAGCCCCTCTCCCCTCTCCTCTCCTCTCCACTTCCCTCTCCCCTCAACAGCTTGTGTGTACAACCAATCAGCGGCAGCAAGGCGCTAAATGAGCCCAAGTCGACTGCCAAGTGTCACCAGCAGCAGGAGCAGCCTGTGCATGGACAGGGGGGTAGAGGTAGAAAGGGGTTGAGGGGGGGAAGCGGGGCAGCAGGTTGGGTTAGGCAGTCGGGAAGTCTCCTAAAGTGTTGCGCTAATTTTATATGCAAATTATGGCAAAAGCGCGGCTTGTATGCTAATTTGCACTGCGCGCTGTGGCAAGGGGTGGTGTAGGGAGGGGGGGGTTTGCAATTCCTGGTTCTGGTTTAGCTTGCCCGTGCTGTGGCATAGCTTGCACTCCTCGCACGGCCACTTAACACTCTTTTTAATGATGTGCAGTCTGTGCCTCATACAGAGACAACACACATGGCAAATATTTGGAGAATGCTGCCCAGTCACCCCTCTCCCTCCCTCCTCTCTCTCCTCCTGCTCTTCCCCTCGCCCAGTTGCAGTTCATCATCTCTGCACAGTGTGTTTCGGGACTTTTATCTGGCGCAAAAGTGTGAAATTTTGACGCAACGTCAAAGCAATTTTTCGCTTCACTTTGCCACGATATGTGGATCAGTCCCAACTTGCAGCAGAGAGGCACAGGCAGAGGCAGCTCGGCTCCTTTCACCCGGCGGCGGCTGTTAATGATTTTTGAATACTTCACGCTGGGTTCATTTTAACACACTCACACACCTTGCCTTGTCTTCTTAGTCTTCTCTTTATGCCAAAATGTTTCGTGCATTCTTCATGTTTTTTGCATTTCTGTTGCGCTGTCTTAATTAGATGTGCCACATGCAACACACACAGGCACAGGCACAGAGTTAAACTTATATTTTGTGACATTTTCGGGGCATCTCTGAGTGAGAGCAATACACTTATATGATATACCTATCAAATTGTTTTTAAGTGCGGTAAATGCCGAAAATAAAAACTATAATTATGAAGCTGTCAGAATAAATCAGTTCCAGCCAAAAATCATTACGGCAACTGGGTCAATTCAACGCTGTTTTTGGTCGCAACAGCTTTTGCAATCAGCTAACAAACAACGAGACAACAAGGCAACAACAGCAAACACGAGACAAGAGCAGCAACAAAACAGCACAACAGGCAAATACCTCGCATGTAACTAAGTGTTGTTGAATGATTAAAGAAAGAGAGAGACATAGAGAGAGACAGCTATGTATCAACTACGGTTAGCAGAAAAGAGCCAAAACAAAAATCTAGAAAATTAGTAAGCATCAAAAGAAGATATTAGAAGACATAACACCCTGTAAAGTACTTTAAACGATATCAGTAAATTATTGAAATAAGTAAGAATATAAATTAATTTATTTTGAGCAATTAAATTGAGTTAGGAACCTTATAGAGAGAGTATTAAACTATATTATCATATATATTAAACTATACCCCTTATGAATAAATTGTTATTGTAAAGTAAATTGTTATATTTGTAGCATACTAAGTAGATTATAAAGACTATATACAAATTGGTTTATGAAATTAGTTTTATGAAGTTTATTATATTATTTTGTTGTTATTGTAAGTGCATATCAAGAACTATTTTCCCCGCATTATATCATATGCACTTACAATTATTCTGATAAATGCTGTTTTTATAAGTATAGTTCAGTATTATAAACACTCTTTTCAAATACAAACACTGCATATTTCTCTGCCTTCTACAGGGTACATGCTGCAAAAGTAGCTTAAGTAATTTATGACTTTCGATTACAAGAAAATAAAATACAGTATCTATCTCACTTAACATTATCCGGCAACATGCAACATGCAGCATGCCGCTCTTGCAACTGCACTTTGATTACAGGGCAGCTAGAAAAATCGGAAAAAAAAGAAGTAGAAACAATTTATGAAAATTTATAGAAAACGCCAAACGCAAATCAAGTGTTACTAAATTGTGAATAATGACTCCATTGCCGAGTCGAAAACGCAGCACAGACACACACACAGAGATACACACACACAAACACACACATACATATATAAGTAGTATGTTAGAGCCAGTGTGCTGCCCAATTTCGATGCTACAAAAGGCCAATAGAAACTCTAACGAATCTAATCAAAAGATAAACTCACGCGCGACGCCGTTGCTCGAATGAGGTTCCGAATGAGGTGCCCCATGGAACGAGGGGCAACACTCCTCCCCCCCTGCCAGTGCCCCTTCCCTTCTAACGAGTATTTTAAAGTTTCAATCAAAAATTCGTTACACTTATCCAAGGGAAGGAGGAGTAGAAGAGGGTCAAAGTGAGAGACAGAGAAAGAGAGGAAGTGAGAGAGAGAGGGAGCGCAAGCGAGTGTTAGCTGTTCAGCTCGTGCAGCTAATAAGCCGTGGCTTACATAAATGCGGCAACAATCAACATTTTGGCCGCAGCAGCAGCCACAACATGAAATTATGATTTTTATTGAGGAATTCGCACAGCGGGCGGTGTAATTAATCAGCGCGCCAATGGTGTGTGAGAGAGAGAGAAGGCGAGAAGAGGCAAGATGAGCCAGAGTAAGAGAGAGAGAGAGAGTGAGTGAGAGAGGGAGAGGGAGGTGCAATGCAGCAGCAGCGTCGCGTCGCGTGAAACGGGCGAGGTCGAGTGTCAGCAGCAAGTTCGGGGTCATGCCGCTGTGCGTATGAGTAATTTCCCTCTGCCCCCTATCTCCTCTCACTGAGGCAACGCCCCTGGCTGCACGCCTGCCCGCTGTGTAAGTGAGTTTTAACGGTAGTTGTGCCTAACAACAACAACAACAACAACGACAAAAGGCAAAGCGATCAGCGCGCGCTGTTTGATTTAAATTGTTCGCATTGTTGTTGCCTGCTTAGGTGTTGGCCCACACACACACACAGGCAGGCAAGCACACACAGGCAGGCACACACACACTCTCACACACAGCTCTTTACTTACTTTTTCAATCAAAGTCTTCAGCCGCCGCCTTCTGCTGCACTTAAGCCTTGCCTAAATTACGCCCGAAATCGATTGCAATTGCGTCGATTATCGTCGCCGTGTTGCCGTTGCCGAAAAATTTATCGCCAGCAAATGCATTTCACGCGATATTTATGTAGTTTAGCCCAAAATATATTGGCAAGTACATACATTGTATGTACAGATATCGGTCGCAGCTCCATGCAGTCGTAGTCGTACTCGGACTGTGGTCAGAGCCACCGGTTTTAAGAGGCCGCCTGCCTTGGCTTGGCTGCTCTTATCGCGGCAATTACAACGAGAGATTTATATGGAGACCGATCCCCCTTAAGTTGCCTCCCTTCCCCCTCGCTGCTCACTCTCCTACTGTGCACCCGCACGCGGCGCGCCGAGTTCAAACGTTGCCAGCCGGCAGCCAAAAACGTTGCAACTAATCGGCAACTGTTTCGCTTTGTTGCCCTAACCAGGGGAGTAGGGTAAGCTGAATATGTGATGGGGTGTGCTATATATCATATATGTACTTGATGTATATAGAGAAAAATCAGTTGTGCATTTCTAAGCACTACAGGCAACTCTTGCTTCCCTCTCTTATTCAGTTAGTGTATTCTCTTCTTCGACTTGATTAAAGTTCTCTCTCTTATTGCTTTTGTTTTTCTCGTGCCACAAATGTCGAATTAAATGGATTTTTATTGAAATCAAGTTGCGGGCCAATTGGCAGCAGACACAGTCAAAAGAGACGGAGGGAGTGGGAAGAGAGAGAGATGGAGAGAGGGAGATGGAGAGAGGGAGAGCAACAGAGAATTGCAAACGTGATGGAATCGATAGAATCTAATTGGCCAAGATAGCTGAGAGAGGTCAAAGCAATACGCAGCTGCTGGTGGAGTCAGTAGAGTGGCCACAGCTAGGCTAGAGTTGTCAGAGTTCCAACTGGGCCTAGGCTAGAGTTTTCAGAGTTCCCAGAGTGGGTAATACTACTTCCACTGTACAATAGAGTTGTCCCTTGTACTGTTTGTCAACTCATTTCATGCAGGGCAACTGTCCCATGGCCAGAGTTGTCAAGGAGACATAATACTACTCAAGCTCAATGAAAATAAGAGTAGTCACTTGAGTTTCTAGAGTGGAGTACACTGTCTCGCATTAGAAAATACAGTTGACATTGTATATTGTGCACAGTAATTAATTCAAGTTCAGAGTTGTCAATGGAAGTCACAAATACTCAAACTCCATGAGAATTAGAGTTGTCACCCTTTCAATCGTATTATGCAGAGCAAGGATTGAGTCGTCAGGAAGTGGTAATATTAGTAAGACTATTAAATAAAACTGTTGCCCATCTGTAGAGTTGCCAGAGTGATGTACAATGCACATATTATTAATCAATAGAGTTGTCATCCTTCTGTTTGTCTAATTTAACTATGTAGAGTAAATACAAAAGGGCCAGAGTTGCCACCGCTCGGCACTTGCAGTCAAATTTAATGGGAAATAGAGTTGCCTCCCATTTATAGAGTTGCCAAAGTCATGTATAATTTACATATTATTACTCTTTATTATTATTCTAGGTCACACATAGGAAAATAGAGTTGTCATCCCTCCAATTGTCCTCTTCTAGTATGCAGGACAGTAAGAGTGACTAGTATCAGGTTCTTCCAACTGTTTATAGAGTTGTCACCCCTTCCTTTTGTCACCTCTTATCAAGCAGCCCAACTGCATCAAGTTCAGAGTTGCCAGGGGTAGTAAGCACTAAGCAGACTAGGAAATAGAGCTGTCACCCGTCCGACCACGACCACGGAGAATCAGGTACTTCATACTGAGAATAGAGTTGTCACCCGTCCGTTTGTCATCTTGTATTATGCAGGGCAAGTGCGTTGTTAATTGGCAGCCGATCTTTATCTAATCGCGCCAGGAACTGCAATTCCAACTAATTACGTAGAGGAAGGGAGAAGAGGGGAGGGGGAGGGAGTGAGAAAGGAGTGCAGGCGGATGTGGACGTGGCTGGCTTGGGTGTGTGTCTGTGTGTGTGTGCGAGTGTGTTGCATGCCACAGTGGAGAGGCGACTGGCGCAATGATTTATACGTTTGTAATTTTCATTGGAGCCCACGAGCTGCGTCCAACTGATCTGCAGGGAGTGTGTATGCGTGTGTGTGTGTGTGGCAGCGTGTGTGTGTGCTTGCAACATGCGACAGGCGAGGCAAACATGGACACTGATCGCCCAAAAGGCCGGCAGCGTTGTCCAAACTGGGCCTAAAAATGATGGCCTAGACTCGAGCCGGGACTGTGGACTGGAGCGTGCAACGTGCAACGTGCAACTTGTGTGTGACACTGCAACAGCGTCGACTAATGAAGATGCGCGATGCATCATGCGCTTGCCGGGCGAGTTGCCTGCCTCATGCCCCATGCCTCCTGCCTCCTTGTGGCACACCAAAAGCCCAGAAGCAATTTTCGTAATCAGAGAAATTCATAAAAATTAAAAGAGTCATTTGCATGTTGTTGCAAGCTGCTGAAGAACACAGTGAGAGAGAGAGAGAGGGGCAGAGAGGGGGAAGAGGAGCAAACAGAGCAGCGAGCTGCGGCACGTTGTGGCAAAGTAATGCAAGAAGGATTTGCAACTGCCACAGACTGGTTTGCGATTGCTCTGCAAGAGACTGAGAGAGGGGCACAGAGAGTGGGAAGAGGGGAGGAGAGGGAAGTCAGCTCTCGGCATTTGGGTGTAAAATAAAGGAATGACTAATTTTTCAACGTTTCGACGAATGATAAATGTGGCATGTGGCGAGCCCGAGAGCAATCATGTTGCACTGTCACTTGGCCAACAGTCGCCGTCGCCAGCGTCGCTGTCTGCGTCGCCTAAGCTCACATGCTGCAGCATGTAGCATGCAGCATGCAGCATGCTGGAATTGTTGCAACGTCATAATTATCCATCCACGTCCTCGGCCAAGGCCCTGAGAATGACTAACGACTCTCTGGCCAGCAAATGGACAACGCTCAAGCCAGCTTCAGCTTCAGCTCGCAGCTCTCAGCTCTCAGCCTCTGCGCCCTCCTCACACCTAAAAGATACATCTGCAGTTCATTTACGTACCCCATAGCTAAGTTGCTGCCGCCACTTGGCATTCCGTTGTTGCTGCTGCTGCTGCTGCCCCAACGGCAACGGTCGGAAATTTGCATTTTGCCAAGTGACGAGCGTTGTCCTTTTTCCTTTTTCACTTTTTCCCATTTTCCTGCCACGGCTTAAGCCATTAAGCAGGCTCGTGACAGCAGCTCTGATGGCTGAGATTTACAGGCAACAACAAATAGAAGATATACATTGTATAATGCGAGAGACAACCAGATGTGCTCCACGGTGCACAGAGCGAGCTGTAGTTGGCTGAGCTTTAAAGCTCATTAATAACAGTGCAAATGGAGAGAATCTGTATTAGGATAGAAACTGGGAAGAGTTCAGCATGTAAATGTACTATAAGAAAGACAGAAGTAGTAAGGTATTGATCTTAGGTGTCTTTCATATAACTAAAAGCTCTTGACTGGTCATCTATGCTTGTTAAAGCTCATTAATGCTATTTGAATCTTTTTTTAAAATGATCAGGAATATAGGAAAAGCTTTTGCAAGCACATTGCAGACAAACCAACCAACAAAAGAGCTTTTGATTTATAAAAGCTCATTGATATTTATCCAAAAGCTTATTAAAGCTAGTTTGAGTATGATTGGCTCACTTATACTAGCGCAGACTATTTGAAAATGATCACGAAATGAATAATGTTGAAGCTTTTACATGCGCTCGGAATAGAGTCGCAGAATTTGAAATTTTTTCAGAACGAATATGCAATTATAAGTTAAAGTTCATAAACACTTAAACCAAAGCTGGCATAAACTTGTGTGTACAAAAGAAAGTTCACAAATATATGTTAAAATAAAGAACAGTCAGGAATCAGTCATAAGTAGTACCAGGGCAGGCACAAAGCTTCAGCTGTTTAAAGAGCTTTCTATAAATAAAAGCTCATTAATACTTGTGCAAGCCGTGACTTTAGTTTGTTTACAGTCAGTTATATCACATTGTGATACACCCACTTCCAGGCAAGTTCGCCTCATCAAACTTTAGCCAATGCCAAAAAGCATTTGTAGACTCTTCTACGCTTTTCAAGGTGGTCCGGCGACGACATTTCTCATTTTGAAGAGCCTCAGCAGGCAGCAGGCAGGCAGCAACGGCGACTCAAGTGCCAAGTAACAGAAGATGATGCCCCGAAGGAATCATTTTATAGTCATCATCGGAAGTAGTACAAAGGCGAGAAGCAGAAGGAGGAGGAGAAGAAGGAGAGAGAGGGAGGGAGAGAGATGAAGAAGAAGAGCCACAGCCAGCGAACCGGACTAGCTCGACGGTTAGTTGGTTAAACTAGTTTGGCATTTTCATTTTCAGTTGTGCTGTTCCCGCACTCTTTCCCACCTCTCCCCTCTCTCTCTTGCACTCACTCACTCTGCTCATGCCTTGGCAGGGCATTTAATGAAGTCATTAAAAGCGGCGCGTGTGGCGCGATCTCAAATTACTTCGCATAACCGAAAATTACACACAAACGAAGGGGGCTCTAGTAACGCCAGGCTAGCAAAAGGGAGCAGGAGGGAGGAGAGGAAAGAGGGTACTAGGACGCGCCCAGAGCTTAAAATAAACGCGAGCAAAAGGCAAAAAGGAGCTACAGCAAAGGGGGCAAACTAATGGAGGACTACGTCGTGGACTGGACTCGACTGAGTGACTGTCAAACCGGTAAACAAGCAAGTCGAGCGAGGAGTAAGAGGATGAAGAAGAAGAAGCAGCAGAAGTAGAAGACGCAGAACAACCTTCAACGCTGACTGCATCCGCGAACTAATGGACTGTGCAAAAATGAGTGACGCAGCATCAGAGGCAGCCACAGCGCACCCAGTGGGACTCACGGGAAGGGGCGCAGACTGCACACAAAGGGCAGTATATAGTCTATAATGCTGATATAATTAGTTAACTCGCATCGCAAATGGGCAACCTTAAGATATGAGTCCAGCTGGGGCCCCTGCAGCAGCTGCCCCAACAGCCACGCATGGCAAGTCTTTATATGAAATGGCCATATTTAGATAAGGTAACGACAAAATTTTTACAATATATATTGTGGAGTCTCCTTGGTGTGTCCCTCCTCCTGCTGCTCCTCAACTGGTAACTGCTGAGGAGCTGCGCACTGAAGCACACACGAGATGAGAGTTAAATTCGTGTTGAAATAAATTAATTGCGCTAACTTGCAACTCATGCGGCACACACACGGCACTGTCCTGCCTTGTCCTGTGCTGGTATTGGGCCAAGGCCTAGACGAGACATACACATACACACGCACGTTGCATGCCCCATTCCAGTTGAAATTGTCGTTGTCGTTGCCAAGCTGAAGCAGCAGCAGCAGCCTGCAGCATCGCGAGTGCCATCGATCAAAGTCTGCGTGCAGTTTGAGTACTCGCAGCAGGCTCAGCCAGAGGGGAAGGAGGGGGAAGTGGTTGCTGCTGCTCGTCTGCTTGGCCCATCTCGCTTTTTTGTCTCGCCTCGAGTCAAATGTCCACAAATTAATTTTCTTTATTAAATTTTCAGCATGAAAAATGACGCGAAAAACGCTTCCGCATGCGCGCTCGCACACAAAACAAAATTCAACTCAGGTGTCGACCAAATGCCGCTACCTGTCTAAGACAAGCTACGGCATCAGCAGCAGCTAGAGCTTCAGCTTGAGCTTGAGCTACAGCTTCCAGCTGCAAAGTGCAAGTCCAAGTGCAAGAAAACGTTGTCTTTAATTTGGCTAAGACAATGTGCCGTTTTCAGAGAGAGAGAGAGGGGAGAGAGAGAGCGAGAGAGAGAGGGAGAGATTTGCTGAACCGGTAGCCAAAGTTTTTAATTGATGCTGCTTGTGAATTCCTCATGCGAGTTGATTAATTTGCCAGACAGACTAGACAGGATGCTGAGGATAGCAGAGAGACAGAAGAAAGATGTCATGGGAAAGCAGAGAAACTATAGATGGAAGTCTTAAAGTAATAGATGCTGAAAGAACCTACAGGAGAGCAGAGACACAAAGGATGAAAATCATAGGGAATGTCTAAAGAAGGAACCTACAAAACCTTATTTCGTATCTGCTCCTATGAAATTAAAGGGGAGTACATTGACACTACAAAAGAATACGCACCTCAGAGTATGCTTTACTAGAGTCTCAATCTTCTATTTTAAGAGCTTACTACCTTCTGTATATTTAGCGGGATTATTAAACCTTACCTTAGCTCAGAAAATATGTTTGATTATTGACTAGACCGATCTGTTCTACAATACCATCTATTAAGAGAACCTTCAATATCTTCTATAAAACAAGAGGAACCTCAGGATTGTAGAGTACTATGATATTGATGCTTGTTCTGCTGTAAAATTCACCCATTATTCACTAATCTAACCTGACTAATTTAAAAGAAGAACCTGCAATATCTTACATGAAACTCAAAGGATGTTGGAAATAAGAGACCAAGTATCGAGGTACCCACACAAGTATCATGCACACAAAGAACTCACAACATTTTCTATTCTAACCGGGGCTAATCAAACTCAGCCTCAACTGGCAGCTAATTAAGAGCAGTCTGAAGTCAAGTAAATGCTACGATTTTCCACAAAGAATAAGTTGCTATATAAAACGCTCAACAACAAATGAATCGAAACCGAATGAACTTTAATGAGCCAAAGGTCCAGAGTGAAGTGGAGTGAGAGGGACAGGGAATGGAAATGGGATGAGATGGCGGCCCAAAAGCGGCGAGTCATTTCCACACACAACTTCAATTAGGCGCGAGTTCAATTCAATTTCGGAGAGCAGACCAGAGAGAGAGAGGGAGATAGGCAAAGAGAAAGAGATAAAGAGGAAGGGAGATAGAGAGAGAGAGAGAGAGAGACAGATTCAGAGCAGACAGGGTAAAAAGGAAATAATAAGGCGTAACTAAATAGGCGCTTTAGTCTATAATCATGACACAATTTCCGCCGCAGAGAGACAGATAGAATGGGGGAGAGACACAGAGAGAGAGAAAGAAGGAGAGAGGGGGGGGAGAAGGGTGCCGAGTTTAGTCAGGAAGTTCACATGACTTTAGCCTTCTTCAGCGCAGATGACTTGGCAGAAAAGTAAAAGAATATTGGAGCATTAATTCCATTTTCAAAGCTCGCGTCACAGTTGAGAGTTCAACATGAAGAGGTCTCAGAGTGGGGCAGTAGAAAGAGGGTATCGGGGCTAAGTAGTGCACTAAATGATGATGATGATGATGATTCGTAATAAATTCAATATTAACCAGCATTTCGTACGCGGTCCCCGCATTGTTTGCCAAATTGCCAGCGGTTTTTTTCTTGCCTTGAATAGTTTCCCGGTTGGAAAAACCCGTGAGGGAAAATATGTTAATTCCTTGAGAGTGGGGCAAGTGTCACTCAGTACTTTGCACGCAGCACATACACATATGACAGGTGCACAAAGAAGCCGAGGTAACTCACTGGGCTCTTGCTCTATAATTAAGTTGCTTAAGTGCTGTAAATGCACATTGCTGGGGCGTGGTATGTGTACAGGGTATGCGAGAGTGCGAGCACTTACTTACTATGCATAGGAAGTGTCGGCTTGTGGTTCCTGTCCCACTCTGCAGTCCGCATAATTTGTGAACAATTACGCTTTGTAATACCATTTAATGACTTCATTTTTTCTTCTGTCTTCTGTCTGGAAATGTAGACGGCGTCACGACGCAATGCACGAGGCACTTTCCATACCAAAAATTGCGATCTTATCGATGGTTTTAGATGCAGTTGAGATAGAAGTACAAATGATACAGCAAAGTGTGGAGGTAAATAGCTAAGGAAGCGGGGCTTGGATGTGTGTTTCTAGGATACTTGGAAGATATGTAGAAAAGGGGAGGAAAAAATGATATAGGCGCATTTCAGTTCGTATGTAAAATCCTTAACTTAACATTTCTTCTTAAATAAATATTACAAATCTTTTGGTTTATTGATTCTTTATCTGCTTGTAAAATTTCATAGGAATTCTCCATGTTTCACTAGCTCAAACCCCGAGATCTTTCTATTTTATCAATGTTTTTGGATGCAGTGGTTTAAAATGCCAATAATACAGCAGAATGTTGGGATAAAAAGAAAAGGAAGAGAGTATGGGGTGTATATTTCTAGAATAAATGAAAGACCTAATAATGGTATGGGGATATTCCAATTCAGTACTACACAAAAACCGCTTACCACTCGATTGATTTATTGATCCTCAATCAGCATGTCAAGTTTCCTAATTATTCAACCTATTTTACAATCTAAAATCGCAACTATAAATCGCTCAACTCTTCCATGCCTCAACTGGCAGAGCGCGATGATCTTCGCCTTATCCGCCCCATATCTGTGCCGAAGTGCTCCAGAACTCGTAAACACTTTGATGACCCTTTTTGGGCACAACTAATGTTCTATTTGCATATGTATGTGGTGCCACATGTGGTATGTGCCTCATGTGTTTCGTGTGTCTCGTTGTGTCGTCCTTGGGGACTACTAAGTGCAAAATAACTCGAGAGGCGGCGGCGCAACAACAATTTGTTTGTGCAAATTGCAAAAAGCTTTTAGTATTATCGGAATGGTAATCTGATCCGATTATCATTGACTGGTCACATAAGCAGAGTAAACTACCCAGTCGAATCTGCTAGCCTCTCTCTCTGACTAGCCTCAACTCTCAAACCGATCAAGCAACCTCAGCTCAGTCTCATAGACCAGTTTTAAGCCCTAATCCATGGCGATGTCATTAAAAGTATTTAAGAGCCACAGAAAGAGAAGGAAGAGGGAGAGGGAGACAATTGGCAAAGTTGTTGACGTTGCATTTGACTCGATCCCGATGGAAAATCGTAAACATCACTTTGCATAAGAAGAATGCTCCATCAATTGCCAAGACCGAAGACACTGGCAGGGCCTCATCGTTGTCGTCGTCCTCAGACTCTGGGCGCGCTCTATCTAAAGTGATATTAATTAAAAGATCATTTATATCAGTGCTCATAAAATAGCAAAATGTTAACCGCCACACGAAAAACGCTGCTGACATACGATGGCCTCATCAGTGCCACTCGGAATCAGCCAGTTGCGGATGAGGATGCGGTTTAGGTTGAGGATGCGGTTGAGGATGTGGCTAGAGATGATTGAGGAGAGAGAGGGGCAGAACCAATGCGATTGTGGTTGGGCAGAGTGACAAAGACAGCAAGGAGGGGACAGTTGGCTGTGGTGACATTTATATGCACTTACAGTAGGTTTGAAGTGGGATAACTTGGAAAGTAGTTGAGCGATTGATCTGATTTTAATATATGTCTGAGATTAAAGTAAGAGAAGAGACTTTACTGAATTTCAGCAGGAATGCTGCAGTCAAAGCTGAGTTACGTTAGAACATTGTAAGTTAAGGACTGCCCACAACTTGTCTAGGGAGTTGAAATTAATATGTTAACTACATTTTCTTATAAGAAAGTATTATCTATAAGTTTTCTAACTAAGTTAGGGTATTTGCTAGTGTAATATTTGATATTTAGGCAGTAACTGAAAAAGAAGTTGTCGCTCAGCGCGTTGATATTTATTGATACTGACAATGAACTCTGGGCTGGCGATGGCGTTGGTGATGGTGAAGATGGCTCGGCTCCTTCCTCCTTCTTCGTCGTTGTCGTCGTCGTCGGCTGAAGATGACAAGTTATGCAAATCGTGGAGACACTGAGATCAAAATAAACTGTACGCACACACGGCACACACAGGCACACTCACACACTCTCTACACACACACAGTTGAGTGAGCAAGACAAGGACAAGGTCATGGCTTGGTTTGTGTGGCTCTGGCTGAGGCTGATGCTGTCCGAAAGGAGTGCAAAAGTGAGAGATTGATGGCGAAATTACTTGCAATGTTTGTGCTCGTCAAGAGCGGGCAGGACTTCAGCCAGCAGAGCTTGAGAACGGAGCAGCTACAGCAACGTCCCGAAACGTAAACAAGGCAGCGGCGACTTAGACAAATGTCGCGACTCTCCTTCCTTCTCCTTCCCCTCCTGCTCCGCTGATCAATCTGCAACGCCTACCCGAAAGCCAAAGCCGCGACG
This sequence comes from Zaprionus capensis, assembly GCA_018903675.1. Classification (NCBI taxonomy): domain Eukaryota; kingdom Metazoa; phylum Arthropoda; class Insecta; order Diptera; family Drosophilidae; genus Zaprionus; species Zaprionus capensis. The sequence goes on from JAEIFN010001072.1 coordinate 7,727,059, forward strand.
GCGACGGCAACTTGGACTTGGACTTGAGCTTAGCGTCTGACAAACCTGTCTGCCAGGTGGAAAGAGAAGAAGCAGGGGGGAGGGGGGCAGAGTTGCCTTTGCCTACTTTGCGGCTGCCACAGAGAGTGCGCTGTGGCCATCAACTTGTCGGGCTGGGATGGGCAATGCCGCCGAACGACTGGGTACACCGACTGGCTACGCGGACAGCGCTGAGGACAGCGGACAGCGGACAGCAGGGACAGCGGACTGTGGACTGCGACTGGGTTGGGCTGGCTGCCTTCAATCAGTCGAACGCAATTCGAGTTGACAACATGTCGCAAATGCGTGCGGCAGGTGGGGCAGGCAAGGTAGAAGAAGCAGCCCGGGCTGCAGCATGTTACAACATGCTACACTCTTATGATTATATAGATTATATTGCCTTGGCCACATGGCATCGCTTCTCGTGGACGTTGCTCAGCCAGTTGCAAGTAATCCGCCTGCCTCCCCCCCTCTCCTTGGCTGCTGCAGCGTGATTGAAAGATTGAGTGCCAGGCACAATTAAAGTTCTGCTGCATGTTGCATGTTGCACTCGCAGCGACAATTGTCGCAGTCCCAATTTGGCCAATGGAGCAGAGAGCCAGAGACAGAGCAGAGCCAGAGCAGGTGACCGCCCAAGCCTTGTGCCATATGAACTGACACTTTGAGTTATCTGCACACGTAATTGATTTGCCCCAATGCGAGTGGAAACTATTAGCCAGGCCCACAAAGTGATTTGCTGTTGCACTTGCCAGTGGATTATGATGGATCTGGAGAGTGGAAGAAGGGAGGGAGGGGAGGCAGGTAGAGATGGAGGAAGTGCAGGAGGGAGATGAGCTGGAAGAAGTGGAAGGAGAGGTCTGAGATGCCAATGAGATGGCTCATTTGGGTTGGTTAACTTGAATTAGTTGGGATAGGCCTAAGTGACCGTCTTTATAGTTCAATTAGGTGCATTAAGTCTTTAGTCTTTAGTCATATCTCTTGTTAACTTGGCATAGTTGGGATAGTTCTCTCTTTCCATTTGCATCTCTATGCATAGTTGACGTGGGATAGTTTTATTTTAATCTCCCTCTGTATCATCTTTTTGGAAAGTACATTTGGAAAAGTTTTCATTTCTTCTTCTATTTAGTTCATATATTTCGATAGTTCACTTTGAAAAACTTAGTTCGGGTAGCTCCTTCTTCCCATCCATCCATACAGTTTATTTGGCATAGTTCGGGTAGTTCTCTCCCATGCTCTATCCTCATTTGGTTGACTGGTTCACTGGGCTAAATACGATATATGGGTCTCTCTTCCCTTTCTAGTCATATCTATAGTTCACAGTGCATACTATAGTTGCGACAGTTCTTCATCAATCTCCTTCTTACAATTTCTTTCATTATTACCTTGTCTCTTTTCCCTTTCTAGCCATATTTATATGTCACTGTGCATAGTAGATGGAATATTTCTTTATCAATCTCCTCCCAATTCCCCTCATTATTCCCTTGTCGTTCATAGGACTCAATTCCCATTTATTCATATACTTTGTATATAAAGTTCTCTTGGCTTAGTTGGTATAATCCTTTTAAACTCTCTCGCATTTCTTTTCTCTTGCTACTTAGGTTAGTAGTTATAGTTCTCTTTTAGTATCTCCCTCTTCCAACTTTCTTGTTTGTTTTCTATTCATAGTTCTCTCAGTCTCATTCACTCGCACTTCCATTCAGCACCTTTCGCACCGGAAATGCAGTAGAATTGCATAAGTTATATGTATGTTATGTCTGTTTATCGGTTCGATAATGTTTTCTTCTACCTCTGGCAAAAACAAATCATTAAATACATCAAACGTTTCTCGATGGCCTTCAGCACCTGCGCACCTGTCAAGACGGAAATGCAACAACAGGATGCAAAATGTAGGCACTGCTAAGCCTCCCCTGATTTACCCCTGCCCTGTCCCTGTACCTTTACCTGTACTCCCCTGAGCCCCTCTTCTTCTCTCTCAATATAAAATTATTGCAAGATTTACAGCAAACTTATTAAACAATAAAATTAAAGGCGCAAAGATGATGGCGAATATTTGCCGTAATTTGAGATTACTGCAAGTTGCCTCATGGCTTTCCTTCCTCCCTCTCCCCAGCCCGCTACCTGCGCTCAACTCTTTCATGTTGGCCAGCGCATTGCCAACTTTTACTGCAGTGACAACAAAACGCAAAGGAGAGACGCCAGGAGAGGAGGCTCAATGGGAAGGCGACACTGAGAGGGAGTTGAGAAGAGAGAGAGAGATGGGAGGAAGGGGAGTGTGGGGCAGTGCGTTGCACAAAAGCCGCAGCTGTTAATGAATGGCAATGGCTTTGTTGGTAATGGAGTGTTGGCCATAATGCTGCCTGCCTGCTTGGCCAGTGATGATGAGGCTGGGGATGATGAGGCGCAACGTTGACACTTGCCAGCGAGATAAGCGCGATAAGCAAAAGGCCAAAGCTGTCGAACTTGTCGCCTGGTTATGAGAAGGGAATGAAAGGGGGAAGAGAGGGGAAGAGAGAGGAAGGAAAGAAGAGAAACAGCCTGCAGTCTGTGGCAATTGGAAATGGTCAAAAGAGTTGCAGGGAAAATGTAAAGTGCAGCAAGTGCTAAGCCTGGCAGATGAGCTGCAATTTGCAGGGTATGCTCTACTTAGACGACCCCCAACAACTACAAGAGCCTGGCACACGCCTGTCTAAAATTGCACCCACAATTTACAGGGTATGACCCATCAAAATGAGCCCCAACTGCTGCTAATGTCAGTTTGTTTACTGAGCAAATATTTGACTATGACTTAAGTCGTTGTTGAACTTGCCCATTGTCTTGACCAGTCCGACGACGACAATGCAACTGCATTGGCCTAGGCCAGGCGACAAATCATGATTTGTGCCTCAAGTCGTTGCCAGGCTTACCAACACTCGTCGAGCTGCGGCGTCAAGAATGAAATTGTCAAGTGTTGACAAATAAATTTGAGGATTTCGAGGAGATTTACTTATGCTAATGAAAGACACTTGTCACAAATATACACACATAAATCCCTCGCTCTCCCGTCTCCCTCTCTTTCTCTAGCTCTCCCTCTCTCTCTCTCACTTGCACATATGCTGCCTCTACTTCTCTCTCTCTTCCTCTCTTTGCGGCATCTTCTTTGAGTCGACAACGTTGCCTTGCATAAATATGCGACACGAGTTGAGGCAAGTCGAGGCTGTGATGTTGCAGCAGCAAGTTGCACAGAGCAGAGACCAAGCTAGAGTCCCGTGGCCAGTTTCTATGTGCAGCACAGCCAAAGTACCGTAACAAATTGCCAAGTTAAAGAATTTGACGAGAGATGCAAAATGAGCGAGAAAAAGTTGTTCGTGGAATGGAAATGGAAATGCGAATGTGAATGCGAATGCGAATGGGTATAGAAATGAGTGTAGCAATGGGTATGGGTTGTGCTATGGGCACACTGTCATGGGTTCTATGGGTGCTGTGAATGCTGTGCCAGCAGACCCACATAAATATTTATGAATGTTCAAGTGAAATGACAGGATTCATCTGTTGTTCGTTGCTGGCCAAAAAGTGCAACAAGTTGAGGAGGAGAAAATGGGGAATAGAGAGAGAATTAAACTATGAGATGCCCTGGGAAAACCTACAAAAAGTGAGAAATTGTATGAAACTGTTTGGAAACATTAGGAGTGTTTATTTATAATAGGTTTTTATAGGGTATATAATGGTATAATTGTAGATTAACTGATTCACAAGTGCAACAAGTTTTTGAGGATAAATTGGAAGTAGAAACGGACTGGATTGCCCTGTCAAGCTAGAGAAAGAAGAGAGAAAACATGCAACCCTATTTTGAAGATAGAAATATGTATAGTATTTTAAATATTTTTTACAGTGTATTTTGGGCATATCTGCATATCAACTTAAATTGTGTGCTGTATACAGTAAGAGTAATTGCAGGCAACTCTAGCATTTTATGATAGTAAGAAGTCTTCTATGTCTTATACGCCTTTTTGCAGGGTATATTCGGGCATCTACGTGTGTTTTCTAATTGCCTTGCAAGCGTTTCATTTGTTTATTTATAACATCTAATAAACATCTGCCATGCATGAAGATTCTCTCTCTCATTAAAGTCACCAGATTTCACACGCTCATCAAGCATCCTGCGCATACAGGTAAACGCAACTCAACTTTGTTGTCAGGTGTAATAAACGGCTGCGCTGCGGCGACGACGGCGCCAACATTGTAAAATAGTGTAAAACTGAACTCGAGTTGAACTCCCTGTGGGTGAACTCAGCCAGATAAAACAATAAATTTCTAAAATATAACCACGAAATTGCAGACCTCTCTCCCCATCTCCCTTCCTCTCTCCATCACTCAGCTCGCGCACAGCATAATTGAGTAATTAAGCGATAAAGCACTCAATGCGCGAACGAAACCTGTTCGCACTCGACTCCGAACTTGGACTCGGCAAACAGGTTTGCGCAACGAACGGAATTCGAAACGAACTGGAAACCGAAGCAGACCAGACGCACAAACCTGGTCGAGTTCGTTTGTGCACGCACGCAACATGTTCGCTGTCGCACACGCGGTTCGATTGCAACGCAAAGCGCGATGTTCGGCTCGAGTGACAATGAATGGAGTGCAGCATGCGGGCAGCTTGAGTGAAACGTGCTGGCTGCGTTTGGAGTCAGTTCAATTTTGGCGCTCGTACGACAAAATTCGCCGCGGACGTTCGCTCTATGTTCTCTCGTATCTCGTCTGCCTCGTTCTGTTCTGTTTCGATGTTTTCATTCGGCGAGCGCGTCTAAAACAAAACTGAAGATCGCAAAATTTTGTATATTTCAATATTTATAATTGAGTTTGAATTTGTTTGCGTGTTTCGGAGTGTGTGTGTGTTGTGTGTGCGTGTGCAACAGCAAGTGCCTCAAAAAAGATAACCCTAAATTGAATTTACAGTTATTTATTTACCTCACACACATAGAAAGATTACAAATCGGTGCCAAAATAGAAAACATGTTGAAATTGAATTTGTGCAAATAAATTTCGAGTGTTGAAATTGCTAAATAAATTTTCAAAAAGTGCAAAAAAGAAGAAATAATAAATAAAAAAGGGAAGCATGTTGCATGCTTGAGAAGTTTGCTGCAAATTTGTATTGCAATCTGTTGTTGTTGAATTGCCGACGCCGCCGTCGCTGTCGCTGCGACGCCTGCGCAGCTGCAAGTTCTAATTGGATTTACTTTTTATAACATCGCAGGAAACGGAAGCGGCTGCACGCCATTTTAACGTGTGCAACAACAAAAAGAAAAAAGGTAAAAAATTCGCGCATCAAAGTGAAAAGTTTTATGCATGCAGAAATATTTCAACTGTAATTAGCCAAAACATTCAGTCAACACACACAGACACACACACGCACACTTGACATACACTCAACACACACACACACACAGGCAGAGACAGGGCACATAAACACAAGTCATAAAGCCGCAAACCTGCCAAAATTCATGTCAGTCTGTCAAAAACAGACAAAGTGGGGAAGAGCAGCAACAAAAACAAGAACGACAAGTGAGAACAGTTGAACAGTTAGTTGTGTGAGTGTGTTGTAAGGAAGTGCTGATACCCTGTAGAAAGTGAGGATTGTGAAGATTTGAAGGAAGGGTTAAAGTTTCCATTTTTGAAGTGAGAACTTCAGAACTTTGGAATGATGGAGGATACTAAAATTGACTTATGATTTAAGTAGTGGATATATTTGATATGGTTTATAAAGAGAATTATCTCGAATAATTTAGAAATATATTTTTCTTTTATTCTGAGAGTTTTGTTAGCGTCAAGAGCGAATTGAAGACAAGCTAGATAATATATATTCTCTGAATATTTTGCGAACTATCATTCACTAAATTTATCAAAGTATTACCTTATATCTTCACACTCTTCTATTTTATCCACTTTTCTTACTTATTAATATTTTCTATATCAGTTTACTTGAAACTTTATCTTATTTAGAACTTTTCAAATCCCACATCCCCCCTTTTTCCAGGGTATTTTCAACAGCTTTAAGCGACACTTTGACATTATTTGCAGTTTTGTTTAGCTTTTGTTTTTGCTTTATTTTTGCTTTTTTTCGAATGTGTTTGGCTTTGTTTTTTGGCTTTGTTTATCTACTTATGTATCAGTTGTATCTGCTGTTGTTGCTCTCTTTGCTGTTGTTGTTGTTCTCGTTGTTGTTGTTATTGCTGTGACTTTATAATGCGCAATGATTAAATTTGACAGTTGACAACATTTCTCGTTGTCAACCATTTGAATGTGTTAATGTTCCTTGCCTCATGCTGCGTTCCATTTCGATTTGTTGTAGATGCTTGTTGTTGTTGTTGTAGCTCCATTTTGTTGTTGTTATTGTAGTGTTTGTTGTTGTTTGTCGTGTGTGCATTTCGTATAAATTGACAATTCAACTGGCGTTTTACAACACAAACACACACACGACATGAACATGCCAAACATATCGGCATTGACCTGAGGTGTGCGAGTGTGTTTTATGTGTGTGTGTGTGTGTCAGTTAGTGTGTTACAAGCCACTTTGATGTTGGCATAATAAGTACATTAACTAGAGCATATAAACCCAAAATGACAACGCATTAGGCCCACTTTACAAGGGCGAGATTTAATAGCTCCCCCTCCTACTCTTGACTCTTTTTATAGTTGTTTTTCTTCTTTTTGGTTTTATAATTGCTGTTACTTTTGTGTATGGTCATGGTAAATCTGGGGAAATAGTTGAAGACCTCAGAATTGTTGAGGAATCTTAAGTAAACTCATTATAGTACAATATTTTAATATAAGAAATAGTTGCAGAGTTGTTAGTGAGATTGTTGAGGCTGTTTAAAATACAAGTAAATTTGATATAGTACCTCATATATTACTGCAGTATATCATATATTAGCTCAGTTATATTTATCTCAATTACAGCTCAAAGTTATTCCAAGCTGTCTTCGCTGTTAATACACATAATTTCCGGCAAAATATCAAAGCTTCTTCAATCTAATTAAAACCAAACAGCAGCTGTAAAATATCTAAGCAAGAAATCCCCACCCCTCACTATTATTATCAGTCACAACATTATGATAACAGAGAGAGAAGTAGAAGAAGCTGCATATCACACATGCATATTAATTAGATTACTGCTATCTCTCTCCCTCTCCCTCTCTCTTACTATATCAACCTCATTACAGCGCCACAAAAAGCAAAATAACAAAATTAATATTTGGCCAAGAGGAAGAAAACTAAACCAAAGCAGAAGCAGAGCAGCGACTGAAACTGAGCTCAGCTTGTGGCTGACGATGATAGTGTAATATGTCCGGGAGCACGTGCGCTATTGCATTAGTATTAACTGAACTGAACTCAGCTGAAAGTTAAGACCCAGAAGAGACTGTGTGTGCGTGTGTGTGTGCTGCTTGTGGCACATGTAAGTGAAGTCAGCAAGCTGCAAGCGCACGTTACGTATACGCAGTGTGTGGGGAAAAAAAGTTTCAATTAGTTGACGGAAGTCGCTGGCAGACAGAGAGGGAGAGACGGATAGAGAGTGGAGCTAATGCCAATATAATAAACAGAGATAACTGAAATGCCAATAGAGATCTGTAATTAAAAGCATGACAATAGTTGCCAGAGCAGGGCAGACAGGGCAGACACGAGCAGAGCAGGCAACACAGGGCAGCAGTGGCAGCTGTGACAGCAGTTAGAACAACAGCACTAAAGGGGGAAGGTGCAGGGGGCAGTGGCATGCAGAGGTAAATGGAGCCAGTGCTAAGCACTCTAGCGACGGCCCAGACATCAAGATCTCCAAGTGAAACAAAGGTGTCTGCGTCTGTCTCCATGTCTGCCTCTGTCTGCACTGTCTGCCGTTAGTTAAACTCCCGTTAGCAGGCGAGCTACTTAACAGCCCTCACTCCCCTTTCCCTCTCCCCCCTGTGTGGGTTACCCCTTTCTAACAGCGTCGCATTTCATTCATGAATATGTTTGGTTTGCTTTGCTTTTTTACAAAATTCGCACACATGTACATGTGTGTGTGTGGCGAGGGTTGTGCCACACAGAATCCCTCGTCTCCCTCTGCGTACTCTTGGCAGGGGGTCTCAAGTTCAAGTGCAGCTCGTGAAGGCTTCCTTCCGCTGCACTGCTTGTCCAATGTCTAGACAGACCATGTTCCATTCCTGCCTCCCCTTCTTTGTCCATTTCCAAGTCGAGTTCAAGACGCGCAAGAGACAAGAAGAAAAGAAAAACTTTTTTGTCGCCAACAACGAAATGAAAACGGTCGCAATTTGAATAAACATTAGACAATGACAGGGAGGAGGAGGCGGCAGAGAGGGAAGCAAGAAATACTGCTAGATGCAGAAATGAAGATAGACTGCACTGCGAGAAAAAAAAGAGCGAGAAGGCAAGGAATAGTGAAAGATATTGGCTTCGATTTGCGTTTAATGGGAGAACTAACTGAGGAAGACTTTGAAGAGCACTAGTATATGGGGGAAATTATTGAGAGCAGTAACTGAGAGAGCTAAATGAGAGAGCTAAATGAGAGAGCTTAAAGAGAGAGAACACATTAAGAGAAGTATGTGCGAGAACTTGCTGAAGTGAACTAACTTAGAAAGATATCGTATCTGAAAGAATACCTTCTATGTCAACTAACTGAAAGAACAATCAAAGAACTTCTAACTCTTGGAAAGAAAAGTATTTCAGTATATAGAATTATATCTCAATTCATTTTACTACCCCTTTTCTCACAGTGTAGCTGGCTATAGCTGCAAGAGTATTACAATCATATACAATTTGTCTGAAAGTATTTCATTATATTTCTAACTCAGTTTCTTCCAAGTGCAGTTCCTTCTTAATTAAGTTTCACTTCAACTCAGCTCTTTAGCTCCACTTTCCTTAAGCTGCCTTACTTTTCTCTCGGTGTATCGAACAGTGAGAATTATAATGGCGCTGTGGTCATAAATTAACAGCCTCAGCTTCAGCCTCAGCATTAACATCAGCGTCGTCAAAACGAGCCGACCCAACGGCAATTTTATCAACTCAAATAAATAAACATAAAACTATATATATGTCCACAGATAGATACATAGATAAATAGATAGATAGACAGAATACATGCACAAGTATTCGTGTGTGTGTGTGTGTGTGTTTGCCTATCGACAGAGACATCAACGAGTTCGTTTATAAAGGCGGCTAATTTGAATTAAATTCAGACAAAGAACCTGAAACGAAAGAACTCTTTGAGATTAGTGAAGAATCCACACAAAAACAAAAAAAAAACGAAACCAATTCCCGAACGTGTTGCAAATATGTTTTGGAAATCTAAAAATTAGTCTGACGGAAGTCGAGGCGAGAGCAGAAAAAAACTCTTCATCCAAGTTCGTGCTTAGGCTTAGCTGCCAAGTAAAGTCAAAGATTTCGGCTTAGTCGTTGAGCTGAGCTGAGCTCAGCTTAAAGGGCGATTGGCTACGCTTCTTGCTGGGTTCTTATCAGGGGAAGAGGGAGGGGGAAGACCTTGTGCTCGTTTTATGTAATGTTTAAGCTTGTTGCAGAACACGCGCTTAAGCAAAAAACTTTTACGGAAAACACAAAGTTGCACAAAGCGAAGAAGAGAAAAGAGAGAAAAGTGTAGAAAACTTTTTGTCAGTTAGTTTTGGCACGTTTCGCTGACTGAAAGAAAACAATTGTCGAGTGATCTAACGAACAAAGATAAAGAAGTTGTAAATAGCATTAAATATATAAGTGCAGCCCTTTGCAGACAGTTCCCACCGTTCCCACAGTACTCCCCGTTCGAGCTATGCAAATTGCGCCTCTTTATCTAATCTATAAAATGGGCACAAATCAGCGCATATGCGTACAGACAATGAGCTATAGACGAGTTATAGACGAGACGATGCCGCGCTTTATGGCTTAAACGATGCGCAGTGGAGCAGGTAGAGGGAGGGAGGGGAGAGTGAGGGATAGAGAGAGGCAGAGGCACGCCAACGACGACTTTGATAGGGACTGCTGATGAGCTCCAATTTTGAAATTATACCAAATTATTGCCAAGCAAAAAGGGGTGGGAAGAGGAAAGGGAATGGGGCAAGAAGGAAGGTGGAAGAGTTGAAGAAGAACAGTGAGAAGACAGTGCGAGAGAGAAAGAGATAGAGGCAAAAGGGACAGTGGGAAATGGAAAGGGAGACTGAGAAGAGAAACAGGGAGTGATGGTTGAGGATTTGTGGGAGAAGGAAGTAAGGGAAAAGGGAGTCAATGAAATGGGGAGAATAAGGCTAAAGGGAGTTAGAAAAGAGGTAGAGGTAGGGAGTAAGTAGAGGTACAGTTCAAGGAAGTCAGGCAGTGAGGGGCAGTGTGAAAGAAGGCACCTTAAAGCAGCTGAAAAAAGTCAATTTTGGTTTTCAGTTTCGGTTTCAGTTGGTGCGTTTGAATTGTTGCTCAGTGTAGTTGTAGATGTGGTAGATGTTGCTGGTATGGATAATGTTGTTGTTGTTACTGTTGCTACTGTTGTTGTTTTTAGCTCTAATGTTGTTGTTCTCTTTGCTGTTGTTGTCGCGCTTTGCTGTGTTTATTGCTGTTGTTGCAATACTTGCTCTCGCTGTTGCTGCTGTTGTTGCCTCTGCTGCTGCTGTTGTTGCACGTGTTGTTGTAATGCCTTGCTGCTGTTACTGTATAGGTTGCTTTGCTTGCTGTTGTTGTTGTCTTGTTGCTGTTGTTGTTGCTGTTGCTTATGTGGTTGTTATCCCTCTCTGCTGTTGTAGTTGTTGCCGTTTTGATTGTTGCTGCTGTTGTTATTTTTGTTGTAGTTGCTGTTGTTGTTTTAATTCCTTTCTGCTATTGTTGTTATCCCTCTCTGTTGCTGATGTTGTTCCTGTTGTTATTGTTGTTGTTGCTGCTTTAGTTGCTCTCGTTGTTGTTTGCCACATAACAAGTTAATTTTCATGTAAATTTCTGTTTCTGGGCCCGGCACTTTTCGGCCAGCCTTTCATTCACAAAGCCAGCAACAACAACAAGAGCAGCAGGCACAACAACAACAACAAGAGCAACAACAACCGGTTAACATAATCACTTAATTTGCCGATTGTGCTGGCTCTGCGCTGAGCTCGTTTTCGGCTCGTAATCGTGGGCGCATGCAGAGAGAGAGAGAGAGAGGGAGACAAAGAGAGAGAAAGAGAGAGAGAAGAGAGGAGCCTATTCAAATGAAAATGTGTATCCAAATCGGAATACGAAACCGATACCGATAGCGCTTCTTCCCCCATATCGATTGCCAGTGCCAGCTTAGAGTGTCAATATTATTAAGTGATGATGTTTCAAACGTTTTCAATGCTGATAAACGAGCTGAGATGCGATAAAAGGGAGCGAGAGACAACAACAGAAAAACCGAAACAACAAAAGAAGTAAAGAGAAAACAGAAAAACAGAGAGAACTCTAAGCCGAGTTGATAAATCGTATGTGTATTTATGTCTGGGCTACCAGAAAATAATTTACCAAAAACTAAAACCGGCAGCAAGCGCAGATTGAAAAGAAAAAACGTGTAGAATAAATAACAAAGTGGCCAAAAAAAGAACACAAAAAGCAAAACAGAAAAAGAAACACAACAAAACATTTGGCAAACACACAAAACAAACAAACAAAACGAGAAAACGCGAAAAAAAGCTAAGCAAAAAATTAAAACAAATGCTTGAGTTATTAGCACAACTAGCGCAGCAGGCGGCGCAGTCGACGTCGGCAGAGCAACAGTGACTGAGGCTAAGGTGGGGGCGACTGTGGCGGCGTCTTTGTCGTGGGCAGCGCGTGGGGTCAGCTAGAGAGGGGGAAGGGGGAGGGGAGTGCATTTTCTCTCTCTGTTTTGTTTTGCATTTTTATGGAAAGCTTGCAAAAATAGCAACACGTGAAAACCGCAGCGAAAAAAAAGAAGCGGAAAAAGAGCGTAAGAATGAGACAGAAAAAAATGCAGCGACAGAGACAGAGAAAGAAATGTTATGCGGACGGCGAAAAAATCTCTTGAAAATGACGAAAATAAAAAGTAAAATGCAGCCACCACTCACCCAGAACATTAACTCGCGTGTATTGCACACGGGCAGCAGTTGGGGCGAGGGGAGCAAGAAGAGTTGTGGGAGTTATGGCTGTTGAAATTAGCCAAAAATAACTGCAACTTTAAAAGGAACAATATCAGTAACAGATCAATTAAAAGTAAAACACAAAATTAAAATCATATTCTAATAAGTTGTCTGGCTTTGTTCATTTAATTGACACGACATATAAAATATATAACTCATTTATTTTTAAAGTCCATTGATTGCAGTACAATAATTCAGCACCTTTGGTCACACTGCACCTTAATATTTTTACCATAAAATATTATTACTATCAAAGCGCGCAACTTCCTTAATTTAGAGAGTGTTATCTCCCCAGCAGAGCTTTATTCATTTAAATTAAACCAACAGTAAGTCTACGCACCACCCTCGCTAACTTTGAATGTATGTCTGGCTGACTGTCTGCACTCCACAGCTGTACTGTGTGCACAGTGTGTGCGAGTGTGTGTGTGAATGTGTGTGTAGCCATGCATTTATGATGATTTGAAGCCGAAGCTCTGCAAGCATCATCAGCGAGTCACAGTGCAAGCCACAACCCGCAAACGCAAAGGCAAACGGATACGCGGAGGAGCGTTAAAGCAGCTTTAACTATAAATAAAACCGAAAGGCAACAATAGCAGCAGGTAGAGCAGAGAGGGAGGGGAGCAGAAGCAGGGGCAACACGGGTTGTGGCACACACATGCGAATGCATCAAAAGTTGCACTAAAACAGAGAGCAAGGCAGAGACTTGAGAAGCAGTAGGAGGAGGGAGAAGGGAGATGTGTGGAGTATAGAGAGAAGAGAGAGGAAGACGGTGAGGGGAGGGGAAGGGCAGGGGTGCTGTGGCAGAGTCTCAGCTCGCAAAAGACACGCAGCACAGCAAAAAACAAGGCAAAATAATAATACAAATAACTATAGATGCATAGATAGTACGCAGCGATAGTTAGATGGACGAGCCTGGAGAGGATGCGCTGCCTCAGCCTCTCAGCCTGTTGCCTGCTGCAGCCTTTGGCAACATCGTCATCATTATCATCTTTGTTGTTGTTGTTCGACGATCGGCGACGACGACGACGCGCCGTTTGCCATAATTGTTTAGTTAGCTCAGTCCGCCCTAGCCTTGGCCCACCTGAGCTGCTGTTGCTGCTGCTTCTCTCGCTGCTCTTTTGTGCAGTCATGTGCAGCCAAGTCAACGCCAACGCCAGCAGAGCAGCAGACCTGGCTGGAGCCTCCCTTTGAGCCTGGCTAAAACCTGATTATGAGTGGCTGCCCCAACATGTTGTGTATTCTAACACGCTGCGGATGGCGTCGTCTCCTCCTCGCCGGGGCAAACAAAATGCGTCTTTAATGCAAACATGCAGCCAGGCAGCAAGCAGCAGCAGCAGCAGCTTCCTTTGAAGTTGCACGAGGGGGCGGGGAGGAGGGCAGAGAGGGGCAGCCTGAGCTTGTTGCATGTGCGTACAAAACTTTAAACAGGAATTTTAACAACTTGCTTTGTACTTTGCTTGTTGCTCGAACAACAACGAACAACTACAACATCGAACAGCAACAGCAACACAGGCAACAGCATAAGCAACAGCAACAACATAAGCAACAACAATAACAACAACATGAGCTCCTCAGATTTATAAAGAAAATTTCTATGCGTCGCTGGCAGAGCCCAAAAAGGAAATGCATGCCGAGGCCACAAGCGGACGCAGTAGACGTTGATCCCCAGGTGAGTAGGAGGACGAGGGGGGTGCAGGGGTAGAGGAAGTGGCTGGCGTAGGGGACAACAGGCAGAGAGGGGGCAGTGGGGCTGTCTGCATGCCAAACAACGTGCCAACAATGACGGCGACGAGCGCTGCCAATTAGAAGATTTCATATTTTTTTCAAAGATCTTTTTCTACTTCTTTTTTTTTGTTGCAATTCAATTAGACAGCTGGTAATGGGTATGTTGCGGCAGGTTCGATAGAAAAGGTCAGAGGTAATCCACAGAAAAATATGGGTGTCATAGCAGGCAGTTAGTGTGAGATAAGCAGACAGCTTGGTGGATCAAGGCAAGTAGAGAAGGCAACTGTGAAGGGAAAGAACTTTGAAAGAAGGGAACTTTGAAAGGAGTTCAGATAAGTGAAGATACTATATAAGAAGGGAACCCCTGAAGACTTCATAGTTACTGTTACATAGCAGGCAGCTACTTTCAGTTGTATCAGCAGCATCTCATTGTAGTTAAACTTAGTTCTTTATGATGTTCGGCTTTGAAGTTCTTCTCTAAAGTTATTTTCTTTAAGTTCTTTCACTTCAAGGCCTAGTGACTGTTTCATATCACACAGCTGCTGTCAGTCACAACAGCAGCAGCAGCTCATTATAATCAACTTTCCCAGTGTCTTATCGCATAAGTTTACAGATCATTCAGTCAGTTTATAAGCTTGGCAGTCGCCCTCTTGCCTCCTGACCTTCTCCTTTCTATTGGCTATAAAAAGTAAAATAAAACTTACAAATAGTTTTATAACCTGCTGCTGCTGTTGCTGGTGTTGCATAACGCTGAGCTCATTAAGGGGCAGCCACATCCATCATATTTCCAACAGATTTTGTCATATAAAATGGATGAGGTCAAAGTTGAACGTTGATGATGACGGCACATCAAAAAGGGAGAACTAAAAATGTGTATAAAAGAGACAACTAAACTAAATAACTAAATATATAATTAATATATGCAGAAGGCAGGGGGAGGGACGGATTGAGAGAGGCATAACAACTAGACACCCCTTAGATGAGCAACTCTCAGGCATAGTCACAGTCTCTGTCTCAGTTTCAGTTTCAGTTTCATCTCTCTTCCCTTGCATCATCAACTTCTGCCATTATCGCAATAATTATGAAGAGCTAAAGTTGGCCAAAACTTGCCGACGACGCTGCTGGCTGCTGCCGCGACGGGTGGTCAGCAAATCAGCAACGACAACAACAGCAACAACAATATCTCACATTGTTGCTCATTAAGTAAAAAATGCTACTTGCAGCAAACAATTTAATTATCAATGCGAAAACGAGACAAGCAACGTCGAAATCGAACAAGGTCAGGGCAACCTCAAAATATTTTTGGCTAGAAAATTATTGATGTTGTTGGTGTAGCTGAGTTACAGCCTGGCCAAATAGTTGTTGTTGCTGCTTGGCAATTTTTGACAGCTGTTCCACATTCGCTGCTGCTGTGGCATCTACATCAAAGTCACGTTTCATCGTCTTGTTGCGCGCGTCTTGTTACACATTTCTCATCATAATTCGTTGTCGACTTGAAAGTTTGCTACACGCTTTTTGCAGCGTTGTTGTTGTTGCTGTTGTTGTTGCTGAGTTGGAGGTAGAGAGTCAAGTGATGACACATCAAGGTGCGTTACTCAACTCCTTTTACTTTGCCAGCCAGCAGCAGAAGCCACTCGATGTTTGAGGAGGGAGAAGTAGCCAAGCTGCTGAGGATATGTAAATATGCAAGTTAAGACATTTTGGCAGCTCAAAAAGGAAGGAAGAGGCAGCAATATTTGCCCAAGCTAGCAAAGCACTTATTGAATATTAATTTATAATGCTGAAGAGCGGCCTGACTGCATAAAATATTGAATGAAATTCACTTAGCATTTGGCTTAAGGCAGATTATGGCCAAGGTAGAAGGCTGCAGTGGCACTTCTGCATAACATGCGTAGTTCTGCAGGGGAAGTACAATGAAATATTGAAATAATATGAGTACATTTTAATGCCCTACAATATAAAGGAATAATCACAACAATTGCATTTAAACTCATTTACAATCTAAGTGGTTACAGTTGCACTTTCCCACAACGACCGCAGTTTGATCTGCTGCTTAGTCTCTGTCTTAGCCTTTGCCTGTCCACAGCAATCAGCTTTTGCCTGCCATTCCCCGCTGCTGCTGCCCTCGCCTCGCTTTGCATTCACAATTATCGCACGAGCTGTCACATTGCCATTACAATTACAAGAGGCAAATAAATAAACAATAAATAATAAGCCATAAAAAATACAAAATAAAATAAACAATAAGCAAAGCAATAAGTGACACAAGTTGCAGCGCTCGAAAATAAATCCCAAGCAGCTACAGCAACAACAGCAACAGCAACAACAACAATGACAACTGCAGCAGCAGCGTGGCCTGACAGGCGACAGGTAGAAGCCAATCGCAGTGCAGTTTCGTGGCATGCCCCACGATTGTGCTGCCCAGGGAGAGAGAGAGAGCCACAGAACCACAGCCCATTGATCGGACCCCTGGGCCCAAGTGCCCAAGTCGAGACACCTGTGCCAGGCCATGGAAACGTGTTCGCACGCCAGCAGCGACAGCGACTGCGGCAGCGACGTTGGCGTCGGCGTGACGCCAACAATTGCTAGACAATATGACCTTTCTATAAAGCCAAACAGACACAGCGACAGATTGAACACTCTCTCACACACACAAGCAGAACACACACATTGCACACTCCCTCTACCTCCTTCACACACACACCTTACCCCTCTCTATCTCTCCTTTTACCAGTCACTGCTGGCGACCCCCAAAGGGGGCAGCACACACCCACCCAAAGGCGTCGTCACTCGTCGTGGCGCGTCGCATGCGTCGCAAGTGGGGCAGGCAAGGGAAGGGCAGAGTTAGCTAGGGAGCTGGGCAGAGGAGGCCAGCAAGTGTGTGCTAAGCAGGGAGTGCACTAGAGGGGGAGGGGACGCAACATTGCCTTGCTCATCAAATTCTCGCATGTTGCCTGTCAAAGCGCACAGTGACAAACACACACGCACACACGTACGTAGAAGACGTTGACGTTGTGGCGGCATCTGCAGCAGCTGCTGCCAGGGCACCCTTCCCCCTGCACTCTGCCCCGCTGCCTGCAATTCCTTTGAAAAATTCCACCAGTTGCAGCCGCGCGACATTGGCGCAGCTCTTGTTGGCTTCGTTCTTTCTTTTTTTTGCTGTGTTGCTTGCCATAATGTTTTTATGATGACCCACGGCACACAGCCTCCTGTTGGCTGTGGCACCACTCCCCTGACGCCCGCCTCCCTTCTCCGCATACCCCCCCCTGCCACTGTGCCTTGCCTGCCTCTTTGTCTACGCTTTAATCCGCTGCAAGTTGTCTTTATTTTTCGCTACTCGCCGCAATTAGCTGCACTCGCAAGTAAGCTGGCAGGCAGGGAGTGGCAAGAGGGGCAGCAGCAAGCAGATAAAGCGCGGGCGAACTCTGGCTGTGGCAGACACTGTGGCATGGCATAAAAATTAATTGAAAAAAATTATTCAGACAAAGCGCAAAAATGCAATGAAATTTGAGCATCGATTGTGGGTCAGCTGCAAAGCCAGCAACGAGCTGCAAGCTTCGACTCCGCTCTCGACTCATCGACAGCTGCCTGCCTGCCTGCCCCCAAAACAGGCTCCACGTAGCGTAACCACTTAGCAGCAGCTGCAGCAGCACCAGGTAGAGCTGAGAGTCTCTGCTGCTGCTGCAGCGCGCGCGCTCGCAATCCATTTCAATTGCCGCTGCGACGCGTTTAAGATTACGCAAGGCGATTAGCCGGGCAGCTGGAAAATGCCGCTGCCCCCTCTCCAACTGCCCACCCTCCCCTTCATGCACCTTTCCCCTGCCTGCTCCTGCTGCTGTATGCCTGTGCAAACTTGTTTATTAGATGCTCCTATTCCCTGGCAATCAGCGGCACGTGCCCTCTTCAAACTATCCCCCTCTTCTCCATCCCCTCTTCCCTCTTGCTCTGCCAAGTCAGCCAACTAGCCGCACGTACCAGCTCTGCTCTTGACTCTGTGAAAAGCCGCGTGAAAAGCGCGACGAAAAATCGCTTGAAAATAGCTCGATAAACAGCTTGAAAAGCAGCTAGAAAAAAAGCAGACTATAAAATTATTATGGCTCTTGGCTTGCAGATAATTGTATTTTAAGTAGAATAATTAAAAATCAATGTTACAAAAATCGCTGTCAATGCGAAGCGAGCAAAGAAAACTTGAAACTTTGCCAGAAAGTTTTTATCTCTTTTTCCTCTTGCTCTTCTCTGTCTCTTTCCATTTTCACGTTCTTCGGACTCAGCAAGAACGAGCGAACAAAAGGAAAAACTTTTAAATATATTAATCAGTGCATAAATGACAAATTGTCAATAGAAATGAAGGAACAGAAAGAGAGGCATGTGGAGAGAGAGAGAGGGAGGAAGAGGGGGAGTAGGGGGCAAGTGAGAGGGCAATAGCTGTGTGCAGCGTGGGAGGGAGGCAGCTGCTGCAATCAACGCGCCTCGAGACGATGCAGACACAGCGCAAACAAAGTGCAAAAGCTAACAACAATAGTTAGAAAGGTGCTTAGGGGATAGACCAGGAGATACGCTGTAAATGTTAGAGTTAGTCGAGTGAAGGAGAAAATTAAAGAAATGATTTTCTAGATGGGAAAAATAGACAAATAATCATATATATCATATAATACTAAGGAAATATGAAAGGTAATTAATAATATAAACATATTCAATATGAAATAAATGGAATGAAATGCACAAAGATATAATAGATATAACAAAGATATATGTACCATATAATATTGGAAAAATTTATTGAATGCTGAATAAAGAAATGTGGAATATAGAAAATAAAATAATATATAAATTACCCATATGAAGAAATCAATTAGTTTCTATCTTTATATTCGCCCCGTATTCCATCAATGTTTTTTTATCAAAAGAATTATTTCAAAAGGATTATTGAAAAAATAAAAAATATTATAAGAACAATATAATATTCAATTTTCCATTTTAACATCTTCTAACTCAAGTTTTACAAATTTAAATACTCAACTTAATTTATCTTATTTCCAAAGAACTTCCAGTTTTACTCTACCCAGTCTTACTCTACTATCTGTGAATAATGTTTGCGTGTGAATTATTAGTTATGTTATCATATCAAATCATATCATTATCATATCACATAATTTCTCTCCACTTACCCTACTCAAGTTGCACAAATGTTTCTCAACAACAAACTCGATAACAGAATAACAGTATAAACCAGTAAGAAAAGCAACAGTCGCGCAGCACGCGACAGTGGGATACCCTTCGACCTATATTCCCGTGTAGTTTAATTTGTTAAATTTATACACATATGCATATGCACATGCTTTATAATTATTTCCAACAGATGGCGCTCGTGTTTTGCGTTCCCACGCCTCCCTTGTTAGCTGACACAAGCACTTGGTTTTATGCTCATACTTTCTTAAATAACTTCTGTGTTTATTGTCCGATCGGATTGTAATTTGGTGAATACGTAGATATTTTAATCAGCTTAGTTTATGCCAAATTATAAGGTTGTAACTTTCATATGCCGCTTACAAATTGAGTTCAAAAATTAAATTATTAATTTACGGGGGCGGTGGGCGTGGCACCTAACATTTGAAATAAACTTCATCTGCTTATAGTACACAGGAGTCTTCCTGCCAAATTTGGTAACTCTAGCTTTTATAATAGCTGAGATCTGTGCGTTCACACAGACAGACGGACAGACAGACAGACAGACAGACAGACAGACAGACATGGCTCAATCGACTCGGCTTGTGATCCTGAGCAAGAATATATATACTTTATGGGGTCTCCCACGCCTCCTTCTGCCTGTTACATACATTTGCACAAAGTTAGTATACCCTTTTTGACCATTTTCAATGGTCGAAGGGTATAAATACAGAAAACTATTTCATTTTATCTGTGCGTATCATATTTATAAAGTTAAACCATATTCCCAGCTGTATGCCCCACTGTTTCAACACTGTCGAGCAAAAGTTATGAGCGAGTCATAAAGTTTTGTGCGAGTTTAGTTGAGTTGAGTCTGCAGTTGACTTTATTATATCTTTAATCCCTTCTTGCATAGGGTATAAAAAGCTAAAACTGCAATTACACACACTGACACACACACACACACACGCACATGTTTGCTTGCTTGTGTGTGTGTGTGTAGTCAAAGTTGACTCTTGACGCATTTACAAGCGTTGCCTGCTGCCTCCTGCCTTGGTGCCTTTGCTGCCTGCCACACCATCGTCCGTTGTGTGTGTTGTGAGTAGTGTGGGAAAAGTGGGCGTGGCCACTGGGCATTAAACGGTATTTCAACTTTTGCTCAAGCTGCGCTCGCAGCGTCGCTTGATTTTATTTCATTCTGTTGTTGCTGTTGTTGTTTTTGCTGCAATTAATTGACGGGCGACCAAAAAATAAAAGAGAGACGCGTAGCATCTAAAAGTCAGACAAATAAACAAACAGACAGGCACAGGAAGAGGGCAGGGGGAGGAGGAGGAGCAGAGGGAGTGAGGAAGAGGCAACAAAGCAGCGGCAAACAGAGACGTCATCGGGGTCGACGTCATCATGTGAACTTCTGTCTGGACGAGGCAAATGTTGCTCGTGTTGCTGTTGTTCCTCTTGATGTTGTTGTTGTTGCTGTGTCTCTCTGTATCCATATCCTGTGCACTCTCTCTCTCTCTCACTCCCGTCATTAATGGATCCGCCCTAATCAAGCTCAGTCGGACTCGCCTCGAACTGACTGTGTCCACACACATCTTCGTCATTAAGTTGGCGGCCTGGCAAATTGATTCATTAGTCAAAGTGACTCTTATTTAGTAAATAAGCCGCAGCTGTAGAGGGACACAGTGGGGGAGGGTTAAAGAGGGGTATGCAAAGCAGGCAAATCTCTGAAAGCAAAGCAGGCACAGAAAACTTGATAAATTACCAGCAAAGTTCCCAGTCTACCCCTCTGCACCCTCCACTCTTCGTCTTTGTCTGCTTCTTTTTGCATTCCCTTTTTGCACTTCTATCAAATTGCATTTGATTTGTTAATTGAATCTAGCTTTTTTCCAGCTAGTTGTCGTGCTAAAACACGCCCCCCGTTATGGCTTAAAGTTATTAGTCGCATTAGTTGTCGTTTAAACTCAAACTCAAACTGGTTTGTGGCCAATCTCGTCTGAGTCTTTTGGCGCCCCCCACTGTTATCAACAAATGAGCCGCTTGTGTCACATTTTGTGTGCGTGTGCCGTCCCCGCACTCCCCCTGCATTCCCGCTAAATGTAGGCATATTTATGGTAACGGCAACTATATTCTGTTTTTATTGCCAACAAACATTAATGACAAATAAAGCGGGAAAAGAAACCTGTTAACCCTTTTGCGGCATCTGAAATCTCACTCCCACGCAGACTCGCTCATTGGCTCGAGTTTTGGCCAATTCCCAGGCGCAAGCAGATATTGGCCAAGTTGGTCAGCACTACTAACTATGTTGCTGTCGGCGTTGGCTGCACCCTACGCACATTTATGGAAAACAACAACAACATCGCAATCTGTTGGCCATTTGGGTGCGCGCTTTGCCGATTGCGAGTGGCGACTGGCGACTAATGACTGCGTGGAAAACCAATTGGCGGCTGGAAAAACTAATTAGCGGGACATGTTCGTTTTCGGGAAATTGGAAGTGAAAGTTGTTATGAGGTTAGCGGTGGTTTTTGCAGAGCTACAGAGAGAGGCTTTCATATGAAGGCGCTTGGTGGGTGAGGTCTGAGAGAATCAGTTAGAAAGGTGCAGGAGTTTTACTACAAATCTTGATTGCCTCGAAAATTTAGAAAAGGTAGAGAAGACCTTAAGGGCAATCTAGCTAAGGGCTTGAGTATAACTGGAAATGTATTGAGGGTTTCAAAAATGATTTACGCTCACTTTAATAGTGCAGAGAGTGGGGAATAATGAGTTTAAATAATATGAATCACATAGAAGAGTACAGGAAATTCCCGAAATGAGTCACAAATAATACAGCTGCAATTGAGAATCACAGAGAGAGGCTTTCATGTCATTCCATCTTTTGAGAATCCCCTAGAAAGGCTCAGCCAATGATTCACTACTTGGCGCTGCTCACTTTTACTTTTCGCAATCAATTTCGCTTGATGCGCTATCAACTTGTACAGATCCACACACTGTTCACAATCTGCAGATGTAATCTATATACTCGTATATCGACAGCAACAACAACAACAACAACTGCAGCTGCGGCTGAGAGGCGGCACCCAGCGCGACTGTGTGTGTCACCTTTTGCGGTTCTCAGCGCGTCCGCTCCAAGTCTGTCCCAGTGTCCATACTGTCCGCTGTCAGGCGTAATTTTATACGATCAGCTTTCGATTTGGCGAAGCCTGAGGTTAAAAATTAACATGGCCAAAGCGGCGATAAGTACAGATTGCTATAGGTATTGCTATGGGTATTGGTATTGGGTATTGGATGGGTTTGGCATTGGTATTCGTATTGCTTCGGCTCAATGTAATTTTGTGGTTTTGGCAACAAAAAACCGGCAGAAAAAGAGACCAGGAAAGAAAGAGAGAGGGAGAAAGAGAGAGAGAAACCAAGCGAAACGTCGCGCTGTGAGTGCAATTGATATGCTCGACCGACAGAGGACAACGAGGGACGAGTGGACAAACGGACAAGCGAACCTGCAAAGCGGATTCAGATACGCGCTCTCGGGGATTCGGAATCGGATTCGACTGCGGATTCGATTGTCAAAGCCAATTGTTGGGCCATGTAAATGCCAAGCGTGTGTGTCTTTCCATATGCCTGCGGCTTCATTCCCCCTCTCTCCACCCCTCTCTCACACTACCTCTCTTTCTTTCTCTCTTTCAGTCTGTTTTATGCGATATGAATTACACAAGTTTCCTGGCAGCGTTTTTATGGACCTTTTCCTCTTTATTATTATGCTGTGTGTGTGGTGTGTGCACGAGTATGTGTGTGATGTACGTGTGTGTGGTGTATGTGTGTGGTGTGTGTGTGAGTGCTTCTGTGTGTGGCTGTGTCGTTATAATATAATAATTAAACGAATTGCCAAAGTGTGTCCGTAACAGACGCGCGTTGTTCGTCAGGCTCTGCAATAGCCTGAAGCGTTAGAGATGACAGAAACTATCAGAGCAACGTTTAATAGAGATGGAAGTTGAGTCTAACTATCGAGGGCTCGGATAGTTGTGAATGTTATGCGTTGCTAGACATACATAGATACATCTCAAGCTACTGTTCATGTCTTTTTCTCAAGGCTCCCCCAAGCTAAGACTAAAAAACGAGCAATAATTAGAGATGAGAACCGTACGCATACTATCGATTGCACAAATTAGAGGTGAGAGCTATCGTTTGCCATTTATATTTATGTATTCTAGGTATTGTCTGAATGAATACTTAAGTTGTTGTTCAAGTCCTTTTCTCAAGGTTCCACCAAACAGAAACTCTGAGACGAGCAGTAATTGAGATCAGAGTTGCTGGCATACTATCGATTGCATATAATAGATAAGGCAGTTGCCAGAAACTATTATCATCATAGACTTGTGCATATTTTGGATAGTTACACAGGTACAATACTTCAAGATTATGTCAATTTATGCTTCAAACGCCATTCTGCATATACAAGAAAACCATAGACATGAAAGCTGAGCATAACTATCGACCATAAAGACATATGAACATTATGCATGGCAGATACTTCAGGTTGTCTCAAGCGGATGTACAAGTACTTTTCCCACACTCTCATTTCCATGTTGCTCCAGTTTGGCTGTCACGCTGCCATCTCTAGCTGCAGTGCGTCATTGCCAGCAGGGGCAGGCAGCATTTAAGCACAGACCCAGTTTTTAATATGTGTTTCTCGGCTGCTTGGCTTGTCGAAAAAGGGTTTTATATTATTTTCCTTCCCGGTTTTACTGCTTTTATTTGTTCTTTACACTCGAGGTGTCAATTTCAACGCCCTTTTCTTTTGTTTGCCATTGTACAGGGGTCTGCTGAGTACTTCAAATACATTCAAACGCGTGTGAATACATGTGAATATTACGCTCGTTTTTAATTTCAGTCAAATTATGCGAAATACGTTTCTGCACTACACTGTGCGAAATTTGTTATGCAGTCAATGCGGAGGGCGGCTTCATTTGGTGGGCGAACATGACTAAAATCTATAAATATTGCCAGCGTGTTGGGCTGCCACACCCACTGTGCATACACACACACACACGCCTACAAAATGTTTAACATAAATATTTGCAAATTTCTCGAACAACGGCGACGAATTAAAACACATGCATAAAACTCGTATAAATTGCCTTTGACTTCTGCCACAGCAGGAAGAGGGGATGGGAGGGGGGACAGGCACAGTAGGCGTGGCAGGAGGAGGAAGTCTTCTTTGGGGCGTTGGAAATCAGCACCTCATCCGTTTGCTCAGCCTCAGCTCCAGTGCAGGCATGTGTGCTATGGATGCTGCCAAGTTCTTTTTTGGGGTGCGGCTAGAGTCGAGAATGACTTGGCGGGGGGGCGTGTGTGTTGTTGTTTGAGGGCGTGGCAGTACTGTACATATGAGGCAAGATTTGCATGTGCTTCGCGCAACTGACAACTCAATAAAATGTCGCTATTTTAATTCTTTGCCATCGCTCTCTCTATCTCTCTCTCTCTCTGTCCCTTATGATGTCGGATGTGACAAGACGCATGTTGCATGCCGCAGCATGTTGCATGTTGACGCGTTTATTGCCATTAAACATTCGTTTTGATGCGTTTTGATACCGGGAAAATAAAGCACATTAATATGGGAATAAAGCAGCCGCAGGGGATGGCAGCAATAAGTCCGAATAGGGGAAGATAAGTGGGGAATCTTTAAAGGAAAATCATGAATTATTTATTTATTTAAAAAGTTGCATTATAAAATATTTATTGTTAAGTCACCTGGCAATTTGGAATAAAACAAATACAATTCTTAGCCTTGATTTTATCTCTTCACTTTTTTTGAATTTTAACCTTTCCATATTAAGCTTTCTTTACTGTTTATTTATTTATTATTTATTTATATATATTATTTATTTATATTCCTGTCCAACCATATAAAGTAACTACATACTCGTGGGCAAACACCAGGGAATTGTGTGTTTGAACAATTAAAATTACCATAGGATACAATCGCTTCGATGACCATATGATGGTGATATTGGTGATATTGACACAAAATTTAGTATATCTAGCTCGTCTGTATAGTTTCTGGGATCTTGGTTTTTATACAGACGGACAGCCAATTGTTACTTTCTGTACAGCTCTTAATAATGGTTTCTGTACATTGGCTACATGGAAACAAACAGTGAATAACAGATAACAAAAGCAAGCATAAGTTAGCAATTTTCCTGTTTTTAATTTAATTTGTATCACATTGCCAGTTTGGGCCTTTGAGCAGAGTCTTCAGGTGTGGTAGCTCGCTAACAATTCACATCCTCATAAAGACAACGTGTTGACAACAAAATTAATTCAAATTAGCTGCAGCAGCTGAGAAAGAAGCAGCAGCAGAGGCCAGAGGAAGCCGAGGAGGAGCAGCGAGATAAGCACAGAGAAGCACAGACTCGCACAGACTTGCAAGGTTAACTGAATTTCAACAACTTTCGCTGAGGGCTTTGCGTGTTGCAAATTCACTTGCTTGCCGTGCCACAGCCAGCTGCAACAAAAAGCAGCTCAATTACTTGCAACTCGCTGTGGCAAGTACTCACTTACTTACAGGGTATACGAACTCGTGTAATTGCAATTTGCCCTCACTCTGCATACATAATTATTGTCGAATGCGTTTTTTATGAGCTGCCGACATAATTGGCCTGATTGGAAGATGATATTTGCGTGACGACGCTCAGTTCGGGTTGGGTTGTGGTTCGGTTGCAGCTTCTCCTTGGGAGACCTGTTCGAATTGTCTTTCAGTAGACGGTAGTGGCCATACAAAAATGTACACACGGCAGTCAGGCACTCAAAGCGCCGCTGTCTAACATTCTGAAGTGAGACATTAATCTCAGTTAGGTTTATCTTTGATGCATAATAAATGAGGCGCTTTTAGCCGTCGCTGCCGCTGAGTTTGCCGGCTAAAAGCAGCTATTTATTAATGCTCAAAATGAACTGGCCAAAAGGAGAGAAGGAGCGAGACAGAAAGAGAGTGAGAGACAGGGAGAGATGCCAGGGCAACCATCACCACGACGACGTCAACGACGTTGGCGATCTTATTAACCCAGTTTCCATCGAGTTTCCCCAAAAAAATAAAAAAGAAAAGAAAAGACAAGCGTGAGTTGCAAGGAAAACTCTTTTTCTCTGCATTTTTCTCTCTGTTTCTGTTTTCTCTCTTTGCATTTGCATTCCTTGCCTCGTTTTTTGTTTGTCGCTAAGAAGAAACTTTTGCTGCCGAATAAAAAGGAAAATCTGCACAAAGAAAACACACACAGGCAAAATTGCAATCACTTTAGCACGGTATCTGCTACTCGCTGCTCCTTCTCTTGCTCTGTTGGACCCTGTTTAAACAGCTGCCGGCATCAATCTTCTAATGCGTTCAAAATTTTGCGCTGTTGCTGCAATTTTATTGCCGACACGAGGGAGAGAAGCAGCCGCGTCGTCGTCGTCGTCGTAGTCGTGGTGGAGTGTTTACTTTTCCTGTGCTGTGCTGGGTATACCCTAACAAAGAAGGTGTTGACTGGGTCAACAAGGCTGGGCTGGCGCACAAAAACAGAGCACAAAAACTGCCGAAATTGTGTTGCTTTTCTTTGGAAGGGGAAAAGTTTTTCAGCTCAAGTTGCAGAAGAAAAGCAGCAGATACTCTTAAGGTGTGCTGCAACTATCTATAAAGTAAACGAAACTTGGGTAGTTCATGAAGTTAAGTGAGTGCAGCCATATCCCAGCTAAAGATGCAACATTTAACTCAAAGATACTTGGCAAGTGCAACAAATCAGGTTATTATAAAGTAAACTAAACTCGAGGAAACCATAAAGTTGAAGAATGCATAAGGAGAGAAGGTAAGCAGAAAATGAAAGTATTGAGAAGATAGTTTATTATATAGTAAAGTAAGCTCAAGTCAAGCCGGGGTAATGAAATTGAAAATATCTATAAAACAGTTTTGTATAGAGTAAAGTAAACTTCACTACCCTCAGAGTCAAAGTATTTCAATATAAACAACTCAAATATACCTTCCCAACTGCATCAATAGTCTCAATTTCCTTTGAAAACAAACTGAAGTATTGAGAAATCAGCATAGCCTTTTGTTTGTGCTATTCTAAGCAGCTTCAAAGTATCTTTGAGATACTTTTTCAAGGGCATCGCGCATTCACTATAAATATAAATTTCCACTTTCCTCTTTTGCTTGAGTTGCCAAAAAAAAAAGAGCCGAAAGACAAAAAATTGCCTGCCTCCGCCTGTGCCACATTTAAGCCGAATTGACTTGTTGTCACGCCCCCAGAACCGACGGCAGCCCCCCGATGGCGCAGAGACATGCAAATTTATGAAAGCGCAAGCGACTCGAGTGTGTTTCGTATTATTACCTTCTTTTTTTGTTGGTTTCTTTAGGTTTTTTGGCTTTGTTTCTTTGCTCGTATATTAATTTTTTTCGGTTTTCTGCCTTTGGCGCTGCGTGGAGTGTGACGTAGGAAGAGAGGAAGGGGGGAAGGGGGAACTGGAGCTTGTTTCGTGCCGCGCCGTTGTTGTTAATAATTCGCTCGCATTACGCGCGATCGCGAGGAAGATGTCGTCTTAATGACTTCATTAATATTGAGTAAAACACAGTGAGACAACGACGAGCAGTTGAGCAGCATGAGAATGAAGAGAGTGGAAGGGGAGGGAGGATGTTGCAAGTGAATTGTGAGGCAGCAACGCGAGTTCGCGCTCAATTGCCAAAACCTCAAAATGCGCTTCACTTGCAACATGGTGCAAGGCTGCTGCCTCTTCTACTTATGGCTAATGTTCTCCTTGTTCTTATTATTATTTCCGCTGTGAAAGAACGTTTATGCGCAGCTCCTACCTGCTGCTGTAGACATTGCCATCTCGCTCGCACTTCTGCTCTCTCTCGCAATTAAAATTAATTTCAAACTTAAACGGTTAATTTAATAAAAATGCATTAGACGAGGCCGAGGCTGAGGTTGCTGCAAATGCCGGAAAAGCTATAAAATTATACACAGCTAATGATGAGAACACTGCGAAAGTCTTTTATATTAATTATATTAATTAAAGATTTCGATCAGATAGCTGCGTGGAGATAGTGCTGCTAAGTGTAGAGTAGAGAGAAGGGAGGGGAAGGTGTAGCACTGGGTGTGCTAGGTGAGAGAGAGTGAGCGGGCAATAACTGCTGGCACTGACTGTGCTAAAGGTGAAGCCTGAAGATGATCACTAAATCAGGGTATGGGGAACTTTGCAGCAGTAAATATATCCAAGATCTATTAAAATTAACTGAATTAGTTAGGCATCTATTTCTTTCTCTCACTCACTCTTTTCTTCCTCTCTATTTCCTTCATCTTTCTGTCTTCCTTTTGTGCTCTTTCTTGCTCTTTCTTATGACATTTCTATTGCAATTATCTAACTTGTTATACTTTCTCACTTTGCATCTGCCACTTCCTCTCCTATTGACATACTAATCTAGTGTAATTCCCTAACTAGAGTTTCTCTCTCTTCTCTCTTTCTCTCTCAATCTCCAACTCACTCTTCTCTTACTCAATCTCATACTTACACTCCCTCATCTGCTCTCCCCTGCCTCACTTTATGGCTTTATCTCTTGCAATTGCCTTAATTGTCTTGCTCTCTTTCTATAACCCTCTTTCTCACTCTCTGCCTCAATCATTTCCTGCCTCCCCCTCCCTCTATAATTACCATTATTGTTATCTCTGCTCTACAAAGTGAAAATGATCCACCCTCCACCGCACTATGGCAAATCTCTAGCATTACTTTCTCAGCCATTAAGTTGTCCCAGATCGGCGCAGTTATCTAGTTATCTAGCCAAGCCTCAGCCCTCATTCAGCTCGATCTTGGCCTGTCAAATGTAGGTTGTATGCAACGCCCCGACTGCGGCTGTGGGTCGTCGTCGGCTCTGGGCGTTAAATACAGGCTGCAGTCTCTATAAATCAGGCATATTTCTCAACACCTTTTTGGCCAGTTTGCTGGTTTGGATCGTCGAACCTCTCATTAAAAACCATTAAGCAGAATATTCAGCTGTGCAAAAATTATGGCGTAAATGATACCGCGACAATAAACGATCACAAGGGGGGCAGCGGGAGAGGGAGCAGGTGGGTTATGGGGGTGGGGTCTAGCTGTTGCCGCGAGCTGAGCTCGAGCTTAACTCGGTTTCTGTGTCATTTTCTTGTCTGCAAGTCGAGTTTGAGCGTCAAATAAATTTTCGTTTACATTAAAACAACAACAACAACAAACATTGCCATAATAACAACAACCATAACTGCAGCAACAACAACAATAAGTGCAACAACAATAACTGCTGCAAAAATATGTACGAAATAATTCCCATTGGGCTTTTGTTGTTGCTGCGTTAGTTTGCAAGCATTTGCAACAATTTGTTATTGGCCATTTAAGACGTTTGTTGTAGCTGTAGTTATTGTTGTTGTTGCTGTTGGCCGTTGGCCAGAAAACTGTTGAGTGTTAATGACATTTTTATGTTTTAACGCTTGAAAACGCCGCCTCGGCAACGTCTGCGGCCTCTTTGGAATGGGAAAGCAAGTCGAATTGGAAAACCAACTTGAACACGGCTAGTATTGCCTTCTCTCTCACCCCCTCCCTCTCTCTCTCTCAGCTCTAGCTGCAACTGCTGCTCAAGTGCAGCTCCGATTGCCGTGTGTTTCTGGCAGCTATTTGGCATTTGAAATGTTGCAAAGTTGTCGCGCGTTTGCTTTTGAGTAATTGACTGCTGCGCGAGTGTGGCATGCACCATGGCCAGGTTGCATGAGGATGGGCAGAAGTAGAGGCAGTAGAAGAAGCAGAGTAAGTGGAAGTGGCAGCCAGAGGCGTCGCCAGGTGGAAGTGCAGTTTGGCAAAGACGTGAAAGGTGCGCCAAAGGTTTATTGAGTTTTTCCCTGCTGTGAAGGTCGACTAATTGAAAACGAGTGAAAATGCTTGACTGTTTGGGGCCAGGCCCTTAAGTGTTTGGGGAGAGAAAGGGCTGGGCAGAGTTTGTAGAAGGGCTGGGAAGAGAGAGAAGAAAAGAATGTAAAGGGAGAAGAAAGTTGAACTGTTTGTCTCGCTGCCTTTGTCTATTTAACTGATTCTTTCTTTGTAGAGGATTTGTAATGCTTTCTCGCTCTTCTACTTGCAACTCCTTAGCCTATTTTCCTCTCTCTCTCTCTCTCTCTCTGTATCATTCTCTGTTTTCTTTCGCCTTCTCTATCTCTTACTCTCTACCTCTGTTAAATTCCTATTGTCTCTTACCTTCTTTCTTTCTTTTTTTCTTTCTCTCTCTCATTCTCTCTCTCCCTTTCTCTATCACTATTTCTCTCTCTTTTCCTTTATTTTTTTTTATCACTCTTTCTTCTCAGTCACTCCTCTTTTCCCGTATATCTCTTTCCTACTCTCTTCCTGCCTCTCTGTCTGTCCGTCTGTCTCGCACTCGATTGAATTCAATTCGGCGTGCAACTTGTGTCAACATTAATTAAATTTCTGCGCACATTTGCGAAACTTTTGAGCAGCTAATTGGATTTTGCTTGCAACCAAAACAGCAACAACAACAACAGCAACAGCGAGTGGAAAAAGGAAACTAAAGCAAATTCGCGTGCAACCGCGCACTAATAACCAGCGAGACAAACCCAATTGGAGGACAACGGAACACAACAAAAAGAAATGAAATAAAATGAAACGAAACGAAATGAAATAAAATAAATAATCCGCAGCAAGTTTCCTTTTGCAGCTCCTTCTGCTACTGCTGCGGCTCCTTCTGCTGTGCCGTGGCAAGTTTTTCAAGCGCAAACGAAGAGGAAATGCTCCTATTAAGTGTGTGTGTGTGTGTGCGGGTGTGTGTGTGTGTGGTTGTTGTGCATATTCCTTTGTTTCAGGCTTCACTGGAGCTGAAATTTCGCAAATGTTTTCTTTGGCCATTTGGTTGGCGGCGCTGCTGCTGCTGTTTTTTAATGATTTACGTCGCTTTAACGAATTTTAGTTCGGGGCAGGTGAGGCCAGTCGAGGGAAGCAGAGCAGGGGCAAAAGGGCAGTGACGGGGTCAGGGTGTGAGGTCAGGGGCAGAAAACAGTAGCAGTAGGCAGGCGAGAGAAAAAGAGAGCCAGCAGGGAGGTGCCAGTAAAGAGGAGCCAGGGAAAAGGGTCCAGAAGAAAGGTGCCAGGAGCAAAAGGCAGGAAACAGGGAGGTAGAAACAGAAGGCAGGAAGTAAGGAGTAGTAGCAGGGGGCAGAAGCTAAAGAGAGAAAGAAGAGGGGCTGAGGTAAGAAGAGAGGCAGGAGGCAGTCACTGTTTGGCAACCTGCACGTCTGTGCAACTGTTTGTCTGGTCGTTTGTTGACTCACCTGACTCAAGTGCGTGTGGGCGGGAAGGACAAATAGACAGAGAAAGAGAGAGAGAGAGTGATGTGTACAGAGAAAGGGAGAAGAGCTGCACCTACTTCCAGGCAGTTAATCCTACCCTGCTCTTTCTCTGCTCTACGCCTACCTTACCTCTTCTTCTACTTCTACTTCCACCCTTTTCCCATCCCCCCTACTCTCACCTCACCCACTACCCCTACCCACCTCCACTTCCTCTTTAAGTGCAACGACTTTTCTGCTGCACTTGCTGTGCCTACCCCCACACCTCCCCTCTCTACCCAACCGCCCACGCCGAAAAACACAAGCCTCGCTCGAACTAATAACACTTAACCCAAGCAAAGCGTTAATTATGGCAAAACTTTTCCGCTAAAAGCGGCTAAAAACCGTTTCCCCATAAGACACACACAAAAGCAGCTACTGAGACTTGCTCCCTACCCCTCTCTCCATCTCCCTCTTTCCCCTTCTCTCTCTCTCTGTGCCTTCCTGAGCAAGCAATGCATGTCGCAACATATCAACAAAGGATGCAGTTTGCCTAGACGCAGTCTCCAGCCTCCCCAGCCTCTCTCCCTCTCTCTCCACTCTCCTCTCTGCAGTCCCCTCTCCACTCTCCAGTCTACACTCGGCTTGTTGTTTTGGTTGTTTTTTGTTTGTTTTTTTGTCGGCGCTGCAGACTTCAGTCAATGCACTCTCTATGACGTCGACAACGACGACGACGACGACGACGTCCGCGTCTGACTGCACAAAATGAAAAAGTTTCGAAATAAAATGCTGCAAATCCAAGGCCCAAACGGAAAAAACTTGGCAAAAAACAAGCAGAACGAAATAAACTGCATAGGCTCGTTAGGCGGGGCATGATGGACGCGAAGATGCGCTGTAGTACGATGTGAAAGGGTATTAAATGAGGAATATATTATATTGTATATATGTACATGATAAATATATGTCATACTTAACATATCGTATTCAATTAAAATTTAACTAAATTCAAATGCATTTTTCTTAGTCATCTCTCTGCCTCACAGGGTATTTCCCTAGTCAGTCACCCCTAGCAAACACCACAAAAAAACGTAGAAAAAAAAACACGTTGCATTTTTGCAAAAAGCTAAAAAAAAACGATTATTATTAACGCCTGTTGGATATGCCACAGGACGATGTCTGGCTCGGCTGCGACTTCAGCTCGGCTCAGGCTACTGTGCACACACACTTTACCTCTTGTTGTTGTTGTTGCTGCTGTTGCTGCTGCAGTTGTCGTTGCTGTTGCATGTTGTTGTTGTTGCTTGTTTTTCTTTTTTTGGTGCATTCGCCTGCAGCAGCTTTGGATGCAAAATGCATCTGGGCAAAAACAACGGAGCAAACATGTCGTCGCCCAGGCCTCTCTCGCTTTAGGGGGAGTAGGCGTAGCTCTGGCATGACTGGCAGTCGCTCGAAGTGCCCCAGCCCCCCCCTACGCTGCTCCTACTCCTCAGTCATTAAGCGCGCTGTTGCACTTGAGCCCCCGTTGCAGGCATTGCTTCGGTCTCGGGATTTGGGGAGTGCATCCTGAGCAGGCTCGTCGGACGTTCAGTGTGTCTCAGGCAGTTGCAAATTACGCTCTCAGACTCAATTGTCTTGCGCCTCGGAGACTTCCAGTGCTCCCCCCCAAAAAAACAACAACAACAATAGCTGCATTTAACGCTAGACAGACAGAGACGGAGAGGGAGAGGGAGAGGGAGACTGGCAGACGGGGTAGACAGACAGCCGCAGACGGTCACAGACTTGGACTGTGACTCCAAATTGCAACGCAGACGCTGCTGCCTCAACCCTAAGCTCCCTCAGGGGTAGGCGTGGCAGGCAGAAGCGTCGCGTCATCGTCGCGACATGCACTTCAGTAAAATTTTTGTATATGTTCATTAGAACGTGTTGCAAATGGTCCTTAAGGCGCCCTGAAGTAGGCAACACTTTTGGAGTGTGCATGAATTTTTAGACTGCCCCTCCCCCTTCATACAACCAGGTACAGTTGTGCACGCATTTCGGCTGAGTTCGCAACCTTTGCCTGCCACAGCAAGCACACACAGCACAAAATATTCCCCATTTGAATTCAATTATTAAAAAATTGTACCACAAACATGTTTCGTCATGCAGAAATGCCGAAACCCAAATACTGTTAACGGATATAATAATACAACAATTTTTTCTCTCGTTTCATTCCAGAACTCGTTCATGTATTTATGAGGTATGTAATAAAAAACCAGCTATTTACATATAATATGTTTTTATATAGAATCAACATTGAAAGCAGCTTACGTTGACGGCAAAGAGTCGAAACGCAAATACGTAAAAATAAAAAATATAAAATCGTAAACGAATCTATTATGACAAGTGCGTGGGCTGCTGTTGCTGCTGCCTGCTGCTTGCTACACATGATGATGGGGGCACCACCAGCAGCAGCACCATCACATCATGTCAAACGGCAGCCGCAACAAGCCAACAAGGCGGAGCACCACAAAGAGATATAAAAAAGAGTTAACAACATATGCCAAAGGGCCGGGCCACAAATGGATACTTAAAGCCCGGCATACAATGCTGGCCCGAAAACGGCAGCAGCAGCAGCTCGTTCGATGTCTTATTAGATGCGGCTTTGATTGACAACTATGTTGAAATATGAAATTATAATTTCATAAATAGATGTAGAGGGGAAAACAAAAGTTAAGCGGCTTTATAATCAGGTAATTGCCGCAGCTATTAGGCCTGGGCGTGGGCCAGGCACAATGGGGAGAGAGAGAGATCTACGACTGCGATTGAAGGTCAATGACAACACGTACTTAATTGATTATTAACCGACAATGTCTCGGACTCAAGACAGCCTCACACTCTGGCCCAGTCAACCTCACCCTCTCAGTCTGCCTCTTAGCCCCCTCTCAGTCCCCCTCTCCTTGTCAGTCTCTCATGCAGGTCCATTATAGCGCGCTGCTTGATTGTAGAAACATGTTTTAATTTCATGCTAAAGATATCGTATTAGTATCGGAATTTTAATTGCCACCAACTTAGCCCAGCCTTGCCACCTTGCCACCGTGTCCGTTGTCCGTTGTGTAGTGCTCATGAACTAGAAAAGAAAAAAAAACGTTAGTAAACTGGAAAAACTAAAAACAGCAACTGCAATCGGGCAATCGAGTTTGCTTTTATGTTATTGTTATTGCGCTCTCTGTGTTCGTTGTAGCTTGTAGCTTGCACACCATGTGAAGGTGCCACATAAGTAATCCATGCCACATGCCACATGTTGCACTCGCTGTTGCCGCAGGCCAAACAATTTTCACACCAATCCAATAGAACATAAAGTGTAAACCAGAAAGCAAAAGCAATCAGTGCAAGGAGCTCAGAAGTTTCAGGAACCTCTTTAAAATTATGGAATCCCCTGGATGAGAGTTCAATATACTCAAAGTGTGATAGTTTTATTGGTCAACTGTGAATATCTGTGAACTCGATCTTGATATTGATATTGATCTTCCAACCGAAAAACGCATTCCATTGTGATTAAGTAAGACAAGTTTTCAACTATCTTGTAAATCATAAATCTTAACACATACCAAACGATTTATAATTAATGTGCACGTCGACAGAGGTCAATAATTAACTGTCTGTCTCGCTCTCGCTCTCACAAATTTGTAGACACCATAAATACAATATATAGTATATAACATACACAATGGCTTATACCATGTATAATCCATGTATAATCCACCTCGCTCAGCTGCCATAATTAATCGATTCTTTATTTAAATCCAGCTATTTGTTTATTTGCTTAGATAACTTATGTGCGATAGCCGAGAAGTTTATTAATTGAACAGCCCCGAGATTAGTTATAATGTCAGCTGTTTTTCTAGAGAACCCAATTTGTTGGCTGTCGGTGTTGTTAAAATAGTTAATAGAATTTATTTCATAAGATCTCAAGTTTATTTTTGATAGAAAATATATTGGAAGCGTGTTAGGAAAGCTATGGTGGAGTTGCTTTATACATATCTTACAATGTACAATATAATGCGCTGTAAGAGTTTTGTGACAGGGTATGATGATCACCTATGTTAAATATTGGTTAGCTATATCATTAATTTGTTCACCAATTTGATTTAGAAATTGTTTGGGCGATAATTTTGAATGCAAAATAAATTTAGTGAACAAATCATGAATAAAATGACATCAGTAAATTTTTGGGCATGTTATGAGTGTTTGAAGTTGAAAAAATGGACCAAAAATTCTAGTTAGGGGGAATCTTAGAAAAGTTAGATATTTTTAAAAACTTTAGCAACTTTAAATTTAAATGTAGAATTAATCTAGGTTAAAAACTCAAGAGAAATATTATTCCCCATGAAGATAAGATGTTTTATGTGTTTTAGAAGCAGAGAACACACAACAAACTTGCTGTAGAGTATTTTAGCGTATGGCAACACCCTTCTCTCACTCTCTTCCATCCCCCTCACTCTTCTCACTCTCCTTCTCTGTCCAATAATTACTGTGGCAAACTGTGCAGAGTTTTTAGTTTACGAGCGAATAAATGTAATTGGATGCGCTAAAATAGTGGTTAGCCATATGAATACCCGTGCGAGTACCCACCCAGACTCGACCCGAGTGTGAGCAGAGTCTGTTTATAAATTGTACAGAGCCTCCTGTCATTGCAAGTGTGTGTATATGAGTGTGTATGATTGTGTATGAGTATGCCTGCGTGTGTATGTGTGTATGTGAGAGTGTACACTGCAATTTGCAAGCGTAGCACAGCGAATAGAAAACTGCGCATGGGCGCAGGCAAAACGTGTCATCATCGATTACGTTGAGCCGGGCACAGTGGAGCCAAGCTGAGGCGAGGTGAGGCAAGGCGAGGCGAGTCCAGTCGAGCTGAGCCTCGCACTTGCCGCCAGCCAGGAGCGGCTGCAGGAGCTGGGCAGGAGCAGCAGCAGCAATTGCTGGCAGTTGGCAGACAAGTTGCTGTTGCTCCTCTGCTGTTGCTGTTGCTGCTGCTGCTACTGCTGTCTGTCTGTTGTTGCCAGCGCTTTGTGTTATCGCGTCAGAAGCTACTATGATGGTGATGATGATGATGCCGGCAATGGCAAATCCCCCGGGCGCGTAACTCAAAGCGACAACACTTGACACTAATTAATACATACGCATCAAGCGAGCTGGGGCGGCACCGGGCCCCCCTCTACCCCGCATCCTTAACCCATTGGCGTTGCCATATTCCCGTTGCCATAGTCATTCCCTAGCCTGGTGATGCCACCACCCACTCGGCACGTCGACGCGCTCGTCGCATTTCAATCAAGTCCACGTCAGACGCCGCAGTCAGTCAGCGTTGAGAGATTCCGTCGTGATAAAGTTGTTTGAAAGTGTTTGCAGCTCTAGCAGCAGGTTGCAGTTTTAATACCCGCACATACACACACAGAGCAGTGTATACACATCAGTTGAGTGCTTAACTGGCACAGGCAACAGGGGGGAAGAGGGGGAGATACCATTGTGCCGCTGGTGTTGCCAGTTGATGCTTATCAGCTTGTCGCCTCCGTTAGCTTGGCTTAGTTTCAACACGCAGTCAGACAGAGAGACAGAGACAAAGTGAGTGAGAGAGAGAGAGAGAGAGGGGGAAATGCAAGACAGACTGACTGGCTGATAATATTTACCGTTGCATTTCCTATGCGACACCTTTGCCCAAGAGACGTGAGTGGAAATTATAGGAAATTTGTTGCAGTCGATAAAAGCTTTACAACCTTATGAACTTTGCTCGATTGAGAGAGAGACAAACCGGAAATCGGCAGAGGATATACACAATTTGCTTACATAATGAAGAAAGATTGCCAAAAATAGCCAAAAGTAGCGAGAAATCTGTCAAATTATGCGCTAAAATGCAAATTTTCAAAGGTATTTCCTCTTGCTCTGTCATTAAGGTGCCCAGGTGCCGCCGTCGCTCGTTGCCATGCTCATTATAAACCAATTAAAGGGGTATCTCGTGATTCAGACGGTCATATACATATCTGTCTGTCTGTCTGTCTGACTGTCTGTCTGACTGTGTCTGGCAATCAGTCATATTCATGTTCGATATCAAAAAAGCAAACCGAAAAGTGTCTCTGTGTGGCATGATCGATGAAGTTGCCATTTGGACTCTGACTTGGCCTATCGATCGCATTGAAATCGAAATCGAATCGGCAATCGGAAATGTTGATAACAATGGGAACTGGCATTAATTTTCGGCTCTTTTGGGACACAACTTTGACACCAAAAGCTGAGCTGAATAAACGCTTAATTAACACTCAATGGCAATGGTAACGGTTAATGGTGGCAGGAGAGGGGTGCGGCAGGTGAGGGAGGCACGTTAAATTGCGGCAATTGAAGGCGCGACGAATGCAACTCAAGAGAGAAAAAAAATATAAGAAAAATCAAATCGCAGACAAAAATTAAAGTTTTAAAAGTAAACAACGCAAATTGACATTTTGCCTCTCGACAAGCCGAGGAAAAAAGGCTGAAAAAACGGCTAGAAAAAAAACCAAGAAGAAAAATGTTTTGTTGCAAGACGACGACGACGGCGGCAAGCCCAGCAGGTCGCCAATCGAAAATGACAGTTGCAGTTATTTCTCAGTTTTCGGATTTCGGTTTTGGGTTTTGGGTTTTGGGTTTTGGATTTTGCGACTTGGTTGGAAATCGGAGAGCATAAAAGTGACTAAATGACTAAACTTTAGTGTTCGACAGTCGGCATTGAATGTTCACTGGTTGCCTGTTGCATGTTGCACGTTGCCCATTGACTGTTGACTGCTTGGACGTTTGTGGCCAATTGGCAGAAAAAGTGAAAAGTCTCGCAACACCTGAGGGCAAGGAGTTGCAAGCACAGCCAGTTGCGTCATGCTGCCACACAATGTGGCAGTGTCTGTGTGTGTGTGGGTGCACTGTGAATCGATGATCGCGTTGAAATCTGTTCGCATGTAACGTTTAAATTTGTTGGAAAGTCTTCAGCGCGGGAAATCGAAGGAAAACCAGAGGAAACGCCTGCTGCCACTGCCGCTGCTGCTGCCTGCCACAGTTGGTGGCACGGCAGCATTTCGGCTTTTCATGCCTTTTTGAGCAAACAAGAGTTGCACGATTTTCTTGTAATTTTCCGCCAGGCTGCCCCAGCCCCGCGGCTGCTGCTGCTGCTGCAGTTTCCCCCACCATATAAATCTCGAATGTTTGTTTAATTTCGTGTGTTCAATCGCCGCGTTTTTTGTTTTAATTTGTCGGAAAAAATTGCTCGAATCGGTTGCAGCAGCAGCAGCGAGTGAGCGAGGAAAAGCCGCAGGAAAAACCCCCAAACGAAATTTGGCTAATTGTGTGGCGATCATTGCTCATTACGGCTCATTATTGTCTCTAGTTCGTTGTTGTTGCTTGTAAAGTTGTTGCTGTTGTTGTTGCAGCTGGGGTGGTGCAACTTGCAGGTTCTTGTGTTGTCTTCGTGTTGTCGGTTTTTTGTTGTTGTGTCTCCCCCGTTTTATTGTCATTGATCTTGTACCTAGATTAGCATAGATATTGTTTTCTATTTGTGATTAGATGTCGCTGCACGATTCTGTTTTCGTTCGTTCGTTCGTTCGTTACCCGCGAATTGCTGTGGAATGTTGAGAAGGAGAAGGAATTTCAGTGCTTAACAAGTTGGCGAAACGGTTCTTAAAATGCCATTAAAGAAGACGTTAAGAGCGCCAATTAAACGTAATGCGTATCAAATCGAATATCATTTGTTCAACCAACCCATCAGTCTAAGCTGATTTATGTGGTTTCCGGCAGGTTAGAACAGGTTTCGCTCTCTCTCTCTCTCTTTCTCACCCTCTCTTTCTCTCTAAGTAGAATTGAAAATTCCCAAAGCTATTAATTAATTTTGGCCACAATTTTATTGCATCCTGTTTTCGTGTGTCATGTGAATAGGGTGTTATAATTATGTTAAGAGGCTTTTTGGGTGTCATAAAAGTCAGCAAGTTCTATAGGAACTCAGCGTGGGGTGGGGCTAGATTGTTGAAATTTGATATGGTTGCTGCTTATGGGTAAGGGTATAACATATATCTGAAGCATATGGATTGCAGTACTTTAACATAAAGATTTCTTGATATCAAACGCTGGAAATGAAGATCTTGCAATAAAAATCATTTCAACTTGCATTTTTATTGTAAAATAATGAAGTGTGTTGAATTTATTTGCAGTTTTATCGTTAAAATAACGAAGTATGTTGTGTTTTTTGGTTATTTAATGATATATGGTAATGCCAAAATAATCATAAATATTTCCCATCTCATAACTTGCCAAGGGTATTCACATTGCGACACGCCCCGTTAAGCTACCTGTTCTCAACACTTCAACCATTTTGTATGTCTCATCGCTGAGTAATATGTCGTTTTATTCATAAAGTTCCTACATAGTTTCAGAGCTAATGAAAGGCGCTCGTAAAGTCGATGATTAAATGCCAAATAGAATAATCAATAAAAATCTGAGCCGTTTGTGCCTTTGTTCAACATTTTGTCAGTTGCTTTTTATCATTTTAGGCAATTCGTAAAGTTTTTTTTTTCTTTTGGCAAATATATTACAGATCATAAAATGCAAAATACCGCACTGTGAAACTTGATTTGCGGGCGAGTCTGACAAATGGCTTGGGCGACTTTGATCGGCACATGAAACTGACAAAAGCTCATAAAGATTTCGGCGGTTCGGCGACAATGGTCAATGGGCAATTTTATGATATCGTATGGGGCAGAGGGAATCGATTGGCATCGGGCCATAAAAAAGAACTTGAGCTCTTGGTTTTTGAATATATATCCCCGATTTTATGTGCACGCTTCAAATGCCGAGCCATTGTTTCAAAGTAAATAAAATCAAATTAGGCAGAGAGTTGAGTTAAGTTGCCTTTTTGCATATGACAAAGCGTTGGATAAGTTTTTACGACTTTCGCTTTTAGAGGGGGCAGGGACGGGGAGGGCAAGCAGCGCTAGTTCCCCCTCGGGCCAATCAATGTGCTGACTGTGCTGTAGGTCGCAACGCCACGAAGTCAGCTCCAATGCCGACTCTCGACTCCATTGCCGACTCCTTTCTCGGTCTGTTATGAAATATGAAAAGCGCAATGTAAAATGAATCCGCTGCAAGTTACAAATCTATGCAGCACGCGGCGCGGCACGCTGCAGAGTTTGTGGAGCCGCCGCCGCAAAGGCGATACAAATCGAAGCTGGCGATCATCGACTGCAACTGCCACAAGCGCACTTCGACGGCGACTGCGACTGCGGCTTCAGTGGCAGCTCCCTCCGATCATGTTGCACTTTCCACAGACGGCAGTCGGCAGGTCTCCTCTTGCAACAAATGCCTGTGGCACAAATGCCCGACATAAAGGGCAAGAGTTCAGCCAGTTGTGACTCGACTCGCTTCGACTTGCTTCGCTATGCTGCTGCCGCACAGTGAAATTGAAGCATCAGTCGAAGCACTTTGGCATCACGTTGCATCAACAAAATATCCTATATATATCTACAAATATATCGTATGCACAGTCGGGGGAAAAATTGAAAGTAATTGTCACCTTTTGAGCGTGGCAGCGTAGAAAGCGAGTGTGTCTGTATGTTTGAGGTTAGGTCTGAAGGTGCTGCCATGAAAGTGGGGTTAAGTTGAAGTTGAAATGTGAGGTTAGAATGTGTCAAATGTCGAATGCATCGCAAATGGGGGTTACAGGCAAATCAACTTATTAATTTCGTTAGTTTTTCTATTATTTGAACAGCAGGTGAGGTTAAGTTGCCATCAAGTGAGGTTAGGTTGAATGCAAGTGAGGTTAGGCTGCCTTAAAGTAAGGTTATATTGCTTAAATTAGAATTATTCAGCCTTAAAGTGAGGTTAGGTTGTCTTAAAGTGAGGTTAGCTTGAAAAATGGATGCTTATAATGCGTTTATATGCAAAAATCGTTAGTTTGCTGCATGCATATGTGTCACTGCACGTTGTGCCCCCACCCCATGTGGCATTACTCATCCTTGCGTGTGCGCGTGAGCAGAGTTGAGCTTGCCACGACCAATTAACTAGCCGACAGTCAGTTGCAACTCCAAGTATGGTCTCTCTCTCGCAGAAAATCATAGCTGGCACCCCCGCAAAGTAGGCCTAGATCTTGCACAGTGTGCAACATGCATTGCCAACGGGATGCATGTCGTGGTGCATGCAACACTTAAAGCAAAAACAAAAAAAATTAAACGCAAATCGCAACCAATCACAGAGATTACCCCCACACACACACACAGAGAGAAGAAGAGGAAGGAAGAGGGAGAGGAAGCTAGGCAGCGCCCCCGCTGAAAACTCAGTTCGTTACAGGATGAAGTGGAAAGGCAGCTCAAGTGAAGAGAGGGGGCAGAGGTAGGTGCAGGGATTGTGGTAGAGGGGCCTACAAGCAACAGGCGCTTGCATTGGTATTTTAAACATTGCCAGGCGCATAATCAAAACGCTTAAATTATAATAACTTTATTAAGCCTCCACTCGGCGAGTGGGCAAAAGTGAATTCGTTGCCAGCACAATCACACACATACAGACATAGTACACACTCGTGTGCACCCCTCGCCTAGCTGAACAGGTGTAGAGCAACAAATGGCAACAGGTAACAACTTGAAAAGGCCCCCAAACATAAACCCAAGTTACGAGTTTCTTCTCTCTCTCTCTCTCTCTCCCTCTCTCTCTTGGAGTCTTTCCTTTTCAAGTGGTTTTTACTTGGTATACACTTGAGCATTGTTGCTGTTGTTTCTGTTGCTCGCTGCCTGCTGTTTATGATTGTTTTTTCATTTTCTCAAGTGATGAGTAGGATATCTGTCTGTTCCTACAGCAAGTCGAACAACAGCAACAACAACAGCAGCAACAGCAACTACGGCAACAACTACGAGGCACAACAAGCTATTTGCGACTCACGACTTTTCATGCAATTTTGAATTTAAAATTCTTCACACACTCTTTTCATTATGTTGCTTCTCCAGCACTCGCCTGACTCTGCCCACCCCTCTGACAATACGCCTGCCCCTTGCGCCCTCCCGCCCCTCTCTGGACTGCTGCCCATTGGCCTGGCCCGCCATCGAAGCCAAAAGGCAGCAAAATAAGATGCTACTCTTGTGGCCATCTTGAAGTGCTTGTTGTAATGGACGAGTGTGTGTGTATGTGTGTGTATGTGAGAGCTTGTGTGTGTATGTTTGCTGGCATGTGTGTGTGTGTGCCGAGGGTGCCACTAGAAGAAGACGCCTCGCCATCACGCGCCATTTACGTTTTTATTGGCGCTGGCGCTGCTGGCAGATCACAGTGGGGCAAACATAGC
Organism: Zaprionus capensis; assembly: GCA_018903675.1. Classification (NCBI taxonomy): domain Eukaryota; kingdom Metazoa; phylum Arthropoda; class Insecta; order Diptera; family Drosophilidae; genus Zaprionus; species Zaprionus capensis. The sequence goes on from JAEIFN010001072.1 coordinate 7,769,686, forward strand.
TTGAAATGGGAGCAAATTATAGTGAGAGTGGAAAGTAAAAGTTTAAAGAGAAAGATTGCAGGCATATACTAAAAATATATATTGTTTTTAGGTCGTAGTTCATGAATAAAGTAGATGATTATGAATGAAGTCAAAGGTTTTTAGAGTAGTTCAAGTTTATTGAAGAAGTTCAAGTAATTTCAAATAAACAACTTTAATAATTCTTATTTCAAATACAACCTATTCTTCATTGCATCAATTCTTAACTCTTCAGTGATCACTTTTATAGTAACCTCATAAACCTCTTCTCTTTTTCAATGATCTTTTGGCTTATAAGAATCTTTGTAAATATTTCTCACCTTTCGCAAAATTCTAGTATCTGTCCTGTTGCCTCATCAACATCATTAGTTATCCTCCATTGATTGCAATCAATTTAATCTACATACGCAGTTTGCTTCACATTTCATCTGCTTGCACCACTGTGCAGCAACGCACTGGGGATTTTGTGTTGGTGTCGGCGGCGTTGGCCATGCCAAAGATGATGATGATGACGCTGACGATGCTGGCGATGACGATGACTGGGCTGCTTGCCCTGCTCAGTGGCTAAGCCCGCTTGGGCTGTCGCTGCCATCGCTGTTGCTGCTGCTGCTGCTGCAGTTGCAGTTGCAGTTGCTGCTGTTGGCACGGCCAGCACTTGGTGGTCCAATTCAACGAATTGACTATAATCAGTCTAGTGGCAAGTACTTTTCGAGTGCCTACTCATGCACTTCTGTGCAACAGCAGCAGCAGGGAAGGAGGAGAGGGGAGTGCAGGGGGGCAGCTGGATGTGGGAAGTGCAATCCGCTGGCAGAGTTGTTGTCCAGTTTGGAGTCGGCGGCAAGTTGCAAGTGGTTTGTTGCTGCATATGCAAATGTTGCTGCCGCTTGCGCCACACGGTCTAGAAACGTCAAGAGAGCGAGACAGACTCTGCAGCGGACTCTCTCACGACGCACGGAATTAATTTATTACATACACTGCAACAAATTACGGCACTCATTAATATGTGCGGCAAGTTTGCGCTGCTGTGGCTGCTGCTGTTGCTGCTGCTGCAGCAAGTGTCGAGCAAGGGAAGCTGCGGCACGCTCGACGCTCGTCTGGGGGCGTTACATGCCCAGCAATGGGGACGACGACGACGACGTACGACGGGACAGTGGGACAGGTCTCTCTCTCGCTCATACCTAATAAATCTGTAATTTGTAATTAATGTGAAAAATGGCCGGGCAAGACGCCAAACAAGCCTAAATTGTTATTACGGCCAGTGTCGAGTCCAGTTTGCCTCATAAAAACTGCACACACAACGCATGTGTGTGTGCGCCTGGTATGTTGTGGGTCAAAGCCATAACTCTTCGACAAGTTCGGCAGTTGGACAATTCGCAGCGCCTGTGGGCCAAGTTAGCTTGGCTTTGCCCTGGTCAGTAAAAATAACCGATGTTGGCCTGGTCAGGCGGCTCAGTTAATGTTCGTGCTGTGTTTCATAAATATAAATTAAGTCACTCGACTAACGCAAAGCGCGTGTTTAAGACTTGAAAACTTGGTCAACACAGATTTGCAGTAAAGTCTCTTGGTCAAGAAAAGAGAGGGGGAGGGAGAGGCAGGGGGTGTGGAACTCTCTCACTCCCCTTGGCGATGGCATATCGCGCCATTGTGCGCTGAAAGCAACTCATGCGGCGTGATTAATATGGAAGATGGCCAAAAACAGATCCATACTGAAGCTGAACGTATGTGCGAGTGAGTTTATAGAGGGAGAGAATGGTAGAGAGGGGAGAAGAGGGCTGAAAGAGGTAGTGAGTGAGAAAGAGTAGAGAGCGGAAAAGAGAAAGGGAGGGAAGAGGCTGGGGGAAGATCTTTGTGACAACTTAATCAAGTTTGAAACAGCGTCAAATTTATCAACCTGTTGGACTTAGAGTACTTATAAATGGAGTGCTATGAGATGGGAGCGATAGGCAGATACTCTATAAGAAAGATATATCTGTAAATATATGTGCTATATATGATATTTTATAAGAATTTATAATAGAATTCTTGTATTTATTCACAAGTTTTCTAAATGGAGCCTTTCTTTTTTTATATAAATCTTTTATAAAAGATTGTATACCGTAGTAAGGTAGAGTACTTATAAATGAGATATCTAGAGAAGCGACAGAGGAAATTGGGAAAGATTATATATGTATTATCTACATATCATATACAATCTTGTATATGCTCAAAACAGCAAACTTCTTCACAATTCCCTTAGTTCATTCGACTTCTTTCAATTTCCTTATAAATTTCCATCCATATTCTAACTAACTATTACTTTCTCTATATAAAAACTCTTTCTCTGCCCATTCTGCGTTTTCTTTCCGAAAAAACAATAGCTGCAAAAAACACAATTAACCCATTAAAAACACTTTGAAATCCGCCAGACAAACAAATGGGCCACAAAAAGGTCTGCTGTGCCACGCATGATTGATAATGCTCGAAAGAGAACCCCCCCTCTCCTCTCCTCCTCTCTTGCCTTCCCTCACAAAAATAGTTGGTTTTCCATACCACAACTGACCGCAATATACGTTGGGTAGTAGGAGTTGCGTTCCATAAAGAATTCGCACTTTTGCCCTCCCCCACCTCTGCTTACTCCTCCCACACCACTTGCCTCCCTTCCCTGCTACGATTCGATGCGGTTCGATTGCTAACCGGTCAGTCGACGGAATCAAAACAATTTCTTGATCATGGCTGCTGCTCGAAGAAACAGTTGACGGACTTCAACTTCGACTGCGACTTCAATGGAGCAAAACGTGAGCTCCAAAAAGACGTGAGACAACAACAGCAGCAACAACAACAGCAGCAACAGCAACAACAGCAACAGCAGCAACAGCAACAATGCGCAACGTTTATATGGCTGATGAGCGGGCGCCTTTGAATACGCGCTCGCAAAGCCCCACGATAAATATACCTCCTTCTTCTCCCCTCTCTCCACTCCTCTCTCCTCCTCCGCCCCTCTCTCATCCTCCCTCTACTTTGTTCACTTGTGATATTTATTTTTTTCTCAACGAATCAATCACAATGATTATGATAAATGATTTCGGTTTTTCACAATTTTTATATCTATTTTTTCGGCCTTTTGTCTGGCACATATTTCTATCTCTCTCCCTCCCTGCCCCGCACAGTCTTTTTGCATTATTACGCCGCGTAATGGTCGATCAGCGAGTCTGGTTGTAATTGCCGGCTTATAAATCACAGTGAAAAGATATAATTTCTGTTAGATGATCTTCCCGGTCGAGCGTAGTTGATTAGCGCATTTGTACGTTGAGGAGTCTCTCAATGAAGTTTCACTTTTCCACTCGTAACTTGCTGACCCATTGAACTGGTAATTCTCCGCAGTTCCTCGCACTGTAGTTGCCATTTTCTGCTGCTATTTATCTAACGGTTTCTTTCTTGCGGGGTTTTTATTAGCCTTATCGCTTCCCTCGAATCTTGTTAAGATACTTCATTAGTGTCACAGACGGACGCCTACCCCACATTGATTAATGTACATCAGGCTGGAAACGTGTAACTAGGCGGCAATGGACCACCAGCAAGAGACCCCCTCTTCCAGCTTCCCCTCTACAGTCAAGCTTGCCAAACCTGAACCTGACTCACACTCGCTGTATGTTTGCATAGCGAACATTGCCACGCCCCTTTCATGTTGGTCGCCTGCAATTTGAGGTCTTTATTGTGTGGAAAGGTGGAACTGCATCATTACTTAGTAGTAGCCCAGAGCAAGACCAGATCTCAGCCAGGTGCTACAGCTGGCCGTGCATTAGATAAAGTAAAGTTAAGTTTTATATATATTGTAGTATAGAAGAACTGCAGTTGCCCAAGACCCAGTCTTTATATAGAAGTAGAAGAACTGGAGTTGGCTAAGCCTCTGTCTTGGCTACATTACCTAGGAAACCTGCTTTGTGGCTGCTTCCCCAAGTTGCGGCAAGTCGAACAATGTCTCTTGAGTTATTCAACTTATGCCATATTCATAATTTACCAACTAAGCCGGGGACAACTTTCAAATTGTGCTAACAAGCTGCCGCTTCTGCTGCCACTGCCGCAAGTTGCAAGCTAAATTTGACAATATTTGGCAATAATTTTAGCGGGTTTTTTTCTAATAGTTTGTGACAAGTTTCATAATAAATACAGCACGATAAATGTTTCTTTTTTCTCTGTTTGCAGCCTCATTGCCGGAACACCCAAGTGGCGGCGATCCATGTGGCTGACGCAGCAGTGACCCAGCTACCCATAGAGCGAGAGAGACTGAGAGAGAGAGAGAGAGAAGGATAGACACTTGAGAGGAGTCACCTGTGCAGGTAGAAGTCGCCATGTTTCCACGGCTTGCGGCAGCAGCAAGCGGCGCAGATCTTTATCAGGATGCAACAACGACGCTGCGTTCAGCATTTCCCAATTCTCGCCTGGATTCACTGGCAGCACATCCAACACCCTCCGCCGAACAGGACTCGGGGCTGGACAGTCAACTGGCTACGCCACCGGAGCACGGTGCTGCTGATGTTGGCTACAATCCGGAGCTGGATGATGACTGGTGGTCCAATGCCATCGAGGTGGACACATTCGATTCGCCGCTGGCCTTCGATGCCAGCGAGAATGGACTGTGGAATGGACATTTTGTGCCGCCACCGCCGCGTCCGCCCTTTCTGGATGAAAGCGTCGCCGCTGACGGCCTGACCACCTGTGATCTATGCACGTGGGCCTGGCAGCGTAATGCCTACTCCCTGGATGGTTCGATAGGTAAGTCTCCTCCTCTGCTTCTTCTTCCCCCTTAAGCTGGCGATGAGTAATGGAGCCGCTAGCTGGAGCGCTCATTGTAGTCGCGTTTTTCAATTAAAAACTCAGCCCATCCCCGTGGAAACTCCCTGCCCGAAGACAATACCCCAACTATGCCAGATCTTTGTGCTCCCATCGATGATCGCTGATATCAATTTATCAAACTGATGTTGGGCGTGCGTGGCGCGATTGCTTTTCGGTTCCCGCTCCCCCCCTTTGCCTTGCCTGATCCCGATCCTCCAAGCGTTTGCAAATTTAATTTTGCACATAACTCTTTGTGGCACAGCCTTTGGCTTAGGCGTTGCAACATGGCGAGATCTCGATGCGCGATCTACCAGGATTCGCTGCTGTTGCTCCGCCTGGCTTGGTCTGGCCTGGCCTGGTCTGGTCTGGGCACACTATCGCCGCCATCGCCAGCGCGAGTCATTTGTCTCTGCGCTTGTAAAATTACAGGCAGATGGGGGAGACGCTGCTTAGACGAAATATTGTCTGTTATATGCGCTATACGATATACGATATATATATAGACGGTAGTGGGCGTGTGCAGAAGCAAACAGCCTCAAGCTGCCGATGATTACAATGGCGCAGACTGTGGGCAAAATCTTTCTTTAATTTACTGAGAGCTGAGGCTGGAAATAAAGTAATAGACACTATCTAGGTGGGGGCTATTGAATTAAACTTGCGCTAGATCTTGTCGCTAACTGGATGCACACAGACAGGAAACGGAAGTGTAGCAGGAGTGAGAGAGAGGGGGGGAAGAGACAGAGAGAGAGGGAGACAGTCAGTGGCTTTTTCAGGCTTGTTAAAAACTGCGCGGGACTTCAACCAAAATGCGCATGAAAAATGTAAAAAGCAAATACCAAATGCAAGTAGTGAGGAGAGGGAAGGGAGTGGAAGAGGGGGAGCTGTGTGGACTGCTGCAATTTGGGGTTACGCTTAGCAGGAATATGGCATGGCATTTAGCCGTTTGCCGTATTTGATTTCCAGGAATCGCTTTCAGCGCAAATTGAAGTCATTATACAGAGGGAGCAAAAGAGTGAGAGAGAGGGAGAGAGACAGAAAGAGAGGCAACCCGTCTACAGCTGGCCGCTGTCCGTGCTGGGGTTATTAGGCTAATTATAGAGTGAGGCCCCCATATGGAACTGGATATAGTCCGACTATAAATGGCTTTATTCATGCCGACTGTTTGTCGCGCCGTCGCGTCGTCTGCCGCCCCAGCCTCGACGTGTCAACTAATTTGCAACACTCGCTGCCAGTGTGGGAAAGGGGCAGAGTAGGGGGAAAGAGAGGGGCACGCCTACCTGGTCAGTTCCCTGGAAATACCTGCGGCTGCCGCTTTGGCGAAGGGATTAAGCAGTTTCAACAGAAATGAAACAGAAACAAAAAAGCATTTTTTGACTAATGTCTTAATTTTGTGCCTAGCTGTTTTTTCGCCGGGTAGTTTCGGCCAGCACAGCCGCCATGCTACACTACACACACACTCATATACATAGTCAGGTCTCTCCAAGTCGTGCCTCGGCTGCAACGAATGCCATTCACTTCGCTTCATCCATGCGGCGGCCCTAGCAAATTGACTCTTTGCATGTCGTCGTGGGGCCCAGAGAGTCGAGAGGTTTCTGGTTCCTTTTGCCCGCCGTAGCACACACAAATTGACAGCTGAATAAAATGTTATAATATTTACACCATAATTTGCATGGCAATTAATCAAATGGCATGCAAAATTGTCTGCCAGGGAAGGCAACAGCGAAATCAACAATAACTGCCGTGGCAACAACAACAACAACAACAGTTGCCACATAGAGTGCCAAATGTTACACAACAAATTCGTTCGTTCTCCGCTCTTTGCGACACATTTTTGGGTGCCGAAGGTAGAATTCCCAGGAATTCCTTTTGTGCAAAACAATTCTAAGCTCGGCCATATCAAAAGGTCGAAGCGGCCAGAAAATGTCTAAATTATGTGGTAGAATTTTGCACAGTTTGCGAGAGAGGTTAACTACAACTAGAGATGGGAGGGATGAAAGAGGTAGATGATATAGGTATATATTAAAAAGGGTTAAAATAATTTGCCTATTGATTTGTGTATCCTTAAACAATTTATACCAGTGATGGATACTCTGGGTAAGTCAATCAATAACACTTTTGGAGAAGAAGTCAATACAAGTCTTAAATAAGTAGACAAAGGAATCAACAATGCTCTAAACATTACTTTACGATATATATCGCCTAACGCAATAGAGAAATAGAGATGGGTAAACAAAAATTGTTGTTTGATTAAGCGCTTTGTAAGTTTAGAAGAAAGCTAATGAAAAAGTTAGCAACCGAAGCAAGTACCCAACTAATTTTTCATTCTGCACAATATTTATTGTCCCAATAAAAAACTGAAGGTGTTCAGGTGGGATAAGTTGAACGTTTGTATATTTTATGGCCTCAAGCACTCATTGCAATATTAGTAAATCAATTGATCTTCATTCTTCTCTACCTTCCTCTATGCAATACCTATCGTCTCACGCACTCATCACTATCAGTGCCTGCTCAAGCTCCTCTCACCTCTGACGCGTCACTTTATGGGCAAATTAAGTTCACCGCTTGATTATTTCGAGCCGCATATTTTGCGTAATTTATGCGATGCCTTCCTCCTTCCCTTTCTAGAGATTTCTCGGCTCAACAGCCACAACATCAACAACAATGGGCATAACATGGTCGACAGCAATAACAATAATAAAAAGGGTAACAATTCGGCATTCCACAAATATTTACAGCAATTTGTAGCACAATAAAAATGAAATGACCGAACCCCAAAAGGAGAAAAGCGAGAAAAACCCACCCAGAAAAAAGGCACGAAAAACAACTTGCTAAACAAAACCACACACACACACACTCAAAAAGGACTCTCTACTTTGACTTTGGGCGCTTACAAATGTTTAACAACAACAACCGCAACAAGGAATGACAAAGGCAATGTCCGTCAGTCCTTTCCGTCTGGGGCGAAGCAGCTGTTAAAGGCCAAACTTTAGATATTTTTATTATTGTGGCGAAATAAACATAAAATCGCATAAATAAATTTAAGCAGAAAAAGCAGAAGACGAGCAAGTAGAGGTCGCCCCTTATATCATAAATTCTATAATGGCATTGTGTGTATGAAGCACAGATGATGTCATAAATATTCCAAATCCAATTATTGATAGATTTATGCAGAGAAAAGCCATTGAAATTGATGCAGATTAAGAGATAACAATGCGTTGGAAATTGCTTAAGGCATTTCTTGAGCAGCTGATGTTCCACTGTGCTGGGGAGGGGAGTGGGGAAGTAGAAGGAAGTGCCGAAGAGGAAGGGAGAGAGAAGAAGGAGTTGTCTATATTCTAATGAAATGTGGTGACAGCTACAAAGGCTATTAAGGCATAACTATAATTAGTTTATAGCTATTATTGATCTCGGTTTACACTGAGGAAATTTACAGTATGGTTTGAAACTGAGAATTAACGAATGAGTGTAGAGCTAATATTAAAGCTGGAGTATACTGAGAGAAATTTAATCGCAGTTTACTTTAAATTATCCTGAAATATTCTTCAACTCTTTGCCAGTCACAAAGCAACGTGAGATTCTTATTTGATTCATAAATCGTATTTAGTATCAAGTGCTGCCAATCCTTTCAGTTAGTGCTGCCCACTCAGTAACTGAATACTTAAGTTGACAGTGAAATAATTACAAAATTTATAGCTTTCTTTAAAACTAGCACAAATTAAAACAATATTTAGGCCAAAAGGCACAAAATACTTCCCAACTGCAAGCAAATACAACTCAAAGCAAAGCCTTTGCCAGTGCCAAGTGCTGCCACCCCTTCCGGTCAGTGCTGCCCACTCAAGCGTATTGCACAGTGTTGCCAACTTATCGCCGCATGGCGTCAGCCTATCGAGCAAAGGCAAAATGAAACCGCAATATAATTTTACGACAACTACGCTGCACATTAGCAACAGAAATCGGATATAGATTGGAGAACTGGCAACTTCTTTTTTACGCGGCAATTATTATTTGCAGCTTTTCCGCATCGTTTACTGCTGCTACGCCCCATGAATTCTGTGACTCGGTGGCATTTGTGTGCCCGTTAACGCCTGCTCCGGACTAATCTGCGGATTATGGAATGCGAAACGGAGTGAAAAAAAACACAGAAAACACAGAAACTCTAGCGAGAAATAACCGCAAAAATCGGTCCGTGTTTCTTTTGACGAAAACTCTGCGAAGCATCGAAACGGACTTCGTTGTGTAAGCGGAAATGAGGGAATTCTTCTCATGTTTTGTAGCTTTGCGGATTGTTTTTGTTTTCCGCTGCATGCTGTTGCTGTTGTTGCTATTGTTGCTGCTGCTGCTGTTGCTGTTGTTGTTCCTGTTCTCTCACTCGTATAATTGTTGCAACGCACTGCGGCCCGCAGCCATAAAAAGTAAACACGAGGCAAACTGACGACGGATTTGGAGGGGAAGTTCGGGGAGCTGGGGAAGCAGTGGGGAAGCCTGGCAGCAGCGAGAAAACTTATTTGCTATTTTCATGGAATTTTCATAATTTCTGCTTCGTTTGTTTGAGTTTACTCCATCTCTTTCGCTCTCTTTGCTTGTTTTGTTTTTGTGGTTTTTACTATGCGAAATGGTAAAAAGTAAACAAGATGCGCCCCGAAGATCGAAAAATTATTATTACAGCCAGCAATATTCTAGATATTATATGGCAAGCAAGTCTCCCTCTCTCTGTGTATGTGTGTGTGTGTTTGTGTGTGGGATGCCAGCATAATATTTTTAACTTTGTTTACATTTTGCATTTTTATTGTGGCGTCGCCTTGTGCATCTTGCGCTGCTTTTGTTGCTTTTAATCAATTAAGGCGAGTCGGCAAGTGGGAGGAGAGAAGAGGTTGCAGGAGGAGGGGAAATGGGAGCAGCAGGAGGGGAAGTAGAGCAAGGCAAATGAGTTGCCTGTGCTGGACCACACACAAAGCTGCTGCATGGATGCGGGCGCCAGACAGCAAGAGCAAAGGGAGAAGAGAGTCTAAAGTAAGCCTGAACAAAGCAATTGGGGGAGTAGAAGGTCTTATAAGCCCGTTTAGGGGGCGCAACTTAATACTAATAGAATTGCTGAAATGCTGATTAAAATAGTTTCACTTTTTAATTACAATTTATGCGTTTTTCTGACTGCGCCTCGTTTTGTTACTAATTATGTTGAGTTGAGGCAGGGGGTGTGCCTACCCTCAGGGTGCCCACAGACAAGATCAAAGGGGCCTCAAAATACACACACCCAAACACACACACAGTCCCCTACACCACACAACAAGTAGGAGATGTCAGCAACACGCCACCGCAAAAGAAATCCAGAGAAACATTGTCTCTTTCTCGCTCTCTCTCTCACTCTCTCTCTTGGTCGGGGTCGCACTTGAAGTAGAAGTCCCAGGTCTCGTGTCTCGGGTCTACGTTCTTGGGTCTCTCTTTGTCGGCGACACCAACATCAAAGGAAATTGTAGACGCAGTTTTCCTGCCCAAACATAAACACACGGCCAGACCCGGCGGCACGATTACATTTCGTTTATACCCTAAACAAAGGGTATATTGATCGGAAGTCATTGCGCTCTATAAACTATAGTTGAGAAATTAGGAACAGAATTCCTAGAAACGATAACTAACTATGGAAACAATTCAATTTTATAGTCTTACTTCGTTTGAATACGATAAAGTAAAGCGTATGCACAGTTCGTTTAGAGTATTTGCCACTTTCTGCTTAGTTTTTGAGGAAAAATTAAAAATCAATTTCCCTACACTTCTAACACTGCTCATTCCCCTTCCCCCCGCCCCTTCAGCTCATTAGCAGCGCATCATATCACAAAACGTTTTCTGTTTTCTCAAACTTACGAAATTTCGCACCGAGGCGACAAATTCTTTGAAAGTCTGCCAAGGCGAGAAATGTTTGAGAATCTTACGAATGGCCCGAGTGAGTGGGTGGGAGGAGGTAGGGAATGAGGCAGAGAGAGGGGAAGGGAACTATATGGAAGTGAGTGTTATTTTTAGTACTGAAAATGTAATTTACTAATGAGCCGTGCGTATTCGGAATATGCACATAAATTTCGCCTAATTGAAAATCCATGCGCGGATAATTATGACTGCCAGGCCTGGCTACATAGAGAGAGAGGCAGAGGGTGGGAGAGTCCTATATAATACACTAGCCTAAAGTGGCATATTAATTATTTATGAAGCGCGCAGATTGTAGCATATTTTATTAACAACCCAAAACAGGTGGGAAATTAGTCAACTGTGCAAGTGGAAATTGAAAATCGGGTAGAGGAAATTGAGGAAAATTTCAGGAAATTAATAATGACGATGATGATGTACAAAATACAACAAGAACTTCCCGTTGTAGTACTAAATTGCTCTTTCTTTCTTCTGCATGCGCATTAATCTCTCTCTCAGCTCCACCTTCGATTGAGGTCAAGGGTGCTCTGTCATTTCAGCAAAAATAATTCTAACAGAAGTTTACAACGATCATAAAAAAAGCCCACAATGCCAAAGGAATCCGGTTAGCTAACAGTAGTTTCAGCCTCTTGGGGGCACTTAAACTATCTCAACTTCTGAACTTGCTCAATTTCCATGCATGAAAATTGAAAAATTTAACGAGCTTAACCCAATGACACAAAGATATAGTGCTGACTAACTGTAACCCGAAAAGGAAACAAATTAAAAGTTCCTATAAAACTTCACAATGGAACTGCAAATTGTTCAAAGGTGCAAACAGGTGTTCAACTGCAATCGTTACATGTTATGTATGTACTGACTGTCCAGCTGCATTTCATTCATGTAGAGTGACCCACAAACAGTCATAAAACCCACGTATGTAGTCTGTACTGTAGGACTAAGATCATAAAAAGTATTTTATGAACTGACTGACGACGACGTCGACAACAAACAACTCTCGGGATAGAGAAAGAGAAACCAGCTCCCGTCGTATGTTTACTATAACACCTAATGTTCTACTAATTTGAAATATGTTTACGACTCTTCAGTTTGGGTTCCCTCTCTTTATTTAATTATTTTATGAGTCGTTCTACGTTGTGTGTTCTACTGTTTAAATTCTGATTAGACGATGCGTTCATCTAGATAAACCTCCCCGTGTAACTGTTGACTTTGTGGCGACGTGATCGTGCCACGATATCAAACAGAGTGAGAGAGAGGCCCTTTGGCTAGTTACATTTCTCTTTGGGGTTCTCTCTGGGGGTATTTTGCATAGCGATACGGATCAACAGTTAAATTTGTGCCCTTTTACGACCTTACCATGTTTGTTTAATTGTCTTTTATTGTGTCGCATTTAGGGAGAGTTTCGCTTTATTATTTACCTAGTTGTGTCAACAAGCAGCCCCGGGAATGGTTCCTGAATAGCACAAGATATACGAGCATGTTATAGCTGTGGGATTGTGTATATCTCTGGAATATATATTGTAGATATGTGCCCTGGCCTGGCCTGCTAGATACTTTCTATACTCAAGATAAACTTTATGTGCGCTATGGAAGTTGAGGTTGAGCTGGGCAAGTGATTGAAGAAGAGGGAGAATGAATGTAGGAAAGAGAGACATGGAATGAGAGGAAAGAGAGAGTGAGAAGGAATGATTCAGAGAGCGAGCGTAAAAGATAATCTAATTTGAACATTAAAATTTGTATAAGTAGAAAACTTTTTATGTGCTCACAGAAGTTTCTCTCTCTCTCTCAATATTCCTCCCTCTCAGGGCATACAAGATTGAATGAAGCATATTAAAATCTTTGAGTTCTTTGCTAATGCGTCATATAAATTATCACCTAAAGAACTGGTGCATAGGTTTTCCATTAATCGCCTGTGGGGGAAATTAATTTCCCTTCTACTTGTGGGTGTTTGTCAAATTTTTATGCATTTTTCATAGAGCTCGACGAAAATAAGTCTCTCGGAGGTGGACACATAAATAAACATAAAATTTTGAATACTTTTTTATATGCTCGTGAGGGAGAACTGTATAAAATTTGGTTTTCTGCACCAATTAACGGCAGTGTGCTGGGCCTATGAGGACTGTCTGTCTGTCTCACTCCCTCTCTTTCTGACTTTTTCCCTGTTTGTTTTTCTTAGGGTCGTCTGGGCGCATTGAAATTTGATTTGCGCTTCATTTAATCGGCGAATTTGCATTCGCGCGTTTTGTTTGTGTTGTAAGAGAGAGAGTGAGAGGAAGAAAGAGAGAGATAGGGAGAGGGGAAGAGAGAGTGAGCAACATTAACATTATCTTTGGCCCGATGTGGATTCTAATTGCCGCTGCCAAGAAAGTTGTGCGACACAAATTAGGGCGTGTGCATGAGCTATGTGCGGGTGTATGTGTGTGTATTTGTATGTGTATGTGTGCATTAATTTTTTTCATCGCAAACACTTTTGGCGGGACTTTTTATACTACTTATGACTAGCTTTATCAATTAAAGTCAAAATATCACAATTCTAAATTTTGAAAAATTCTAAAAATGTTGTAAGGGGGGACCCTTTGGTCAAAATAAACACCTAAATTAAGGGTATTTCTTCGATATTTTCCACAATTTTCATCGCAAACACTTTTGGCGGGACTTTTTATACTACTTATGACTAGCTTTATCAATTAAAGTCAAAATATCACAATTCTAAATTTTGAAAAATTCTAATAATGTTGTAAGGGGGGACCCTTTGGTCAAAATAAACACCTAAATTAAGGGTATTTCTTCGATATTTTCCACAATTTTCATCGCAAACACTTTTGGCGGGACTTTTTATACTACTTATGACTAGCTTTATCAATTAAAGTCAAAATATCACAATTCTAAATTTTGAAAAATTTTAAAAATGTTGTAAGGGGGGACCCTTCGGTCAAAATAAACACCTAAATTAAGGGTATTTCTTCGATATTTTCCACTATTTTCATCGCAAACACTTTTGGCGGGACTTTTTATATTACTTATGACTAGCTTTATCAGTTAAAGTCAAAATATCACAATTCTAAATTTTGAAAAATTCTAAAAATGTTGTAAGGGGGGACCCTTTGGTCAAAATAAACACCTAAATTAAGGGTATTTCTTCGATATTTTCCACAATTTTCATCGCAAACACTTTTGGCGGGACTTTTTATACTACTTATGACTAGCTTTATCAATTAAAGTCAAAATATCACAATTCTAAATTTTGAAAAATTTTAAAAATGTTGTAAGGGGGGACCCTTTGGTCAAATTAAACACCTAAACCAAAGGTATTTCTTCGATATTTTCCACAATTTTCATCGCAAACACTTTTGGAAGGACTTTTTATACTACTTATGACTAGCTTTATAAATATAAGTCAAAATATCACAATTCTAAATTTTGAAAAATTCTAAAAATGTTGTAAGGGGGGACCCTTTGGTCAAAATAAACACCTAAATTAAGGGTATTTCTTCGATATTTTCCACAATTTTCATCGCAAACACTTTTGGCGGGACTTTTTATACTACTTATGACTAGCTTTATCAATTAAAGTCAAAATATCAAAATTCTAAATTTTGAAAAATTCGAAAAATGTTGTAAGGGGGGACCCTTTAGTCAAAATAAACACCTAAATTAAGAATATTTCTTCGATATTTTCCACAATTTTCATCGCAAACACTTTTGGCGGGACTTTTTATACTACTTATGACTAGCTTTATCAATTAAAGTCAAAATATCAGAATTCTAAATTTTGAAAAATTTTAAAAATGTTGTAAGGGGGGACCCTTCGGTCAAAATAAACACCTAAATTAAGGGTATTTCTTCGATATTTTCCACTATTTTCATCGCAAACACTTTTGGCGGGACTTTTTATATTACTTATGACTAGCTTTATCAGTTAAAGTCAAAATATCACAATTCTAAATTTTGAAAAATTCTAAAAATGTTGTAAGGGGGGACCCTTTGTTCAAAATAACCACCCAAATTAAGGGTATTTATTCGATATTTCCACACTTTTTTCATCGCAAACACTTTTGGCGGGACTTTTTATACTACTTATGACTAGCTTTATCAATTAAAGTCAAAATATCACAATTCTAAATTTTGAAAAATTCTAAAAATGTTGTAAGGGGGGACCCTTTGTTCAAAATAACCACCTAAATTAAGGGTATTTCTTCGATATTTTCCACAATTTTCATCGCAAACACTTTTATCGGGACTTTTTATACTACTTATGACTAGCTTTATAAATATATGTCAAAATATCACAATTCTAAATTTTGAAAAATTCTAAAAATGTTGTAAGGGGGGACCCTTTGTTCAAAATAACCACCCAAATTAAGGGTATTTCTTCGATATTTTCCACAATTTTCATCGCAAACACTTTTGGCGGGACTTTTTATACTACTTATGACTAGCTTTATCAATTAAAGTCAAAATATCACAATTCTAAATTTTGAAAAATTCTAAAAATGTTGTAAGGGGGGACCCTTTGTTCAAAATAACCACCCAAATTAAGGGTATTTCTTCGATATTTTCCACAATTTTCATCGCAAACACTTTTGGCGGGACTTTTTATACTACTTATGACTAGCTTTATCAATTAAAGTCAAAATATCACAATTCTAAATTTTGAAAAATTCTAAAAATGTTGTAAGGGGGGACCCTTTGTTCAAAATAACCACCTAAATTAAGGGTATTTCTTCGATATTTTCCACAATTTTCATCGCAAACACTTTTGGCGGGACTTTTTATACTACTTATGACTAGCTTTATAAATATATGTCAAAATATCACAATTCTAAATTTTGAAAAATTCTGAAAATGTTGTAAGGGGGGGACCCTTTGGTCAAAATAACCACCTAAATTAAGGGTATTTCTTCGATATTTTCCACAATTTTCATCGCAAACACTTTTGGCGGGACTTTTTATACTACTTATGACTAGCTTTATCAATTAAAGTCAAAATATCACAATTATAAATTTTGAAAAATTCTAAAAATGTTGTAAGGGGGGACCCTTTGTTCAAAATAACCACCTAAATTAAGGGTATTTCTTCGATATTTTCCACAATTTTCATCGCAAGCACTTTTGGCGGGACTTTTTATATTACTTATGAAGCTTTATCAATTAAAGTCAAAATATCACAATTCTAAATTTTGAAAAATTCTAAAAATGTTGTAAGGGGGGACCCTTTGTTCAAAATAACCACCTAAATTAAGGGTATTTCTTCGATATTTTCCACAATTTTCATCGCAAACACTTTTGGCGGGACTTTTTATACTACTTATGACTAGCTTTATAAATATATGTCAAAATATCACAATTCTAAATTTTGAAAAATTCTAAAAATGTTGTAAGGGGGGACCCTTTGGTCAAAATAACCACCTAAATTAAGGGTATTTCTTCGATATTTTCCACAATTTTCATCGCAAACACTTTTGGCGGGACTTTTTATACTACTTATGACTAGCTTTATCAATTAAAGTCAAAATATCACAATTATAAATTTTGAAAAATTCTAAAAATGTTGTAAGGGGGGACCCTTTGTTCAAAATAACCACCTAAATTAAGGGTATTTCTTCGATATTTTCCACAATTTTCATCGCAAACACTTTTGGCGGGACTTTTTATATTACTTATGAAGCTTTATCAATTAAAGTCAAAATATCACAATTCTAAATTTTGAAAAATTTTAAAAATGTTGTAAGGGGGGACCCTTTGTTCAAAATAACCACCCAAATTATGGGTATTTCTTCGATATTTTCCACAATTTTCATCGCAAACACTTTTGGCGGGACTTTTTATACTACTTATGACTAGCTTTATCAATTAAAGTCAAAATATCACAATTCTAAATTTTGAAAAATTCTGAAAATGTTGTAAGGGTCCCCCCTTTGGTCAAAATAAACACCTAAATTAAGGGTATTTCTTCGATATTTTCCACAATTTTCATCGCAAACACTTTTGGCGGGACTTTTTAGCACTCTCGTTCAGCTCTCGTGCTCAACGCATATACAAAACTAATTAAAATTCAACTTGGCAAAAAGTTTTCGAGCCTTAGCAATAAATATTGTAAAATATGCAGGCAAGCTGACTCCATGCCACGCCCCCTTTATAGAAAACAGCCAACGCCCTCGTCTTTGCCTTAGCCTCGATTCTCATTTCCTTTGGCAAAGTAGAGCGCGTTTCTTGAGTTTTCCATGCGGTTCCATTTGTCATTTGACTGCCAAAGTTTTTTGCGTGTGTTTGTGTTCTCCCCCAAAGTTGAAGGAAGCAAAAAGAGAATTGACAGAGCGAGAAGGGGAAAGGGAAGGGGATAAAACAGGAGAGGGGGGTGAGCTCAACTTAAGAGCAAGTAAAGCCCACTAATTATTTCTGCAGTAGGAACAATTAATCTTGCTTTAAGACTATACAAAATATACCAAACTGGCAACACCTGAGTCCAATACAATAGAAACATATATCATGCGGCACAAGTTGACTTTATTTACCTGTGAAAAATCGAAAATATAAAGAAAACTACCTGCTCTGCTTGACTTCAAAGGACAAAAGGTGAAAATGTTTGTGTGATAAACCTAATGAGCAAAGGGAAAGAGAAGGGAGAGGAAGGGGAGATCGTGTGCCGTGTGGCATATAAAACTGTTGTCACTTCATGCCCCCTAACGATGCAAAGCGGAGCAATCTAAAGAACTTCTAGAGACCTTAAAAAGGTTTCCATTTCCAGTGAAACTTCATAAAATTCAATTAAGACATTTCAACGCTTAGATATACATAGTTCGGATAGTATAGGATAGATGAGAGAAGCAAGACTCGTCGCAGCACGTCGTGGCTTCTAAATAATTACAGAAATGTTTAGTAGATAATTTGTTGGCATTGTTATGCAAATGATATGAATTAATGTGTGTGTGTGTAGGTTGATCCGAGTGTATTCGTTTCATAATTGAGACATTTGCAGCAACACTCGGGAATTTGGTTAAATTATGTTCGGTCAAAAAAAGAGAATCATATGCAAATCTATGAAACGCTCCAACTGTTTTTCTTTCTGCTGGTTTTGCATATGAAATGAGCAGCGTACAAATCTTCTACGGGGGCTCTGGGGCTCGTTTAATATTATTAATAACTTCTATGGAGATTTTGGCGTCGACTTGAGAAGTCGGCAACATTCTTTTTATTTCTTTTGATTTCATTTGGACCGATTCCAGTCCTCGTTCTTCTTGATTTTAATTTGCTTTGCTTCTCTTTCGTGGCTCGATCCTTATCAGCTTGGTAATGCCTAATTTATGTGGCAACTTCAGGTCTTAATTTATGCATGCGGCTTAAGTGAAATGAACCCCCCTCCCCTATCCCCCTCTTTCGCTCTCTCTCGCTCTGCTACCAGCAACTTCAACTGGACTCCTATATCATTTTACTTCTCGTGCCAGGCGTGTTAATGCACTAATTGTTTTTGGCAATTAATCAATGTTTATGTGGGAAAACTTTTCGTGCCTACTGTAAATTTCTTTTCCGCTCAAATAAATTATAATTTTTAGTTGACAAACTGTAGACACACTCTCTCTCTCTCTTTCTCTTTGCCTCAATCTATCTCACTCTAATGTTAAATTGAATTCGCCCCACACTGTTTGCATAATTGAATTCATTCTGCAGCTGACAGTAAACAGATTTTGGCTCTCGCCTGCCTGCCAAGACATGTCACGCATTGGCAAGACGCCAATGTGGCCAACATGGCCAAAAGGGCCAACATATTTTGGCAGTACTAGCAGCAGCAGCAGCGTCAAGCAACGCGTTGCCAGTAATCAAGTGCAAGAAACTTGGCAGACGCCATGGAAATTAAAGCGGGGTTCGAAGTGCAGAAGGAGAGAGTTGAACTAGGAAAGGGAGATGAAGGAATAGTGAGACAGTAGGAGAGAGACAGTAAGAGAGAGAGACAGTAGGAAAGAGACTGAAGTAGAGGGTATTGCAAGGGAGGTAGAGAGTAGGAGTGAGAAAGATTAAACAAAAGTTGAAGAACAGTTCAAAGTTTAGTTTCATATAAAGTTTTCTATAGATTTGCAAAGTCTTTCGCGCCCGAAAGGAAGTCCGAAGAAGGAGAGTGTAGGAGAGAGGCTGGCAGAGCAAATATAATGTTATAAGAAGATAGAGAGAGTGAAAGACTTAGAAAAAGACGAATTCAAACTAGCGTGCCATATGAACTTGGACATAGAACTTCCAATTCATCCGCCCCCGAAATGAAGTCATTAAGGACCTACCAACAAAAAAAAGGTTGATAACAAAGTAAACCAAGCTAATGAGTACTGCTAGTAGACGGTGGTAGTTACTGCTGTAGTTGTGTTGTTATTTCTCGCACCTGCCAGAAAGTAATTTACCAAAAAACCTAAAAAAACGAAACCAAAAATAAACAAACAAAGCAACGTACGGCCTGAGGGGAGAATGGACAGCAATGTGTTGGTATTGACCACAAATTAACAGTTGCAACATTTCGTCGACACTGCCCCCTCACCCCCTCTCTCTCTATCTCTCTCTCTTTCTCTTGGCTAGAACAATTTATGTAAAACACAAACACAAAGTGAGGCCATAAAAAATGACGAGAAATGCGGCAAGCGACGCCGCCGTCTGCGGTGATGGCGTCTGCAGTGCGTAATTACGGCTCGCATTACAAAACACACACGCACACACACACACATGCATAGTTACACACACACACTTGCACGCTGCGCATTTGCACTTAATTGTGGCGCTTAATTAGACCAAAAAGGTGCACAAAGAGCCAGACAATGGCCGAGAGCGTTGCTGGAAAGTGTGGTGAGTGGAAGCAGTAGCACAGACAGGGGGAAGCAGTGGCTAAGGGGAGAGGGTGGGGGAACGGGGTAGAGATTCACCTGCACACTCGATGGCAGCGAATGCATTTACATGTTGACTGTGCTGCCTGTTTGACGACTCAATTGGCTTAATTGCGTGTAATTGTTGTTATTGCAACTAAAAGGTAAAAGGATTTTCCCAACGCAAATGCCGCCCGCTAATGGCACGCACGCACACACACACACGCCACACACACACGCACACAAATTACTCACTTGTCAGCACAACAAATTACGAAACAAGTCTCCATCTACCCCCTCCCCCCCTACCTACCTGCAATGCAATTAAGTGGCTACCCACAAAACTCTACGACCCGAAAACTTGGCCCCGAAAACTTTTCGAAAATTTCACGTGAAATTCTCTGTCGAACTTCTGTTGAAATATTTTCGGCAGCGACATCTCGACATTCGCATTCGCATTCGTATCTGTATCTTGTATCTGCTGGCGCCGCCGCTGGGGGTCCTGTCTTCCTGTCTCTGTCTCTTTCCCTGCCCCTGTCCCTGTCCCGCTCTTCCTGTCGTTGCTGTCGCACTGTACGCGCGCTTGCGCATTCAATTTAATTTTTATTTGTATCTTTTCTCATTTTCGCTGACAATTTGCAGCGGCTGCAAAAATTTTGTGCGTTTTTTAACGACTTGCGAAGCCAAAAGAAAAAGAAACAGGAGACTGAAAGAGAGAGCGAGAGGGGAGGGGGATGACTCTGTCGCTTGACCAACGCATGTTGGAGTGCTGCTCCTGTTGCTGTTGTTGCTGTTCATTTGATTATCGCCACTGTCGCCGTGTAATTTATTATATTGACTTTCCGTACACTCTCTCGCCGAATACCCCCAGCATGTTATGTGAGCAGACTCAGGGCGGCCCTTATTTTTATGGCTTTAACCTTTCGGGCGAACCGTGCTGCCGACATTATTTAATTTGTCATTTAATTCGGTTGCGAGAGGTTTCCTTTTGCAAAGTTATTCGGGCCATATGCTGCGAATACTCGCGCTGACTCGCAGCCTCGTGTAAACGAGTGTGTAATGAATACTCGTATGTGGGGGGGGTATTCGCAACGTTGCCCGGCTTGGCTTATGTTATGTGCTGATACTCTGCCTCGACATTTTGGCCTACATATGCTACTTCCTTTGCGAAACGAATGAGTGTAAATTGTTGCTTTTGTTGTTATTATTGCTGCTGTTGCTTTATGCGCTTTCTTCTGACATTTGACTTCACAGCCAAGACGAATCCAGCAGCAGCTGTTTGCGAAGAACTCAAACATGCATAAAATATCAGCGGCTTGGTGCGTAAAAATTATAAATGGTATTGAGATTTGTATAGTTCGGTTCATTTTTGCTTTTATTTTGTTTTAAACATTTCAAAGTTATTTTTATTATTAATTCGGATTGTAATAATGGTTTAATTCAATAACGAGTCCGCCTGTTTTATCCACTCCAAGTAGGATGAAACTCGAGTTGCGATAGATGCGATTCCTAGCAAGCATCTGTCATCGGGAGAATGTGAGGCGAAAGAATGAACACCGACAAGGGTGACTGAACTATCATTATTTCGTACAACATATGAACCACCTGAGTCTCCAAAGCATGTATTGCTATGATTTGAAAACGAACAAATATTGGTTTTTGAGGCCTCTCCAGGATATTGATTTTCGCAGTCTTCTGGCGATAGAATATATCCCTCAAAGTACATCAGTTGATTTGGTTCTGTTCCGCCTCGCTCTATAATTTAAATATATTATAAATATTATTATAATAAAATGTTATTTATTAAATATCTTAACAAAATTATGAACTTACTATCAATTTTGCCCCAGCCTGGGATAAGGTCAGCTTTATTGCTGTAATCATTGTTTGGCTCAGGCAATTTGGCGGGCTGTATATACTCATCAAATATCAGTCTGTTAGGCAATTTTATAAGAGCAATATCATAAGGGTAACGATTCTTATCGTAGTTTTCATGCATCAGGATATTTTCAGGTTTTACTATAACACGTTGTTGGCCCACTTCATTAATATTATTTATATTCACAGCGCCAAAGTAAATTTCAACTTGTATACTGTAATATTTAAAATAAATAATATTGTTAATTAAATATAAAATAAACAGCTGCCAGTTACTTACTTATTGATAACGCAATGAGCTGCTGTCAGAATCAACCTATCTGAGATAATTGCACCTCCACAACCATCTTAGAATCTGTCATCTCCAAAAACACCTGATAAGGAAACTGTTTAGGTTTTGCAAATTTTCCATTTACAATACGTTCCAACGGTTGAGCTTGGGTATACGATTGAAGGATTACACATCCCACAAGGAAGAGTTGCCAAATAATACGAGCCATGGTTGAAGCTTGAAAGACTGCTGACAATTTGAAATAAACTTTGGGCTTATATAGTAGTTCTAGTGCAGACAAGTTTCAGAATTTACGATGTTGATAAGAATGAACTTTGCTATCATTTAATTATTTCTAATTATTTTCAATTTACATTTGTTGTACCAATAAATTTTCCAATATGTCTCTTTAATATGTAACCAATCTCACCTATCATGGATTATATAACTTAGATATTTCATTTTGTAAGGTTGACTTCATCTATTCTTACGTGTCGTTCTTATTCATTATACCCTTCTATCATCGAAAATGGTTAACAAAAGTGTATACTAACGCATAAAGTATATGTATATATTCTTGCTAGGATCACTAACCGAGTCGATTGAGCCATGTCTGTCTATCAGTGTGAACACACAGATCTCAGCTATTATAAAAGCTAGAGATACCAAATTTGGCTGGATGATTTTTGTGTACTGTACGTTGATAATTTTTATTATCAAATTTTGGGTGCCACATCCACCGCCCCGGCAAATCAATAATTTAATTTTTAAAGTCGACTTGTAAGCGACGTTTAAAAGATATGCTTGTGTTACCTAACAAGGTAGTCAGACTAGCGCAAAGCGCGAGCGCCATCTGTCGAGAATAATTTACACATGTTTGTATGAATTTAAGATATTAAACTACACGCTCGCATTCTCTTGCACTTTCTTCCTTATACAAGCATTGTAATGACGTCACGGCTTGTTCGTTTGTATACAAAATCAAAGAGATCAATGTTTATGTACTAACTTATGTGTTTATTGTCCGATTAGATTCAGATTTAAAGGATACGTAGATATTTCAGCTAAGTTTATGTCGAAGTCAGATAGTTCTATCGGTTTGGCAATTGGATCCTGAGTAAGATAATTTGTTGTCGCAAGTTCAGATTGTTTCTGAGATCGGAACAAGCGTACAGTGTATGTAAATTAACCAGGTGTGTATAAATAATGAAAGTATTGAGGTTTGTATAATTGGTTAAATTTATTGATATTTTGTTTTATACATTTCAACTCCCTTTACGAGGTGTTTCGGGTTGTAATATTTCAAAAGCTTTAATTCAATGAGGAGTCCGCCCATTTTATCCACTCCAAGTAGTATGAAACTCGTGTTGCGCCACTTGGACGGCCTGGAACACAATTTTTGTTGTAATCAGGAATAACAAATGAATTCAAGCCAACCAGGGTGACTGATCCAGGAGGATTTGGTACAACCACTGCACCACCTGAGTCTCCACTGCATGTTGTGCTTTCATTGGATATCGTACAAATCCAACTATCGTACACAGATAAAAGTGTTTTTTTGCATTCTTCAGCCGATATAATACGACCCTCAAAGTACATCAACTGCTTTGGCGATTTTCCATATTTTATCTCTATTTAAAAAATAAATAACAATATTATTATTATGTTTTTGTAATATATCTCAACAAATTTGCAAACTTACTATCAATGGTTCCCCAGCCTGGAAGAAGGTCAGTTTTATTGATATAATCATTGTTTGGCTCAGGCAATTTGGCGGGTTGTATATACTCATCAAATATCAGTCTGTTGGGCAATTTTATCAGAGCAATATCATTAAAGAAAAATGTATCATCGTAGTATTCATGGATCCGGATATTTTCAGACTTTACTATAACACGTTGTTGGCCCACTTCATTAGTATTATTTATATTCACAGCGCCAAAGTAAATTTCAGCTTGTATTCTGTAACATTTAAAATAAATAATATTGTTAATTAAAATATAAAATACACATTTGCCAGTTACTTACCTATCGATGACGCAATGAGCTGCTGTCAGAATCAACCTATCTGAGATAATTGCGCCTCCACAACCATAAGTATTCATCTTAAAATCTTTAGTCACCAACAACACCTGATATGGAAACTGTTTAGCTTGTGCAAATTTTCCATTTACAATACGTTCTAACGGTTGAGCTTGTGTATACGATTGAAGGAATACACATCCCACAAGATAGAGTTGCCAAGTAATACGAGCCATGATTGAAGCTTGGAATACTGCTGACAATTTGAAGGAAACTTTGGGCTTATATAGTAATGCAGGCTTGCTTCAGCATTTCCGACGTTAATAAGTATGATTATTATCATTCAATTATTTCTAATTACCTATCATGGATAATATAACTCAAATATTTAATTTTGTATGAGTGACTTCATATCTTTTCTTACGTGCTAATTTTTACTTTAAAAATTATTTTTTTTAAATCAGTAGCCTAATTACGAAACTCATGATTGGCATAACACTACTGCGGAGAAACATATACAATACATACCAGTGTCATCAAAGTAGTCATAATAGTAACGTATAGGCACATAACCTTTAAGATTAGAGATTAAAACAACAAATTCTCTTTAAGAATTTAAGATCTGTTTTTCGATTTCCATTACTCATAACTTGGTAAAATGGTATTTTTGTGCATTTTCTTAATAAAATAACTTTGCATGTGCAATTTCATTGGCCAAGCACATACGTATGTATAGAAAAGAACATAGAAAAGAACATAGAAAAGAACAGAAGAGACAGAACTAGCGCTACACGCTCGCATTATTTCTCCCTTTTTTCCTTATACAAGCACTGTAATGAAGTCACGCCTTGTTCGTTTGTATACAAAATCAAAGATATCAAGATTTATGTACTAACTTATGTGTATATTATCCGATTAGATTTAGATTTAAAGGATACGTAGATATTTCAATCAGATAAGTTTATGTCGAAGTCATATAGTTCTATCGGTTCGGCTAGTGATCCTGAGTAAGATAATTTCGCAAGCTCTGATTGTTGCTAAGATCAAAACAATCGTACAGTATATGTAAATTAACGAGGTGTGTATAAATAATGAAAGTGTTGAGGTTTGTATAGTTGGTTACATTTATTGATATTTTGTTTTATACATTTCAATTCCCATTACGAGGTGTTTCGGGTTGTAATATTTCAAAAGCCTTAATTCAATGTGGAGTCCGCCCATTTTATCCAGTCAAGGTAGTATGAAACTCTTGTTGCGACACCTGGATAACCTGGCATACAATTTGAGTTGGAGTCCATCCCAACAAATGAATTCAAGCCGACCAGGGTAATTGATCCATCAGGATTTGGTACAACCACTGCACCACCTGAGTCTCCACTACATGCAGAGCTTTTATTCGACATCGAACAAATCCAGCTAGCTTGTACAGATAATAGTAGTATCTTTCTGCACTCTTCAGGCGATAGAATACGACTCACATAATACATCAACTGCACTGGGTATCTTCCTTCGTCCGCCTCTATTTATATATATATAACAGTATTATTATTTTGTTTTTATAATATATCTTAACAAATTTGCAAACTTACTATCAAGGCTTCCCCAGCCTGGGATAACGTCAGCTTTATTGCTGTAATCATTGTTTGGCTCAGGCAATTTGGCGGGTTGTATATACTCATTAAATATCAGTCTGTTAGACAATTTTATAAGAGCAATATCATTAAACAAAGATGTATCATCATAGTTTTCATGCATCCGGATATTTTCAGGTTTTACTATAACACGTTGTTGGCCCACTTCATAAATATTATGTATATTAACAGCGCCAAAGTAAATTTCAACTTGTATTCTGTAACATTTAAAATAAAAAATATTGTTAATTTAAATATTAAATATACAGCTGCCAGTTACTTACTTATTGATAACGCAATGAGCTGCTGTCAGAATCAACCTATCTGAGATAATTGCGCCTCCACAACTATAAGAAATCATCTTAAAATCTGTTAAATCTAAAAACACCTGATAAGGAAACTGTTTAGGTTTTGCAAATTTTCCATTTACAATACGTTCCAACGGTTGAGCTTGGGTATACGATTGAAGGAATACACATCCCACAAGGAAGAGTTGCCAAGTAATACGAGCCATGACTGAAGCTTGGAAGACTGCTGATAATTTGAAATAAACTTTGGGCTTATATAGTAGTTCTAGTGCAGAAAAGTTTCAGAATTTACGATGTTGATAAGAATGAACTTTGCTATCATTTAATTATTTCTAATGATTTGGAATTTACAGTTGTTCTACCAATAAATTTTCCAATATCTTTCTTTTGAATTACGTAAAACAAACTCTACCAGTCATGCAATATATTCATATAAATATTTCATTGTATAAGAATGACTGCGTGCCTTTTCTTTTTGTCATTCTTATTCATTTAAATATTAAAAGACTCGTGTTTCAAATAACACAACAAATATACTTGCATCTTACTCGATAGGTAAAATTAATTTGACAAGTTGAAATTAGTTTGAAATGAAATTGACTAAATCATCGACAATACACACCACTTTTGCAGATATTCCCGTTAATATCAAATGCATATTAAGAACAATTTTTATAATTACAATGTACGATATATCAACTCTTAAATAATCACACAGCGTTTTGAAGTACTTTATCACTCCGTGTTTTAATGAAAACTCCATCAATTTCAATAAACTATTGCATCTGTTTATCTCACGGGCCAAAAAAGTCTTTTTAATTAATTGCAGCTAATCAAATTTGGTTTATCTGTCGCCAAAAGAGTCGCCCACTGCACAGTGGCAACAACAGCAGCAGCAGCAACAACAACAACAACAACTCGTTAGCCAAAAGTGGCCAAAAATGCGCTAAATCATTTCTTAATTGTTCAATTTGAAAACAAATGCGAGCATTTAATTTAATTGTGCGGACCGTTAATTGAGTCGTATTTGGGGCTCCATTTTTGGGGGCGCTGCACGAATGTGAAAATGCCCCGGCCACGCCCACCTCTGATTTGTTGTTAGATAAAGCGTAGCACAGCTGAGCTGACAATGTTGTTGTTGTTTTTGTTGCTCTTTCAGCATTTTTGTGGGGCAATTAAAACTCGCAACCGGCGGGCGACAGTTGCGGCAGCTGCAACTGCAAAGAGTCAGCGGACGGCGTGCAACGTGGGCTGCAGCAGCAGGTGGCACACAGAGTCGGCGAAATCGAAATTAGCATATGGAAAATACATAATGCGATAAACGTCGCCAAATCGAATGAGCCAAAATCGATGTTGCCACATTTGGTTGCAAGCGGCGCGCTAAACGAAGCGCTCATAAATCTCCATTCCAGGCTGCCTGCTGCATTGCTCTGTCGCCTCATCAATCATCTTGCCACAGATCGATTATTACAATTGCTGACAGACGAGCGAGAGAGAAAGAGAGAGAGAGAGAGCGAGAAGTTGAGAGTTGGCGGCGGCGGTTGCATCTGCGGGCAAGCATTTTGTATCTGATGGATGTATCTCGCAAGCCTCCTGCTGCTGCTGCCGCTGCTGTTGTTGCTGCTGCTGCTGCTGCATGCAAGCCCAGTTTGCATTTCCATGGAAACTGTTGCAGTTGCAGTTGCACAGTTTGCACAGCTGCAACAGTTTTGCCTTTCGGCGCAGCGTGTTCTTGTTGCCGCTGTTGCTGTTGTTGTTGTTTTCGTGTCAAGTCCTAAAAGTTCCAAGAAAACCAAAACTTTTGCCATGTTCTATGCCAAAAGTGACGAGCCAACTGCTGAAGCTGGAGAGCTTAGCGAGCTGCCCATTGTCCATTTGCCGGGCACGAAATTATTTTAATGAGTTGCCAATTAAAGCAATCCGCAGTAGGAACCCAAGCGAAGGCCCCCAAATAGATCAGCAATGGGGGCAACTGCTAATAAATACCTGAGTGGCTTCAAGTACCTCTCCCTCTCGCTCTCCCTCCTTTACTACTCCTCTCTGGCATTGCGTGAATCGACGCACACCTGTTGCATGCCTGTTGGGGCCCCTGGCGAGTGGCATAAATAAGTTAAGGGCTTCTCTTGCCATCCCCCACTCCAACGAAACGGGAGCACAGCCAGCGCGCACTTGGACCGTAACTTGTGTCAGAGTTGCCAGTGGAGAGTTTACGAGGCAGTTGCCAAGTTGCGGCCTGACAGCATCCGACAACAAACTCAGCGGGAACTCGGGGAACTCACATCGAACTCTCAAGAACTCTCTTGGGCAACTCAAGCCAAGGGGAAAAGTACTCAACAGAGGGTGGACAAGGGGCAGGGCGAGTAGAATTCTGCCTCTCAAATCGGAACTTGCCTGGGAAAACATTGGGGAGCACTTTAAATTTTCCACTAGCCATTTTCCCGCTGACTTTGGCGGCTTTTTACAGGTGTTGTCGTTACTTTTTATCGCTTACCTCATTCTCTTACAACTTGCCGCAATTAACGCGAGGCTTTCGACTGCAACACTTTGCTGAGGCGCCGCTTATTAGCTTGTTTCCTCTACTGCTGCCACGCCCACATCCTCAATTCATAAAGAGCAAACAACAATACGAAGAGAAGAAGAGACTATCACAAAATGGCTTTCATTCTCTGCTGCTGCTTCGTCTTCTACTTCTTTGTTTGTTATTAATTACGCTTTTGCAGGCAGTTCGCCTCGTGGCTGCGTTTTCGGCCAATTGAATTATTACGGCCAAGACAATGGGGCAGGCAGCAGGGGCAGGGGCAGGGACAGCAGTTGGGGCAGCAGTTTGAGGCAGCAGTTTGAGGCAGATGGGGCAGTTGGGGCCAATGTTGAAGCTGCCGAAAAAAATGTAATGGCATTTGCTTTCATTACAGCACGGACAGCATAAATATTTAAGCAACTGCCAGCTGGGATAACGAGATAGCCGACAGACAGGCACAGCGGGGCAGGGGGAGGGGAAGAGAGGAACAGGCAAAGGTAGCACAAGGTGTATGAGATGCAGGGAATTTATCAACAAAATTGGGTCAAATTTATTAAATTGTGCTATGTATGAACACATTTAGCAGCAAAAGTGAAGAGAGAACGTAGCTATAAAGTAGAGAGTAAGCATGACTTGTAAATACCCTGCAATGTGTACAACACATACAGAAAGTGCTCAATATTTAGCTGATTAACTGAAGACAGTTTTGTTGTCAGAAAAGAATATATGTAAACATGTATTACAGATGTAAACTCTGCAATTTAGACTTGGAATTTCTAGAGATAGCAAAATTATAGTGTATTGAATAGTACATAGTATATTATAAAGTATAGTGCGTAGTATAGTATATACAGTATTATAGCATTAAGTATAAAGAAAACTCTACAGCACAATCAACTGTAACTCCTGCTACACTTAACTGTAGAGCACACCCAGTTCATCTTCCTTCATTTCTCTTCGCTCTTGATTGCACTTAATTTTCTTTTTGCTACAATTTCTGCTATGGCTTTTATCAAAAGGATACCGCAGCGAGGACTGACTGAAATATTTATATGCGTGTTGATTTCTGTTTGCTGAAATTGACCTTATCCCCCTGGCAGCATTACCCGCTCGCTTTAACAGATGCCCGCTTGGAGATAAGGTCTAGGCAAAAGGGTCAAACGGCAGTCGCACATGCTGTGCCTGACCCATGCTAAACACCCCTCATTCCTCCCCCCCCTTATACCTAGAAGTATTCATTGGCCGACTCATTTAACGTAGGCCCATAAATATTCTAAATCACCAGCGGGGGCAACTTTTTGCCGACCTGCCACGCCGCATTCGGTACGCCTGCCTTGCCATGCCTCGTCGCCAGCCTTGCCACAAGCCTCAAGTTGTTAAGATAATAAAGTTTGTAATTAATTTTGCATCGTTAAATGGTCGAGAGAATGGCAGAAAAAGAGAGGGAGGGAGAGAGAGGGAGTGTGCAAGAGAGACGCAAGTCTCGAGTCAAGTTTTCTAGTTTAATTTCGCAGTTCGCAATTTTCCCCCAGTTTGGACTCTGGCTGGCAAGTTTTAATCGCCTGCTCATCGCGAACATCTTTTCGTTTGATGGTGCCTAATTGACTTCACTCACGACTTTTCATACGTTCGGTTTGGTTCAGTTCGGTTATATGTCTTTTACAGCTAGACGAAACACCTTTCGGATTCGTATCTCTCTGTCTCTCTCTCTCTCTCTGTACGTTTGTGTTTCATATTCATAACTTTTTTTCTGCGAAATTTATCATCTTTATCGCCGGCGCGTCATAAAAATTGCATAATCATAAAAACACATTACACCTGATGCAACTGCCTCCCCCTCCCCCTTCCCCATCCACTCCTCTCCACACAATTCGTGCGCTGAGCCAGTTCATCTGGTTTTGTGTAATGCTCATTACGTGTATCCGTTTTAATTGAAATTCTCCTTGTCTTTACCCTTCTCATTACAGATACCGCTGGCGAACTGGGTTGGGCGTTCACCCTTATCGTAGTCTCAATCATATCGGCTCTTATAGGTGCTATTGTAATGGTCATAGTTCTAAGATGTAGAAGGTGAGTGTCCGCTAAGGTTATTTCTATTAAG